>OZ014473.1:29034678-29634678 GCA_963965965.1 Trididemnum nubilum | reverse complement strand
AGGCCTTCCGCACCTGGAATCATCTTCATCCTCACTTCCTTCTTTCAATCTTTTGTGCCAGAGAAAAACTGTTGAACGAGACAAAGTATGCTCTTTGTAGACTTATTGAAGCATACAGAGAGCTTCTGAAGAACATTTTCCCAAACGGACCACAAATTTGAGGTTGGTTTGTTGCTCTGTTGTCATTACGAAATCGTCGAGCAAAAACATAAAATTTGTAACACGACAGTAAATATGTTAACAATTTTTTTCTGCTCCTGAAATGCATTGTAAATGTTACCTTGAGCAGAAATTGCGATTAAATACTCCCAAGAAATTGTTATATCATTTGCCATTTAACTTAGTCTCATAGCTTGACTTGAACTTACACAGTGAGCGCAGTCCTAGATTTTTTATGACACACCTCGTATAAACCGTTCTAGCACGCAAAGACACGCGGCCCATGGTACGACCCTGCGTCATTCTCAACAGAAACAAGTTTTTTGGTTGACGGGAGGTATAAAATAAGCCCGTCAAGCGTTTCTACTGGATGGTAACATTTACAAAATAACTCGTGATTAGTAATTTTGACACCTCCAAAAAAGTAATAAAATTACCACACAACTTACTTCTTTGAAAAAGCAGTGTCATTACTGTAAAAATTACTAAAAAAGTAATTCGTTACTACAGTAATTCGTTATTGCCCACCACTGCCTATTACGAGGTCTAAATTTTATCTGCTTGATTACTACACTCATAGTTTTACTGACAACACAGTTTTTGACTTTCAATTGACTAAATTCACAATATAACTCTCTCAAGTTTAAAGCTAATAAAAAAACAAAGTTTGCAATGTTTTGTTTGGGCAAACACTCATTTCAAATTTACAGTCAAAACTCGTTACAGATGACGTCATCAAAAACGTCTGCGACGTCATCACTTTAATTTTTTTTAAGCTTTTTTTATTTTGAACCAAAAACTTAACTCTCATATGCAATTCGAGCCATCAATACGTCGTTTTTTCAAAAACTTTGGCAATGACGTCATCAATTTCGAAGTAAATTTTTTTTATACTTGCACTTGAAAACCAACTATTATTCAAAACTTGGGACTTTTACGTCTTTTGGATTGGCTGTTGGACAGTAAAAGCTCTTTAACACTAGACGGCAGACTTTAAAGGCCAAAAAAGAGGGAAGTTCCATGTCCAAACCATGGGGATTTTTTTGGTGGATTAGGACATGGTCCTGAGTCAGCGTGCCAAATTTCAGCTTATTATGAATTTTTTCCGCGTAAAAGCTATTTCTACCGCACTAAATTGCAACAGCGAAAAGGCGAGCTTATTTGAACTGTTTTAACAACTGCTGCAAAGAATTTTTCAAAGTAGCCTGCATAGCGCTTTGTAATCTCAAACTCGTAGCAATTTTGCTTGCAAACACAAGAAAATTACTGGAACCTCGTCGTTTTGAATCAATACAAAATAAGTTTTGAATCAGTAAAAAATTGAGAATACACTTAGCATCTAACGAATTTCATTTACCTTACTAAAAATTACCCGGTATCGAGACCGAGACCACAGTGGTTCGAGACCAAGATTGATACCGATGCGAAAGTGCCGAGACCAATACGAAGACCACAAAAAATCTCTCTCGGGACCGACAGCGCTGGCCATCACAACGGAAAGCTATACAGGTTGGCCGCGATGGAAAATAATTGTTAAGTGTCTTTTCCAAGAACACAACGACGCATTGCCAGTTTGGAAATCAAACCGGCAGTGTTACAAACAATAAAGTTTTTATCACCAGGTCTTGCGATTTGTGTCAGTTTGTCAAACCGTTTCTTGTTAAAACTTAATTCTTAAATTTGAATATCTGCAAAGACTTGCCAATCCGAACCGTTTTGTGTTTTCTGCACGGCGACGATGCGGAGTATTATAGCCAACTTCAATAACGTGTAGGAGAGCTTTGCCAAACTCTGCCAATTCCTCTCTCCTTCTGACAACTGAGCACTTGATTCACTGATTTTTAATAGAATTTATTATAATATTGAACAGAGGTGGAGTCGAAGACACAAGGCTCGAGGCCAAGGCCAAGGACACAAAAAAATCCGAGATCAAGGACAGCCTTTCCGAGGACAAACACTCTCGAGGCCAAGGACAGGAATGCTCGAGGCCAAGGGCAAGGACCAAGGACACAGCCGCGAGTGTTCTCAAAAAAAAAGGTCTTGAAAAAAGTTTTTCAGGCAATCTCCAATTTATAGGCGTAGCCAGAATTTTTGATTGGGGAGGCCTAAATCACAAATCACATGCAATGACGTCATCAAAAATTTGCCTGTTGGCACTTAACCAGGATTTTGCAAAGGAGACGTCTTTGAGAAAGCCAGTGTAACTCAAACGTATCACAGACGGGGGTCTGGGGGCAAAGCCCCCAGCTAATGTTGGGCGATTTGTTGTAATTTTTTGGAAAAAAAGCTATTTTAATGCCATTGAATCACATTTCGCACATTTTTAGAGCCATTTGAAAGCACTAAATTTTTGACATTTGAAAGCCAATTAAAAAAAAGTAGTGACTATTTCACCGAAAATTTTCAAGTTAAAGAGAGTAAAACGAAAATGAGAAATATTCATCCTCGCTTTTTTCATTTGATTTTTTAGGGGTTAAGATTAGGGTTTAGGTTAGAGTTTGGGTTAGGGTTCGATTTGAAAATAGTTTGAGAGTAAGGATTTGAGTTTGGGTTACATTTGAGTCAGAATTAATAAAAAAGTAGATAAAAATATCCGGTGAAACAAAGCCTTCCTTAAAAAAATTAAATTGTTTAATCCGTCTAGTTGCAATTTAATTCCAAAACACGTTTAACATCTTGCATTTTGGTGTTAAAGTTTAATTGTACGTGATTTGATCCAGGTAGGGGGAAGTAAGGTGCATTGTCTCGTGCAACATTTTAGCAGTAAATGAAATCCCACTCGAAGATTTTCCCTGGAGATTTTCGTTTTGTCATGAAAATAACCAGTTATAGAAGCGCGTGTTAGGCCAGGGGTAGTGACGTGCGGTGAGGCTTCTGGTTGGTGTGGCACAAGTTGTTTTCACACACATGACGGTGCCGCAACTAGAACGTTGTTCTAAGGGGGGGCAAAATTTGTTTATGGAGGGGCCAAATTTTTTGGGCTGGTCTAGTTTTCACCAAGTTCTCCGTTGATCTCCAAAAAAAAGGTCATCGCGCCAATTCGGCCTACTTTTCTCCGAGGTCTCGGTTGGTTTCCAAAAAAAAAAGCCACCATCTTGAAACTGCTGCAAGGGTAAAGGAAATTTGGGTGAGCATGCTGAGCAGGTTGGGGGGATTTTTGTTTTGGGGGGGCGCTACCCCTTTTGCCCCCCCTCCTAGTTGCGGCCCTGACACATGTTTGCAAAAAAATTATTTAAGACCATGAATGACAAGCAAATAATTGTTTTCAGAGCCATTAAACGAAGACCAAATTTTTCGATAATTAATTATTCGTTTAATCTTTGCTGTTCACCTGAAGCCAAATCAATTCTTCAAGTTTCGAAAATCTATAAAGGTAAGCCTATTATTTGACTTTGAATGTGTATATGATTGAAGTTTTGGTACTTGCAAAGTCACAAAAACCAGATTTCAGTCCCAACATTATTATTTGCTAAAAATATGAAAGCAGAAATGACAATTTTTAAGGGGCAACCACTCTTTTCTTGAGTACGGTTCTACTCTTTCTGAAATGAGGGATTCTTTCGTATTGATGTCTCGAGCAATTCTTTTAAACCGGTTTTGTTCGAGCTAAAACTTCAAGTTTAGATTAAAAACTTAGTTTGGAAAAAGTTCTCAGCCTTGAGTTTAAATTTTCTTCCATTTTAGTTCATTTCCTCGTTGTAAATTGTTGTTATTTCAGTGGAAAAGTAAATCGTCAATTTCGCAATGAACGAAAGACTACAAAAAACTGGTTTGATTTTTCTCATTCTATGACGTCATAGGTGAGGCGTGCCTCAAACTCAAATTTTGAAGCATTAAGGCGGGTTCACACAGAAGCCGTCAACGTCAACGTTACCGTTCCGTCGCAGTTACGTCTAACGTCAAGGTGTTCACACAGAAAATTTTAGCGGTGACGGAAGTGATTTTCTTGATTTCATCCGTCTTACGTTGAGTTAAAATAATTTTAACTTTACGTAAGTAACGTAAGCGATTTTGAGCATGTTTTTGGTGGTTGGAGCAAACTTTGAGCCACAAAAACTGAAAATCTTGAAAAAATAATTGGTTTTTGTTGAAAAGTAGCTTTCAGCAGGCAATGTTAAGTGCTTAGGGCTGTATGTAGTAGGCTAGGCTAGTCATGTACCGCTACTTTGTAGTATAGGTAGTGTACAGTAGCAGTGATACTGGTATCTAGCCTAGCGGTACTTCAGACTGGATTGCTTTTTTTCTGCTTGGGAAAAGAAGAGAGAATGAGATATTGAAACTACCGGTAATTGGTACTGGGTAGGCATGTTAAATCTGAGTTGGTTGCTAGCAGCCAGTTGAGAAAGCCAATTCAATTTGGCTTTCCTTGCTCTTGTTTTGGTACAATTGGCTAAAGTTCAATTTTGAACTTCAATTGACTTGACTCTTGAAAGCTGAAATTATAAACTACTGGAAGCAATCAATTTCTGCAGTAGAGACCTTTCTCATGTCTAAAAGTGGCTATTTTGCCTCTGGAGGCAAAATAGTGTTTTTCCTTTGTTTGGGTTAGGGTTTGGGCTAGGGTTGGGATTAGGGTTAGGATTAGAGTTAGAGTTTGGTTTAGGGTTTGGATTAGATTTTGGATTAGTTAGAGCACAGTTTGGGTTAGGGTTTGGGTTAGCATGAGGCTTAGGGCTAATTGGGCATTTGCAGCAAAATAGCCGTTAGGACTATTTTGCCTCCAAATTGCAAAATAACATGGGGCTATTTTGCCTCCAGAAGCAAAGTTGCCACTGCCTTTAAATAAAGTGGCCACTTTTGACCATTTTGGACACTGTATCATTAATAGCCTAGTCATGATCATATACCGTAGTTCACCGGGGTACTTTGATACTGGTCTGTGGTCATGATTATTGCCATGATGCATATAAATACTGACCAGTGATTGCTTAGCTACCAATATCATAGACTCTTAACTTTTGTTTATTTTTAGGAACTCATAAGCCTATCTATTTGTTGATTTAATAATAGTCAGGTAGAGGCTACTGGTAGTTGTATCTGTATACTCTGCAGTTTGTTTTGTGTGAATGCTGAACAGTCACTGAAATGAAATTGTATGATGTTAGAATCATCTTGTATTCTTAGCAGTGGATCACTAGATGCCAAAAAAATAGCTGGTTTACTTACACAGTGTTGGTACAATGCACATACAAAGTTGGCTGTGGTTTTGAATTGCATTGAGCTTTATTTGTTTTAAGCTTAATGTGGTTTGGGGTTATAGCTACTTTAGTAAATCAACGAACCAGTACCATACAATCAACTTGGAGTGGAGAAAACATACTGTACACTGGTACAGTACTGCACAAATCAAGAGTTGAGTAGTGATAGTTTCCGTACAGTTCAATTGTCGCTGCACTTCACACATATGCTAGTACCGTACCAGTTTGTGATAGCCTACCAGTACAGTAGACCATCACTTCGCAATATAACAGATGCCGAAGACGCGAGATCGATTTTTGACAGTGCACACATACCTACGGTACATAGTGGTACTGAGCCTGGACTGCATGGGTTTGGGATAGGTTTTTGTGCTGCTGCACTTATGATTCTGTATGGTCTAGTACAAGTACGGTAGTATGCCATATGACAGACAACAAGTGTATGATATCGGTTATCGAAACAATTCGCGATACGGTAGCATACAAAAAAATAGACTTCTTTAAGCGTACACATACCGTACTGTAATAGCAATTTTCAATTTGATTGCGCGATAACGATTTCTGATAATGAATGCCATAATAAACTGCATGTGCTGCATTAGATATCTTTTTCCTCACTTTCTGACCTGCTAACTGTTGTTATCGATGTTAGTCAAAAATTGCAATCACATCAGATATTGAGAGTTGAAACATTTCAAAAAACTCAAACACTGATTTACCGCAATTTTGAGTATAAAAATTTCTAGTTCTGCAGGTTTTACCAGTACTTTTCAGTTTTTAAAGTAATTTCTGTCAGTACTTTCAGCTTTTTAAAGTCTTCTACTTCTTACATTAGGCCTACTCACTATTGCAGTAAGCCTACTGATTGAACTACTAAATCTGCCAAATTCAAATTCCACTTCAGTACGGTACAAACCTATATTTTATCTACAGATTATTTCTGAAAAACAAAATCTAGTGATTAGGCTATTTGAATTCATATCATATTGCTTACAGTAAATTTAAATTTAAGTTCTACACCACCTTAAAATTGTTCATGCAAATCTAATTTAAATGATATACAGGGTGTGCCATAAGTAGTATACAGCCATCGCTCAAAAGTGCTTCGAATTTTTTTTTCCATTACAGTTTTTACTTGATTTTAAGTCATATTACAGTTGCCAGTGCTGAGCAAGTAATGCGAAGTCTTTTGGAATGTGCTGCTTAGGCCTATTAGAAGTGAAAAGAAATTTAAAGTGTTTATATTGTGATTGCTGTATACCTACTTTTGGCCCACCCTGTACTCTAAATGCAATTACTTACTAATCACTTTTTTACTTTTGCAAAATAGACTTAAAATCTGTGATTATATCAGTATTTGACTGTTAAAGAAATTTAATTATTTAATAGAAATTCAACAAATATGTAAGCTGTAACTTAACAAACAATCTCAGCAGTTTTTTAACCCAGCAGCAGTACCATGAAAAAAATTACTCGAGCAGTACCACTGTACAACTAAGCAAAACCAAAGTTAAAACTCATCACTTGTTTCCACAATTATCACTGATACTTGATAAATGTTTGTTGATGATTTTGGCAAGCACTTCAAAACCAGCAAGTTAACCCCACAGGATAAAGTGCATTAAATAGCCTGCACATATTATCAGTAGCTCTCAATTTAAGCATAGTTTGATGGTATAGTGATTACTGATTACAAAACCCAAACTTGATAGGCCTATTGATTTATTACGGTGACGGATCAGTGTGAACCTCTCACGTTCAGGTTACCGTCACCGCCAAATTACGGTAGAACGCTGAACGGTCACGGAACGGTGACGTAAACGTTGACGGGTTCTGTGTGAACCCGCCTTTATGCGTTGTCCGCGATTTGTCAGAGAGAAAAAGGCATACCGTATTTACTCGTTTTGTAGCCCGGGCCTTTATTTTTTTCAATCAAACTCACTACCGGGCCCTTATTCAAACGGGCTCTTATTCAAGCACAGGCGCTTGTTATTTTCAAAGTAAAATTATGAACAAAAATTATCGTTGAAGACAAATATTTCACGACATTAATCCTTTTTTTATGTCAATTTTTTCTCGTCAAACGCAAATTATTGACATCTTAAGAGTAATTCCCTCATATTAATTTATATCACTAGCAAGAAATAACAAATCAAATTTATATTTATTCAGCAAGTGGTACGTTCTCTACCCCTGAAAAATCAGCTTTTACACCGGGCGGGTATTAAAGCACGGGCCCTTATTTATTTTTTTGTTCTGCTCACACGGGCGGCTATTCAAACGGGCCCTTAATCAAGATCGGGCGGTAAAACGAGTAAATACGGTACTTTTAGTTCGTTTATTAAAATTTGCTTGGCTGAAGTGAGGCACAATCGAAAATGCCTCACTTCGCATATTTCAAACGATGCTCGCTAGCGGGCCTTAGAGATAGCAATTACACTGAATAGTTTGGGCGTGTTAATGCGAACAGCATAACATAAAACCAGTTAATACACAAAAGGAAATATGATAAAAATTAATAAAGTTTTTTATAAATATTTTGATTTGTGTGAAAACAATTTATATTAATTATATAGGCCTACTTTATTTTTGTGTTTTTTTGTACAATTCTTCAGATGAGGCACGGCCTCACCAGCCTCCCCTGACCGCACGTCCCTGGCCAGGGGGCCCAGGCCCCCTCAATTAAAGTTCAACGATTTGTTCAATCAGTATTTTCCATGGCTAATTTTTTTTTAAAGTATTTTGTGCTTAAAAACTGGCGAGGTGGAGGTGAATTAACGAATTGTTATTGAAAAATAGTACAATAGATGGTTACGCTTACTAACGATATTATTGCCGGGCCGGATTTACATCGCGCTGGGCCCCTGGCACTTTGGAGATTTTCGCAACATCTTTCTGCCAAATGTTAGTGAAGACCATGAAAGTCTTAAGATTTGAGCGCAGGGCCCTTAGCTGGTACTGCGCCATATTGTGGTAAACCCGGCCTTGGTTAATGCATTACGTTCATAAAAAGGCTAGATGTGAGCCTAAGATAGCAACTTTTAGGACAAAAATTAACCATTTTTTCCAGGTTTACGTTTAAATTGGCTGGCAAAAATTGATTTGAGGGGGTTCCGGGGCCCGTGGTCTTCAATACTGTTGTTCGCTACTGGTGTAAGCGAAAAACGCTAAAAAGAAACTGAAGAAACAATAGGCTTTTTTATCACATTTTTGTCATTGGTGAAATTTCAATTGGGAGGAGAGGCCCGCTTGGCTAAGCCTATGCTCCGATTGCGGAAAACAAAAAAAGTATTTGCAAATTTTCCGCGAGGTTTCTGGCGTTTTCCAACAAAATTTCAACCGTTCAAAAAATAGTGCTGTCCTCGAGCCGAGGACAGGAATTTTTAAGGACGCAAGGCTTCGAGGCCAAGGCCAAGGACTTGAGGCCTCGAGGCCAAGGACTTCAAAATGTGTCCTCGAGGACCAGGGGTGCCAATCTTTGTCGTGCATTGGGGGGATAATTTGCAATTTCACCTCAATTTTGCCCTATTTTCAACATTGGGAAGGATGAACCCCTACCACGATTTTTTTCAGGTAAGCAAATTAAGTAAAGACCAAAAAAAGATCTTCACCAAAATTAAAAGGCTTTTATTTCCATTCAAGTGAAGAACAAAAAAAAAACAAAGGTTTTCACCAAACTTGAAAGACTTTTTTTCCCCGAATTCAAGCGAAGACCAGGGCTCAGATGCACACCAGAGTCAAATTATTGGGGGGATGCAGTTGTAGACCATGCTCAAATTATTGGGGGGATACAGTCAAATTATTGGGGGGATATACCCCCAACCCCTCGGGTTTCGGCACCCCTGTCGAGAATGTCCTCGAGGCCAAGGACGTCCTCGAGCACTCCACCTCTGATAGTGAATAAAGAAAAATACAGAAAAACGAAGTAGTATCAAATATGATATAAAGGCCAATTCAGGGCCTTTCTTCTAATCTACAAGACTGTTCCCTCACAGTCAATAGTCAAATCCGTAAGCAAAGATGGAGAGGAAGGGAAGGGATCGCAAAATGCAATTTACCCAAATTAAGCAGCATTTAACACGTTTAACCAAAAGCTGACACTGTTCACTTGACTAATTTGTTGTCACTACTGAGCTCTCTGCTCCAAGCACGTTTAAATAGTTCCAAGTCGTAAAAGCGCGAGGCATCGCCTTTTGTCTAACATCAAAGACCAGAAATTAACAAACAAAGGCTGACAGCTGCCAGTCTACACAAATAATGCACGAAAAGAACATTCTTACAACGATTCTAAATACGGTCTAACTAGCCTTTGAAGGTCTTTGAAGATGTGCTAATTAGCAGCTTATTTTTAACAAAGGACAATAATTACTCATTAATTTAACTTAAACATCGGTCAGACAATGACAAATAATCTCTTCGATTTAAGTCTCAAGATTGCAAAATCCAATAATTAACCAGACACAAATGCACAAACAAAGATTTAAAATTGGGTCATCAGTCATTAGTTGAAACCAGGGCCTATTATTTTCAATAATTTTAACAGGGAGTCAGCAGCAACCTTTCGATCTCTAGCTCGGCACTCTACCAACTAAGTTATCGTCGTCATGTGGAATATATTGTTATATACCATACGATCCTAATCTGTATCAATCTGCTGGGTTAATCGTGACTGTATCACAAATGCTAACTCGGTATTTCATCAGAAACTTCTAATTTTTAAGCATATTCTGGATATAGGTGCACTTTATGGTAACGCCTAACTTTTTCTGAACAAGCTTGACGTCCTTCGTGGTCGACTCTTGGGAAGTCAGAACGACTTCCACCGGCAGCAAGGTGACCAGATCAACCACCAACCCTGCAGCCGCAAGCAGCTTGAGTCATTGATGCACAGAGCTGGACAGCGCTGTTTCGAGCTATTTGCTCTCATCAGCAACCCTCAGCATATCTAACCAAAGATATTCCCCAGCTGGACAGACCTCTAGGCCAAACTGGACAAACCTTAATGGCCTTTACAGTGGCTGAGGTTTGTCCAGTTTGGCCGAGAGGTTAGTCCAGCTGGAAAATACCTTTGGTTAGATATGCTGAGGGCTGCTGATGAGAGCTAATAGCACGAAACAGCGCTGTCCAGGTCTGGGCTAACTTTTTATTTTATTATCATTATTCTTTTGACTTTTTACGGTTTAGTGCCAATCTTAGATCTCCAATTAACGTCACCCAAAATCTCTTAATGACGTCATCATCGCTTGTAAGCTCACAGATTCAAGGAGCCAGCGAAAGTGAAATTTACTGACTTTTTATTAATTACACTTTAATCACATTTTATTTCTTGAGGTTAAACAAGGTTTACAGAAATCACTTATCAAATAAAATATGCAAACTTTCAAACATGTTTTGTGCTTGACTGTAGTAGACGAAGTACGACAAGGTTGTAGCCAAGAGAAGACGAGGACTAGGGCAAGTAAGAAAATTTTTTTTCAGTGTTAGGGTGCGTTTAGACTGGACGCGAAGCAACGCGAAGCGACGCAAAGCAACCAAAATTTGACGTCATCGACAGCTCGCGAAAGGTTGCGACCGCTCGCAACCTTCGCGAGCAGTTGCGCAACAGCGCTTGCTTGCAGGCTGTAGTAAGATAACCAGCTAATTCACTGATTTGATTTTTACGGTCGCAGTTTGCTAGAAAATAATATAAATAGTTCATTTGTATGGTTTAGCGCCTATTTATCAGTCCAAAGAGTAGGCCTAGGTTGTTGGCAAAGTTAGATTCGCGATAGCCCTAGGCTAGCCAAGTTAATTTGGATCTAGACAGCTAAGGCTGTAAATCCTAGAGTGATTTTTCATAGCTATGCTGGATCTCAAAGCTTCATTATAATGAATGCACCAAAGCAGTAGGCCTAGCCCCACGACATCTAGCTTTTAAACCCAAACTTTTTATTCTGTGCAGCATAGCAGAAGACCAGTCCAGTAGTTCTTTTGGCTGAGCAGCTTTTGCTTTTTTGTCTTAAAGTAAACTTAAACTAACATGATGTTTTTTTTCAGAATATAAAATAACCCACTATCAGGCTAGTTTTGAGTGTGTTGATAGTGTTTTTACCCATTGTTTGTTAGCTTGTTGTTTTAAAAGTAACCACAATTGAACAATTTCTTGAATACTGGAAAACTCGCAAAAGTTTTTTCACTACCTTTTCGACCAAGCCAACTTGGTAAAAAGAACTGTATTTAGAATTGATTTCAAGCCACACTGCTACATACAAGAGCTAGATAGATACAAAAAATCGAAAAATTCCTATGAACTTTTGGATTGGCCTAATTAGTAGTCACTTCTTTGAATAGCTACAAACATGGAATTTTTTCTTCTGAATGTCCTCTTAAAAGTCTTCTTGTTTCTGAAGGTTTGTGACCGTGATCAAGTTGAACTGGAAGCAATGGTTTTGGACTACCCCAAGTTTTATAATTATGAATATTGTAGTCTGGTAGTGATTTTTCACTCCAGTCCTAATTGATGAAAATAGAAGTGTCAAGTGTGTTAAATATTCATTTACTGTGTCTTTGTGTAATATCTGAATTTAGTTGTTTGTGAATTTCAAAACATTTTTACTGTCTCTTAAAATTTTTACTGCTTTACATGGTGAATAAAGTGACAAAGTAAACAATTTTAAGTCTGAAGTTCAATCATTGCAATTGCAGTCAGTGTATTTAGATGAACTAGAAAGCCAATATATATCTAACCAGTAGAAAGTGAGTTCTGTTTTTTTGCTGAGGTTACTATTATTGGTAGAGAAGTACCCGCCAAGCAAGTTCATTACTATTGTTCCATTCTCTAAACTAAACAAAAAACTTGATACAGCATTTATAATAAAAATAATTGGACTGGGGAAGGAAGCGTCAGTTACATAAAAATGTGAGAACTAACAACACTTTTATTCAGATGCTTGAGTAACAATTTTCAAATGAAAAAATCTAAATGTTTTTTTTATCAGGGGCATAACCAAAAACATGCTTGGAGGGTGCTTGACCTTACTGCTATAAATTTGTCTGTATCTTACAAACGGTTGTTTAAAGCGAAGCCCTTTGAGGTAAACGCAACCGTCGCAACGTAGCCTACTGGTTTTGCAAGAAAATGCAAACTAATAAAATGCTCTCGATAGCATTTAACTTCGCACTAAACATCGATTAGCGCTCCGCTAGCGAATAAAACACCAAACTTAGTTTTAGAGGCTGACTTTTCCTCAAAGCAACTGCTGGTATCAGGTATCACTGTGCTAAATTCTTGTCCTTCGATGATAGTGTCAAATCATGCAAAAACTGCTATGTTTTTTTGCTTTCTCCAGCAAATCAACACAGCAATCCATTGCACAATAAGCAAAAAATCCACTACATAACTGATGACAAATCCAGCTTTCAGTTTCACTCATAGAGTTAACATTGGGAGTCTTCATAAACAGCACTAAATAACACATACAAACAACTGTTTAAGCTTACTACAGGTATCATAACATGCTTGCCTGAAAAAGAAAAATCACATCAAAAAAACAACATAGTTAATGATTTAAATGAACCTGTAGACTAGCCTATTGGTTTACACTCTACAAGATACCGGTAGATCTACCACTACCATAATGAGACATGGATGGTGAAAGCGTTTAAGGATTTGTTAACTGAGTAAACACCTAAAGAGAACTTTTGACATCTGCTTTCAGCTTTTTGCGTTTCTGCATTAAAACCCAGAACTGTCATCGTCAAAACAGATTAGGGCAAGTTTTCAGTGGAAGGATCTAAACAAATCATTGATAGCTAGTAAATAGGCCAAGTACTACTACCTTTTTGAAGAAATGACTAGTCTTTTCATTTCCAAATTCGATCTACTGTACTTCGTTTTTCACTTAAACTTTACAAACTTTTTTCTCAAGATTGTTTTGTTACCTGAGCTATTACTCCAGACTCTTCTTCACGGTTATTGCGTGATAACATAATATAAACTCAATCTTCGTTTTACCGGTAATTCCAGCGCGCTATGACGAAACAGAACCTGTGATTACTATAATAGCGCTTCAATAATAAAGTACACAAAGCTTTCTGCTCATTGAATACATTTTAAAAGTAAGTTGTTAAAATTAGCCTATGAAGCGACCAGTCGCGAAAATTAGCAACCACTCGCGAAGACTCGCGAAGGTTGGCAACCTTCGCGAGTGACGTAATCGACCACTCGCGAAGGTCGCCAACCTTCGCTTCGCGTTGCTTCGCATCCAGTCTAAACGCACCTTTAGTCTAACTGTAAGCGGTATAATATATTAAGCACAGTCTGAATTTTGTCAAGCTCGGTCGAAACAAAGTGTCCTGCAAAACAGCCCTGAACTGTAGCTGCGGAAAAGTTGAAGAAGCAATAACGTCTTTCTGGTCAGCAATAGAATTTTGTTCAAAGGAGTCTTTCAGCGCATTAAACTTTTTTCAAATGGCATTAAAACTTGCTAATTTTTTTCCATAAACCTTAAAAAGTGCCCATCTTTGGCAAAGGGGATTTTACCACCAGACACCCGACTGTCATTTACAGGCGCGTAGCCAGGATTTGGAAAAGGGGGGGGGAGGGGCTTTTTTGAATAAGTGAGAAAAGTGCAAACGACCTTGACCCGAATTTTCATTGTTCTTGAATCAGTTTCACACGGTTTGTCCCAAAATTGAGACGGAATTTCTCGGATGACTCGGAAATTCAAACGTTTTTTTCGCCCAAAAACAGGTGGTCTCCAAAAAGAAAAAAAAAAGGTCTTCACCGAAATTGAAACTGCTTTTTCAAACGTTTTTTCCGCAAAAACAGGTGGTCTTCAAAAAAAAAAAAAAAAGAAAAAAAAAGGTCTTCACCAAAATTGAGACTGATTTTTGGGCCAAAATTGGAAATTCAAACCCTTTTTCAACACCGAATCACCACATCTACTTCACAACTTCGGCACCCAATTTCCTTTGGGGGGGCTGTTTTCAATTTTTCACCAAAAATCGGCCTAAAAAGCAACAAAAACGTGCGATTTTGCATACTTCACAAGCCAATGGGGGGCCTCCCCCGCCCCCCCCTGGCTACGCTACTGGTCATCTACGTGATGTTTAGGTTCAATATTTTTGGAAAAATTGTAATTTCGGCTCTGCGTTTAGGCTTTCCTCTTACAAAAATGCTTCGCACCAAGAATGTATAAATGTTGTGGAAATCAATACGACAACAGATCAGCTTACTTCAAAGTATAGATGTATTTGTGCATGTCAAATACGTTTTTCGATCTTGACATACGCTTTAAAACTGTACGGTATGTTTGATTTCAAAAACATGGATCCCAGAACTAGCCTTTTATGTTTATTATTCTGTTGATGGCAAATCAGTCCAACATTACTTGCTCTCTGCGTCATATCAAATATTCAAGCATTTTTGCTGCAAAAAACAAAATAGTCGAGTTTTCCAAGCAAAAGTTCGAAATTAAAGGAAAAAGAAAATAAAAAACGTCAAAATATCCTATAGGGCCATAATTAATCTCTCATAAAGTAGGCTAAAGGTATTTTCGCTACAACGAATTAATAGTCTACAACTGTTTTCGTCAACTGCTCTAACACAAAAACAAACTTGGAAATGCGCGCGTAATCGCTTATGCTTGCAGTAAAATTGGCTTTTCAGTAAAACGTTTTTAACTTCATCTGTGCCAGTTTTTTGAGTTTATTTTGTTGAGCCAAAAAATGTGTTACCCCGAAATGGCCCCAGAACATGTTTGGCAGACGACCAGGCCATAGATTCGTTAAGCCAAACCCTACTATTTTTGTGAAACTTCTTCTTCTTCTTTCTTCATTGCCCGCTTTTCCGTGAGGGTTGCGGGGGCAGTAGCTCAAGATTAAGCCGCCACGCCTCACGGTCTTCCATCACCTCCATCATTTCGCTTGGGCGAAGTCCCAAGCGATTCCATCCAAGATCCTCAATGTAATTGGTCCATCTAGTTCTAGGTCGTTCAACTGGTCTTCTCCCATTTGCTTTGGCAAGTAAAGCTTGTTTGGGGAGTCTTTCCTGAGGCATTCTGCTTACATGGCCAAACCATCTAAGATGAGATCTTTCAATTCGGAGAAGTAACGGCTCGATCGAACAAACGATTTATTTTGTTTTGTTACTCACATCAATAATCAATAAAACACACCACGTAAAATATTCAACAAGACAACAAGGATGCTGCGAAGTGACCGGTTTAAGGTCTTCAAGACAAGCAATCGCCCCAAAAGCGAAGGCTTCCACGATGCAATAAAATACAAATAACGGAGCACTACTAAGCAAAGCAGTAAGTGACGGAAACGCGGCGTAAACAAGTAGAACCCTCGTGTTATTGTAGGTCGTGATTCATATGTTTTTCAACTTTGCCGGATACGGGTGAATTAGTCATCGATGTGGAAATTTTTTAACTTTGGGGTCCACGATATTTTCTTAGAATTATGTGATTTTCTCAGTCAAAATCCTTTTTCTCATGTATTGTATTTTTACCTAATCTTGGGGACAAACAAGTTAGTTGAGATTTAGTGCGTTTAAGGGAGGACAAAATATTTTCAGTAATTGCTTTACCTTACTTGTTCTACTTTGTTCTGCTCTACCGTGCTCTGCTCTGCCCTGCATTGCTCAGCATGGTTTTGTATGATCTGGTAGCTTGCTTTGTGTGTGTTTGGGACTTGTGGGTTCGACCTTCGGGTTTATGGGAGTGTAGTTTTACGTATGTTTTCTGGTTCGTGCGCTTTATGTCTGTGCTGTTCGGAGCTGTTGTGCGTTCCATTGGCAATATAACTGATCGTAAAATGCTTGGAGAGACTAATTCAGTTAAAACTGATCGTAAAATGCTTGAAGTGACTAACCCTGCTGATTCTCTTCCTGGAACAATTCGTGGAGATTATTGTATTGACATTGGAAGAAACATATGTCATGGATCTGACTCTGTAGAAACAGCAAAGAAAGAAATAGCTTTATGGTTTAAACAAGGTGAACTTAACAATTATTGCTGTGCTAACAACTCTTGGGTGTATGAATAAGAAGGCTACTTCAATCTGACACTCAGCACTCTTTTGGTGTTTTGTGCCTACATCGCAGGATCTGACATTTGTAGTTTTTGTATTTTTGTGAACATCGTAGGATCTGACTTTTTTTTGGTTTTTCTGTACCTTTCTGTATAAATTTATAATTACCAGTATATTGAAAGATACTTTTCACCTGTTTTCATTTTAAATTCAAAACAACTTTTTCCGCGTATTTTGTGGCTGATTCTAAATTTGCTAATTTGTCTAACTAGTGTAGAATCTTTCATTGGTTTGACTGCTTGATAATCCCAGTTAAATGTCCAATTGTCCATGTGAAATATGTTTAAGACCTTGTAAAAAGAACCAATGTGCTATTCAGTGTTATATGTGTGATGGATGGATTCACCTCAAATGCACAGTTATTAGTCCCCTTAAATTTCACAGTCTTTGTTCTTCTACTGAACCATACCTCTGCCAAAATTGTTCCAGTGAATTGTTTCCTAGATGATAAGCAATTGTTAAATGAAATGAGAAATGATGACAAACTAAACTTTGATATTAATCACACAAATAATTCGTTTTTCCCAGCTAAATGCTTACAGGCAGACAACAAGATAAAAAGCTTACTAAATGATTTATATTCTGGTTTGTTTGACTCAAAATACTGCTCACAGGCCGAAGCCAATATTATGAACAAAAAGTGTAAATTTTCTTTGCTTTGCATGAATATAAGAAGCTTAAATGAAAATTTTGATAAATTGAATGAACTTTTAACAAATTATGATATCTTACCTGATATCATTGCTATAAGTGAAACCAAATTTAAATTGTTAGTGGTATACAATGCAAAGTTAAGTGGATACCATTTTTACCACAAAGGCACAACTACAAGATGGGGAGGAGTAGGATTGTTTACTAAGGAGTCTTTATCAATTTCAATTTGCAAGGAGTTTGATTTAAACATTCCTAACTGTGAAGATATGTGGATTCAACTAGATTTAGGGAATAACAAAAAATGTATAGTGGGAGTAATTTACAGACACCCTAAACAGAAATTATCAGAGTTTTGAATCAACCATTGAAAAATTGAATAATAGAAAATTGATGTATTATATTGGAGGAGACTTCAACGCAGATTTGTTGAAAAGTAACTCTGATATCAATATTAAAGATTTCATGAATTTAACATATAGCTTAGGCTGCATTCCCTTAATTACACACCCGACAAGAATAACCACTAAAAGCTCAACTCTTTTAGATCATGTTTATACAAACAATGTAGTGGATGAACACAAAAGTTTTATTCTGGTGGAAGATGTAAGTGATCACCTGCCAGTAATGGTGTGTTCTAATTTAAGCCTGCCCAAGAGTGAAAAATCAACTGTCACTCTAACTCGTGATACAAAAAATTTTGAAGTAGAAAAATTTCTAGACAAATTAACTGAAGGAATGGAGCTATTAGGTGATATCAAAGAGGGATGCATTGACAGCTACACTGAAAAGTTTATTGACATTTTTCATAAGACATTAAACATACATGCACCATTACGAAAACAAAGCAGAAAGGAAACAAAACTAAAAACAAACCATGGTTATCCAAAGGAATCCTTATACCAATCCAGCAAAAAAAATTGTTGTACAAAAGAGCCCTTAAATTAAATGATAGTAATACATGGGCACAATACAAAGTCTACAGAAATAAACTGACTCATATTAAGGAATATGCAAAACGACTTTACATTAAAAATTTAGTGAATGATAATAAGCATGACACCTCGTCGCCTTGGAAAATTATAAATAAAATTATTCACTTGAAAAATGTGAAGAAAAATAACATTCCTAATAAAATGTATGCTTCCAAAAGTGAAAGTGCACAAGGACCACAGGCCATCAGTAACTTGTTCAATAAATATTTCATAGAGATAGGAGTTAACCTTGCATCTACAATCGAAACGCCAGCTATACAAATTTAATGCCACATCTTTGATTCAGAGTAGTTGCAATTCGTTTTTTCTGGAACCAATAGTTGAAGAAGTAGTAAATTACATCAGAGCTATGAATCCATCAAAAAGTACAGGAAGACATGGAATTCCTGCAAAGTATATAAAAATGTCAGGTTCTGTTATAGCTCCAGTGCTAACTAACATTTTTAATGCATGCATATCAACAGGATATTTTCCAAAAGTGTTAAAAACCGCTGAAGTTGTTCCAATTTTCAAAAAAGGCGAAAGAGAGTTATGCAGTAATTATCGCCCTATTTCTATTTTAAATCCTTTTGCCAAACTATTTGAAAAGTGTCTGCTTGATCAACTAAACAATTATTTTGTGAGCAATAATTTGATTTGTCCAAACCAGTATAGTTTTAAAAAAAATTGCTCAACAAATGAAGCCGTTTTAGATATTTACAATAAGCTACTTGACAATATGGATAAAAAGCTTATTACATGTTCTATTTTCTTAGATTTAAGAAAAGCATATGATACCATCAATCACACAATACTAATCAAAAAACTAGAAAAGTATGAAATTAGAGGATTACCATTACAGTTACTAGCAAGTTACCTGACTGACCGTCAACAGTATACAATTGCAAATCAATATAAATCCAAGTCAAGAGATGCTATTTGCTCTATTCCTCAGGGCTCAACTCTAGGTCCGTTGTTATTTAATATTTATATCAATGATCTTCCACTTGCCTCAAATTCCACAATTCATCTTTTTGCAGATGATACAATACTTACTCTCTCCCATTCTAATGTTTCAACACTGCAACAAAATATTAAGGATGAATTAGTCAATGTAAGCAATTGGCTCAAGGTGAATAAATTATCAATTAACTTTAATAAAACTGAGTTTATGGTAGTGACAACAAAACAAAATAAACCTGAACTCAAAGTGTCAATAGATAATAATCCAATCAAGCAATCACATCACATAAAGTATCTAGGTGTTCTCATAGACGACAATCTAAACTGGAAACAACAAATCAAGGAACAATGTTCAAAGGTAGCAAGGGGATCTTGGGCCCTTAATCAATTAAAACATTTTGTAGATGAGCAAACCTTAAGATCTGTTTACCACTGCCTCATATACTCTCATCTACAAAACTGCATAAGTGGTTGGGGGACTGCTTCAAAATCAACATTAGCACCTCTCTTTATTCTGCAAAAAAGAAGCATCAGATTGTTAACTGGAAGTGGATATCGTGAGCATACTAATCCTTTGTTCTATCGAGCTAAATGCTTAAAACTCAAGGATATTTACTCTCTGGAAACTGCAAAGCTAATGTACAAAATTCACAATAATGTATTATCTTTTGCAAACTCAGATAAGTTTAACGTAATAAAAAACTGCTATACACACAAGTCAAGATTGAGCCACAAAAACAACTTCTTTCTTCCAAGAACTAGAACAAGATTAGGGCAAAAGTCTTTATCATTCGCAGGAATTAAAATTTGGAATGAAATTCCAAGCAGTATAAAAGAAGTTTCATTCTACAGATTTAAAAAAGCTGTTAAAACTCATTTTTTATCAACATATGAAACCGATAAAAGCTAGAATAACAGCTTTCTATCAGCAATGCAGTAGTAATTACAGGAATCATACATAGTTGCATATTTATGCTTGAGTTCAACAATAACCTATTCTATTGCTTGAATGGCATGAGATTGGTGCATTCATCTATCACACATTTATACAAAACGTCATCTCTCATTTTGATGTGCCCTTGAATTATCAGTAATTTTGCAGTAACTGACTGAGGTTGATATATACTAGTATTGGAAATTGTATTAGTACTAATGACATATTGGCAAACAATACAAAACAAAGCATGGAGGTTTTTTTTTTGTTTTGTTTTTTTTCACTCCATTTGCCCACTTTAAATTCTATAAAACATAAATAAGCATTATGAACTTTATTGATTTTATTTTCTATCCAATCTGTAGTCACAGTATTTTTTTTTTTTAGTATGCTTAGAGTTAGAACAATTCTAATGTTGCCTTGCATTTTCTTTACATGTTGACTGTGAGTTTTGTGTATACACTGTACAAAGTGTACATATCTTTGCAACACTTTGTTTTAATTTTGCATAAAATTTTTTATCATAGAAAGTAGCAGACTGAGAAAATCTAGAAGCTGCTTTTTTAACCTTAACTTGGTGAGGTGGCAGTAGACTTAGATGACCTTTCGGTCCTTTGCTGTCTCCTCACCAAGTGACTAAATATCGTTTTGACTCTGCAAGTTTGTGTGTTGGTTTTAAAGGAATTGCATATTTCGATGCTTTGGTGATAGACCTAGAGGAAGTTGCAGTTTTTTCTTGTGACATGACGTCACTTGGTAAATAAATAAATATGATGATAATGATATAACACGTGATTTCCCCTTTACCTGGATCGTGTTTGCGTCTGTGAGCTACAACCTACGCGCGAGCCATTCTCCCATTGTCTTAAAGATTCAAACTCGCAACTTCTCGTTAGCCGCCACAGGTATAATCACCGAAACGCGCGCCCCCTTTCACCGTCAAGGTCGCAACTCGCTGCCTTGTTCTTTAATCTCGACATTTTGGATTACTGAAAATATTGGTGTTTTCAAACTGACAGTTGGCAGCTACTTTGTTAAGTTTAAGCAATGTCTAGTAAAACAAAGCGAGACAGCAGTTTACTCGAGCTAGAGTCGAGCATGATTGATCAGGTTGACATGAAGGTCAACTCGTTTTCACAGAGCGAGCCTTCGCTTTCAGAAAGCTCGGAGCTAAGACAGCCGCTTAGCCGGGTCGCGTCGCCTTTTTCCGGCAGATGCGACTCATTTGCGCTCGATCACCCGATCGAGCCACTATGTTTAGATAAGCCCTTTAATGACATTGAGGTGCTCTCGCACAGTCAGGATTCGAGCCAACACCAACAGCGAGATAGTTTGGGGTTCTCGCCTGCTGGTAAGGGCTCAATAAGGGTCCTCGAAGCCTCGGGGTGTCTCTCATGTGAGGTAGACTAAGCGTGAGCTATTGTTTATTAAGTCGGACATTGAAGCTCTTGAGAAACGCCTTTTGATCTCCCCTGAATTAAAATCCAATAAGGAGGATTTGCTTAGATTTGAGAGCGCTTGCTTGGCTCTTTCTCAAAGGGTATCTAATGGTTTGGTAAAGGTTTTAGATTGCCCCGATTTGGCCCCTCTGGAAGCTAGAGCAGAGTGCTTGGAGGGGAAGGTCGATTATTTAATCGCAGTATGTTCGCAAAATTTGACGGCATGCGAACAGGTCAAACCCTAGCCACAGACTGCAATGCCACGTGGTCTGGCGGTGTCCAAGCATGACGTTACACGAGACAGGAGCCGGCCGGCCATTCCTATTCCACGAGGGAATAGCTTTAAAGATAGGGAGCGTATATCTAGCGATATCAGACGCTCGCTCCAGAAACCAATTTTGTCTGGTTCTGGGGAACACCCGCAGGCATGTTTAAAGTTAAACCCTGAAGCGGCGCCATTTTCAGGTAATTTCGTTGGACCGCCGCTGGGACCGGCATCTTCTGGCCTCCGTCCCATTATAAGCAGTGGACAGTCACAAAACGATGGTTGGTTGTTCAATTATTATGGCATTCAACCCAGACCACAGTTAACGTTAGCCAAGTTTGATGGAGATGTGTTGAAATTGGGCAATTTTAGAAGGCAATTTGGCAAGTATGTCGAGGAGATCTATTCTGATTATAATGATCGTATGTCGCTTTTGGAGAATTTATGCATTGGCCAGGCACAGAAAGTTATTTCAGGGCTTAGCTGTTTGGAGAACAGAAAGATGGCTTATGAAATGGCCTGGACGAGTTTAGAAAAAAGATTTGGCAATCCCAGAAAGTTGATGACACCAGTAAAGCAGGATTTGTTGGACGGACCGCCAATGAAAGAATGGGATGCTAGGGCGCTTATGGGTCTGTGTGACAAAATGTACAAACTAGTTTTCAAGGCTGGGAAAAGGAGGAGCTACTAAATAGTGAGGAGCTCCTGCAAAGTATATTTTTGCGTTTGCCGTATAAACTAAGATGCCAGTTTGTCACGATTACACATGGTAATGGGGGCGGAACCTTTGCCGACCTCCGACTTTTGGTGGAAAACGCAGCCTCAGCAGCCGACACCGAATATGGTCAACTGCTGCAAAAGTCTAAAGATAAACGGCCAGCTCAGCAGTCGGTTCGACGCTCATCTGGACCTCCTGGAGCGACTACCAAGCGCGTTTGCGCAAGCACGCAAAAGACAGAATCAACAGTTTCACTGCCGCAAGCGAGTCGCCCGCGGGCGAACTGTGGAATTTGCAAGGTAAGCAGCATCCTCTTTGGAAATGTGAGAAATTTAGAGGTATGCAAGTATCGAGCCGTAGGTAATATGTAAAGGAAAACAACGTATGCTTCAATTGCCTTCGAAAGGGGCACAGAGTGACGAATTGCTTGACGACGTTTACTTGCCGCGTCTGCAATCGACGTCATCATTCACTTCTCCACGAGGAGAGAGCGGATGACCAAGCGAAGACCAAGTCTGGTTCGGCATCGAAAGGAAGGGAAAAGAAAGAAGAGCCGCAGTCGCGGATGTCAGCATGCAGTGCAACCAGCAGGAGTAATTTATTCGACCGAACTATTTTTAAGGTAGTTCCCGTCAAGGTATGGGCAAGCAACCCAAGCTACTGTGTTTACACTCATGCCTTTATTGATGAGGGTTCCGGCGTAAATATGTGCTCGGCATCTCTAACTAGGCAACTAGAAATCGAAGTGAAGGACTGCGACGTAGAACTATGGACAACCAACGGCGTATCTCGGGAAAACAAAATGGCGGTTGAGCCAATGAGCATCAAAGGAATCGTGGAAGATTCTTCCTTTGAAGTCAAGGATGCGCTCATAGTAGAAGATATTGTGGATGTCAGCTGGAGCATTCCTGGAAAGGAACTCAGTGAGGGGTACCCTCATTTGCAGAAATTCAATTTCCCACAGTTGGAAGGAAAGACAGTGGATTTGCTGATAGGAAGTGGCCTACATGAAGCGTACATTGCCTCGGATTTGAAATTGGGTGAGCCGGGGCAACCATACGGAATTCATACTGCATTGGGTTGGACCATCTACGGAAAGGATGCGATCACAAAGGCCGGTCCGTGTGATGGTGAATTTTATCAGACAAGAGCACTCGCCAGATGTCTCTTGTCAACAAGTCTTAAAAGCACTCACTGATGACTTTGAAGATATTGGTGCACCACAGGAGCAATGAATGTTGGTGGAAGACAAGAGAGCTTTGGATATTATGCGGAAGACAGTAAAGGAAGCAGACGGCCATTTGTCATTGGGACTGCTCTGGAAGGATGACAAGGTGGATCTCGAGGACAACCGCTCAATGGCATTGCGACGCTTGGAAGAATTAAAGCGTGGATTTATGGCTGATCCTGATTTGTTTTTGAAATACCAGCAAAAGATGGTGGACTACATTGAAAATGGATACGCAGAGCTGATTCCCAGTGATGCTGAGGCTCCACCAGGGCGGACGTATTACATACAGCATCACTGTACATCTGCGTTCACTAAGTTTCGTGTGGTGTTTGATTGTAGTGCTAAATTTAGGGGTAAATCATTAAATGATATGTTATTGCAGAGACCGCAATTAACCAATTCAGTTGCAGGTGTTTTCTTAAGGTCTAGGGAGTGGCCTAATTGCTGTGATAGGCGATATTCAGGCAATGTTTTCACAGGTGTTTGTAGATGAGCGGGATCGCGACGCACTCCAGTTTTTATGGTACCCGGATGACGACATTTCCAAACCGCCAATTGACTACAGGATGAAAACCCATGTGTTCGGCGCAAAATCATCACCAAGCTGTGCAGCTTTTGCCCTGCAAATGACTGCAGAAGAAAACGCGGTAAGTGCTGATCCTAGCGTTGTATACACCGTGAGTAAAAACATTTACGTGAATGATTTATGCAAATCTTGTCTCTCTGTGGATGAGACTGTGAACTTGCTAAGTCAACTATGTGCTTTGTTAAAAGGTAAGGGCTTTCATTTAACCAAATTTTCTTCCAATAACAAGCAGGTGTTAAGTTCATTTTTGCAGGAAGATGTTGCTCCCAGCGTCAACCTTGAGAATTCCACGCTACCAGTACACAAGGCACTGGGGATACTTTGGGACGCTGCTTCGGACGAAATACGGGTGAAGGTTAATGTGAAGGAAAGGCCAATGACCCGTCGAGGTTTGCTGTCCATGTTGAGCCAGACGTACGATCCTTTGGGTGTGTTGCAACCGTTTTTGTTGCCTGCAAAGCTACTTCTGTAGAAGGCCTGTCGTGCTGAGCTTGACTGGGATGACGAACTCACGGCCTTATCGGGGGTGGGTGAGAAATGGAGCCATTGGCTTCAGGCCCTTCCCGAACTTCAGCACGTGTCATTAAAGAGGAGTTTCACCCATTTGGACCGGGAAATAAAAAATGTTGAATTGCATACCTTTGCCGACGCGAGCACAAAATCTTACGGTGTTTATTCTAATTTACGTGTGCTATATGTTGATGGCTTAATTAAGTGTCATTTTGTTATGGGCAAGTCAAATGTGGCCCCGTTGAAATCAATCAGCATTCCAAAATTGGAGCTGTCAGCAGCAGTGCTAGCTGCCAAGTTAAGTGCTTTTATCACTAGTGAACTTGAATTTGAGTTTAGCCGTATTGTGTTTTGATCTGACGCTACTGTTGTGCTACGCTACATTAATAACACGTTTACTCGTTTTCGTACCTTTGTGGCCAATAAGATTGAGCTGATTCACACGCTCACGTCAGCTGCTGATCAATGGCGCTACGTGCCCATTGGTTTGAACCCGGCTGACATCGCTTCGAGAGGCGTTTTGCCAGATATGGTCGACCACGCAGGAATTTGGTTTTCAGGCCCGCAATTTCTCTACGATTGTGCTACTGGTTGGCCTAACCAACCTGATTTTTTGCGTGAATTGCATGATGATGATCTTGAAATAAAACCGGCTAGGGCTAGCATGGCTCGAATACCGTTGGAAAGTAAGGACTATTTGAATCGGCTGTTTGAACGCTACTCGGGCTTGCGGAGCTTGCTGCTCAGCGTTTGTTGGATGCTGCGTTTTAAGCAGTACTTGAAGTGGAACTGCACACGAACACCGCTGAGCCACAGGCGTCACCCATTACATTGGAAGAGATAGAAAATGCAAAGATGGAGATTATTAAAATCCTGCAAAGACAA
This sequence comes from Trididemnum nubilum, assembly GCA_963965965.1. NCBI lineage: Eukaryota > Metazoa > Chordata > Ascidiacea > Aplousobranchia > Didemnidae > Trididemnum > Trididemnum nubilum. Next base: position 29,609,089 of record OZ014473.1, on the reverse strand, counting down.
GCGCTTCCGGATACCTTCAAATTTCTGCTCGATCACGTCAGTTTGGACTCGCCCAGAGTTCAATTCAGCAATGAACAATTAAGCAAGACTCCTGCGCTAAGGGAGCTAAAGTCGTTGAACTCATTGCTATACAGCGGGATCCTACGAGTCGGAGGACGATTGCAAAACTCAGCTCTCCCTTAGGACTCAAAACACCCTATGATTTTATCGTACCGGCACCCCGTCACCGATCTAATGATCAAAAACTGCCATGAAAGAGAGGGACATATGGGTGCCTCGCAAGTGCTGGCAGCTATGAACAAAGACTACTGGATAATCAAAGGAAGGCCAGCGGTTAAACGAGTAATCCAGTCCTGCCTTTCCTGCCGATTTTGGAAGGCCGTTCCTGGACAACAGCAGATGGGGAATTTACCTGCAGATCGGGTGAACGAAAGCAAACTTTTCACGTCAACAGGAACGGATCTAATGGGTCTAATTCGGATTAAATGTGGCAGAAATTTGCTCAAAAGATATGTTTGCATTGTAAAATATTGCACGCCTACATCGTAAATTTTAATTTGCCGCAACGAGATTCGAACCTTTGGAACTGGTTTATAGAAGATTGAACGTAATTTTGTATGCAAATTGGATTTTCAGACTGCACTATATTAAGCGGCGAATTATCGCCCGAAGACTGACCTTAATTTCGTTTTACGTTTGATTGTACACTGCACATCCTTTTTGTAGCGTTTTTTGTTGTTCACGTAAAATCTAAAAATCAGTTAGCAGTTGGATCTTGTCAAGGCAACGTCATTAATTTTGTGTTTTAAAAATTGACAAGTTGAGTTGAGTTGTTGAATTGGAAACTGCGACATTGGAAATTCTCAAGATTAAACCTCGAAAACCGCATTACGATACTGTCAGCCGTCGTCCTCGTCGTGTTATTGTGTTCACTTCCGTCACCGTTACAGTCGTTTGGGCGAAACAGTTTGAAACCGCTCGCTCGCTCGCTAGTTCGCTTGCTCTTTGAATATTTTACTTCTGCTGTGAATAAACATCGATCTGATCTACACGCTTGGTGGAGAATTGAGCAGGAGTCAAGAAGCTGAATTTGAGATTCGAGTTCCGAGCGCGTTTCTCTGTAGCCAATCACCTTTGTTGGCACCCGGAGTGTTCCCAAACCACTCAATTAAGACGTGTGCGCAACATGCATCTTTACTTGTCTGGCCTCTCAAGCAGTTCATTTCGAGATTGTGCAATCGCTGGAAGCCAGCGCCTTCTTACAAGCTTTTCGGAGGTTTTGCAATCGCCGCAACGTCAAGCCAAGGAATCTGTATAGCGATAACGGTGGAAACTTTGTGGCCGCGGAGCAGGAGATCAAAAAAGGCGTGAAGAGGTGGAATCAGCGAAATTTACACAACGAACTGCGACAGGTCAACAATAATTGGAACTTCAACCCTCCATGCGCTTCTCATCAAGGGGGATTCTACGAGACCTTTTTTAGGCTTGTTCGGAAATTAATGAGATCTATTGTTGGAGCGGCGATGCTAGACGAATTCGATTTGTTGACTTTGATGACAGAGATTGAGCGCATTTTAAACAATTGCCCGATCACGCAACTACCGTCACAGCCGGATGACTTATCTGCGTTGACGCCAAACATGATTTTGACAGGCGTAACTTGCGAAAACGCACCGCCTGACGTCTTCATGAAATCCGATGTTTATCGACGCTCTTGGCGGAAAACTCAATTTCTTGCTGATGAATTTTGGCGAAGGTGGATGCTGGATTATTTGCCGCTCTTGCAACCAAGACAGAAGTGGTTTGCCACTTCTCTAAACTTGAAACCGTGTGATTTGGTCTTGGTCATGAACGACCAAACGAAACGTGGAGCATGGCCTAAAGCGGTGATTGAGGAAGTGTTTCCCGACAAAGCTGGCCTCGTGAGGCGGGTAAAGGTTCGAACAGCGGACGCTAAGACTTTTCTACAAGATATTCGGAAGATCTGCTTGCTGGAGAGCCATGCTAAGAACTGATTAATATGACAATTTGTGTTTTAACGTGCTTTATTGCTGCTTGATTTTTTGTTGTGTCGCGTTTTACTGTCGTGGTAATCGATAGTGGTAGTAATCAAACTCATAATCAAGATTTGCCAGGATCATGTAATTCGAATTGTTGACGTTGATAATTTAATTTTTTCCCTTTCCTTTTGCAATGTTAAACGTAGATGCTGGAACGAATTGTTCAAATTTGAATTGCGCAAGTTAAGATTCGAAACGTTTTAATGTAGGCAGTTTGTTATTTTTGAATTTTCACGTTTTCGACGTTTGTGGTCTTACGTACGTGACGTAAGGGTTCGTAAATTTAATCAGTGGCTATATTGTGCACGCGCTAAAATTGACCACAGCTGGTAGGCAAAATGGGTAGTATTTTTCAACTGTAGTGCTGTTGTTTATTTAATACTAATGAAGCGTAAGCTCGTTGAATAGGTTTTGTTTTAAACTGTTAACCGCTTGTCACTTTTGTTGTGAATTTTCGGCATGATTTGCGGAATATTTTGAACTTAACGTTTCGTTAATGCGTGTGTGTGAGTTTAGCGTTTCCGTTGGATTTAAAATCGTGGAAGCTGCGTTTAATTCTCGCTTGGGGGGAATGACGGAAACGCGGCGTAAACAAGTAGAACCCTCGTGTTATTGTAGGTCGCATAGGTGGCGGAACCGGGGGGGCCGGGGAGCCTGGCTCCCCCACTTTTTTTTCAGGGGGGGCCATGGGTGGCCCCCCACTTTTTTTCAGGGGGGTCCGTGGGGGGGCCCTAATTTACGTAATTTTTTTCTAAAATAACACTGCTGAAAAATGTTTTTGCAATTTAATATCATAGATGTCGACACCAGAAGGCGGAGAATGCAGAATAACACTTTCTAACCGGGTGGGAAGGCATTGGACTATATTCATTGACTTTTACGACGATGACTCAAAATAGTTTTTGTAGCGTAATTTCTCCTCTTGAGCTTAACACGGGATCGATTCTATTCCCAATTGTTATGCTCGTGTTAGGAGCACGATACCTTCGGTTTAGCTTTAATACCTGTGCGCAGTGCCGTCGCCAGAGCAAACAAAGTGAGGGGCACTAGCCGAAAGTGGGGGGGCACTAAAATAGACCAAATTTTTGCATACAAAAACTGATATTTTACGGCTACAAATCATGCGCTTTTAAAAATTTTGAATTCGTATTTGAAAAAAGAGATGTATAAGCCTGGCAGTGTTTATTAGCTCGTTTCTTCAGCGGCCTATGTAATTGCTTGAAAAATCTGTCTGCTGCCGTGAATGGGACCAGATGCAAAACCATAATTTTGCTAAGAGTTAGGGAATCGCACCCAAAGTAAATTTTTTTTGCACAAAATTTGTCTAATTTAGGCCCCGTGCTAAACCAACCGATGCAACTCAAGCTTGTTACAGAGGGGGCCTGGGGGCAGAGCCTCCAGCGTCTGGGTAATTTTTGTGATTTTGCGGCAACAAATAGCAATTTTAACGTCATTTCGATCATAATTCGCACGTTTTTGAAGCCATAACGCAACCAGAAGCGCAACCAGGATTTTGTTAAGAGAGAGGGGGTTTGAACCCAAAGTAAATTTTTTTTGTACAAAAATTGTATAATTTAGGCCCCGTGCTAAACAAACCAATGCAACTCAAGCGTATCACAGAGGGGCCTGGGGGCAGAGCCCCCAGCTACTGGATGACTTTGGTGATTTTGCGCCAAAAAATAGCAATTTTAATGCTATTTTAATCACATTTCGCACGTTTTTAAAGCCATATGAATAATAACAATACATTGCTAAAATTCAGCAGTCATTAAAAGATTTGAATTGCCTAGCCCCTTTTATTCTTAAAATTAGCTCCAAAACATTTTAACGCTTAGCTTTAGGGTTATATTTTCTCAATGACTCGGCTAAAGGGGCTGAAGCCCCCTTACACCCTTCCCCCTGGTTGCGCAACTGACTGCAACCTAAAATAAATCTTGAGTGTGCTCTAAAAAAGCAAAAACAGCTGGTTTTTAGAAAAAATGTTTTCACACTTTGTTTCAGGTCATAATCACTAACAAAGTACCGGTAACGATTCTATAGACTTACATCCTTATTCCGCAACACATCCGTGTTAAAAAGGCGGATTATTGCGTCACATTTATGTACTCGTACAGGTTGCCAGCAATTTTGTAAAGAATCGAGAAAACTTCAAACGAGAATAAACTTTAAACGTTATTATTTCTTTTTCCATTATTGCCTGTTGTCGTGTCGCTACGTGATGCTCCAAAAAAGTATTCTGAGTAAACCGAAACGGGGGGGGGGGGGGCACAAGCAGTTGTTAGGGGGGAAACGGCCCCCCTGCCCCCCGTAGCGACGGCACAGACTGTGCGGCTGTCATTTTGGCAACTATACGATGTTTACGTTATTTTGAAAGTGATTTCAAATCTCTAAAGATAACCTCCCCTCTCCACGGTTATTGTACCTCAGCCGCCATTCTTTGCATTGTTACGTAATTATTGTAAGCGTCACACACGAAATAGGAACGAATTTGATTGGTGTGCAGCTGATAAACAATTATAGGTTAATTTGTGGTGTAAAAAATGAGTACTATGCTACATTATTTTCTCAGATAATTCATTCATTTTTTTGTTCTTGACCACCACAAAAATAGTAAATAGCGAATGGATACCAACGCAAAAAGTAACATGTTAAATCTGGAAAAGGAAGAAGCGACGCAATCTTCATATTTTGCACTCACGCGTTTCAAGTAACTTTTGGAAAGAAGCCAAAATGGAATGCCTCAAACGACGCTTGATCTGCAAAACGTGTTTAAGAGACTGAAATCAATATGTTATTTGTATATGTTGCTGTTGAGCTTAGCATGTTTCTAATGCTAATATAAAAATAAAATGGAAAAGATAACATCGCTTTTTAGCAAAAGTTCGTTAGCAGAACAGTGAAGTTCAGAACCTCCATCTAAGCAGCCGATAATAAACCAAGGGGAAGATAGCGACAAAAATTCGGATAATGGTAGTGGCCTTGCCAGTGATTTAAGTTCAAGCTTTGATAGTCGAAGCGGTACTGGTACTCCCACAATGATACGTAAGTTTGCAAATTTAGCTAAACGGAGGGTTGAAGACTTGGTTTGGAATAGAAATATTAAACTGCCTTTTACAATTTACGGTTTGCAATAGACCCATAATATGATAAGCTGAGCTTATTTTTAAGTCAAGCGGACAAGCTAGTGGAATCGCAGTCGCAAAATTAACAGTGATCAAATACTGGAGATTTTGGCAAATCTTTATTAAGCTGTACGTTACTACAAAAAAATAAGTTTTCATGGATTTAAGCAAGACTGTGGACTCGTGGAGCGCAGGAGTTGAAAGTTTAAAAAATATCGGAGTTTAAAAGCCTGCAATGTAATATGTAAACAAAGGGAAAAAATTGGTCAGTATATCCTATACATTTCAAGAAAAAAATTGAGGCAAGGCCCTAGCTTATCAGATATCCTCTTTTTTATTGGGCTATATGCCGAGTTTAATGTGTACATTTGCAGTGTGTTTACTAACAAATAACAATGTAGCATTTTTGCTGTGACTAAATTTGCGACTGTTTTATTATGGATGTTGGATAGGCCTAATATTATTGCTATAGTTTTTGATGATTAATTACGGCTTCGAATAACATTTATGGGCGCACTTTTTAAAAAGAACTGCGTTGTTCCGGTAACCTTTGGCGACATGCTGTATTTGCTGTAGCTAGTGCTAAAACGACGAAAATCACTGTACTCTTATAACTGCGCGTTATGCGCTGTAGGTGAAAAAACTGTATAGACTTTGGGCCCCCCCACTTTCAAAATGGTTCCGCCATCACTGGTAGGTCGTGATTCATATGTTTTTCAACTTTGCCGGATACGGGTGAATTAGTCATCGATGTGGAAATTTTTTAACTTTGGGGTCCACGATATTTTCTTAGAATTATGTGATTTTCTCAGTCAAAATCCTTTTTCTCATGTATTGTATTTTTACCTAATCTTGGGGACAAACAAGTTAGTTGAGATTTAGTGCGTTTAAGGGAGGACAAAATATTTTCAGTAATTGCTTTACCTTGCTTGATCTACTTTGTTCTGCTCTACTTTGTTCTGCTCTGCTCTGTCTGCATTGCTCAGCATGGTTTTGTATGATCTGGGGCGACATGACAGAACGTGCTAACGAGCTCGTAAAGGCCATTCTCGCTCACTAAAAAGCGCTAAAGAACAAAAAATCTTCGTAACCAAACTGCAATTTCTGAGCCGTCTCGCCCAACACACGTTAAAACAGTTCGCTCGAGTTTCTTTGCGAGATGTTCGTAACCTGTGTTAGTACGTAATAAATACCCCATTGTGACGTCAGATGCATTTCTACTTCAAAATAATGCGTTCAAGCGTATATTGTATGTTCTACATTGTTATGGAAAAAGATACTTTAAACTATGCGTGATCATTCTACTCAAGCAAATTCTTCAACTGATAATAATTAATAAATAAACGACAGAAATTAATTATATTTTTGGATCAATGTGAAATAAGAACAACTTTTTCCATACTATAATTTTGTAAACGAAGTAAAGCGCCCTTGAGGTTGTTGGTGGGTAAACTCATATGTTAACAGTAACTTTAGGTCTTAAGGTTTCAAAATTTTTCAAAAGTGAGCAAGTCGAAGTACACTCTTCCTTTTTAAAACCGGTAAATCTTGGGTTTAGACTGGCTGTTTTTAATTTTTTCCAATATTTAGTCTCATTTGTTCTTGATTTTGTAAAAATTTTGAGAGCATCGATGTCAATTTCAGCGGGCATGTTTGAAACACTGTTTAATTCCTATAGCTCTGTCTGCTTAAGACTTAAGTGAAGGCTTTTTTCTTGCTTTTGCAGCATCGTAAAATTGCAAAAGCAAAAAAGCAAGCTTTTTTCAAGTTGAACAACTGCCGAAAAAATTTCTCAATTGCTTGCTCAGAGCAACAGAGCTTTATAATCTTGAATAGTTGCAATTTTGCTTGCAAACACAAGAAAATCCCTGAAATTTTATCGGTTTGAATCAGCACGAATTTTAGTTTCTTTGATTAGTTTGAATTTTTTTTGGTTTGTTTTTGGTTTGTTTTGCTGCCGAGGCTGGCAGTGTTTTTAAGTTTTTCTTAAATTTTGACCAAAAATGAGCCTCGTGTTTCAGAAAATCGTTCTTATAAAAGGAGTGTGTTACTATTTTTGTCAACTTGCACTACTTAGCATTTTTTTTATCAATCGAAACAGCAAATGGTTCTCAATGCAATTCACTTTTTTTTAGCAGTCTAATAGCAAACATGGCGACGATTTGAATTAATTTTCAGCAAAAATTCGCATGAGTTAGAAGTTTTCAACATTTCGTCATTAAATTTCTTAACCAAAAAGATTTCTCGCTCGCTTAAAGAGTGCTTCAAGATCCTCTTTAAGTTGGCGAGGAAAATGTGACGTTTTTTTACTCGAACTGCTTTCCGCAATCGCTCGAAGAAAATTAGCGAGAAAGAATGACGTAACGGATTTCGCATGGCTTTACATACACGTGCAAATATGACCTCTTGCGTTTAGCGAGTATTTCGTTCGTTAGCGCCTCTTAAAAAAACTCGTTATTTAAGCGATCGAGGAAATGTCTGTCATGTGCCCCCTGGTAGCTTGCTTTGTGTGTGTTTGGGACTTGTGGGTTCGACCTTCGGGTTTATGGGAGTGTAGTTTTACGTATGTTTTCTGGTTCGCGCGCTTTATGTCTGTGCTGTTCGAAGCTGTTGTGCGTTCCATTGGCAATATAACACGTGATTTCTCCTTTAACTAGATCGTGTTTGCATCTGTGAGCTACAACCTACGCGCGAGCCATTCTCCCATTGTCTTAAAGATTCAAACTCGCAACTTCTCGTTAGCCGCCACAGGTATAATCACTGAAACGCGCGCCCCCTTTCACCGTCAAGGTCGCAACTCGCTGCCTTGTTCTTTAATCTCGACAGTAAGCATTAAAAAAAAATACGAAAGAGCAAAAGCAAAAAAGCAGAAGCAAAAAAAAAACTACCGGTACTGCAGTTGAAAAGCAAGTTAAAAAAAAGGAAAAAAAATTGGCAAAAATATACTATCAGAGTTATAGGCAAAAAACATGTTCCAAATTCTTAGGCAGGGTATATTGATTTAAGAGTAAGAATGGTAGTACCAGAAAAAAAAAAGTAAACTAATTGAGTGAATTTGGAAATCTTATTGTATGAAAGTAATCTTTAATAAAGCGCAAGTAAACATTGTTCGTACTTTTTCTTGAATACTTTAAAGGAACTATTTTTAGTTTCAGACAAAATTGAGTTTCAGATGTTAAGAGATTTTCAAATCTCAGAGCTACGCATCTTGTTAAACAGTGTAACTCCTTCAATTCTTCGTGAAAACGTCATTTCGGACGCTTGCACTTGTGATCGCATACTTTCGGTCATTACCCAAGATTCATGACCATTAGTGAGAATGGGGACAAAAACTGCTTTGAAAATTGAGAGCTTTGCCTTTTTCGACAATTCTCGTTTCATGACAACCGAATAGTGCAAAGCTCGCATTACTGCACTAGCCTTGCCTATTCGGGTATCGAGTTCTTCAATCGAAAGAAGCAAAAACATAAACCATTAAGAGTAGAAAAACTTCACGTTATTATAAAATATGTATCGGAGTAGTGATGACTGGAACTTTTAAGACTTAGATGAAACTGTCTAAACTCAAGCAAACATTTTATTGATCGTTTCAAGACATAACTTGTTTCATTATCAGCAAATGAGTGATGTTCAAAACCATAACGATTTATTACAAACAAAAGCACTGGAAAAATGTTTACGCCGCTTTGCCTTTTATTTATGCTTTTGCTCTTGATAAGCTGTTATTGTCTAAGTCATCATTTATCTGCTGATGATGAGACAGGTAATGTCTTGAAATCTACAGAAAAATGTTTGCTCAAGTTTTGGGCTTTTGCATTACATAAAAATAGCGAAGATGCGATAAAGCAACTTCCATTTTATAAAATACAGTACTGTTTTCACTTCGATGTTTGCCGTATCGAAAAAAATCTAATTATTACTATGTTGTTCTTTAGTTTAATTGGTTGGGAATTAGCGTATTGATGAAGAAATCGTTGATTCTTAAACTGAACCCTGGGCCGAGTTAAAGCATTGGAGGTCCCAGAGCAAAAACTTTTGGGGACCATCAAAACGATGCTGCTAATGTAAAAGTATCACAAACTCGGCGTGATTATGAATGTCACTTGCAAAAACTTAAACATTTGATAAATCTAATAACTATACTGTAAATTAACAAACTCCAAGTCTAAACATATAGAGCGGTAAGTATTCCAATTTCAAAATGCGGTAAAGACGTTTATGTTGGAGTCTGATCCGATCAATCGTCAAGCGCTTCGTGCGTCTGTTACTGAAACGATAGAGTCGGCTTTGACTTCCGTTCGGGTCAAACCAAAAACTCCTGGTATTTTACAGTTTCCCTGCTTAACGTACAACATTACTATTCATCCCTCCCAAGCCGCGGAATTTCTAACAAAATAATGATAGCTTTCAAAGCGTTTCCACAAGCGTATGAAAATATTTTAGTTTGTTTCCGTTAAAAAATATCGCTAATTGTTTAAAAATTGCGGGAACATTAACAAAGAAATTTCGAGAAAAAGCTAAATTAAAAATGCAGAACAAAATATAAAAATATATGAGCAGGTCCATATTACTACACAGTATGATCAATAGCTATTTTCAGTACATATCCAAGACGGAAAAAGCGTGAGTAGGGGGCTACAAGCGCTTCCCCCATTGAATTGTTGACTAAAGTTTAAAATCATTATGTATAAGAAGGGTAAATTTGTCAACATTAACCCCTTGAATTGACAACAAAAATGTAAAATAGTTCGTCAAAAATATAAACCAGCAAAAGCTTTGGAAAAATGGCCGAAGACAGCGGTTCCCAAACTGAGCGCCGCGAGACTGCCCGGGGCGCCGCGAAAGTTGTTGCTTTTGTCGTGGGTCTCCGCACACTTGGTGTTTGGAGTCGAGTCTGCAGTGTATCTCGAAATTTTATAATGGAAAATTACTGTCTGGAAGATTAGCTTGAAAAAGGATCAAGTAATAATGAGGATTAATTTACTCATATGTGGTATATTGTATTGATGGATTGCACGTAACGTCATCGCGCAGCTAGCCAAACCGCTGGACGTCAAAATCGCGGATCGGCGCAATGTAAATGCGTGCAAAAACATCTGTTAGCAAAAACAGAGAGCGTATTTTCAGGCTCTAAATGAGTTGATTCTTTGAAACATTAAAGTTGAATGCTGGATAAAAACCGGTAAAAACTGAAAAAGTTTTAATTCGTGAGAATTCGGTTTTTGTTTGCTTTTTTTCAGTGACGTAAATCCGGCTTATTGGTAAGTAACCCACTAGAATCATGTAATGTAGATGGTGGTAGCTAGTTTTTGTTATCAAATTCGAGGCTTACTATTGACGGCGCTATAAAGGAACAGTTGTATCTGCTGTATTTGTAAAAAAGATTAGCACATTTTTAAACTTTTGTGATTTCATTAGTCTATTTTGCAGGATCTTGGTGAATTTTTGCATTTCGTGTTTTCATTAGCGGCTTACCGTTATGGTTGTTGATTGCTATATGAGTTAAAACGCATAAGCAGTTGTTTTCATTGAATTATTTCGTAGAGATGTTTGTCATTTAAATTTTAAACTAATGATTTACAGTCAAACTTCGATACTATGCCACCCTTTGGGACCGAGAGAAAGTGGCATAGTAGCGAGGGTGGCATAGTAACAAGGATTTGTAAAAACAGCCTTGTGATGTAACAATGTAATGCCACGTTGTATTGTACGATTATAATTTACATGTATTTCAGTATAATGTACAGTACAGTGCAGTAGTTTCGGGAAGGCCAGTGTGATGCAAGCATGCGATCGGCTAGACGACGAAGTGCATGAAATCCGCAGAAAGAACATGCGCCAGCTGACGATTCCTCAGAGTTTTGGGCTGAGCTACAGTAGATAACTTGAGAGAACATATTACATGCACATACTGTATACTTTTGCCGTTTCACAGCCGTTTAATTGTTTCGTTCGTAGCGTTTATTGTTTCGTTAATACACTGCAATACTGTACCTCATGTGGCATAGTAGCGAGGGTAAGTGGTGGCATAGTAAATATATTTTCCATTGAATTTAGTTGGTGACTATCAAAAGTGGTATAGTAGCGAGGGTGGCATAGTAGCGAGGTGGCATAGTATCGAAGTTTGACTGTAACTGGTTTCAGTGTTACTTTGATCGAGCCTTAATTAGCATTTATTTCGACTTGAGTTAGTTAAATATTATTCATAAATAGTGCTTACACTAAACATTAATCAGCCATGTGTTTCTGCTGTGACGTAGAATTTTACGTATTTTAGGATAAGGCTGAATTTACCATGTGAACCTAAGCTAAAAACCGGTCAAAGTTGGCAATTGCAGGTAATAGACGATGAGAATTCACAAAAGGCGTAACTTTCTAGACCCGCTGAATTTTGTAAGCTGCTTAAATCGCTCCTGGTAACTTTCAATTAAGGCCAGGGTATCTACAAAAGTATTGATTTACAATCAAAATGTTTAAATATGCCCACTTAAGGAATTCTACATTGTATTACAGAAACGTCCAATGCTTTGTAATGACGTTTTGACGTCCAATCGTTTTGGCGGGAAAAACCTACGACGTAGCTGCAATCCTTCAATAGCAATGGTCCGCTACAATTAAGTACTGTAATTTGTTTCATAGCAACCACACGAGTGTAAAAAATAACGCATTACGAAGTGTCAAACGATATCTGCAGTAAAGCATTGACAATTTATTGGATTCGTGATGAACGCATTTGTTACCAATACTTAACCCCAGAAGAGGCAGGTGGAAGTTACTGTAAACAAAGAAAAAAAGGCAAGAAAGAGGACTAAAAACTACAACAGTAGTAATCTCAATTTTGGCTTTACTGTCACGGAAAGGGAAGGTATTGAGCATTCGCGATGCGTTATTTGTTGCAAAGTTTTAGCCGCGGAATGTATGCTACCAAGTAAACTAAAGCGCCAGTTAACTACAAACCCCAAAACTTAATAATAATAAAAACATCTGTAAAATCGTTAAACTAATGATGCTCCCATTCCATCTCGCTGTTTTGCCGTTAGGCTCTTCAAGGAGGTAACAGCAAATCTAAACAGTAAACTTAAGGCAGAGTCTGGGTGATTAGAGAATTAGTAGAAGTTAACCAACTAGCAAGTTCCACGTATTCCAGAACCCGGTCTGGTCGACGGGGCCGTTGTAATAACCGTCAGCGAGCTCTTTGTTTGGTTCGCAAAAAAAACACTTACAATCACAGCAACTTATATGAAAAACCACACAAGTTTTGCAATATCCAACATACTTGCAATATTCAACATTGCACCGCGCTATGATAGAGCAACAAGCTCACACCTCACATTAAGAGCAAACGCTTTTCAGTATTTTTCATTTAAACAATAAATATGATTTAAATACAATTTTTTTTGATAAAACGTAAAGTTTGCAAATGTCGGCTTCATTACGTCGCCGCGAATATTAAAACGTTTTTAAAGGGCGCCTTCAACAAAAAAAATTTGGGAACCGCTGGCCTAAGATATAAAATAAAATTTGAATCTTAGTTGAAAAATTTATTTCATTTTTTTTTTGTTTTTCTCTAAAGAGCATTCAAATCGGAAGTTTTTTTTCTAAATTTTTCTCAAAAATTTTTACAGATTTAAAGACTTATTTCTCCAAATTTGAACTTTCTAGTTTCTACAATTTTCCGTTCCAGAAATATTACGGTTTAGATTTTCTCTTACAAACGCTTTTGCCCACTAGAAATTTCGCCAGAGTTGCCAACTAAAAACACAGTTTCAAAAAGTTACTATATCTTCATAAATTTTCAATAAGTATTTTGCGGCAGAGCTGTTGTCAAACAAAGTAAATGGTCATAGTTGCAAAAATGCTGCTTTCGAAGTAATTTTAGTCAGCTTTCCAAAAGTTAATCATCTGCAACAATACTGACAAAATGGCAACACTGAAGTAAAAGAAAAATTGTTAATTTTGAACTTAATTATCTTGGAAACGGGAAGACGACAGAAAGTTCGATTTTGGTGGGAATGCATTTTAGGCGTTCCCCAACATTTTGGTCAACAGTTAAAAATTTGTCTTGAATGCCTCTTTAAAATTACAGCTGTACGATAGAGTTAATGCTGTACAGTGCACAGTAATATTGCAAAGTAATGCCCCCCAAAAGTCAACCGAAGTCAACTCCAAAGCCACAGCTGAACTTAAGGTGAGTCCGATTGAAGGACAAAAGTAGGTAAAGTTATGCTGTTAGTATGATTGCGATGACCTCATTTGCTATAACTTAACAAACAACCAGCAGTCTTGTGGATTGACCGAGCGTCTGCTGCTAAAACAGAAGATTCTTAGCAACTTGCCGCAGGAATTTTGAAAGGGGCCTTATAGATCATAAATGGATTACATACAAGGGTCTAAGGGCGGAAACCAAGACAATGGAGTCTGGAGACGGAGTATTCATCGCTTAAACATTTCAACAAGTTTTTAACAAAAATTACTCAATTTTAATACTACTTTTATTGAAACTTCTGTTTAAAACACATGTCTTTTAGCAGCGCGAAACAAACCAAATTAGCGTAAAAACTAGGATGCACGAGATAACCACTATTCTTATAATCTTATATAACTTTTTGCAAAACTGAATGAAACAAAAATTTCTTGCTGTTTAGTGGCAATTTATCTGCTACGCGCAAGGCGGTAGCTTGACTCGAAGACCGAAAAGTCCCTTCGCTGCATGTCCCATGGCCAATGCAACTTATTGGTGAATACAAATGCAACGTAACTTAAATTTGAGGAAACACCACCAATGCAGAACCCTCAAAATATGCCATGCTTTATCTTTTGTTTACAACTGCCTATTCGTAAGTTTAATTGCATCTACCTATCCCTAAACTAAGTTGCTGTAATTGAAATAACATCTATATTTGTCAAGTTGACTTGCCCAGGAGATATTTACGTCTTTATTGCCTAAGAGTTGTCATCAAACAAGAACCTGGTTTCTGAAGCATTGTAGAACCTTGTTCATAAACGAATAATTAAAGAAACAAACGCAATTTAGCTAAATTCGATATTTCACACGTGTAACTTTTTGTTTGTTGCAGTTCACCTTAGCCTCCGCCCAACAAAGACAGATTTAAAGGTAAACCTGTTTTGCTTGTACATGTCAATAAAATCTTTAAGCAAACTAGGGAAACTCTTAACATAATACTTACAAAGTGGCCTCGATTAAGCCTTGAAGATCAAGCACTTTTCGACAAAAATACTGGCAGAAATGTTTATTTACTTTTTTAATTTGAAAACGTTTTAGCTTCGTCGTCGCATTGATCTGCACTTCTTTTTGTTAAAAAAAAAACAGTAAATGTTGGGTTGATGCTTGCTGTTCTTAAATTTTCACATATTTTCTACCTCAACTGTTTTTAATTTGATCTTAACTTTATTGAAAATGAAGTGACACATTATTATTCTAGTTGGGGTGAAAATTATGGTTTGGCATATTACACATGATTCCTCAGAATGGTCTTTAGACAAATCCAAAATGGCAATACAAAAAAGGCCAAAAAATCTCTGCTAGTTGCTCAAAAATGCATTACATTGGCCCGAGTTTTCAATTAATTTATTCATGCGAAGGCTGGCATTGTTCTTAATTTGTCCTTAAATTTTGAACAAAACTTAGCCACGTGTTGATATGAAAATGCTTTCGTAAAAATACAGTAAGTGATGATTTTAAACCGTCTATCATGGCATCATTCAAAATGGCTTCATTTTTCTAAAAATTAATGATGACGTTATTAGAATGGCGTCATTCACCCCGCACCAATTTTTGAAAATTTTGGGTAAATGCCAACTTAGATGTCAGTTTTGAGTTCACTCAAATTATTAAGTTAAGAAGTTAGATAGAGAATTAAAGGAGTATTTTATTAAATCAAGTTTATTAGCTCAACTTGTGGGCAGAAAACTTTTTTGAACAATGCTTCGATAGGCTATGCTCAGGGCATGTACATACTCAGTATCTTCGTTAGAGCTAGAATACAAAGTCAAAAACAAGCTTACGTAAAGTGAGAAAATCACATGACAAAGTAAATCATACGTTAACACAAAAAATTATGTTAAATTGGAAACGAAAAAGTCACAGATTAGCGGAGCGTAAAAAACAATAATGTAATGCCATAGGCACGCCCTGCGCCAGGGTAGCGTGACTGGGAGAGCAAAAAAAATACTTGGGGGGAGGCACAAATAAATTTTACCCTCATCTTCGGAAGTGAAGACCAAAAAAAAGGGTCTTCAACCTGCCCGTTGACCCGCTTTTGGGGCACAAGTCTCGCTCAGGGGGGCTCTTCGGAATCTAACGGTGCGGATCTCGCTTCTTGTCCACAAATTTAGGGGGGAAGACCCCCCCCAAAAAAAGGTCTTCGGCGCAAAATCTTAGGCTCGGTCTTCGCGTTCACTCGTGTTTTTCTTCTTGAAACGAAATATTACGCTTTCGAGGGCACAGGCAGTATTTTGTGGGGGCACAGTGCGCTGGCACCGGGCCTGCTACTTTCTTTCGGGGCACAACCCTCGCTAGGGAAGTCACAAGCAGTAATTTGGGGGGCACGGCCCCAAATGCTCCCCGTGGCGCCGGGCTTGGCCATTGGGTTTGAAGTAGAGTAGCCAAATAAATGCTACGAAATTTGTCATTTTGCTCATCATTAATTGCGTTCGGCATTTGGTTAATGAAATACGATTCGATAAATCTGCGTTTTGAGAAGTCAAGTTTGAAGTCTAAAATTTCAGCGTTGGGCCAATCACAGAATGTTCGTTCTCAAAAACATGCTTAGTCAGTGCTGACTTGTCGAAATGTCTGCTAAAGGTTCTTTTTTTTGCGGATGGAAAAACTGCGTGTTGTTTCTCCAATGTCTGAAAAGTCACAGCCATGGCAAGGAATTTGATATATTGATTCTTGCCGCATACTAGGGTCCACCGAGTTGACTAGCCGGTTTCTTGCCGATGGTGATGGACGGTTTTAGGGCGGTTTTCACATTGTGGTTAGACATACATTGCCGTATTTTTTCTGTCAATTCGGGGTAGTAGGACATAACGGCGAAGCCTTTGAGTTGTTGATCTGTGCGATTTAAAGGTTTCTTGATGAGGGTCGTGATCGGGTAAAAGTTCAATTTTAAAGTGTCTTTAACGAGGTTAAATTCATTTTGACGGATTTTTATGGTAGAGCAAATAGCACTGGTCATGCCTATTAATGATCGTACAAAGGATTGTTTATACTAAAGGATGATCAAAAAATCGGAAGTTTAGATAACGGTTGCTGTTGGTTGGTTTTCGGTAGACTGATGTGGTGAAACCACAATGCTTATTTTGTCGAAACAATGTATCGAAAAACGGAAGTGTGAGGTTGGATTCTTTTTCGACTGTAAATTTGATTGATTTTTCAAAAGGGTTAATATTAGCCAAAAGATTTTTAACCGAGTTTTTGTTGATTATGACGAAGGTGTCATCTTCATAGCGTTTCCAGATTTTTGGTAGAGAGTGGAATGCTGGCAGGGCTTTAATCAATTTATTCACACAAAAAATTGAGTAAAACCCAAACGATATGTACTTCAACTTGGATTAAACTTTGCTGTGGATAAATTCAGAACAAACTAATGAAGATAAACAGACCTAAACATGACCTTGAGTAAATTCGCAGTATAGGGTCATGAAGCCAGCCCAGCCGCAGACTACAAGATTACTTCACAATGAAAGTTTAAAAAGTTGGTTTTAATTTTATCCCCAACAAAATTAAGTGAAACCCAGACACATGATTTTCAACTTGAATTAAACTTTGCTGCAGCCCCTGTACAGATTCTACACGAAGCATCCTAGCGGCTCGTAAATAAGAGCCTCACAAAATTTATTGCAGGAGAAGCCAACCATGTAAGAAGCAAAAAATTTGGGTCAAGGGTCCAAACTAATTTAAGTTTAAAAGAAGCCAAAGCATTAAAAGATCTACGCAATTACCAAAATTTAGTGATTTTAAAAGCCGACAAAGGTTACATAACAGTTGATATGAACAAAACTGACTAATAAGAAGCAGCTGCTTACTATGTTAAAAGATAGTACCACATATTCACAACTACAAAAAGATCCCACCTCCAACACCGAAAAGACAGTCTACAAGTTCGTCTCTTGGTTGCCGACAACAAAATAACGAAAATCCAAAGCTATCGACAAAAAAGTTCCAACGGACGAGCACTTGTGTTATACGGCCTCCCAAAACTGCAAAAAGAAAATATCCCGCTGCGATCCATTGTATCTTTAACTGGCTCATCGACATACAATTTATCAAAAGACCGAGTTCTTAGGGAGATGACAGGAAAAAGCGACCAACATGTCGGAAGATTGAAAGATTTTGCAAAATTTGTGACATCTGTAACCATAAACAATGATGAAGAAATGGTGTCTTTTGATGTTGTCTCCCTTTTCACAAAAATTCCCACAGGATTGGCCGTCGAAATCGCAAAAAGCCGGTTAGAAGTTTTGAACAAATTGGAAGAAATCCCTTGTTGGTCAGGGAAGGATATTTGCAAAGGCCTTGAAATTTGCTTAAGTGCTACAGACTTAACCTTCTGAGGAAAAAACATTACAAGCAAATTTTTGGAACGGCAATAGGCTCGCCATAGTCATGAAAGATGTAGAAAAAAGAGCTATGCCAACATTCCAATCTCCATCAAAAATCTGGAAACGCTTTGAAGATGACACCTTCGTCATAATCAATAAAACTCGGTTGAAAATCTTTTGGATCATTAAAACACTTTTTAAAAAATCAATCACATTTACAATCGAAAAAAAAGCTGACCTCACACTTCCTTTCCTAGATCCACTGGTCCGACAAAATGAGCACGGTGGTTCACCACATCAGTCCACCGAAAACCAACCAACAGAAACCGCTATCTAAACTTTCGATTTGACCATGCTTTGGAACAAACAATTCGTTCTAAGATCACTAATTGACCGGGCCTGTGCTCTTGCTCTACCACAAAAAACCGTCAAGATAAATTTAACCATGTTAAAGACTATGGAGGGCCAAGCGTATACGTACGTTTGCAGTACTTTTTATTGCATGTATATGAATAAATAATCACTATTTACTAGATAGTCACTATTTATCAAATAGTTACTCTTTAAAAATAAACAATCACTATTTATTAAATAGTCACTCTTTAACATAAACAATCACTGATTATTATATAGTCTCTGTTTATTAAATAGGTAAAGTCGAAAAAACTGCCGCAAAACAAACTGTTGCAGAAATAAATAGTGCAAAAAAACTGCGCACAAAATAAACCGTTGCAAAATAAATAGTCCAAAAATAAAGCGTTACAAAAATGCACTGCAGTCACTTTTGTATATTTTTTGGTGGAGCGTGACGGAGCGCTCTTGGCTGCGCTGTGGTGCGCTGCATGTTTCTAACTGCTAAAATATCTTTATCTTTAAACTGTTGAAGCACTCGTCACTTTGAACTTTTAACACGTTGCGCGCTGTGAGATACACATTATGACAAATTGAAGGTGAACACCGCGATCGGCTAAGTTTTTCGCTAATCGTATCGCTGAAGCATAAATGACAAAATTGAACGCCAGGTAGTAAAAACGCAAGCCAGCAAATAGTTACTGAAAAGGATTAATAGGGGTTCCAAAATCGTTACAAGGACGGACATATTTCAATACGCAACTAGATGGGAGTTTGCCAGCAAACCCAGTGAATGACCGACGCGTAGCTAATGCTGTGACACTCAAAAATACTTTTTGTCTACCGTAAAATCAGCAATTATTCAAAAATATCTGATTATTATGGAACCTTTAGGAAAGTAAAGTCAAAATATTTGTTAGTTAAATATCTCCTGATATCATAAAACACTGGCATCCTAGCTTGGGCTGTTCAAAAACTTGATATTTGGGGGTGTATTTGGAGGGGTCCTCAGGGGGTGGCACCCCCTAACTACGCCAAAATATTTGTCTGTTAAATCTCTGCTGATATCAAAATAGACTGGCACCCTAAGTTGATCCATTCAAAAAATTGATATTTTGGGGGGGTCCCCGGGGGGGTGGCACTAGTGTTGTAAAAAAACGTTTTTTTTGAAGGGCGTTTGTTTACCTTGTTTTTTTTTGTCGTTTTTTTTGTTTTTTTTTTTGTCTTTTTTATATGTAATTGTAGTTTTTAGGTGATTGAGAAGACTTAAATGGTTTTTCAAGATTTGGTTAGGTACTTTGCTTCTTTTGAGCTACATAGACCTAACAATTGCTTGCTGAGAGAATAAAATGCGGAAGTTTCGGTAGTTAAGGTGGAATGGCAACTCTGCTACTTTCTTACTCACTGACTGGTTTATTTCACAACAATTCGCAGTGGCGTCGCTAAGGATAGTGACACTAGGGATGGAATTTTGCGGTGTCACCCTTTATAATGTATAGCAAGCTGCAAAAGGTGTTATTTTAAAGATAACGGTACTACTTCATTTCCGTAGATAGCGGTTGTTATTTGGCTAGCTCAATAAATTCTCATTGTAAGATTCGATAACTTAGGAGTATGAGCAGCACCGTGGCAGCACACATTTATATTCAGGCGTGTAACTAGAAATCTGCAATGGGGGAGAGGCGGTTTTGGGGTCTGTAAGCTCCGCCGGAGGCCATTGGTGGTCTGGGCGTAGAGCCCCGAGCACTCGAAAAATTTAAATTTTTTTTGCAAAAATAACTTAATTTTAGGCTTATTTTGATAAAATGCTTTTAAAACGTGGCATCAGGGAGAATTCTGGTGGCATAGAAATGAGCAAAAACATGGTTAGACTCTTAACCAGAAATCTGCAATGGGTCTGTTCTGGGGGTATGGGGGCGGAGCCCAGCGCTCAAAAATTTTGCATTTTTTTGCAAAAATAACTTAATTTTAGGCCTATATTTTGATAAAAATTGATGCTTTTGAAATGTGGCAAAGAAATTAGCGGTGAAAAACATCATTAAACTGGTTGCATACATGGACAGTGGCTATATGGAAAAAGACTAAAGGTAAAAACCAATGTTTAATTTGTTCAGTGGGCATATTTAAAGCATTTGATTCTAAAGTTTAAACTTTTGTAGGTAGCCGGCTTTAGTTGAAATTTACCACGAGCAATTTAAGCAGCTTATATAACTCAACCGATCTAGAAAGTTATGTCTTTTGTGAAATCTTTTCGTCCCATATGCCTGCTATTGTCTACTTTGCCCGGTTTTTGGCTTTGGTTCACACCGTAAATTTGGCCATATCCTAAAATACATAATATTTTACGCCACAGCAATACTATGCGATAGATTAACGTTTAAATCAAGCACAAATTACGAATAATTGTTAACACCTCTAGTTAAAGTCAAAATAGATGCAAATTAAGGCTCGAAAAACATTACACTGAGGGCAGTTAAATCATTAATTTAAACTTAAATGACATACCTACGAAATATAACTCAATGAAAACAACAGTTTATGCGTTTTGACTTCTAAGCAACCGTAGCGCTAACCGTTAATAACAACACTAAATCCAAAAAATCAACATAAATCCTGCAAAATAGACTTATAAAATTACAAAAGTTTAAAGAAGTGCTAATTTTGTCACAAATGAAGGAGATACAACTGTTCTATTTCAGCGCCGTCAATAATAACCTCGAATTTGATCATGATTTGATAACCGAAGATAAATACCACCATCCTAATTACATAATTCTCGTGGTTACTAGACAGCAAGCCGAATTTACATCACTGAAAAAAGCAAACAAAAACCGAATTCCGACTAATTAAATTCTTTTTCAGTTTTTGCAAGCTTTTGTCTACTATTCAACTTTTGATCTTACAAAGAGTCAACTGATTTAAAGCCTGAAAATACGCCCTATATTTTAACTATCACTGTTTTTGCATGCATTTACGTAGGGCAGATGCGCAATTTTGACGTCCAACGGTTTGACTAGCAGCGTGATGACGTCACGTGCAACCCATCAATAAGGTAATATTAGTTTTGATGTCTTTTTTCAAGCTTTTAACCTGTTAAAGAGTTTCACAGTTTTCAGGACCGGCTCGCTAAAGGGTGTTACAAAACAACAATGCAATATTATTTAAAAATAACAATTAAAAGCAAAAAAAAAAACAAAAAAACAAGCAAAACAAACGTTTTTTTTTAAAAACAAGCTTCGTTTTTTTTATTTACATCACTAGGTGGCACCCCCAGCCTATGTCTAAACATTTGTCTGTTAAATATCTGCTGATATCGTAAAACACTGGCACCCTAGCTTGAGCCGTAGAAAAAATTGATTTTTGGGGAGTCTATTTGGAGGGATCTCCGGGGAGGTGGCACCCCCAACCTATGTCAAAATATTTGTCTGTTAAATATCTGCTGATATCATAAAACACTGAAACCCTTAGTTAAGTCGTTCAAAAAATTGTTTTTTTGGGTGGTCCATTTGGGGGAGTCCCCGGGGAGGTGGCACCACCAAACTATTTGTCTGTTAAATATTTGTCTGTTAAATATTTCCTGATATCAAAAAAAGTAGTACTCTAGCTTAAGCCGTTTAAAAAATTGATTTTGGGGGCGCCATTTTGGGGGGGTTCCCGGTAGAGTGGCCCCAAAAAATTTCGGAAGAAAAAATTGCGTTTGCAGCTCAACAACTTTACACAAAAATTAGATTTCGGTGTTTTGTGGTTTAGGGGAAGAAGAGCGTACAAAAATTAGGAAGAAAAAAAAGGAAAAAGAAAAAAAAAAGGAAAAAAACCTCATCGCGGCCAAAAGTAGGTTGGTTGGGATGAAAGGGTATCTTAAGACATACAACCATATGAAATAGTTTTTGCCGTACATAAGCCGTTTTTGACTGAGACCGCTTTTTACGCCAAACTTGCGGGGCGGTTTTCGGGTTCTAAAACTAAAGTCACGAGACCAATTGCCTCGAAATTTGGTGCAAACATATAACTCATTAATCTCAAACTCCTGTCAAAATTTCATGTAGCTAGATCAAATTGTTCTTGATTTATAAGCAAAAGTCTGAAATTTCGCACTCGTTAGCTGGAAAATGGCCGAGTAAAAACAAAGGAACACGCGACGCGAGCGTCGGTTGCAAAAGGTTATATTTCAAAAATACCGGTACTATACTTCATTACTGTAAATAGCGGTTTTTATTTGACTAGCTCAATAACTTCTCATTGTAAAATTTTAAAACTTGGAAATATGAGCAGCATAAGTTTATTATTAGGCGCGTAACCAGAATCTACAATAGAGGGAGAGGCTCTTTCAGGGGTCTGGGAGCGGAGTCCCCACCATTTGAAAAATTTTCTTTCGCAAAAATAACTAAATTTTGGGCTTATTTTGATAAAAATTAATGCTTTTAAAACGTGGCGTCAGGGAGAACTCTGGCTGCATAGAAATTAGTAATGCAAAAACATGATTAGACTCTGGCGCGTCGACAGAAATCTGCTATGGGGGGATTTGGGGGTTTGAGAAAAACACCCACTGCTGCCAGAGGCACGGCAGTCTAGGGGTTGAGTCCCTAGCGCTCAAAAATTTGTATTTTTTTTGCAAAAATAACTTAATTTTAGGTTTATTCTGATAAAAATTAATGCTTTTGAAATGTGGCACAGAAATTAGCAGTACAAAAACGGAATTAAACTGGTTGCATAAACAGGCTATGTGGAAGGTGGCTAATCGTAAAATTTCAGTTTTCTTTTTTTTAAGCTGGTACCCTTAATCATAAAATGTTATAGTTCCATGAAACTTACAAGGAGTAATCAATCCATTTTGTCCATATTTAATAAAGAGAAATAAACTGGTGGTGGGGAAGGGAGACTAATGGAATGATACTTGAGTCGAAGTGATTGGTAATTAACTAATGCTGAATCGCCACCCTCTCCCTTTATGCCTGAGCTTATATATTTTTTATGAAACCTGTTTTTAGCATGTTTCAGCAAGCAATCAAAATTGATTGCCCTGCTTTGGCAATTTTTCAAAGTTTCTACTAATTTATGGGTTATATATATTTTTTTTTTTGACAAATTAGCGTCCTCTCCTCTAATTAATGTTTCAAAAAATGCTTTAAAATATTTTTAGTCCATTCCAGTGCGCTAAACATTTCCAATGCTTTTCAGTGTATTGTTGTTTTCTTTCTTGTTTGATTGGTATCATAAAATGGAGTCGCCCCAAAATGGTGACACCCGTAGCGGGCCGCCCCCCTCTCCCCATCAGTTATGCCGCTGGCCATACAAATATTCTGTCATCTGCCATAATTAACTTAGCCATCGGCTTAAATGACTTATGCTTCAGAGACGCGGTTAGCGAAAAACTTAACGGATAACGCTGTTCACCTTCATAGTAGAGGAGCTAAAACCAGAATTTGAGTAAAATCGTTCACTTCCGGAATAAAGTGTGAGATTTGGCACAAACCTTCCCCAGGGTGAGTATAACAATTTCCGAAGGGGAGCCAAAAAATTGGGCTTGGGGAACTTTTACAAACGACCCCTAAAAATATGCTTTAGCTCCACCTTGTGGTTAAAGAAATTTTCATTGTTGTAAACAAGTTTATCGGACCAACTGATGATTTTATGATTTTTTTTATTGTTTTTGCAAACTAGAATAATTTGGCATGCTATGACGTCACTGATGACGTAAATATGACGTCATTTTTGCCAAAAATGTATGATGGCAAGCAAAATATTGCTCCAATTGGTAAATTCTCTCATTAATATTAAACTCTGTTAATTGTTTCAATTATTGGATTAACATCTTACGTAGCTTAATTTACGTCACTTTGTGACGCAATTATGATGCCATTTTTGCGAAAAATTCCAACAAAACAACAGCAATAAATTGCTAATCAAAAATATAAGTTTAATGACGAAAGTTTGCATTCAGCGTATTATTTCAAGATACAATAACTGCTTGTAGCAGCTAGACGACGTCATTATAACGTCATGTTTTCCAAAAATTCCAACAAAACAGCAGCAATAAATTGCTTGTTAAAATATATTACTTTAATGGCAACATTTTGCAATCAGGGTATTAGTCCAAGATACAATTGCTGCTGATAGCAGTGCTTTCTCCTTTGCGGCGAAATTGACAAAACTACAAGATGAGCATTGTCAAGGAGCAATAAAAGGACGTGGGCATAACAAATTATTAAATTAGGATCAAACGTAAATTGTCAAAACGTTGTCTTGTTATCTGTTATCTGTAACCCATGGTGGATGCATCCATGGTTGCTAGGCAGCTTGCGCTCTAGCAAACTTGGTTTCAAGTCAATGGTTTCAAATTGAAACTATAGAGCCAAAATTTGGAAAACGGTGTCTTTTTAAGTTAAATCTGACCATAGACTCAATCTTTATTAGCAGACTTGACACTGACAGTTTCGTCCTTTTTTCTTTAGAGTTCACTTTTTTTCAAATATGCCGATTTATCTAATCAGCGTGACTTTTTTCTTCACGGTTTACTTGTTCTTTGATTATGCCCTATCAAATCAGTTGAATACGCGAGACCGCAAAAAGCGTTTGCAACAAGAGGAAACTTTTTTTATTCGCTGCTCTTTTCTTTTTTTCCGCGCGTCTGTTTCTAGTCTACTAAATAAAGAGTCTAATGATCTGACGTAAAAAATGATGGCCATTTTTTATGTGTGACATTTTTTTTTTCTGTTGTTTAATGCGAACAGTGTGGCTCCCTTAACAAAATTCTGCTTGTACTCCTGGAAATAATGCAAACAATGTCTTAGAATGTAATGTGGTGTATTACCGATGCTTACGTGGTAATGAATGTAAAGCAAGCACATACTTCTTTGTATACAAGTTCGTTTGTTGCACCCTTGCAACATTTCTTGCACCCGCATTTAAGTTGAATACGACAAGCTTTTGAAGTTGCTGCCGGCAAGGTAGTCCAAACAGGAAAATATCCCGAATCTCTTTCTTGCCAATCCCATTGACTAAGGTCAGCTAAACTTGAAGATGGATCTAATAAAACACTGCCTTCATTTAAAGACTTGGATAGCTGATCGTTTAATGTGCTATATCAAAGCATATAACGTTGGTGATATATTTTCTTCGGTTCTTCCTCCTTCAGCAAACAGAATGCTTCTAGCAACATTGATTTTGCATGCATTGATAGTACAAATGTGCAAGCTCACAACAAACTGTTCCAGTGCCTGAAAATCAGACTAAGATATTTGTAGGCGTTTTCTCTAGAGAATTTTGCCAGGTTTCAATCAACGACTTTTTTCTTTTTGTCCAGAGATAACGCCTACTTTTGCAAAAGTATCTTCTATTAACTGTCCTTCACAACTATTTGAGTCTGATTTTCAGGCACTGGAACAGTTTGTTGTGAGCCTGTGCATTGCTGCTATCAACACATGCGAAGTCAATGTTGCCAGAAGAATTCTGTTTGCTGAAGGAGGAAGAACCGTGGAAAATATATCACCAACGTTGGAATCATTGAAACAGCACATTAAACGATCAGCTTTTCAAGTCTTTAAAAGAAAGCAGTGTTTGACAAGAGATCCATCTTCAAGTTTAGCTGACCTTAGTCAATGAGATTGACAAGAAAGAGATTCGGGATATTTTGCTGTTTGGTCTACCTTGCCGGCAGCTTCAAAAGCTTGTCGTATCCTAATTAAATGCGGGGCAAAAAATATTGCAAGGATGCAACGAACGAAATTGTATGCACAGAAGTATGTGCGTGTTTGGGAAACTGTACCAATGGGCAATAAATGATAGTAAAAACAATCAAGAGGACAGCAATGATAGACGTATTTTGAAGCAAATAGTTCTTGCTTTACATTTCAGTTTCAAGTTTATTTCATAGCACTGCTCAAGACAAAAAAAAACAACTGTTGGGATCAAATTAAACTAAATAACCATCACCAAGTTAATATTAACGAGAGCAGCGACATAGAAGCTACTTAGGGACCGTGAGGACTTCGAGACTTTAGCCATCTCTGATCATCTTGAAGAAGATAACGTTGAATGCTAAGATAGTCGAGGTTAAAAGAAAAAAAAAAATCAGGCAACATTTATTATCCTTTAAGCATCGGTAATACACTACATTACATTCTAAGACATTGTTTGCATTATATCCAGGAGTGCAAGCAAAATTTTTCCAAGGAAGTCACACAATCCGCATCAAAGAATAATCAAGATAATGACGCTCAAAGAACAAAATGGCTTGCATTTTAGGCGTGAGACGTAACTTAAAAAGACACCGTTTTCCAAATTTTGGCTCTATAGTTTCAATTTGAAACCATTGACTTGAAACCAAGTTTGCTAGAGCGCAAGCTGCCTAGCAACCATGGATGCATCCACCATGGGTTACAGATAACAGATAACAAGACAACGTTTTGACAATTTACGTTTGATCCTAATTTAATAATTTGTTATGCCCACGTCCTTTTATTGCTCCTTGACAATGCTCATCTTGTAGTTTTGTCAATTTCGCCGCAAAGGAGAAAGCACTGCTATCAGCAGCAATTGTATCTTGGACTAATACCCTGATTGCAAAATGTTGCCATTAAAGTAATATATTTTAACAAGCAATTTATTGCTGCTGTTTTGTTGGAATTTTTGGAAAACATGACGTTATAATGACGTCGTCTAGCTGCTACAAGCAGTTATTGTATCTTGAAATAATACGCTGAATGCAAACTTTCGTCATTAAACTTATATTTTTGATTAGCAATTTATTGCTGTTGTTTTGTTGGAATTTTTCGCAAAAATGGCATCATAATTGCGTCACAAAGTGACGTAAATTAAGCTACGTAAGATGTTAATCCAATAATTGAAACAATTAACAGAGTTTAATATTAATGAGAGAATTTACCAATTGGAGCAATATTTTGCTTGCCATCATACATTTTTGGCAAAAATGACGTCATATTTACGTCATCAGTGACGTCATAGCATGCCAAATTATTCTAGTTTGCAAAAACAATAAAAAAAATCATAAAATCATCAGTTGGTCCGATAAACTTGTTTACAACAATGAAAATTTCTTTAACCACAAGGTGGAGCTAAAGCATATTTTTAGGGGTCGTTTGTAAAAGTTCCCCAAGCCCAATTTTTTGGCTCCCCTTCGGAAATCGTTATACTCACCCTGGGGAAGGTTTGTGCCAAATCTCACACTTTATTCCGGAAGTGAACGATTTTCGACCTAGCTTCTCTACTATCAATTTGTCATAATGTGTATCTCAAGCCGCATTTACATGGGCGACTTTTTTGCGAGCGATTTTTTGATAAAAATGGATGTGGCAAAGTTGCATCTATTCAATAATGGTTCTCGTTGTGATGAAAGTTATCTTACTGCTGAAAATGACTGTCTCAAGTTTTTTCCATTCCGATAGTGATATTCTAAACCTTTTTAAAACAAAATCGGAACTGATCTCACTGCGATTTTTTATCGCAGTACCGATTCTCTTCTAAAGTTTTCAATTATACTAATATTGGTATGAAACCAACTTAAGACAATTACTTCCATCATTAAGGTCCCCATTATTATGATCAAAACCGCCGTTGAGTAAATGCAACTCTGCCATATCCATTTTTATCAAAAAATCGCACGCAAAAAAGTCGCCCGTGTAAACGCGGCTTCACAGCGCGCAACGCGTTAAAAGTTCAAAGCGACAAGTGCTTTAACAGTTTATAGACTAAAATATGACATCGCAAGCGATATGCGTGGATTTTGCGAAAGTATCTAATTTTAGTCAACTGAAGAACTTCACAATTGCGTTAAGCGTGTTTATGGTTGCTGATAGTCAGATTCGAAATGCATCGCTTTCAAATTTCATAATGTTCCATTAACTTGATCAGGTTTGTGGTTAATGGCTTTTAAAATTTAAATGTCTAGAAAAAAAATCTATAAAAATCTTTTTGTTCTCGATTCCACTTTTAAGGAATTTGTGAAATTTTCACTTAGCAGCGCAGCGCAATTGTTAAAATTGCGGTTACAAACAAAACCCTCGTTAAAACAAATACAGTATTTCGACAAAAACCTTTTGCTCCGATAGAAACACAGAAACAAAAACTTTTCATCTAAAAATGCCAATATGATTTTGGGATTTTGCAACTTACATTATCTTGATCAGAAATTTGACACACTATCCGAAATATCAAATCTACACTTTAACTAGCCCACTGCAATATTTTTTGAGAAGAATTTTATATCAGCACATGTATAAACATTGAGCAGTTCTACAAATTTTTCTCAAAATCTAAGAACTAAACTAAACAATGCCTCCCTTGGCAATTAGCATGGAAAGAGATACGTACAGAAACAAAATTAGAAACAAAAAATCATATTCTTATAAACTTATTAGTGATATTATAGAGTCTTGACTTTACGATTACTTCACATTGAAAACTTATAATAATTTACTCAATCCTATGCTTTCCAGAACACTAGGTGTAATGTTTAAAGTCAAACAACTATTTACCAAAAATCATCTACTTCTTTTGCCCATTGCGCTCTTTTCAGTTCAGTTTAACAGCTTGGAGGTTATTTGCTCTAAAAGTTCAAAGGCCACAAAAAGTTATCAAAATAATCAAGTAACGTCAATCAAAAAGCTATGAGAAGTTCTAATTGATTTTCTCTTTATTATGAAATAACATAAAGCAATCTTTAAAATTCCAGGGACTTTACGTATTACATCAGTCAAACTAAACACTATCCACGGCCAAAAATAAGCACGCATTTTACAACCATTCATATTCTTGAGACCGCTATTAAGCAGTGCGACCCAACAGCCAACATATTAGATATTGTACAGTATATTGTATTACATTCATTATTCAGCACCAAAGCTTTGTTTATAAAATTCTTCCAAAACTTTGAAGAGCAAGTAGAAGATTTTTTCAACGTCATCAGTTACAGTTTAGTAAAAATACTCCGCCATACAGCTTAAATCTAACAAAGCCATTAAGCTCAAGTACTTAAACGTGTTAAATGTTGCAGTAACTCCATAGGTTTGGCTCTTCTACTTTTATATTTAACCAATTCATTGGGAGAATTTAACGTACAGTTTAAAGGTCCACTTAAGGGCTGATTGTCCAACATGGCATTGCCAAGTTTGGCATGTTTTATCTTTTTCTTATACTAGCCTACCGGTACTTTTTGATTATGTCTAGCTGAAGTACTTTAAAATAAAGATTTAAAAACTTCAAGGAGCCCATTAGGCATGGTCTCCTCAATTTGGCCAATTAAATTTGTTATCTTTAATCTTTGATTCATATTAACTTATCCAATCGATTTAGTTTTTTTAGCTTTTGTAGTTAATGGGGGGAGGTGCCAACACAATTGGAGCACCCCTATAGCATGAGATCCTCAGTTTTTTCATATTATATTTTTACCGATTTTGAAAATTTTATTTGTCTAGCTTGAGTGGTAAAAATTTTTGAAAGAGGAGGACTCTCCAATCGCGGCACTTCAAATTAGTGATATTTTATTTATCTATTCTAATTTTATTTTTATTTTATTTTTAGCTATTCTGAAAATTTCATGTCTAGCTTGAATGGTTGAAAAGTTTGAATCCCCCGTTTTGCTGCCACAAAAGTTTTGTCAAATTTTATCTTTTCTTCATATTAGCTTGTGTATCCTGAAATTGTGATGTGTCTAGCCTACACAAGTAAAAAGTGTGCATTTTGGCATCCGCAATGGAAGGGGACCCCCATTGTGGTACTCCCAAATTTTGTCAAAATTTATTTTTCACATTTGCCTATTCTGAAAATTTCATCAGTCCAGGATGTGTGGTTCAGTTTTGAATTTTAGCGTCCTTGTTTGAGGGGGATCGCTTTATTTTGGTACTTCCAAATTTTGTCAAATTTTATCTTTTCTTCGTTTTTGCCTATCCTGAAAATTTCATGTGTCTTGCATGAGTGGTTAAAAAGTTGGAATTTTGGCGGCCCTGTTTGAGGGGTGTCCCCCATTTTGATATATTCAAATTTTGTCAAATTTTATTTTTCTTTCATATTTGCCAACCCCAAAAATTTCATGTGTCTAGCATGTGTGATTTGAAAGTTTGATTTTTGGCAGTCCCATTTAAGGGGGAGCTCCCATTTTGGTACCCCATGTTATTTTAAATTTTATGTTTCTTTCATATTTACTTACCTTAAAAACTTCATGTGTCCAGCTTTAAAGAGTTGGTTGGTGGTACAGAACTTGAGAATTGCCTTGATTAAAATGTTCATATCTTAGAAGCTTTTCGTCTGACATTTGTCTTGTCAAGAAGAATCGTCAGAATGGAGAGCGCAGAAAAATGAGCGGCTATTTATTGGAAACAGCCGAGCCGTGATTGACTGGAAAAGGATTGATGAGAAAGCGTCATTAGTGTACAATCTTTAAGCTGTGTACAAATTCTTTTTGTCGGCAGAGGGCGGGGTTAGAAGTTTTAATGAAAGTGGCTTCAAGAGCAGATAGATGAAAAGGTGAGCAGCCTTGGGCAAGAATAGAAAATCTGCTGTCATCATAATGTTGAGCGCAGGTAGGATTTTGTAAAAGTTGAAGTCCAATGGCTGAATCAGAAGCAAGATTCTGGGTGGAAGATTTGCACCGACGAGCAGGAAGTAAGCGTTTTTGGGAAGAAGAGCAAGAACGGATAGATTTGGGGACATGGTGTTTGATTCTGTCCTGCAGTCTTTGGGAAGTACGGCCTACATAACGACTGTCACAGTGGCATGAGAATTGATAAATCACGTTGCTTTTCTGTGAAGCAGGCAGTACATCCTTGTTGGTTGCGGGGAGAAGCTCGTTGGTAGAGTAAACAACACGTGGTCTACAGCGGAAAAGCACTGTTTGACAGCAGATTTAACTTGCATTTCAAACCGGGTAGAAACAGATCCGAGCCACGGGAGACGTAAATAAACGGGGCATTTTTCGGGTCCAAATTTGGGCAGAGCATGAAATTGCTTCATCTTCATAGCCATAAACGACTTGATAACGTGCTCAGGGTATCCATTAGTCAGTAGAATGGACTTGATTTTGTCTAGTTCCGATGGCAATCTTTCAGGAGAACAAATGACAAGAGCCCAGTGAGTTAATTTTAGGATTAGGTTAGTTTTGCGTTTCCGAGGACTGAAGGAATTCCAGCGTAGATATTGACCGGTGAATGAGGGTTTTCGATAGATGGAAGTAATGAACTTGGAAGGGGATTTTTCAACAAGAACATCCAGAAATGGGAGAGCCAGGTTGGATTCTTTTTCGAAAGTAAAGGGGAGAGAAGGGTGAAGCGAGTTGAGGCTGTCTAAGAAAAGATCGCATTCATCTTCGTAGCTGAATACGACGAAGGTGTCGTCCATATAGCGGCAATGCATCTCCGGTTTCGAAGTGGTCTGAAAAAGTTTAGATTCGTAGTAGCCAACAAAAATATTGGTAAGGGCTGGTCCAAGAGGTGACCCCATGGCGACTCCGTCGATTTGGTGATGCATGATGTCATTGTAGCTCAACTCAGCAGAAGAAGTAGCCATCTCCATAAGTTCGTCGAAGATTTGCCGTGGAAAAGGTGCAGGAGGGTGTTCCCAACTACAGAGAGCGTCAGCACAGATTTGAATAGTCTCCGCTAGAGCGACATTAGTAAATAAACTCGAAATGACCTTAGTAAATAAACAAGTTCCGTATACAGTTGCTCGAATAAAGCAATTGTATACTGGACTTTTTCACCTTTGCTGACATCATTAAAAGTTCAAACTTGGACCCTTCTTCTGTCTTTCTCTGCTCTTTCGACATTTCGAGTTTATTTACTAATGTCGCTCTAGCGGAGACTATTCAAATCTGTGCTGACGCTCTCTGTAGTTGGGAACACCCTCCTGCACCTTTTCCACGGCAAATCTTCGACGAACTTATGGAGATGGCTACTTCTTCTGCTGAGTTGAGCTACAATGACATCATGCATCACCAAATCGACGGAGTCGCCATGGGGTCACCTCTTGGACCAGCCCTTACCAATATTTTTGTTGGCTACTACGAATCTAAACTTTTTCAGACCACTTCGAAACCGGAGATGCATTGCCGCTATATGGACGACACCTTCGTCGTATTCAGCTACGAAGATGAATGCGATCTTTTCTTAGACAGCCTCAACTCGCTTCACCCTTCTCTCCCCTTTACTTTCGAAAAAGAATCCAACCTGGCTCTCCCATTTCTGGATGTTCTTGTTGAAAAATCCCCTTCCAAGTTCATTACTTCCATCTATCGAAAACCCTCATTCACCGGTCAATATCTACGCTGGAATTCCTTCAGTCCTCGGAAACGCAAAACTAACCTAATCCTAAAATTAACTCACTGGGCTCTTGTCATTTGTTCTCCTGAAAGATTGCCATCGGAACTAGACAAAATCAAGTCCATTCTACTGACTAATGGATACCCTGAGCACGTTATCAAGTCGTTTATGGCTATGAAGATGAAGCAATTTCATGCTCTGCCCAAATTTGGACCCGAAAAATGCCCCGTTTATTTACGTCTCCCGTGGCTCGGATCTGTTTCTACCCGGTTTGAAATGCAAGTTAAATCTGCTGTCAAACAGTGCTTTTCCGCTGTAGACCACGTGTTGTTTACTCTACCAACGAGCTTCTCCCCGCAACCAACAAGGATGTACTGCCTGCTTCACAGAAAAGCAACGTGATTTATCAATTCTCATGCCACTGTGACAGTCGTTATGTAGGCCGTACTTCCCAAAGACTGCAGGACAGAATCAAACACCATGTCCCCAAATCTATCCGTTCTTGCTCTTCTTCCCAAAAACGCTTACTTCCTGCTCGTCGGTGCAAATCTTCCACCCAGAATCTTGCTTCTGATTCAGCCATTGGACTTCAACTTTTACAAAATCCTACCTGCGCTCAACATTATGATGACAGCAGATTTTCTATTCTTGCCCAAGGCTGCTCACCTTTTCATCTATCTGCTCTTGAAGCCACTTTCATTAAAACTTCTAACCCCGCCCTCTGCCGACAAAAAGAATTTGTACACAGCTTAAAGATTGTACACTAATGACGCTTTCTCATCAATCCTTTTCCAGTCAATCACGGCTCGGCTGTTTCCAATAAATAGCCGCTCATTTTTCTGCGCTCTCCATTCTGACGATTCTTCTTGACAAGACAGTGTCAGACGAAAAGCTTCTAAGACATAAACACTTCAATCAAGCCAGCTTTAAAGGTTAAAAGGTTTGAATTTTGCAGGTCCCTGCTTGGGAGTAACCCCCAATTTTGGAACCCATAATTTTGGTTTGGTTTGGTTTATTTTTGGTATGTACCCACTCCAAAAATTTGAATAACTAGCTTTAATGGTTTAAAAGTTCAAAATTTTGGCGGCCCCATTTGAGGGGGAACCCCCCACTTTGATAACCCCAGATTTTGTCAAAATTGATCTTTTTGTAATATTTGCCTATTCTGAAAATTTCATGTGTCTGGCATAAGTGGTTAAAAAGTTTGAACTTTTTCAGCCCTGTTTGAGGGAGACCCCCATTTTGGTACCCCCAAATTTTGTCAAATTTTATGTTTCCTTTATGTTACCTTACCTTAAAAATTTAATGTATCTATCTTTAAAAGGTAAAAAGTTTGAATTTTGGAGGGCCCGTTTGGGGGTAATCCCCCCATTATGACACCCCCAATTTTTCTTAGATGCAGTTTGTTTTTAATATCTACCCATTCCGAAAATTTCATTTATCTACCTCCAACAGTTAAAAAGTTTAAAATTTTGGAGGACCCATTTGAGGAGGACCCCCCAACCTGGCACCCCCAATTTCAGTCGGGCACTAATCCTCCTTGATATCTTCAATTGCTCAAACTTTGAATACAGTGCGTTAAGCAGTTTAAAAGTAGATAGCCGTAGAAGAATAAAAAAGGAAAAAAAAGTAAGAAAAAAGAAAAAAAAGAAGAAAAATAGTATTCAAGTTGGGGTAAACGAACATAACCAAAAGAAAGGTGCTTGATAGTGTGCTCAAAAATTACAAACCATTTCTCATCAATATTGGTAATTATCGACATATATTGGTTCAAAATCGTCCACTTTCGACCCATTTTTGGCCTGTAAAATTTTGGTCACGTGACCGGACGCCCCCAAACACGGTTTGCATAAAGCATTTATAAGCACCCACATTGTGTCCGAATTTCAGCTTTGCACGTCTCGTAGTTTGGGAATTATGAGCAATTAAAAATTTTTTCAAGCCAAAAATTACCGCTTTTTTTATGTTTTTTTGTGTCTCAATTCACGATCACAAAATCTAGAATACCTAAAATTGGCACAGAAGACGCTTTTATTATTTTTTATGTTGAGTCCAAGTTTGAACTATCTACAATTTACCGTTTGATAGTTATAAGCAAATCAATCCTCATCTGCTAAAATTCGCGAACAAAACCAATGGTACTACGCGCGCGCGCGAAGTCCCAACAAAAATACTTTAGTAGTAAGAAACATGGAGCGCATCAGAGCGCAGCCAACAGCGCTCCGTCACGCTCCACTAAAAAATATACAAAAGTGTCTGCAGCGCATTTTTGTAACGCTTTATTTTTGGACTATTTATTTTCGCAACGGTTTATTTTGGAGTTTTGGGTTTATTTGCGCAGTTTTTTTGCGGTTTATTTGCGCAGTTTTTTGCACTATTTATTTCTGCAACGGTTTATTTTGCGGCAGTTTTTTCGACTTTAACTATTTAATAAACAGAGACTATATAATAAACAGTGATTGTTTACGTTAAAGAGTGACTAGATAATCAATAGAGACTATTTATTCATAAACATGCAAAAAAAAAGTACCTAAATAGTAGGTATATACATAAAAAACACTTTAAAATTGAACTTTTACCCGATCACGACCCTCATCAAGAAACCTTTAAATCGCACAGATCAACAACTCAAAGGCTTCGCCGTTATGTCCTACTACCCCGAATTGACAGAAAAAATACGGCAATGTATATCTAACCACAATGTGAAAACCGCCCTAAAACCGTCCATCACCATCGGCAAGAAACCGGCTAGTCAACTCGGTGGACCCTAGTATGCGGCAAGAATCAATATTAGGGTGGAGTGAAAAAATTTTTTGTTCTTCTTTTGGAACACAATAGTAATAAAAAGTTGCTCCGCCGCAATACTTTTAAAATGGTACAAAAATTAATCAAAAATTTTAAAGTCTTCAGGTGCCCCCCAGTGCTGTAAAAAATTGATTTTTTTCTGATTTTTTAAAAATTTTCGCATTAACGGAAACCTTAACAAACGCACTTGCCTCACGCAGTTTTCGCAAGCAATCACCTTAAACAGCTTTTTTGCGATGTTTATTTGCAATCACAAATTTCATTCGTGAATCGAAAACTTTCAGGTGTCCAAAAAAACATCAAAAATTGGTCATTTTTTCTATATTTTGCATCAGTTTTAGTTAAAATTTAACAATGCAATAATATAAGAATTTTTTTGCAATAGGAGTGTTTAAATACTAAGCTTTAAAATGGCGCTTTGAAAAACCTTACTGCTTTTAATCTACCTAAACACTGATGTTCGGTCTACTACACTGGACATAAAAATGTGATCGTTTAAAAGGATATTTTTAGTTGATTTTAAGCAATACGTCGGTACGCCAGGCGCACTGCCTTCCCATCGTGCAAGCTGTCAATTGGTTATAATAAGCAAAAGATAAGTTCGGTTAAAATAAAGTTTATACATATTAAGGTCTTTCTGTCGCTCGTCAACTTATAGAAAAAGATAAAACAAGAGTAGTTTATGAGTATTTGTTAGCACATGATGCGCTAGCCAACGACAAAGAGCAGGTTTCTAATATTTGGATTACTCCTTCTTTACTTCAGTGGTTACTGCTGGTCCACTACATCCTAGTACTTGATTACAATGCAGTTCAATCGATTTAGATTTCAGTTCTTTGAGTAATTCTTTTCTTGCCCTTTTACTTGAATCATTTTTGGGAGCAACGTGAGTAAAATAAGTAGAGCGTGGCTCAAAAAAAAAGTGAAATGTATTTTTTTACAGTAATTGCTGGTCTAACTTGCCAGCGGTTTAATCTTTTTTCACACTATGGTGAAATATTTCCTGCCATCAAAATAATATTTTCCTGAAGAAAATGTTGGAAGCTGTTACTGTAACTTGTAAAGTCTGGACTACATTTTTAACAGAACGTCACAAAATACTGTACATGAAAAATTTTTGTTTTTTGTAACGTTCTCGTAAAAATTTATTTCAACCAATTGGCAGCTTGCACAATGGGAAGGCGGTGCGGCTGACTTACCAACGTATTGCTTAAAACAGAGATTGCCAAACCTTATTTTCTGAGGGGTGGATAGCTGCGAGATTAACGGCTGTTCGCTGGGTGCGAAATGCAATCAAATAAACAAGAATATAGATTTTCCATTGATTTGAATTGAGTACAGTACTGTAAAATGTAAATAACAAAGCCAGAGGTGGTATAGTAACTTTGTGATGGAAATCGCTTTCAAGTTGATGGAATGCTTTCCTCCAGCTGTAAAGCACTACAAGGCGTAGTGTTCTTCGAAAAAACATTTTACACCTTTTTCAAATTGGTTCAAGCTACCCCTCTTTGTGGTGGCTTAATGCTATAAAAACAGCATTTGACAAACTACCCCTGATATATGACCAACACAAAACTTGTAGGCTTCCGTTTGAAAAAGAAATGTACAAATTCAACAAGCAACAAATCACCAACGAACTAAGACCGAACGATTTTAAGAAAGGAGTTTCCAATACACAAAAAACAAAGCCAAAGACACACCACGTCGTGCGATTTGAATATTTCAACAGATGTTTTCCAAGCGCGTCTTAGGGGAAGTGAGGCTTGAACCAAAAAACAATATAGTTTGTTCAAAAATTGTATCAGGCACAGCGCTTAACAAATTGGTGCAACTAAACCATATCTCGCAATGGGGACTGGAGGCGTATCCTCTTCCGCTTGGCAATTTTTATAATTTATTGGGAAAAATAGTCAATTTAGCGCCATTTCGAACACATTTCACACGTTTTTAGAGCCATTTGAAAAACTAAATTACTAAAATTTAAAAGTTATTTCAAAGGATTAAATTTTCTCAGCTCCCTCCAACACTTACTTCAGGTCAAGTCTAAATGTAAGCCAAGTATAAAATACGTTTGAATGCTTGATTTTAGGGTTAAATGTTCTACGTGGTTTGGCCAGCGCCCACTGATTGCGTCACTGTATTGCGCTGACAAATATTATTCTATTTTAAAACAGCAACGCTATAGTTGCATATCACACAACTAGCTGTACCCTTATTGGCTTCCACAAAAATACTGGTCTTCCCTTTTTTATTAAACACCTTACTTACAATCAGTGTCTATACTTTTCTTTTTTAGTAGTCATTTAAAGAGTACAATATTACAACACAGCCTGAAAGTTAATCATTTAGTGCTAGTACTGTCCCAATTATCCTGCTCATGCTTTGAAGTCTGCTTAAAACCAGAGATATTGTACTGATGAAACAATGGTGTTTTTAACAACAAATTTTATAGTGTCACAAAAAGAGGTGCAATCAAAAAATTATAAATAGATTGCGGGTGGCTTAAAAACGTCAATTTTTTTTTTAAGTTGGTAAACTTTTCCTATTTTTTTAATTCAGCTTTTCTTTCGGCAGTATGTGGCAAGCCGGATGAAGTCAGCTTGCTGGCCGTCCGTAGTTTGGTGAGCTCTGATCTAAAATCAACTAAAAATATCCGTTTAAACGATCACATTTTTATGTCCAGTGTAGTAGACCGAACATCAGTGTTTAGGTAGATTAAAAGCAGTAAGGTTTTTCAAAGCTCCATTTTAAAGCTTAGTATTTAAACACTCCTATTGCAAAAAAATTCTTATATTATTGCATTGTTAAATTTTAACTAAAACTGATGCAAAATATAGAAAAAATGACCAATTTTTGATGTTTTTTTGGACACCTGAAAGTTTTCGATTCACGAATGAAATTTGTGATTGCAAATAAACATCGCAAAAAAGCTGTTTAAGGTGATTGCTTGCGAAAACTGCGTGAGGCAAGTGCGTTTGTTAAGGTTTCCGTTAATGCAAAAATTTTTAAATAATCAGAAAAAATCAATTTTTTACAGCACAGGGGGGGCACCTGAAGACTTTGAAATTTTGAATTAGTTTTTGAACCATTTTAAAAGTATTGCGGCGGAGCAACTTTTTATTACTATTGTGTTCCAAAAGAAGAACAAAAATTTTTTTCACTCCACCCTAATCAATATATCAAATTCCTTGCCATGGCTTTTCCATCTTTTCCAACACGCAGTTTTTCCATCCACAAAAAAAGAACATTTAGCAGACATTTCAACAAGTCAGCACTGACTAAGCATGTTTTTGAGAACGAACATTCTATGGTTGGCCCAACGCTGAAATTTTAGACTTCAAACTTGACTTCTCAAAACGCAGATTTATTGAATCGTATTTCATTAACCAAATGCCGAACACAATGAATGATGAGCATAATAATAAATTTCGTAGCATTTATACGGCTACTCTACTTCAAATCCTATGGCGTTACATTATTGTTTTTTACGCTTCGCTAATCTGTCACTTTTTCGTTTCCAATAATTTGTAATAATTTTTGTGTTAACGTATGATTCACTTTGTCATGTGGTTTACTCACTTTTCGTAAGCTTGTTTTTAACTTCGCATTCTAGCCCTGACAAAGATACTGAGCATGTACATGCCCTGAGCATAGCCTATCGAAACATTGTCCAAAAGTTTTTTGCGCACAAGTTGAGTTAATAAACTTTATTTAATTTGTTTTCCTGGTGATAAAAATTGAGATAAGCATTTTATTATTTATGAGTAAAATTGGCTATTAATTTGCAAACAATTTGCAAAAATTTTACAAATTGTAAGAAACAATACGCAATTAGTTGAAATGAGTTTTATTTGACTTGTTTCTTTTCTGTAGATAGACCGGTTGACGCCGTTAAGCCACCCACCCGCGAGAAAGCATCAAACAAACCAAGATTTACTTGAAATATCAACTTCTCGCATGTGTACTCAATACATCTCACCAACATTTTATATCTATTACTTTTGGTCATTTTTGTTTGCATTATATAAACATTATTGCAATGTTATGTTACATTTTTTCAATTAGTTAAAAGAAGCATACGACTGCGCAAAGTGCGCATTAACACCAAGATTCAAAATTCAGAGGTCGAAATGCTAAATGCTGGTACTGGTTTTGCCACAGGCTAACTTTTTCTCAAAAAATATAATAATAAAAAAAAAATTAATAATTTATTAGGTTTTGCGACTTTAAAATATCATCGCATTTTCTTTAGTCAAAGAACCCTTTATTGCTTTCATGCTTTTATGTGCTTTTTGTTTGGAGAGTGATTTATATTTCAAAAACATTTTGCAGTATTAAAGCTGCACCAATAATATCTCGCATTTTTCAGTTAAATTGATTTTATGTTTTTAAACTTAAACTGCATATATATCTCTAAAAAGAATCGATGAGCCTGAATGCTTTCATGTTTTGTCAGCTTATTTCTTGCTGTATGATTCCTAAACTTTCTGTAGTAAAACGGCATAAGATGCTTATCACAAATTTTTACGCTCTAGTCTAGAGTATCTACGCAAATTATTAATTTTTGTAACCCTTTTTGGCTTTATAAATTAGTGACAAAAAGCTAAGCTTCTAATTCGAAAATTATCAGACTAGCCTTTTGTGTGTCTTTGGTGCAGTGTCAATTTTAATGTACCCTGTTAAGCTTCTCATATTATAAACCAGCTGCTGCAAGTACGTTCGTTTGTTTTTCACCCGCTTTGAAACGTAGGACATAATTATTTTAAATGACAATTCTTACCTGCTTTATTATTCATATTTGCTACTCACCTGTTGGTCGGGTGGTCACACCTTCATCTCTCTGGAGCAGAAAAACCTCGGTAGCAATCAATAACAATCAAGGTCTGAGATCAGGCGCGTCGATTCCCGGGGGGGTCCGGACCCCCCAAAGATATGCATTGGGGGGTCCAAAGAGTAAAGGACCCCCCACTAAAAACAAAACATGTCTGCTATTTATCATGGATACTAACAAAATAAAATTTCTGTCTTGACAGATTTTTCTTGCTCAAAATCTTGAAAACTGCATATCACAGCGCTAGGCCTAGATTTCATGGCAATAATCACAATACGAGTAGGTTTATCACCTAGCCAATATATTGCACAAGTTCTGTTTGTGTACGTCACCAACTCATTATTGTGACTGTGTGTCTGTCAGTGAAGTCTAGATGAGGAAAGTCCTTACTGTTACAACAGGGCACTGAGGAGCGAGGGCATACTGATACTCGCAGCGTCAGAGCAAATCGGCATAGTCACTCAATATTACAATGGTGCCAACCGAGCGGGGACTTAATGGACGGTGCTATCACAGGCGATCCAGGGTTTTTCATTGAGGGGGCCCAAATCACATGCAATGACATCTTCAAACATTTTTGAAATGAGGCACTTTTTACGGGACAACGATATCGCAAAATGGAAGATCAGATGCCGTGGCCTGGTTTGGCACTCAACTAGGATTTTGCTGAAGGGGGAGAGTTTGAAGTAAATGTTTAAAAGTTAAAATGTCTAAATTGGGAGACATGGTAAGTAATCTAGTGTAACTCAAACGTATCACAGACGGGGGTGTGGGGGCGAAGCTCCCAACCGCTGGGCAACTTTTTGTAATTTTTTGAAAAAAATAGCTGTTTTAATGCCGTTGGATCACATTTCGCGCGTTTTTAGAGTAATTCGAAGTAACCAGATTTTTAACATTTAGGAACATAGTTGTAAGTCGGGCCGGGCTTTTCCGGTCGGGTTCGGGCCTAAAGTTGACAAAAATTTCGGGCTTAATTCGGGCCCGAGACGTGCTTTTTGTTTTAGATGTACCAAAATAAAATCAAAATAACAAGATTGCTAAATTTTTCAGACTTAACTAAACTTTCGGTTTTTTCGGACACGATTTGTGCTTCAAATTAGTTTTCGGATGCGGGCTTAAATTTTCGGGTTCGGACCTGAACTAGTCGGCCCGTTCACAACCCTGCTTAGAAAGCCAATTAAAAAATTAAATTGTTCAATTCTCTTTTTACCTACAAGTCAAGTCCAAAACACGTTTAAAATCTTGCAGTTTGGGGTTAAATTTTGTATGTAATTTGGCCCAGGTAGGCGGAAGTAAGGTACATTGCCTTCTAAAATGTTGAGCAGTAGGTCATGAAAATAACCAATTGTAGGAGTACATGTAATGACTTAGGGCCTCAGGCCCCCTTAATTTAAATTCAATAATTTGTTGAATGCGCATTTTTGCTTGCCAATTTTTTTTTAAAGCATTTTGTCGTGTAAAAACTGGCGAGTTTGAGGTGAATTGTAATTGAAAGTTAATTGATACATAAGATGCTTATTGGTAAGGCATACAACTAATCGTGCTTTTGCCCACGCTGGATTTACATTGCGCGGGGCCCCTAGCACTTTAGGGATTTTCGCTGCAATTTCCAATCAATATAGGTGAGACAAAAAAACCTCTTAGGCCCACCATTTAAACGCGGGACCCCCTGGCACTGCACCATTTGGTAAATCCGCTCGTGTTTATATTGTATTACGTTCATGAAAAGGTTAGATAAGTGCCTGAGGTTGCAATTTTTAAGACAAAACTCTTCAATTCTCCCGGGCTATACACATAAATTGGTTGGCAAAATTTTGAATTAAGGGGGATCGGGTTCCTTGGAGATCCATGTTAATATCATTGCTAATTACAGTTGAACGCGTGCACTTTTGTACGGAAAAATGCTAAAAGAAACTGAAGAAACAGTAGACTTTGTTTTAATATTTTTATCATTAAGAGCATTTTAATTTGAAGAGGGGGCTGTCGCCCCCTTAGCCACGCCTATCCGTGTCATCCCTTAACGTAGTATAGACAAGCTTGGTGGAACAATTTTCAAAGTTTTCAAAGTCGTAACATTGGAATTAACGCCCAAAAAACGCCCTATAAGTTTGGCGTGAAAGAGGTCGCATTTAAAAAATGCCGCAAAAAATATTTCACAGTTATATATCTCAAGATATCCTTTCATTCCTATCAACCCACTTTTGGCCGCGATGAGTTTTTTTTTTTCCTTTTCCAAAATACCGTACGCTTATTTCCTAAACGGCTCAACATCGAAAAAAAAACTGCATCAAATGTGCTATTGCGACGTACGAACATTGCAAACAAAGTCTACGATGTACAAACAATGCAAACAAAATTCGCGAAATTTCGCCAAAAAAGTTCTGGTTATTAAGTTGGACCCCCCCAAAGATTTCGACAAATCGACGCGCCTGTCTGAGATACAAATCTCGGTCAGGTTAAATCAGAGCATTGCC
This sequence comes from Trididemnum nubilum, assembly GCA_963965965.1. Classification (NCBI taxonomy): domain Eukaryota; kingdom Metazoa; phylum Chordata; class Ascidiacea; order Aplousobranchia; family Didemnidae; genus Trididemnum; species Trididemnum nubilum. The sequence goes on along the minus strand of OZ014473.1, from coordinate 29,566,609 downwards.
GTCGCTACCGGGGGACCAGGGGAGCCGTGCCATGTTCCCCCGTAGCGACGGCTGTGCTCTGTACGTAATGTGTGACGCAATAATCCGTCTTCTTGCTAGCCTTTACGGATGTGTTGCGGAAGAGAGGTGTAAGCCTCAGTGGCGTAGCGTGACATTTCAAAAAGACATGCAATTACGATGACGTCATCAGCTTTGACGACGTTATTGGTGATCAGGTAGTAAAATAAAACAGCAACTTAGACTGATAAATGTTTAGTCGGCCTATTGCGACTAGGCATCCTCTCCCCAGTAGACATCAGTGTGTACATTTACTGTACAAGTACAAGAAGCCTTTCTTGTGTTACTACAAACAGTGACAGATCTAGCAGGTTTTTATGTGCCAGTAGCCAGTAGCTTACCTCACTAGGCAAACACTAACAATAAAGTAGGCTTAATATCGTTGAGGTAAAAGCTTTAATTGTAGAACAAAGCTGAGCCAACTTGCTAAATAGCAAATACCAGAGGTGGAGTCCTCGGGGACGTCCTTGGCCTCGAGGACACATTTTGAAGTCCTTGGCCTCGAGGCCTCAAGTCCTTGGCCTTGGCCTCGAAGCTTTAGGTCCTCGAAAATTGCCCTGTCCTCGACTCGAGGACAGCACTATTTTGTTGGCGTTGAAATTTTGTTGGAAACCGCCAGAAACCTCGCGGAAAATTTTTTTTGGTTTCCGCATTTGGAGCCTAGGCTTAGCCAAGCGGGCCTCCCCTCCCAATTGAAATTTCACCAATTACAAAAATGTGACAAAAAAGCCAATTGTTTTTTCAGTTTCTATTAAGCATTTTTCGCTTACACCAGTAGCGAACAACAATATTGAAGACCACGGGCCCCGGGACTCCCTCAAATCAATTTTCGCCAGCCAGTTTAAACGTAAACGTGGAAGAAATGGATAGTTTTTGTCCTGAAAGTTGGTATCTTAGGATCACATCTAGCCTTTTTATGAACGTAATGCATTAACCACGGCAAGATTTACCACAATATGGCGCAGTACCAGCGAATGGCCCTGCGCTCAAATCTTAAAGGCGGTGAATCATCCAGCCAATTCCGGTGGTTTACAAGAACTAAAATTGAACTATAATTTTTGATATTTTTTGTTTTGATTTTGGGGCTGCGTTTGCAAAGATATTCAACAAATACAAAAAGATGTCCCCCCGAAAAAAGTTTTTGGAAACTCTGAGTTTTGATCTTCCCGCCAAAACTACAGTTCTCTAAACTATTAGGCCTACTGCAATCTTATTAAACTATTAGGCCTAACTATCTCTAAGCTATTAGGCCTAATAGTTTAGAGATAGTTAGGCCTAAACTATTCAGAAATAAACTATCTCTACACTATTAGGCCTACCACAGTTCTCTAAACCATTAGGCCTACTGTGGTTTTGGCGGGAAGAACAAAACTCAGAGTTTCCAAAAACTTTTTTCGGGGGGACATCTTTTTGCATTTGTTGAATATCTTTGCAACCGCAGTCCCAAAATTAAAACAAAAAATATCAAAAATTGTAGTTCAGTTTTAGCTATTGTAAACCACTGGAATTGGCTGGATGATTCACCGCCTTTAAGACTTTTTTTGGTCTTCACCAACATTTGGCAGAAAGATGTTGCAAAAATCTCCAAAATGCCAGGGCCCTAGCGCGATGTAAATCCGGCCCGACAATAACATGGTTAGTAAGTGTAACCATCTATTATACTATTTTCAATAACAATTCGTTAATTCACCTCCACCTCGCCAGTTTTTACGCGCAAAATACTTTAAAAAAATTAGCCATGGAAAATGCTGATTGAACAAATTGTTGAACTTTAATTGAGGGGGCCTGGGCCTCCTGGCCTAACATGCGCTTCTATGACTGGTTATTTTCATGACAAAACAAAAATCTCCAGGGAAAATCTTCGAGTGGGTTTTCATTTACTGCTAAAATGTTGCATGAGACAATGCACCTTACTTCCTCCTACCTGGACCAAATCACGTACAATTAAACTTTAACACCAAAATGCAAGATGTTAAACGTGTTTTGTACTGAAATTGCAACTACCGTAGAAGGAAGATTAAACAATTTAATTTTTTTAATTAGCTTTCAAATGTCAAAAATCTAGTTTTTCAAATGGCTCTAAACATGTGCGAAATTTTGTTTCAGTGACATTAAGATAGCTTTTTTTCCAAAAAATCGCCCAACAGCTGGGGGCTTTGCCCCCAGACCCCCAAAGCCTCCGGCGGCTGGGGGCCCCGCTCCCAGACCTTCCGTCTGTGATACATTTGAGTTACACTGGCTTTCTCAAAACGTCTCCAAAGTTACGTCTTTGCACTTTTCTACAATATTAGTTTAAGCCCTCTCTCTTTGCAAAATCCTGGTTAAGTGCCAACAGGCAAATTTTTAACGACGTCATTGCATGTGATTTATGGTTTGGGCCTCCCCAATCAAAAATTCTGGCGCCGCCTATAAATTGGAGATTGCCTGAAAAACTTTTTTGAAGCCCTTTTTTTTTTAGAACACTTGCGGCTGTGTCCTCGGTCTTTAGCCTTGGCCTCGAGCATTCCTGTCTTTGGCCTCGAGAGGGTCTGTCCTCGGAAAGGCTGTCCTTGGTCTTGGCCTCGGATTTTTTTTGTGTCCTTGGCCTTGGCCACAGTATATTAACTATGCAGTATGTTCACTCCATTGTCAAAAATGTCCAGCATTTTTTTGCCTGTGTTGCGTCATAAGGACTTTTTTGGGTGGGTCACGTCACTACATGGTGAAAAATGTTTCCAATTTTTTTTGATTATTTTAATATTGTATATTTTTTAAAAAAACTTTGGGGTTTTTTATTTGAATTGATAGACTTTGTGCTTGAAGAAAGCGCAGTGGGCGAGCGAACTGTTACATTTGTGCTTTTTCAATTCTTAGAAATCGGCACGAAGCATGCTCGAAGATGTCGGGAGCCCACTATGACGTCATAATGCTTGTTAGAAATATACTAATTTCAAGTGTTTTAGTGCAATCGTTGATCTTAAATCAAAGCAAGGTCTTCTTGGCTGCTCAAGGTTTTCTATCGAAGTAGACGGTGGACGAGATGCATTTGTGACGTCATAATGCATATATAAATTGTTTAATTTCGTATTCATGCTTGCTATTGGACAGCCTGATTTAGCCAAATGCCAATATTGAATAAATGAAAAATAGCTAAAAGAAATAAATCGGATGGAGTGAAATATGTAATCGGGATACCACTCTGACTTCACAAAGCTGTTACAAATTTGCCAATGTCAATTGATTTGACTGCAACACAATCCATCATACAGTGCAAGGATTTGGTTGCAGCTAAATTTTATAGGGAGTAAAAAGGGTCGTGATCAAAGCTTTCGTGTATGACGTCATAATCCATTTAAGTTTTGTTTCAATTTTCTGTTCAACCTTGCTGTAGAACAGTCGCACTACAAGCTAATATAAGCATTGAATAAATTCAAGATAGTAATCGAAGTATGTAGTCGGAAGACCACTATGACGTCATAAAGCTGTAACAAATTTGCGAGTTTCGACTGATTTGAATGCAATTATTATCCATCGTAAATCATAACAAGGTTTTGCTTGCAGGTTGCAGCTGATTTTATATCGAGTAGAAAGAGTCTAGATCAACGCGTTCGTGTGTGATGTCATAATGCATTTACGTTTGATCATAATAATTTGTTAACTGCTTGATCATAATTCATAACTTATCATTATTTTAATTCGTATACAACAGTAATAAATACATAACCAGGGATGCCGAAACCCGGGGAGGATATATCCCTCAATAATTTGACTGTATCCCCCCTAATAGTTTGAGTAGGGTCTACATATGCATCCCCCTCAATAATTTGACTCTGGTGTGCATCTGAGTGTGGGTGTCCACTTGAATTAGGGGAAAAAAGTGTTCCATTTTTTGGAAAGACCTTTTTTTTGGTCTTCACTTAATTTGCTCACCTGAACAAAATCGTGGTCGAGGTTCATCCCTCCCAATGTTGAAAATAGGGCAAAATTGGGATAAAATTGCAAATTATTCCCCCCAATGCTCAGCAAAGATCGGCACTCCTGTACATAATGTCATCTATCGGTAAGCAGAATCTATAAACAAAGCTATCTATCACCGATCAGGAGGCTATAAAGTATATATCGTACCAGTAGACTATCAGTAGACTATGCGAGTGAAAAGTTATTTTTATAAAAAATCCCAAAAATTGTTGAGCAGCAGGGATCCACACTGGATCGTTAGACTTAGACAGGTACCAGTACCTAACTTAACTTTAGTTGTAAACTGATGCTGATAGGCGTCGAATCGTTGCGTGTAGGCTACCGGTACCGCCCTATGATATTGAAAAGTAGCTGACGGCCTCAACTACACTGTGCTTCGCTATTAACCAGAAGCACGCATTGCGATTGAGTGAACAGCTAACTTTGTAGTTGGAGGAACCGGTACCAGGTAAACCACAAACTAACCAGTACCTAACTTGACTTTAGTTGTAAACTGATACTGATAGGCGTCAAATTGTTGCGTGTAGGATATCGGTACCGGTACCAGCCCGATGATATTCAAAAGTGGCTGACGGCCTCAACTACACTGTGCTTCGCTATTAACCAGAAGCATGCATTGCAATTGAGTGAACGGCTAACTTTGTAGTTGGAGGAACCGGTATCAGGATACGGCAGTACTATAGTACGTGTTATTACAGTAATATGATTCAATCTCTGATCCTGAATTGCTATTAGAGTTCTCCGCAAGGACTCATAGTTTACTGCTTAACGCTTACATAACTATAGCCTACACATATACTTTCAAGTAGAAGCCCGTTTGTCCAATTTGCTGTAGCCTAATGCGTCTAGCCTATGGAAATGCTTTAGAAACAGCCTAACATCAAACACTCACTTCGAAGAAATTGTTAGTTTCGAGTCTAAGTAGTAGGTATAAGCTTTAAAAAGTAGAAAATAAGAAAAGAACTGAAAACTTTTTCCATATGCGCTTAATTTACAACTTTTTCTGCACCTATCAGGCTATTTTACTTCTTCTTCTTCTTTCTTCATTGCCCGCTTTTCCGTGAGGGTTGCGGGGGTAGTAGCTCAAGATTGAGCCGCCACACCTCACGGTCTTCCATCACCTCCATCATTTCGCTTGGGCGAAGTTCCAAGCGATTCCATCCAAGATCCTCAATGTAATCGGTCCATCTAGTTCTAGGTCGTCCGACTGGTCTTCTCCCATTTGCTTTGGCATGTAAAGCTTGTTTGGGGAGTCTTTCCTGAGGCATTCTGCTTATATGGCCAAACCATCTAAGCTGAGATCTTTCAATTCGGAGAAGTAACGGCTCGATGTTAAGAGATTTGCGAATTTCAGAGCTACGCACCTTGTTAAACAGTGTAACTCCTTCGATTCTTCGTAAAAACTTCATTTCGGACGCTTGCACTTGTGATCGCATTTTTTCGGTCATTACCCAAGATTCATGACCATAAGTGAGAATGGGGACAAAAACTGTTTTGAAAACTGAGAGTTTTGCCTTTTTCGACAATTCTCGTTTCATGACAACCGAATAGTGCAAAGCTCGCATTACTGCACTAGCCTTGCCTATTCGGGTATCCAGTTCTTCGTCTTGCCTTCCGTCACTCGTAAATGCAACCCCAAGATACTTGAACTTCTCTACCTGCTTCAGTGTCGCTCCATTCACTTGTAACACGCACTGATCAGGGTTTCTTGAAAGATGAAGTACCCCAGTTTTGGCCGTGCTTATTTTCATTCCGGCGGTGTTGCATGCATCTGCAAAGCTATTTAATGCGCGCTGGAGGCCAGATTCTGTGGAAGAAAACAGAACCAAATCATCTGCGAATAGCAGACGACTAATTTTGCAATTTCCAATCGTGGCACACTCATCAGCTTGGCTGTATTTGTCGATCCAATTCATGTAAACAATGAAAAGGAGAGGTGACAAAACGCACCCTTGCCGGAGTCCAACGCCCACATGGAACGGCTTTGATTGCTTGCCATTTACCCGAACACAAACCTCCGGTCTGCAGTAGAATGACTTAATAGCGCGTAACAATTGACCATCAACGCCATACTCCTGCAAAACCTTCCAAAGTTTATCCCGAGGAACTCGGTCATATGCTTTTTCAAGATGGACAAAGCATGCAAAGAGATCTTTGCCATACTCCCAAGATTTCTCGAAGATTTGCTTCGGAGTGAAGATTTGGTCCGTGGTGCTGCGACCCGGACGAAAACCGCACTGACCATCTTCCAGTTTTGATTCCACTATTTCTCGGCATTTTCTTTCAAGGCATTTGGCATATACTTTCCCTGGCAAACTAAGGAGTGATATCCCTCTGTAGTTTGTACATTGCTTGCGATCTCCTTTCTTCAATATCGGAATAATCACACCTGTTTGCCAATCTCTGGAAGTTTTGCCAAGCTTCCACGCAACTTGACACACTCGCGTTAACCAGAGAATTCCTTCTCCAGTCAGCGCTTTCAACATCTCGGGTCTGATTTCATCTTCACCAGCAGCTTTTCCAGATTTTATCCCTTTAATTGCAGTTGCCACTTCTACTGCAGTGAAAACTTCGTCCTCCCCTAGATGTGTCACTTCGTGTGTGTCACGAGTCGATGCCTTTACAGGATTCAAAAGATCTTCAAAGTATTCTCTCCATCGTGAAAGGATTTCATTCTCATCCGTTAGAATGTTACCGTCAGAATCCTTGATGGAGTACGTGATACTCGATCTTTTGCCACGTAAACGGCGGATGGTCTGCCAAAATACTTTGTTTGCCGAAAAATAGTTGGAATCCAACCGACGACCAAACTCTTCCCATGACTTCTCCTTGGATTTCTTTACTGCCGAAGTTGCCGCTTTTCGCGCCTCAGTGTACCGGGATTGCAAATCAGATGACGATCTGTCCTGTAGCCAGGCCTTGAACCCATCTTTCTTTGCTCGAATAGCTTCTTTAACCTCTTGGTTCCACCAAGTTGTTCTTTTCTCACTATCGCCCGCCATTCTAAGCCGTTTTCACTATTTTACATTGCCTCCAATTGTTTTTCAAGCAAACTTTCCCCTCCTCACAAGGTGGCGTAAGTGACAAGTTTAAACGCAATTTCACGCATTACGCTTTCAGACTATATATATAGTGACTATGCTTGAAAGTGAATACCTGTAACTGTTGCAACTTAGATTGATTTTGTTTTAAATTTTTACATGTATTTGTGTAAATTATTATTATGTTTTTTGGTTAAATGACTAGGTATAAAATGCATGTCTCATGGAGAATACGCCCCTGGTAAGCCTGCAGAATCGTTACCGATCCTTCGTTAGTGATTATGATATTATAAAACAATACGTGAAAGTGATTTTTTCGAACACCAGCTGTTTTGATTTTTGGAGCACACTCAAGATTTAAGGTCGCACTCAGTGGCGCAACCAGGGTGAAGGGGCTTAAGCCCCCTACGCCAAGAAACTTAGAAAATTTAACCTCAAAATACGAGCGTTTAAACGTATTTTAGATTTGACCTGAAGCAAGAGGAGGCTGAAGGGGCAAAGCAATTCAATTCGTCCAAATGGCTTCTGAATTCCAGCAATTTAGTTACCGTATTCATACGGCTTCAAAAAGGGCGAAATGTTATTAAATGGCGTTCAAATCGCTGTTTTTTGCTGCAAACCTACAAAAATCGTCCAGTTGCTAGGGGCTCCACCCCCAGGCCTCCGGCCTCGGTCACTTACAGATTAAATGACTAAGCTCCGCATATGACACGCTTGAATTGCATCATTTTGTTTAGCACGGGCCTAAATCAGACAATTTTTTCAGCAAACAAATTTACTTTTGTTCAACCCCTTGGCAAAGTCTTGGGTTGCGTGTTTGGTAGCATACATTGATGTAGATAGATTTTTCAGGCGATTATGGGCCGCAGACGAAACCAGTAAAAAAAAGTTGCCGGCCTTATAAGTCTCTTTTTTTAGACATGAATGCAAAACTTTTAAAATTTTGCATAGTTGTAACCGTACAAGATCTGAAGATTAGTTTTACATGCAAAAGTTCAGTTTACTTTAGACTCTCCTCTTTCGGCTAGTGCACTCTCACTTCGTTTGCTCTGGCGACGGCACTGAATCAGAGACATTGCTGCCAACGGCTTGCAACCGCTGTAACATTTCTTCATAATGAGCTAAGTTGCCTGCAGGCGTTATGACGTGGGAATCAGTTGCGCCACTCGTTACACGCTTTGGCGTAATACAGCGAGTATAAATGAAAAATTTGATTTGACATAATTTGATTCTTATATGCTTGGTAAAAGGATACGTGGTAGCAACAAAACGAACAAATAGTAGATATCACCAATACATAAGCTTACAACCAAACAAACATTGAAGTGTAAATGCGGTTTGACCGATTAGGATAATTAAACGCGCATCCTTACGAGAACAGAATTGTATGGTTGCAAGCAGAGGTGGAGTCCACCAGGACGTCCTTGGCCTCGAGGACACAATTTGAAGTCCTTGACCTTTATCTCCAAATCTGCAACTTCTTGAAAATGCCCTGCCCTTGGCCGAGAACAGCACTATTTTTTGATTTGTAGAAAATGGGCCAAGGCATGACCATTTTTTTTTTCGTCTTGGAGAACGTCAGAGACCTTGTGGAAAATTTATGAAGACCTTTTTTCTTTAGAGAACACTTGCGCATTGTACCTTTGGTACTTGGCCGCGAGCATTTCTTTCCTGGGCCTCGAGAGGGTCTGTCTCGAAAAGTTGGTCCTTGGCCACGGATTTTTTTGTGTGTCCTTGGCCTTTAGCCTTGTGTCCTCGACTCCACCTTTGGTTGCAAGCATTTTTCTCTTTTGTTTGCGCTAACATTGAACGAACTATCAAGGAATTTCCACGCTTCAATACAGTACCACGATTCGACAAGTCACCAAATGTTTGCTAATCAAAATAGTATGTATTGTTAATAAATGATGGTATAAAAGTAAAAAATTGTTGTTGTTGTTGTGGTAAATACATATTCATTCTCCTGTTACCAGACAGCGTCAGACGCTACCTATTGGATCATCTACGTATTTTTTATTACGGCAACTACTTCGTGATTAAAGGAACCTTCACCTTCTTAGTACTTTCCAATGGTTTAATTACTGTATGTTCCTAAGGAGTTCTTCAATTTCGCTTTAACTGAATTCGCTTTTTGTTCGAAGCCACTAAGAAAAAAAGTCATCTTAAAGCGTCTTATCCAAGGATGCAACAGCGTGACCAGGGTGCGGGTTGAATCCAAATCATACAATCATAATCGTCGTAAAAACAACGCTTAGACCCTCTTAACCACGTTGACAAAAATGTGACACAATTGTAATCTTAAGGTGACACAATCAGTGATGGGCACAGCGGCGCTACTAGCGCCGCTACTTTTTCAGTAGCGGCAGCGCCGCTGCTTTTTTTCGTCACCAGCGAAAAGCGGCAGCGCCGCTGATTTTTCAGTCGAAAAAGAAAGCTGCAGCGTTTCAGCGATGTTTTTTAAGCAAATTTTCTGCCGCTACTGCTACTGAACTTCTTCCAAGACTTTTTTTGATTTAAATTTTTACGCGTTACCGTTTGAAGTCTACAATTTTTTTTTCACTCTGCGCTTGCTACTACATTATTTTAGTTTAGTAGAACAAACAATGCTACCTTTGAGAGGTTTTGTCGTTGCTTAATAAAGTCGAGTTTTATCGTATTTTTTCTGAACCAAAATTCAGCAAATAATGTGGTCTGGTAGCGAGCCAAATTAAACTCTGTGTATAAATTAGCATACAAATCAATGCGTTGGTAAAGTTTATTGGGTGTCATCGTTTTGAGAAAATTGCAAGCTACTGAAACTCCACATAGAACAGGAACAATCATTTTTTTATGTAAGCAAGTAGTAAGTACAAATGCTACTTGACAGTCGGTTTCTGACACTCCCTTCTTACTCGTACAGAATGCACATACACACTAGACAGTTGATTTTGAAGGTGTTCTTTGTTAAATTGTCAATACTGTTTGAAATCGGTTTTATTGCAGAAATGAGAACTACTTGTGGTAATAAAGAGGTGCCCCAAATCTTTTTCCACAATTCCAAATTCCTCTTATTCGCGAAAATACGTTTTAATCCGTTTGACTAGTACCATAGGTGGGCAAGTTAATGCAAAACGTTTGCTTCGTTAACCACTAGTGCGTTAACAAACTTCACACTTCCGTTAACATTAATACGTTATTTTCAGCTTTAATTAACGAAAGTTAATAAAGTCCGTTAATTCGTTAATATTTAGGGTGTAATTTACATTTCTTTTTATTCACTCGCTTCTAGAACACGTATTGACGCTGTTGAGCTGATTGTCTGATGGTAAGGAAATGTTTATTGCTATGGTGGTCTTTTTGTGTTTTGGAAGTTACATGTAACAGTCGAATCAAATTGTAAGATAAAAATAAGTTCAGATGCACTAACGAAGCTGCAATCTGAAAACCTTCGGAAATTGCGAACAGCAATAATTAATGGACCTATGAGGCTGCAGCTTATTATTTGCTACAAAAAAGACCTCCTTTCTTCGCTTAGGTACTTCTATAAAACTCGTGCTAATACGCACCAAGTGTTACCAATGCATACTGGTTTGTACCGGTACGATAAATAATTGGTGCTAGATGTTGACGATAAAAACCTTAACGGAAGTTAACAGAACTTAACGGAAGTTAATTTAGTCCGTTAACATGAAAAAACTTTTTAACGGATTAACGAGTTCATGAAAAAGTTTGCTTCGTTATTAACGGATTAACGGACTTGTGCCCACCTATGATTAGTGCTATTGGCAACAGGGGTGCCGAAACCCGGGGGGGATGGGGGGATGTATCCTCCCCAATAATTTTACTGTATCTCCCCCAATAATTTGAGTATGGTCTACATCTGCATCCCCTCCAATAATTTGACTCTGGTATGCATCTGAGCGCAGGTCTCCACCTGAATTCGGGGAAAAAAGTGTTCCATTCAGTAGCGTAGCCAGGAAGGAAGGGCTATAGCCCTTCCCCCTTTGGCCTGTCAACCAAAATCTAGAATAAGGAAAATACCACATTTTTATCTTTTCTGAGACTGTTGTTTGTCCTGGAATGGATTAAAAAGTGATTTAAAGCATCTTTTGAAACATATATTCAGGGGGGGCTAATTTGTCAAAACTAAAAGTCTCAAATCAATGAAAACTTCAAAAAATGCCCAAAAATAAGCAATCAAATTTGATCGCAAAAGTAAAAATGCCAAACATAAGTTTTATCAACAAATATATTATAAACTCAGAAATAAGGGGGGGGGGGGGGGGGGGGGGGGGGGGGGCTATTCAGTATTAGTTAATTACCCAACACTTCTCTCAAATATCTTTCCGTTAGCCCCCCAATTATTTTTCTTTATAAAATATAAACCAAATACATTATTCCGAGTGAGTTTTATTGAATAACAGAATTTTTTGATTTACTAGCATGTAAACAAGAAAACTGCAATGGTATCATTAGCTACCTCCCACACAGCCCTTTAATGCAACCAGTTGAATCATGTTACGATGCCAATTTTTATGCTACGTTTTAAAAACATTGTTTTTTATTAAAATAGCTCTAAAATTAAGCTATTTTTGCAAAAATTTTCGAGCGTTGGGGGCTCCGCCGCCAGACCCCCGTGCAAAAAAAGCTATTTTTGCAAAAATTTTTTTTTGCAAAAAAGCTATTTTTGCAAAAATTTTCGAGCGTTGGGGGCTCCGCCGCCAGACCCCCGTGCCTCCGGCGGCTGGGGGCTCCGCCCCCAGACCCAAAACTTAGCCCCCCGCCATTGCGAATTTCTGACTACGCGCCTGGTTCCATTTTTGGTTAAGACCTGTTTTTTTTTGCTCTTTACTTAGTTTGCTCACCTGAACAAAATCGTGATCGAGCTTCATCCCCCCAATGTTGAAAATAGGAAAAAATTTGGGTAAAATTGCAAATTACCCCCCCCCCCCCCAATGCTCAACAAAGATTTGCACCCCTACTTGGCAACCCTGCTTTTCGCAATTTTGTAAAATCACAAAAGGCGTACTGTACTGTATGTAGATCAGTACTGGTAGCCTAGGATTGCAGGTTCCAGTGACAATAGCCAAGTTTCAGATTTGGTGATAGCTAGGCTACTCACTGCTACTAGTTAATAATTGCGTTTCTTGGTTTGCAAGAATTTTGCAATACTATGCCTTTTGTGATGTCACAAACTTGCGAATGCAGGGTTGACAATAGTACGGAGTCAAATGAATTGAATCCAGGCGCGTAGCCAGAAATTCGCAACAGGGGGGCTGTTTAGGGGGCTGGGGACGGAACCCCCAGCCGCCGGAGGTCAATGGGAGTCTGGGGGCTAAGCCCCAGCCGCCGGAGGCTGGGAGTTTGGGGGCAAAGCCCTCAGCCGCCTGAAGCAAGGGGGTCTGAGACTCATAAATTTTGCATTTTTTTGCAAAAATAGCTTCATTTTAGGGCTATTTTGATTATAAAATAATGCTTCTAAACTTGGCTTAGAAATTGACAGTGCAAACAAGATTAAGCTGGTGGCATAAATGGGCTATTTGGAAGGTGGCTAATGGTAAAATGTTAGTTCTCTTGTTTAGAAGCTTGTAAATTATAAAAACGAATAATTCAATAAAACTCACACGGAGTAATCTATTTCGTATACAGTTCTTATAGAGAAAAATAATTGGGGGGGCTAATGAAAAGAGATTTGAAAGAAGCGATTGGTAATTAACTAATACTGAATAGCCCCCCCCCCTATTCCTTAGTTTATAGTATATTTGTTGATGACACCTATGTCTAGCATTTTTACATTTGCGATCAAATTTGATTGCTTATTTTTTACCATTTTTCAAAGTTTTCATTAATTGTGGTTTTATTTTTGACAAATTAGCCCCCCTGAACATATATTTCAAAAGATGTTTTAAATCACTGTTTAGTCCACTCCAGAGCATTAAACAGTCTCAAAAGTGCTAAAAACGTAGTGTTTTTCCCATTTTGCATTTTGGTCGACATGCCAATGGGGGAGGCTATAGCCGTCCCCCCCTGGCTACGCTACTGATTGAATAGTATTTTCACAAATAAAGGAAATCGTGAAAAAAGTTTGGGGTACCTCTTTGTTACCTCAAATAGTTCTCATTTCTTCAATAAAACCGATTTCGAGCAGTATCTCTTTAACAAAAATACGACAGTTACAGTTCGATAAATTGCTGTAAACTTGCAGCTGGCCCGACGCCTTGGGGGACATTCCGGGGCCGTGCCCCCCAAATCACTTCTCGTGCCCCCCAAACAAGAACTGTGTCCCCCAAGCGAGGATTGTGCCCCAAAGAAAGTAACAGGCTTGTTGCCACTCAAGTGCAGTTCGAGGCCTGAGACTCCCAAGATAATGGTTATCACCCGAGAATTCGTGAGCAAGAACTGTTTTTTTGCAGATTTTATTATAAAGATCCTTTTTTTTTGTGGTTTCTCCGCGGAATTCGTGGAAATTCGCGCATTTTTTAAGATGAAGAGCTTTTTTTTGTCTTCACCCCAAAATTCGTGAAAATCCGCGCATATTTTGAGATGAAAACACTCTCGGATTCGAAGTATTAAACTTTTTGTGCCCCCCCCCCAATTTGTTTATGCCCCCCCCAGTCACGTTATTCTGGCGCCGGGCATGACTTGCAGATCGCAAAGACGGTTTTTCGCGATATTCCCCCAAAATGCTGGCATTGAGTAGGACAAATGATTTGTTGGCTATCTGGTCACAGAGCTCAGTATACTACGCGCACTGCAAGAAGGACAGTATATACATCAATGCATAGTAAAATAAATTTTGCTACAACAGTGAACAGTAATACTGAGAATTAAATTTATTGTGCGCTGAGAATTGAACTAATAAATCGAACAAGGTAAATAATAAGCTTGAAAGATAATTTAGTTATGGAGTTGTACATTATACTCGTCGAAAAAATACGTGTAACGTGAATCGCACTGTGAATCATTTACTTAACATATGTATCTATAAAGCAGCGTGTAGCATGTTGCTCGCGCTATAGAAAATGTCATTACTGCGTACGAATCTCCTCCGAGTTCATAAACACCAGTTCTTAACCGCTCCATCTTCTTTTTAACCAAAGTTGGATGAAATCACCGCAGGGATGTTAATCACCTACCATTTCTACAAAATTCCTTGAAATGTTTGCAACTCGGTCGATTAATAAATTTTCCTATCGTATCTCTACATAAGGAATTATTATATTGTGGTTGAGGGCCAAGCGTGTGATAAAAACATTAACTACTTCAGGGCTATAAGAGCCGGGACAGAAGTGTACCAAAGCTGAATACTGTATGCCTTCGTGTTAAAACCTTACCTTATTTAAGTGATTTAAACTATATCTTATTGCCTTTTATTTGCGTAGAAAATGCGACAAGGAATTTAACTTCCTATTGTAACTTCCAAAGGTAACTTCTTAAAGTAGTTTCTAAACCAGTGTTGTAAACGGGCCGACAAGTTCAAGCCCGAACCCGAAAATTAATTTGAAACCCAAATCATGCCCGAAAAAATCCGAAAGGTAAGTTAGGTCTAAAAAATTTAGCAATATTGCCAAGTAATTTGGATTATTTTTCTGTACACCTAAGACAAAAAGTACGTCGCAAGCCCGAATTAAGCCCGACATTTTTGTCAACTTTACGCCCGAAAACGGCCCGAACCCGAACCCGACCCGAAAAGCCCGGCCCGACTTACAACTCTGTTCTAAACTGCTGGTTTGACCAACCAGCGTTTTGAAATGCTTGTTTTTTTGAAAGGAGCAGGCCAGCAACCAATTTAATTGTGATTTGCTTACTCATTTACCATTTAAGCCTCTTGCTAAAGCCGATTGTAACTTGTACCGACACTTTAAAAACTTGAATTGTAACTTGGCAAATAAAGTTGAAATTTCCCTATTGGGTACCGTATTTCAATGCCATCGTTCTTTTCGCTAGATATTTTTCTAAGGTAGTGGCAGCGACCGCTGCTTTGTATAAAAGTAGCTGTAGTGGCAACGGCGCTACTTTTTTATGTAAGTAGCGACAAGCGGCAGCGCCGCTGCTTTTTTTGCTAAATAGCAGCTGCGACAGCGCCGCTACTTTTCAAGTAGCGGGTGCCCAGCTCTGGACACAATACACTAGTGACACACTGACTCAGTACTTGAGCGAAAGAGACAATTTTTTTTTAATTTCGCTGCTAATGGATAATTGTTTTATGTGAAGTAAAGTCCAGTTTTTAACAGATTTTTCTGTTGACCGTAAATTTTTTATAGTCACCAAATATTATTGCTATTAAAGTATTCACTTATTTTTTATAAGAAGCAGTAAATTTTGAAATAAAGGGTGGCTGTAGTTAAATTTCCACGAATTTTCAGCCCCATCTGTTCTAATTTTAGTAGAGAATAAAGTGATACAACTTTATTCTTGCTTAGTTGAAAGCTGGTTTTTTTTCTTCATTGTCGATAGTTCAAGATCGCCCTTAGGAAATTTAACAATGCCTGTATAAAAAAAGCCAAGAAAGCACCACAAATGCTTTGTACCAGTCCATGCGTTTGAATATTTTTTCATGCTGAGGCTGGCATTGTTCTTAAATTTTTAACAAAAATAAGCCCCGTTTTCGGACAAAATTTTTCTTTTAAAAAAGTGTAATGCCATTTAAAATTGCTTAAGTGTAAATGGAGGATGATGAGTGCAAAGCCCTAACTTCTGAAACTACTAAAAGAAATTTATTTTGGTGCAAATTGCCACTGTTCTTTCTGAAAATTAAAACATTACTTGGGGTATAAAATTTACAAAAAAATAAAAACATGTCAAAATTGAAATTAGTCGATTATTGGTCAATTTTTGAAATTTGGAAAAGCAATGGACAAAAAAAGTCTTCAAATTTTGGATCAAAATCGATTCACATCGATGTCTTGCCAATTTTTTTGAGATTTTGGTAAGGTGAACATTTAACAGCCATAGGCAAATTTTGGAAAAAAAATTTCAAAATGAGTGTTAAAAGAGCATTCAACTCGATTTTGAACACCTGAGAAAAATCTTAAAAAATAAGTTTGCTAACATGACTCTATTGCAATTTTTGTAACGTATCAGGTTAAGAAAGTCTAAGGGCAAAAATTGTCAGGTTTTCCTCTTAGAATCCAAATTTCGGCTATCTTGTTAAGTAATTGCGCAATAAATCAGTTTTGTAAACTTTTTCTATTTCAGGTCTTGCTAAGTACCGGGCTTATTGGACCTAAGAGATTGCTAAAGGTGTAAGTAAATGCAAGGGCGCCGAGAGCCAAAGGTGGGCCCGGGGACAGCTAAAATATTACGCATCTCTGGTTTTGTGCGGTCCAAAAGAAGCAAGGAAAATGGTACAATTTTCTCCGAATTTTCAAGTGATCTCCAAAAAGAAAAAGGGTCTTCGATCTTCCATTTCCATGGGCCCTATGAAGCCCATTGGGCCTTCTCATGGCCCCCTTCAAGCCCATGGACCCCCTAAAATCCATGAGCCTCGGGGTCATTGTCCTCCCTTGCCCCCCCTCTCGGAGGCCCTGGGTAAATGAATTAGTGGAACAACTGCTGTTTGGATTCAAAGAGTTTAGATATTTTTCTTGAATGTTTTGCCGCCAAGAGCTAGCAAAGTATTCAGAATCAAACAAGGTTTTAGTGCTTTAAGGCCAGTGCTCCGCAACCGGTGCGTCGCGACACACAGGTGTGTCACGAGACCATATCAGTATATCAGGTGTGTCGCAGAACATTTTAAATTTTTCTAGCAAACTAACAAAAATATTTTTGTCTTTTTGCAAATCTAAAACGTGTGTCTACCTACTATCTGTGACGTAACAAGCCCCAACCTCAAAACAGCATAAAATGCAGAAGACCTTTTTTCTAAAGGCGGGTTCACACAGAAGCCGTCAACGTTTACGTCACCGTTCAGCGTTTTACCGTTATTTGGCGGTGGCGGTAACCTGAACGTGAGAGGTTCACACTGATCCGTCACCGTTACGTATTACGAAGAACCTGTAACTGGTTGTAATGCTTGCATAGCAGTTTTGTTAATTAACCAATAGGCCAATTAAGTTTGGGTTTTGTAATCAGTAATCACTATACCATCAAACTATGCTGAAATTGAGAGCTACTGATAATATGTGCAGGCTATTTAATGCACTTTATCCTGTGGGGTTAACTTGCTGGTTTTGAAGTGCTTGCCAAAATCATCAACAAACATTTATCAAGTATCAGTTATACTTGTGGAAACAAGTGATGAGTTTTAACTTTAGTTTTACTTAGTTGTACAGTGGTACAGCTCAAGTAATTTTTTTCATGGTACTGCTGCTGGGTTAAAAAACTGCTGAGATTTTTTGTTTAGTTACAGCTTACATATTTGTTGAATTTCCATTAAATAATTAAATTTCTTTAACAGTCAAATACTGATATGATCACAGATTTTAAGTCTATTTTGCAAAAGTAAAAAAGTGATTAGAAAGTAATTGCATTTAGAGTACAGGGTGGGCCAAAAGTAGGTATACAGCAGAGGTGGTCAGGAACGAAGTAGTTCTACTTAAGTAGACTACTTAAGTAGTATTTTCGGTAACGAGCGACTTACTTAAAGGTGGACTAAAGGCAAAATCAATGGGGGTATCTAAAGTTAGGCGAATCGCATAAGACTAGATTAGCGTTGACTCCATTCTTTTTGACCCATCCGTTGCAAAGATATTTTACTTCAAACACGACGTCGGTGACTCTACTGTAATGTTTCAAATTTTAGTGATTTTTATTGGCAACCCTGTCGTTAATAAGCATTAGCGTCTTAGCGACGCCATCCCAGTCCTAACCTGAAGCAATGATTAGGTTACTGCACTGACTCGTTTCGCTGCGCACTAATCAGTTTGATCTTATCAGCACAACAGAGCCGAGCTAAAAAAAAGAGTAGACTGTTCGGCAGCCAAGCGATTTTAGTAAAAATCAAGCTGGCAGATACATTTCAATATAAATCCTAGCCTAGTCTAGTAATAAGGTTTTTAGTAATAGGCTACACAGTACAAACTCTTACCTGATGATAAGACTGCCAATACTTGAGTTGGCCTATTGTATTTGCTGACTGAATTTTGTGACCGCAAAATGAACTTTTCCATCCAAGCTGAAAACAATGGCCTACTAGCCTACTCTAATAACTCTACTAACCTTACTTTCGTTTGTTCTTAGACGTTTGTAACCTAGGCTATCGTACAGTCTACTCTTTTTTCTACCTCTGATCTATTCTGCTGACGAGATCAAACTGATTAGTGCGCAGCCAAACAACTCAATGCAGTAGCCTAATCGTTGCTTTAGAATAGAACATGGAAGGCGTTGCTAAGACGCTAATGCTTATCAACGACAGGGTTGCCACTTGCCAGTAAAAATTAGTAAAATTTGAAACATTACAGTAGAGTCACCGACGTCGTGTTTGAAGTAGAATATCTCTGCAATGGATGGGTTAGAAAGAATGGAGTCAACGCTGATCTAGTCTTATGCGATTCGCCTAACTTTAGATACCCCCATTGATTTTGCCTTTAGTCCTCGTTTAAGTATTTTTCATTTCTGATACTTCTACTTTTACTTCAAGTAAAATCCTCTCGAAGTAACGCTACTTGAGTAGTAATGACTTTTATGTAAAGTAGAAGTAAACACCTAGCCAATCCTTTTTGATGATGATTTGACCAATGACCACGATTTGAAGTTTTTTTGTTTGTCTCATTATATCTGGCAACTCTGCTTATCGAAAACTTGTTCGTACAGGACGCGAAACAGAAGTCTGGTACGCTGTGATTACAGTCTATATACCGGTAATGAGCCGCAATTTTTTTTAGGTTTGGCAAGGTTTTCTGGAATTTCTTTGTTTTAGGTGGGCGCAGTATTATTGTGTACTTTATTGTTTGTTAGGTTTTCCAAAGAAGTATTGCAGATAGATACCGGTAGTTGAAAGCCTTCACTTAGGCCTATAGCTGCCAGTATATACCAGTAAGCGTTTGGGCTACTACCGTAGTACCAGCATTGATAAATTATAAGATTTAGATTCATTTACAGGTCATCTAGGGTAGTGTGTTTTTGCGTTGCATCAAATACCAGGTGTTGACTCAGTCTCACTAAAAAAAAAAACATACCGAACCCTGATTAGCATGGTACAGTAGACAAACTAGACATGCGCATTACTCCTGGTTCATACGAAAAAGATTAGCGGTTAGCGGCGTTGCGTTTGCTGCGGCCCGTCTGGGGTTCAATTCCCAAGCCGGTTAACGAACAGTGTTGCTAACGACTCGCCATTGCTGCGACATTTCTTCTCAAGCTGTGTTGTCCAGGCGCGGAGATGAGCCCAGAGTCCCTACTAAATCGTATTCGTAACACGCTTCGGTGTAATTTCAAGAGAATAATAAAACTTTGATTTTTTGATATGCTACCGTAAGTATGGCTTTGCTTGAACACTGATCGTAAGCGTCACAACAGCAAACCTTCGAAGAATAAACAAACACGTGAAATTCGAAATTACTTTCTACTTTCATTACTTAAGTAGAATTAATTTTGACTACTTTCCTACTTTTACTTAAGTGGAAATGCTTCGCCATACTTCTACTTTTACTTGAAAGGCATTTTTGAGTAAGTAACAATACTTCTACTTAAGTAGATTTTTCGACTACTTTGTCCACCTCTGGTATACAGCAATCACAATATAAACACTTTAATTTTTTTTTTACTTCTAATAAGCAGCACATTCCAAAAGACTTCGCATTACTTGCTCAGCACTAGGAACTGTAATATGACTAAAAATCAAGTAAAAACGGCAATGGAAAAAAAATTGAAGCACTTTTGAGCGATGGCTGTATACCTACTTATGGCCCACCCTGTATATCATTTAAATTAGATTTGCATGAACAATTTTAAGGTGGTGTAGAACTTAAATTTAAATTTACTGTAAGCAATATGATATGAATTCAAATAGCCTAATCACTAGACTTTGTTTTTCAGAAATAATCTATAGATAAGATATAGGAATTTGAATTTGGCAGATTTAGTTGGTCAATCAGTAGGCTTACTGCAATAGTGAGTAATGTAAGAAGACTTTAAAAAGCTGAAAGTACTGACAGAAATTACTTTAAAAACTGAAAAGTACTGGTAAAACCTGCAGAACTAGAAATTTTTATACTCAAAATTGCGGTAAATCAGTGTTTGAGTTTTTTGAAATGTTTCAACTCTCAATATCTGATGTGATTGCAATTTTTGACTAACATTGATAACAACAGTTAACAGGTCAGAAAGTGAGGAAAAAGATATCTAATGCAGCACATGCAGTTTATTACGGCATTCATTATCAGAAATCGTTATCGCACAATCAAGTCGAAAATTGCCATTACAGTATGTGTACGCTTAAAGAAGTCTATTTTTTTGTACGCTACCGTATCGCGAATTGTTTCGGTAACCGATATCATACACTTGTTATCTGTCATATGGCATACTACTAGTACTAGAACATACAGAATCATAAGTGCAGCAGCACAAAAACCTAACCCAAACCCATGCGGTCCAGGCTCAGTACCACTATGTACCGTAGGTATGTGTGCACTGTCAGAAATCGATCTCGCGTATTCGGCATCTATTATATTGCGAAGTGATGGTCTACTGTACTGGTAGGCTATCACAAACTGGTACAGTACTAGCATATGTGCGAAGTGCAGCGACAATTGAACTGTACGGAAACTATCACTACTCAACTCTTGATTTGCACAGTACTGTACCACTGTACAGTATGTTTTCTCCACTCCAATTTGATTATATGGTACTGGTTCGTTGATTTTCTAAAGTAGCTATAACCCCAAACCACATTAAGCTTAAAACAAATAAAGCTCAATGCAATTCAAAACCACAGCCAACTTTGTATGTGCGTTGTACCAACACTGTGTAAGTAAACCAGCCATTTTTTTGGCATCTAGTGATCCACTGCTAAGAATACAAGATGATTCTAACATCATACAATTTCATTTCAGTGACTGTTCAGCGTTCACACAAAACAAACTACAGAGTACACAGATACAACAACTACCAGTAGCCTCTACCTGACTACTATCAACAAATAGATAAGCTTATGAGTTCCTAAAAATAAACAAAAGTTAAGAGTCTATGGTATTGATAGCTAAGCAATCACTGGTCAGTTTTTATATGCATCATGGCAATAATCATGACCACAGACCAGTATCGGTACTGATACAAAGTGCCGGTGCACTACAGTATATGATCATGACTAGGCTTATTGATGATACAGCGTCCAAAATGGTCAAAAGTGGCCACTTTATCTAAAGGCAGTGGCTATTTTGCTTCTAGAGGCAAAATAGCCCCATGTTATTTTGCAATTTGGAGGCAAAATAGTCCTAACGGCTATTTTGCCGCAAATGCCAAATTAGCCCTAAGCCTCATGCTAACCCAAACCCTAACCCAAAGTTTTAACTCTAATCCTAACCCTAATCCCAACCCTAGCCCCAACCCTAACTCAAACCCTAACCCAAACAAAGGAAAAACACTATTTTGCCTCTAGAGGCCTCTTTTTGTGGAAAACTTGCTTGCTCTGCCTGGCTGTTCCATCTTACACTTGACGACTGTGCCCTTATGTCTTCAATTCATTTTACTAATCTGTTGGACATTTTGTGGTTTGTATGTGTTTCGCTGTGGTGCTTTTGCATTGGATCGGCTTCTAATTATTGTTATTATTAATAGCCACTTTCAGACATGAGAAAGGTCTCTACTGTAGAAATTGATTGCTTCCAGTAGTTTATAATTTCAGCTTTCAAGAGTCAAGTCAATTGAAGTTCAAAATTGAACTTTAGCCAATTGTACCAAAACAAGAGCAAGGAAAGCCAAATTGAATTGGCTTTCTCAACTGGCTGCTAGCAACCAACTCAGATTTCACATGCCTACCCTGTACCAATTACCGGTAGTTTCAATATCTCATTCTCTCTTCTTTTCCCAAGCAGAAAAAAAAGCAATCCAGTCTGAAGTACCGCTAGGCTAGATACCAGTATCACTGCTACTGTACACTACCTATACTGCAAAGTATCGGTACATGACTAGACCTAGCCTACTACATTCAGCTCTAAGCACTTAACATTGCCTGCTGAAAGCTACTTTTCAACAAAAACCAATTATTTTTTTAAGATTTTCAGTTTTTGTGGCTCAAAGTTTGCCCCAACCACCAAAAACATGCTTGAAATCGCTTACGTTACTTCCGTAAAGTTAAAATCATTTTAACTCAACGTAAGACGGATGAAATTAAGAAAATCACTTCCGTCACCGCTAAAATTTTCTGTGTGAACACCTTGACGTTTGACGTAACTGCGACGGAACGGTAACGTTGACGTTGACGGCTTCTGTGTGAACCCGCCTTAAGATCATCACAAAAATCGTAGAAATTTGCGTTTGCCCGATCCAAACTTTTTTTTCAGGGTAAACTAAACACAAAAAAGTTAAAAAAACCCTAATCATGCTTGATGTACGAGAATAAATCCATATTGTTTATTGCTTTTATTGACATTGTTTTTTGCGGTGTGCCACCGTATTTAGCGCCGCCGTATCTAGCAAGTTAGTTTTATAAGTGACTGATCGATACTAAGCTATCCAATTGCAACGATAGGCTATATACCGCTAGGCTACTTCGCCTAACGATTAGCTAAAATTGAACTAAAATTGAATTGAAATTGAAACTAATGGAACAAAAAATTGAACAAATTGAAGAACTAATTGAACTAAAAATAGCTAAAATTGAACTATAATTTTTGATATTTTTTGTTTTAATTTTGGGACTGCGTTTGCAAAGATATTCAACAAATATAAAAAGATGTCCCCCGAAAAAAGTTTTTGGAAACTCTGAGTTTTGTTTTTCCCGCGAAAACCACAGTAGGCCTAATGGTTTAGAGAACTGTGGTAGGCCTAATAGTTTAGAGATAGTTTATTTCTAAATAGTTTAGGCCCAATTAGGCCTAACTATCTCTAAACTATTAGGCCTAATAGTTTACAAATAGTTAGGCCTAATAGTTTTATAAGATTACAGTAGGCCTAATAGTTTAGAGAACTGTTGGTTTTGGCGGGAAGATCAAAACTCAGAGTTTCCAAAAACTTTTTTCGTGGGGACATCTTTTAGTATTTGCTGAATGTCTTTGCAAACGCAGCCCCAAAATCAAAACAAAAAATATCAAAAATTATAATTCAATTTTAGCTATTGTAAACCA
The DNA here is from genome assembly GCA_963965965.1 of Trididemnum nubilum. NCBI lineage: Eukaryota > Metazoa > Chordata > Ascidiacea > Aplousobranchia > Didemnidae > Trididemnum > Trididemnum nubilum. The sequence continues at coordinate 29,543,349 of OZ014473.1, read as the reverse complement.
CCGGAATTGGCTGGATGATTCACCGCCTTTAAGTCAGTCTTTTGTCAATTTTAAAGATTTTTTAAAGACTTTTACGTACTGTACTTTTACATTTTGGCAATAAATTTAGAATCGACTTAAGTCGATGAAAGTTAATTTTTGAAATTTAGCGAGCTTGTAATCATAGGTCAAAACTTTCAAAATTTGACATAAAATTCTAAATTGAGTCAAGTCAAGTTTTATCGACAAATTTAACTACAGAAAGGTTTTCAAATTTTGTCAAAAAATTGAAAATCAAGTGAAGTCGATTTTTTGTCAACCTTTGAAATTTCGGCACGGTTATCATTAAGTTTTGGTAAAAAATTCAAACCGAGTTATTGTAAGTCAAGTTTTGTCACTTTTTGAGATTTTGGCAAAGTTTTCTTCAGATAGACTTTGGCATAAAATCAAAATCAAGTTCAGTCAATTTTTTGCCAAATTTGAAATTTAAAAAATTTTTAAAAACTTCAAATTCGCTTTATTCAATTTTTCATCAATTTTTTTAATATTGATAAGTTTTCTTGGCAAGGCTATGGGCAAATTTTCAACTTTTGGTAAAAATTTCAAAATGGAGTCAAGCTGACTGTCGCAAATTTTAGAGATTTCGCAAAGGTTAACCAAAGGCAAATTTTTAAATTTTGGTAGCAAATTTCAAAATCAAGTTTTGGTGATTTTTTGACTATTTTAAAACTTTTGTCAAGTTTACTGTGGGAAAATTTTAAAAATTTGGCAAAAGTTTTGAAATCGGATTTAATTGATTGTTTGTGAAAGCTTGAAATTTTGACAGGCAAAATGTTGCCAACGGCTCTTCTCACTGCGACATTTCTTCCGAAGAAACTGCAGCTCGGCGACCAAGGACGCGGAGATGGGACCGATAAACTTGTTATACGCTTCGGTGTAATAGTAATAGAATGTAACTACGAAAGTTTGATTTGAGAAAATGCGATATTGTGATGTGAATACAAATTGCAAAAGCTTTGGATGTATAGTAGTAGTTTGAACTTAAAACTTATTCAAAGTATTCGAAACTAATTCCGCGGCAGTTTTATTTTATTTGATTAAACGGGAAAAGCCTTACTTAAAATAATTAATTGGCTAATTGCATCATTACCATGCCACTATTTCATGATGCAATATCAAAATTTTTAGTCGAATAGCTTCCAATTACTCATTTTTTACCTCTTACATACTGTAGTTTTGGCAACGCCGCGTCACAAAACACGGATTTATGGAGTAATAACAAAATAATGCAAAGTAATATTTTTGACCTTTAATTTTCCACTGATAACGTTAAAAAAACTTGTAAAAAAATAAAGTATTTAAATCGCTATGTTCTATAACAGCGTTAAAATCCAGTGCATGTACTGTAACTTTATTTATTGGTTGTTGATTTTCGGTTTGTGATTCTTCGTTTGTTTTTTTTGTTGTTGTTGTTTTTTTCATCTTATGTGTTGAACTTTTGAGAACTGCATAAAATTTATACTATATAGATAACACGTGCCAAAAATTGAGAATCATAGCTTTTAACAGCTTTTTAAAAACTTGTTTGTTTATTGGCTACTAAAAAAAGACGGCCAGACGTCTCTCCTAACAGCGAAAAAATTAGAAGGGTAACTTCAAGCGTCGATTCGTTTAGAGGACTTTATCTGTCTTGACAATCTATCTTAATGAGTTGCTTTGTTTTCACTACCTAAATCGAGAAGCACTGTACTAAGATGCACAACTTGAGTGGCAAGTCTGCTTTACAGAAGAACTATAACCGTATAGTGGAAAAATGTTAGTTATCCACAGCAAAGATGAAAACATATTGAAGGACACTGATGTAAAAATTAGTTATCCACAGTATGTTAGTTATCCACAGCAAAGATGAAAACATATTGAAGGACACAGATGTAAAAAGAGAAAAATCTCACGCACGGTGGCATAGCATAGTCTGAAAATTCAATTGTTGGGAACCAGTTGTAAAAGTATTTTTGCCAATAATTACAGTGAAGAAAAACAAATTTTGAAATGTTTATGAATTATCATCAGAAACTAAGTGACAGCAACAATCTAATTTACATTAACTTATGAAGTGGTTATAGTTTGTTGATTGTTCAGTAATAATTTGGGAAGGAGTTTTTCTCAAAGTTAGAAGAAGTAGTAAAGCCTTCATTTATATTATATCTTAATCATACCACAATAGATCCCAAGACTTTCACTTACTGTAATAGTGAATAGAAACAACATTGGTTTTTAGATATAACAAATTACTCCGTTCAATTTTGTTAACTACTGAACGCCAATATGGTGAATTCAGTTAGTACTTGTGTTTTTGTCAATTTTGAAATGGGTTACAAAAAACACCAACATAAAGTCGATTTTATGCCTGAAAAATTTTCCACGTTTAAAAAACCAAGAATTAAGTAAAAAGTGGTTTACCTATGTAAATCGCAAAGACTCGACTCCACCGCAACATGGTGGTATTTGTTCAAAACATTTTCAAGAAAAATATCCAAAAATCGGAAACTAACTACTTTAAGATGGGATTTGGAGCCAGTTCCTATTTAGTCCATTTCGAATTAATGAGTTAAAAATAGACCTCAATGCCTTATTAATCCTTTCAGTTAGCTTTAAAAACGTTCAAACTGAGGGCTATTTTTTTCCAAAAGTTACGAAAATTGCTAAGCTGCTGAAGCACAAAAATTCCTCTTGGCTTTGATGGCTAGGGGCTTTGTCCCAGACCCCACTCTGTGATACGTTTGAATCGTCACCGTTCGCTCAATCTTTAGCAAAATCGTTGTTGCGCGCCTGATGCACAGCAAGAAAAAACTAGGAATCGATAAAATTATGCACAGCATCAATCGCTTTTGAATTCTATTTTTTTAAAAAATGACCGATTTTTCGTCCCTGACGCAAATGCTATTGCGTCAGCCAGTACTTGCTTCAGCATAGGAATTTTCCCAGTGATCGGCATTGCCTTTGCTCAGTGTTTGGCGTCGCAGTTCGACCGAAACGCTGCACTCCTTTTTTCTCGTGTTTTTGACGTCAGAAAACGAGACAATCGGCCGTCACTTACTTCACTTTGAAGTACGTAAGAGTTGTTCAGAATTTTTCAAAAGAAGTTTGTTGATTGCAGTGAGTTTTTTCAATCAAAACGAAAAGTAAGAGACCAAAGTAGTGCGTAAAATGATAGCCTACTGTACACTATTGCAATGAATCAAAAAACGCCCAAAATTTATTAAACTGTTTTTTCTAAATTTGTCGGTTTTGGTGCTTTGCAATCGGTATGTATTTTAACATCAATCAAGTTAAAACGCTAAATCATTATAATTGAGCAATGTACAATTACTAGTTAGGTCAACCTAATGAACACAAGATTGAAAATTGTCGGAGCCATAACGTAATGAAAAGATTTTCTACAAAGGTTCCAGTATAGCTGGAGTACAAGCCCTGCATTTCTCCTAAATCAGTGGTTCTTAACTTTATACCGCCACGGACCCCAGAGTATTTTAGAGGTCTCTGCGAACCCCCAAGTTTTCCAAAAAGGTGTCTACGAACCCCTAAGTTTTTCAAGAAAAGGCTCGGGCCAAGGACACAACGCGCAAGTTTTCGCTCAAAAAAATCGTAATTTTTTCTCGAAATTTAGGCGTTCTCCGGAAAAAAAAAGATCTCCGCTGAAAAATCGCAAATTTTCCACGAAATTTCACGAGGCGGATGCTCTTGTTTGTTCTTGACGAGGCGTTTGATCCTTGGAGTTGTTTCGAAACGCCTCGCGAATCCTCTGGGATGAACTCACGCACCCCATTGGGGTTCATGCACCCCAGTAGGGAATTCCGGTCCTAAATAATTTGTCTAATGTATGATTTCTTGTTTTTATCAGTTAATTTTAGCTTTAGTCTAATTGTAAGGGTAAAAGTATCTCTTAACTTTTTATAAATGGTTTTTGGCTGACGTTTTTTAGGAAGGCTCTATTTTACCGCAAGTTTCTCTATCTACTTTTATAGAATACAATCCAAACTCAACTGTTTACTTTAAAACTAATTTCGAACTAACATCAAATCAAATCCTTCCTCTTTAAATTTATCCCAAATCTAACCCAAACCCTTTTAAAAACAAAAAATGCGTTGATGAAGATTCTTCATTTTTATTTCGCATTTTTTGACCCAAAATTTTCTGGTGTAATAGTCACTTTCTATTTTTATATCGGTTTGAAATGAACATTTCAGATTTTAGAATTAGTAAATTTTAGATGGATACTGAAAATGGGTCTAAAGATGAAGGTAAACCACCTTCACCGAATCCAGAGGCCGAGCATGCTTCTTCTGAATCACCTTCTCTTCCGACAAAACAAGGTAAGAATTTTCAGAATTAAAAATCCGCTTGTAGTAACCCCTTTTTCGTGCCCGTGAAACGGTCTACTGCGTTTGCTTCCGAACAACAGATTTGTGAAAATTTAGAAGTTGAGCAAAAAAACTCGAAGAGAGTTCAAGGCTTTTAGCAGTAGGAGGTTAAAAATGACGGTAAAATTTTACGTAGCCGTCTCCGCTAACTTAAGGTGAATTTACACAGTATCCGTTTTTCGTACGTTTTCGTCCGTTTTTTTACGTTTTTGCTTCTCCTTGACAAAGTATGCGCTTTTTCATCCGCATTTTTATGTGTCCATATCCGCACTAACCAGACAGTCACATACTGGACAAAAGTTTTCTAAAAAATTTTTTTGCAAAGGAGTACAGTTCTATTTCGAAATATCGCTCTTATCGTTCATACACAAAATTTTTGAACAAAATTGTTATCTATATATAACAGTCTACTTAGTGCGTATATGGACTTACAAAAATGCGGATGAAAAAGCGCATACTTTTTCAAGGAGAAGTAAAAACGTAAAAAAACGGACGAAAACGTACGAAAAACGGATACTGTGTAAATTCACCTTTACTGCTTGAATTGAGTGGTTTCACATTTTTGTCTCACGAAGCGAATTTCCCAGCTGCATTGCACGTGATGGTTTATTGCCAGTTTCGTAACAATTATATAATTGAAGTTCCACGAAAAGACTTATTTAGTCAACAATGAGATGGACTTTTAAATCTATATTTAAACAAATTTCAAAGAGAAATTTGATTGATATTGGACTATTGCGTAACAATGCCCCACCGCGTCTAAAATCTGTTATGGAAAACGTGTCAAATTTCCGTTTCTTTTTGTTGGAAAAGATGTCACACTAAAGTTTTGTATCTCGGGTCGCGTCCTATGCCGTGTTTGAACGAACCGAAAGAGAAAGGTGATCCGCTCGTAATTGTGACGTCACAATGCAGTACATTGTTCTATAGTCTGTCGATCGTAGTAGGCTTTAGGCACCCACTCATCTTGGCAGACTTGCTGTTCTATATTCCAAACAAAAATTTTTACTTCAATGGCACGTGCTTGGGAACAGAGAATTTCTAAAGATGATAGGAAATTTTTTAGAGAAGGTCCCAAATCAAAGTTTTGTGGGTTTGACAACCTATTAAAAAATTGCCTTTTTGTTGTTATATCAATCAAAGTTGATTTTATTTTATGATTTTAAAAATTGGTCACGTTCTACTTTACTTCAATTCACTTTGAATAGTTATGGTTATCCCACATTTTAAACTTCCCCAAATTCAAACAATTTAAGATAAAAAATGTCCTTGGCTTTTCCAACTAAACTGTACAACACCCTTTTTTCTAAAACTAAAATAGTTGCCGAGTGTCATATACCATGTTTTTCTATTTTTTAGTGCATCAAACGAACGGTGAAGATAAAGCTACAGTAACGAATGGAGTTCATAACGGTGCACCAGCAGGTGGTGGACATGCGGTCGAATTTGGTTCAAAAAGGCGTCGTGTTGGAGGAGGAGCTGCCGGCGGAGCAGCTCATCGCCGAATTACATCACAACAAGCTGCTAGTAACGCTCCGGTATGATTTTTATTTGGCATTCATTTTACAATGCACATTGCACAGCTTGCAAAATAGTGTATTGTGGAAAATTCCACTTTTTTTAAGAACAATTTTATAAGAATACTAAGCTCATGTTTCGCCAAAATTAAAAACAATTTTCACCAAGAAAGAATGAATTTTGGCCCCTTTATTCTTCGTTAAAACTAAAAATAAATGAGGCTGAAAGTTTGCGAATATTTAATAGCAGCCAGCCTCTACTCAAAATTTACCGGTTATAAAAAAGTATACATTGGTAACTCAAATTTACGGCGATGAATGATAGCGACCGCATATAAGTTTGTTTATTATGAAATATCACTTATTCAGCACTATAATATTGTAAAAAAGTGGAATAATTAGCAATAGTTTTGTCTTATTGCAATTTACTCTGATTTTTCTGCCAATTATGAGAGATTTAGCAGGCAGTATGTTCCTTCAAAAAATTTTGGAATTGAAACTCATTTTAAAAATTTTCATTATTAAAAATATTTTCACTATTGAATTAGAACATTAGGTTAAGAGTGTGCAAGATTTTAAGTGTGGCTTTACATTGCATATTTCTGCTGTCATCTAAATATCGAGTTTTCAAATTTTGTGCTTTGACCTTCATGCCTTATTGTTTTGTATAACAATTATAGAGCACACACGTAAACAAATACTTCCATCACTGCTTAGTCTCTTTGTGAAAATGCTGTAAAATTAGGTATTAGGCTACGCAACTCAGCGGGCGTTATTCTTTTGACAACGGCCTGTATAGAAAGCTCCTAAGTGTTTTAAAAGCTAAGTTATGTCCCACACATGGTTACTTTACTTGTTGCGGCAGAATATTATGTGAAAATGATTTTATATTTCTCCTTTTGCGCTATTTTGCTCTTGCCAGCTGTGAATCTTACTCTAAATTTTGCTGATTTTTATGTCCGGCTCCTCCAGACCTTTTTTAATATTCATTTTTTAACGCAGTTTTTTGTTTATTATTGAAAAATTTAAGTGAATTAAAGCGATCGAGATTCAGGTGCGCTTGTTTCAACCATAAATTATATGCTATTTTTTGCTCTGGGAGGAACGCAAATATGCACTTGTGGACTAAAAAATGGATTCTGGTGCGCTCCTTTATTTTCCATAGGTATAGCAAACATTGGACTAGCCCGTGTTAGAAAATGTGAAAACAACAAAAGGAGTGATTGGAAAACACTTATTAGTTGTTCTATATCTGCATCAATTTTGCGCACTGTACCGGTGTGAATTTAATTCAATTCAATTATTCGTTTGTCGTAAACTGATTATAACAATAAACAAAAATAGCTCAGTAGTTTGAATAAAAATTTCCTAATCCTGCTTATCACTACTGCAGTATTATAGTTTCGTTCATTATACCCGCAATTTAATTTTGATTAAAACAGCGAAATACTGAAAAAGTTCCAAGTTTGAAATTGGATTAAAACATCGAAAACTTATCTGCGCCAGGTTTAAAATTTGAAAGATCTAGCGCTATCGGTGTTTCAGCTAAAAGTAAAAAACGATTTTTGTTATCTGTTTTAATCTTGACTTTAAGAATTTTTTTGACTTCTGCTAACGCAGTTATGAAACTTGGATTTCTGCCTTGTTGCCGACAAAATACTGTTGGAAGTTGAAACGGAAAAAATTCGAAAGTTAAATTAAAACTGTCAGAACCGTTTGCGAATTCTTTAGTCAAATTTGGTGAAAATGCAGTTGTTAGTCTTTTATTGATAATTTTGTACTGGAAAACTTTTTTAAAATATCCACTGCCTGTTAAAAGGAAGTGGTGGCAAATTAATAGAATTCTAATGCGTTTGCTTTTAAAAGCTGAGGTCTATGGTTTTAATTTTTGCGGAGTTGTCAAATCGGACGCTATTTACTGTATGTTAGATTGATTGCAACAGCGTTATTAAGCGATTATGAAGATTGGATTTTTTTCTTTTTTTTTTGCTACCAAGTGAATTGTGTCAAAAGCATTATTAGTTTGTTTAAGCTGTTTTTCTTTTTTAGGCTGCCGGAAAGAAAAATGTGGTGTTATCTGGCGACGCAATGAAGGAAATGGCAAGACAAGCAAAAGCAATGCGTGAAGATAGAAGAGCTGGTCTGGACACAAGGCATAAATGGATCATATCCAAGGTTTGTGTGCCTGCAATAGAACAACATTCAACATGTTCGTGATGTAAAATAAATTTTTTTGTCCTTTCAGTGCTTTAAAATGATAAATCGAAAACTGTTAGTTGCCAAGGATGACCAGAATCTCAGGTGGTTCAGTGTCCGAAATCCCCTTCGTGTCTTAAGATTGAGACACTTATCTAGAAATAAGAATCTTTCTGCTCGTATAATGGGTATTATGCAATGTGCGGCAAGAATTGTGATGTCTCGGAATTCTGTTTTTGTTTTTTTTTAATGCTGTGGTTCTCATATAACCGGGATGCTACAGCACCCAAGGCGGGCCATTTGCGTTTGCGATATAGAATGGCGCATGCTACTACTCAGTATATTGGGAAAACGATACGTGCTATGCGTAAATTTTTATACTGTATTTTATAATATATTTGAAGTTCCAAATGTTATAAAATGAAGCGTACATTGCAACCCCATCCGCTCATGGAGACGTTTCTTTGGCATGTTCAACAGTGTACCACAAAACATTTTTGCTGTGTGCAGAATGCCTGAAAGCCAAAAAAAAGTTTAGAGCCTGTTTTTAATTTTTTAACTAGTATTCGAAACTTGGTTCACATCATTGCTACTTGCTTTGTCGGTTTCACGTTTATGATTCTAACTTTAGGTGGCGGAAGCAATGCAAGTCGAAGATCCGGTTGTAGAAGAGCAAATCATCGGAGACGAAAGATTTGATCTGGTCGATACTTTCTTCGCTGCAAACCAAAGCAGAAAACTCATGTTCTATTTTCAGGTATCAAGTTAGCGGAGAAGGAACGTGTTTTTAAAAGGAATAAGGATTATTATACTACCACGTTTCAACAGCTCTTTCTTCAACTTCTACCAGCTCCATGTAAACCAAAATGGTTATGGCCAACATCAAATATTCGATTGATATTATCTTTTTAATTTTCAAACATAACAATCATAGAAGTACTTAAAAGACTGAAATATACAATAAAACGTGTTCTATCTTACTTGAAAAAGATTGTCTTTCGTGAATAACGTTTGCCTATCTGTGATACTGTTCCAGCTAGGACGTAAACAATTTATAATGTGTAAATGATTTTTCAGGAAACTTTTGTTCGGGACGCTCCTCCTTCAAGAGCGGATATGATGAGCGTTCACCCCAACGCTGCACCGAAAGAGAAACTATTCATAACAACCGGGGAGCACGAACGTAAGTTGCTTTCCTCAACTTAATTTGAAGCTATATACACAGCTAAAAATAGACAGACTTTACTCTGCAATCTTTTCATTTAAATTATTAAGAAGTCAAGGACTTATGAAAAAGTAGGATTTTTAGCAAGGCATTAACATAAATGTGCTGGAAACTGGATGATGGAAAAAGTCTCTTTGAGTCTCCATGCAAATCTATCTTTGGCTCTACAGTCTACACTCTCTATTTTTGACTTTTGGTCCAGACCTTGGGGTGTGGCCTGTTGGATCTCCGTGGAGTACGTTTATGCTTCCATCACTCATCCCTCGAAAGGGTCGGGTAGCACCATCACGATGTGAAAAAAGCAAGGCCAAGAAATAATAATTTTTTTTCATTCGTGACGTTTTGCACTTAATCGTAATTTATTTCATTTACCAATATTTTTTTTCTTCAGTTTGCAACATCTTGGAAAGTGTAATTTATTTTTTAAATTAATTTCAGCCCTAACCGGAGTCTGCTATTTCTTTGTCCGTACCACTTCAAAGCCAATATCAACGTCTAACATTGCAAACGAAGTCAACTTTGGGATTTTGGACGCCAGGGAAGGGGGCTTGCTCAAAGGAATTGAAGAGCTTTTGGGCAGAGTCATGGTTCCTGCATTAAAAGCCCAAACAAATTGGGGCCAGCTTACAGCCAATGGAGGTGGAAATGAACAACAGGTAATACATTTTCGTTGCATCTTGCCGAATGTTCGATTTGCTCGTTTCTGTGTATGGCAAGATTTGGGGGATCAATTTCATGAAGTCATTAGCCCCTTCCGCGTATTGCAGCAAAACAATTTAAAAAAGGAATGAATTTGATTGACGTTACGTTTCTTATTTGCGGGTGATAATTATCTTCAAGGTAAATTCGAAAAACGAAAAAAAAAAAGAAAAAAAAACAAAAACGATATGGCACGAACGTTAATAGCGGTTGCCAAAATAACTTGTAAATCGAAATACATTTTTTTTTTTTGTTTACAGATTGATGATTTCATTGAGTCGATTGAAAAATTTGTGACCACGCTGTCTATGGCCAGAGTCAACCTGTCCGACCGCTTTGAACTCGACGAAGTGGATATTGGGTACAATTTGGACAACTTAAAAGGTCCCCAAGACTTTCTCCAAGCCGCGTCTACTAACTTAGACCTTGTCGAAAAACTTGAAGAAGTTTTGAACGGGTGGTGCAAACAAATTGATCAGGTACAAAATACCTCTTTCTATTTCATTATACCCGCTGTTACGCTGAAACGTGCAACGAGCTTGCGGGGCCCATCTCCGCGCCACTGCGCGTAGGCAACACTGCTCCTTTCGAAGAAATGTTGCAGCGGTGGGGAACCGTTAGCAACACTGAGTACAATTTGACCGACCCGAGATTTGAACCTCAGATCTCCCGCTCCAGAGACGAACGTCTTACCGCTGGACCAACTGGCCTACCTTACAAAACGATTATGCGCAGTAAACAACTGTAGCCTATTGTAGAGGATGATGTAACATTGTGCTTTAGATTAATATTTTTGTAATGTGATATGTGTTAGCTGTAACTTAATACCTAGTTGAACTCGCGTATGTAATTGTTTGAAATCTATTTGTGCGAGGTTGCATGCTACTTTTGTTTTACGGCATGACATTATGGTGTGATTAACTCGTGATCAATAAGTCGATCTGTGATCGAGCGGATAAAGCGTCGCTACTGAAACGGTAGACTCTGGTTCAATTTTTTGTGCGATCTATCAAAGGACTAAAAAAATTGATATTTACAGTTTCCTTGCTTGACATCCAGCATTAAAAGTGACAGTGTGAAGCTTCCGCCGTGTGTGGTAGACAGGTGGCAGCTTGACGCAATTATCGAAAGATGCCTTTGTTGTCTCCTGACCGAGGCAACTTTGTGTCAAAAGATGTAATTACACTTACCATGCAACAAAAACCCAAACTTGACTTCAACTCTAATTAGCTGGCGTCGCATTTGCTAGTTTTAGTTTTTGTTCGAAGGTTTTTTTCCGAGTTAATCACTTTAAAAAATCGTGATGCCACGCTCAGGCGTTGGTTTCCGTGGCCTTGCATTAGATCAAGGTTGTATTACTGATTTCACTTTTTCCGCAATTTCTTCTGCTTTTTCTTGTTTGGGCTCATTAGCTTTCACAGCAAAAGTGCTAAATATTTATGATAAGCTGCTAGCTGTTTATAATACTGGTGCAAGCGAGTTGTTTATATATATTTCAAGGTGCTGGCAGAGAGCGAACAAATGAGAAAGGAAGCGGATGATATTGGACCTGCTGCTGAGTTGGATCACTGGAAGCAGAGAATGGCCAAGTTCAGCAGTTTACTGGACGAAATTAAGACTCCAAGAGTAAGCATTGATTTCATTTATTTTTTACAGAAAGGCACTTTGAAATTAATTGAAAAAACACAAAGTTGCTAAGAAAGCAAAATAATTAGGGTTTTTTCTGTGATAGACTGCAAAAAGACTATATACCGTATTTTCCGGGGTATAAGTCGAATTTTTGACCCCCAAAATTTTTGTTTAAATACCAGGGTCGACTTAAATGCAGAGTAGACTTTCAGAGTACATTGAAAAATTATTTTTATTGAGAAATATTTATACATATACACTACATATTTACACTACAATTAAAATCTATCGAATTCATCTTCCTCATCGTCCGATTTAAACAGTTCTAGCGTTTCCGCATCTGTAAGTTCCGTCAGCACATCATCGTACGGCAAATGCAGCAAATACTGTTAGTCTAGAAGAAATCTAACAGCAAATACTGTTACTGGTAGTCTAAAAGAAAGGGGGTCGACTTATACGGCGAGTATAGCGTGAAATTCTAGTTTTTAGGCCCAGAAATTTACCATATGCGGTAAATTTAGGTCGACTAATCTCCCTGATAGACTTGTACCCCGGAAAATAAGGTAATAGTTTAGACCAACGGTGGGCAAACTGCGGCTCGCGAGCCGCATGCAACTCGCCGACATAAATTTTGTGGCTCTTGTACTGAATTTCTGTAAATTTCAAGTTTTAACCTTTTGAACTGCCGCTTTCTTTCAAAGTATGATCGACAAAATACTATTTGTCACGTCACTATAATAAATCAACGCTCAATCGGCCAAGTTTGCTCAAAAGAGGTTGCTGCAGAACGAGGTCACAAACTGGCGAAAAGTCCAGTAAATACGCTACTTTAGCCTGCAGTTGTACCAAAAGTAAGAGGGTTGTTTAGATTGTTAGTTCCACAAGGTTGTTAGTTCGTTTTCCCAAATAATTAATTACAAAGTAATATTACTGTTGTTTTTTATGTTGTTTTTTTTTTTGCGAAAATAAGTATTTATTGATTTGCTAGTTTCCATAGGTTCATATTGTGGCGAATAAACTGAACTGAACTGACATCAGTAGTTCTGACTAACGTGTAGACTTTGGCAGACGTTGAGGACTTTTTTTAAGCAGTTTTCTACGGCTGTGTTAAACTTTGGTACTGTTAGATACTGCAACGCAGTTGCTGACAAGCAACAGAATGTTTGCATAAACGCATGAAGTGGTGTAAGCCTACGTAGTAGTTTTTCAAGAGGGGTTGGGTTGCACAAAAGACACTGTTTCCATTTAAGTTATTCTTAAAATTTGCAGTGGGGGGAGGTAGTTTTCGAAGTTTGTTGAAGCTCTTAAATCTCAAAAATTTGTCGGTCAATATAGATAAAGAGCAAAAAAAGGTCTTACCGTACTTCAAGCTCATAATTTTGAGCAATTTCCGGCTATTTTGCAGTGTCTATTTTTTCATGCACGCTTTCTATTTGCTTCTCCATTTCTCAATGCTACTGCGCGACTGAACGTGAAAAACAAGAATAGATCTATTCTTCTGTCACTCATGATCATCTGGAGCAGCGCATGCGCTTGGCTACTTTATCGTTAGAAACCTGTTATGTTATTTTGTGATTTTGCGGCTCGCTGGTGTTTATGGTTTTCCGCAAGCGACTGTTTCTTTGAACAACTTTGCCCACCCCTGGTGTAGAAGCTGAAAGAAATGTTGCTGTCGTCGAGTCTGCAGCCTCTTACAGGAGTAAAACTATAGTCCACAGAGCTGAACAGCATTGTTTAGGACTTTTAATTCTCATTAGCGACTTTCAGAGCTCTAAAGATAAGAAAATCAAATAAAGCAAGCGCTGGAAACAACGTATTACGGGTTGCCTATTTTGCGATTGTATTCGTTTAGCACGTCGATTTAGTATCTCTCAAGCTGGCATTGTTGCCTAAACTCAGTGCTAATCGAATCCAAAAGTGAGACTTGTCAAGCACAGACCTTTGCTCGTGACACCATTTAATTATTCACAACTTTGCGAGTCGTCAAAGTATCTTATTTCAGTCGGAATGAAGAGAAAAAACAATAGACCGTAAGTACAAAGGTACGCTGAGAAAAACAATAGATTGCTAACATTTCGGGAAACTGCCTACAGGAACCAAATAAGTAGAAGCATATCTGTGGGTCTAAAAATAGAACCTGTCAATGTTAGCTTCTGCTACATCGTTTTTTCTTTTCAGCTCGAATAATCTCAATTTTGTGGTCAATTTGACTACGTGGTATTTTGTTTAACTTTTAAAATTATTATGTTTTGCAAAGCTAAAAGACTAAATACTGTATGTTGTTTATTATTACCAATATGCTATCTAATTGCCTACACTCTTTTCTTTGTTAAAAGCCGGGTGTTTTGATTACAATACTTCAAAATCAAAAAAATATTTTCAACTTTTTTTTTTGATGCTTTTGTTTGTTTTTGCAGGTTCGCACAGTTGTTGGAATTCTTCATGCCACAAAATCACGCTCATTGCGAACTTGGAAAGCGCTGGACTCGCGAATCACTGATGCTACTAATGAGGCAAAGGATAACGTTAAATACCTTTACACTCTGGACAAGTATTTTGGACCGTTGTCAAAATGCACCCCACAAGGTAACGTTTCCACTTATTCCAATTAGCATTAGATACTATGCGAAAGTTTGCTCAGTGCAACATGTAAATAATGCAGTTAGTGCAGTTAAAAAATATGCAGTCCTAAAACACATTTTCTCTTTCTCTAATGTCATTGGTTACCTTAATAATTTTTTTTTTTAATTGACTTAAAAGTTTGGCCCCAGTACGCGGTGCTTGCAATAACTTTCCGGACCTTAGTATATCTTTCACGTATACACACGTTCGCGCTTTCTTTGGTTTGTTCTATAACAGAACCATAAAGGATACGCTTAAAAAACCAGAGCTGAAAACAAATATTAAAAAGACGAAAGAAATGAATTTGCTGTAGAGCGCAATTTTTAACACAAAACGAACCTAAATTTTTAACAGAAGATATATTTATTACATGAGTTGGTCATTTATACTTGGGATAGTAGCCTACTGTAGACCAGCGCATGAATGGCTTTGTCAGGATTTGGCTCCATAGCGCCACCAAGCGAATTGTTTAAAATTTTTTTAGGCTTGGTAACAAGATTTAGCGTTAGCTTAAAAGAATCTCCCTAATAAACTAAAGCGTACACTCCTTTCAGCATACTTTAATTACTTGAAGCCTTATCCCAGGATCCAGCTGAGCAGCCAGGGCGAGAATCGAATCGGAATTAAAAGATCAAAATATCTACTTGAAGCAGTGCAGTAATCAACGTCTAAGCTGCCAAAGCCTATTTGATCCCTATTTTTTACTTAGGCATCATCGAGGTTTTACCCGGATTGCTAAACAGCATCAGGATGATTCACAGCATCTCGCAGTTCTACAACACGTCGGAAAGAATGACGTCACTTTTTGTCAAAGTAAGATGCTTTGTTGCACGTATGAAATGGACACATTTACACCAGAGGAGACGCGATGCAACATGTTGTAATTTATGATATGTTTCCCAGTTTACATCGTCTTGCTTCCCTGGCAATGCAATTTTGTGATCATGCTTTATGCGTTCGTTTTAATGAATTAAGAATGCCAGCTGGATTTGGCTGAAAAGCACATACCATTTTCTTCTTTGAATCTATGGAAATTTTCAATTTGAAATTTTTATCGATAAATTAGCAAAATGCAATCCAAAAAATCGTAATTAAATAATTAAAAAAACAATGAAATAGAAATTTCAATAGCTTGTTTTTTCTTTGATTTTTTTTGCTAGCTTTTTTTAAATGGCGATCTTTTTTTAAGGTGACCAACCAAATGATTACTACTTGCAAGCATTACATCATGGGAGAAAGTGAAAGAGTATGGGACATCGAAAGAGGCGAACTTCTCGAACGAATTCAAAATTGTATCCTACTTAATGAAGAATATCAGAGAGCGTTTCAAAGGTATTTAAAACATTTTTTCTATTCTTGGACTTTGAGCGCGACCTGTTTAATTGATGTTGTTATAAATCAACAGTACTTTGATATTTTTTTTTGTGATGTGCGTTCAATTGAAGTTTGTGATAGGGAGTGTGAGGTTGTTTAAAATTTGGTTATCGCCTCCGATTGCTTTAAAAAATTTTTGACTCTTTTGACTTTTTGATAAAAATTTTATCGATGTTGTGTCCGTATTTTCGACTCGTGAATTTAAATTCCCCCATAAACGTCTTTCGACTTCTAATTAGAATTTTTTTACTTTTGCTTCTGCTTTTAATAGTATCGTTTAGAGCCAGTGGCCTTGTTACCAAGACTACTATTCAAAATCAAATCTTTCATTTTACTCGTTGTATTACGCCAAAGTGTGTAACGAGTTTGCGGGACCCATCTCCCGGACAACACAGTTCCTTTCGAATAAATGTGCCAGCGGTGGCGAGCCGTTGGCAACACTGTGTCCGATTTGACTGGCTCTAGATTTAGACGAAAGCCATACTGCTCAACCGATTGGCCGATAAAAGATCCTAGACTTCTTGTTACGTTGTCAAAATATGCTGCTTAGTTTAATCGTTTGCCTTATGTGTTGTGTTCTGTTTTGACGCAAGATTGTGATTTCGCTAGTAGGTGATTTGCTTGTGATTTGTAATTTGCGTTTAAAAAATCAAGGCGCCGTTTTTCCGGTTTTAAACCTCAAGACCGTAAAAAACTTTTTTGATCCCACTGTAAACAGATGTAAACGGCAACTATTTTGACCAAAGAACTAAGTCACAAAAAATTTTTTGAAACCGGTATGAAGCGGTGTAAACCGGTTCGTTTGTTCGTAGCAGCCAGATACTTTGCGTCTGTCCAAGCACACCAACGCAAAGCAATTTCTTGGGGGCTCTATTTACAAGTCTTTTGTCAGGCTGGGCCACCACAACGGGTAGACTGCAGTACTTGGTCCCAATGGAAAATTAGCGTAAAGTGTCTTTCCCAAGAACGCAACGACGTAATGCCAGCTCGGGAATCGGTATTAAGTGGTTTAAAATGTAAAGTGGTGTTAAAGACTTATTAATTATTATCAATGCAATTGAAAAGTGCGAAGCTTTTTTTGTTTAATTCGATCCCTTAGTCTCACGTTAACTGAACTCACCCGCAATTGAGATTGAACCCTTTTATTTAGTAAGAAGAAATGCCTTATTGCTGGTCAGAGCAAAAGCAGCATTTTTTTACTATTTTCTTGCACTAAATTATTGCCATTGTTTCAGAACAAAGACCAAGCTAAGAGAAAACCCGAAAGAACGCCAGTTTGAATTCAGCGAAAACTACATTTTTGGGAAATTCGATACCTTCTGCGGTCGACTCAAGAAGCTAGCCGATATGGTTTCAATCATGAAAAGCTTATCTGGATTGAAAAACATCAAAATGGATGGAATCGATGCGCTTTATATCAAGTAGGAATTTTTTGCTTATGTTTAAGGTTCGGTTTTTTCTTAAACGTAAACTTGTAGTGTTCAAGCCTATTTTTTGTCGATTTTAACAAACAATTGGGTGCACCCGTCATCCTGAAGCACTATTTTGAAATACACCCTCGTATGCTTGTGGTTGTGCCACGTTTAGACCGATATATCGAAAAAAAGCAAGCAGATAGACTGTTAGATAATATTGTGAAAACTTTTAGCTCATCAAACTTGAAATAGCCTTATTTTGCACAAACGTCCATGACGTCATTTTTGTCAAAAATTGACTGTGTTGTTACCGTGACGACGTCATCAATTGAACACTAATGTATAACATAGTTTAGTTAAAACCACTTGCCAAAGTTAGTGCTTCCATAATATCAGTTTTAGGAGTTAGGTGTAAGGGGAACTATTTCTATCCTTGTCGTGTAAAATGCGCTAGCTAAACTGCCCACGCTAACAAGGATTGAGATGTGAAATCGATATTGCTTGATTGAAACTTTTCAACTTTTTTAAAAGGAAAGGGGGGATGCTTGCCTCGGTCCTTTTGCAACCTCCTGTCCTCAATCGCGTTCGTAATTTAAATGTCAAATGTTTTTTTTAGTTTTTCTTTTTTTCTTTTTGTATTTGTTTTTGACGTGAGTACATGACGACAAATAAACTTTTGTTAGTGTGTAATGAAGCTAGGGTTGGTTACTATTAATTTTCCCATTGGACAATTTTATGCTTTTATGGCTACAAAATATAAGACATGCTTACACGTACAGCACTTTGGACACAATGCAATATGTGCCTAGTTTTAGCCTTCTGATTTAACTGTTACCTAAAGTCAGCCCAGATATAGCACTGGTATAAGTTTTTAAAAAATCAAAAATCTAGGCTTCTGGTAGAAAAATAATAAAAAATATTTTTTCTTGCAAGTATTAATTACATTAATAGAAGCAATCATTCACAGACCATAGAATTAAGATCTCCAAACAATAAAATAAACTTCCATCATTTCGTCTTTTGACTCGTCAGGAGGGTATCTTATCCAAATAGAATCATCAAGCATTTTTTGGAGCAGTAATCTATACACAGCATTAATGTTCTCAACTTCTCATCATTGTTTTTTAAATGTAGGTATCAGAATGTTGTCAGTAATGCGGAGAAGAAAAAATACGATGTGCTTGACCACAGAAAAGCTGAGTTCGAGAGCGACTACCGCGATTTCAAGGCTCAAATTGAGAGCCTACAAGCAGCGTTGCAAGCCTACATGGACTCCTGGTTCGACCGGTCATTAACAACCGAATATCTGCTCGGTCTTTTGAAGAAATTTGAGCACATTGAAGGCACAAGGTACAAAATGCGGAAGTGCTTGTTTTTTTTCCAACTTAGTGGCGTATTTTTTTGTATTATTTGTCATATTTGTTTTCTGTCTTTAGAAGATTTGCATTGCTTTAACCAGAGCGAATTTTGTGAGAATGTAAGAACGAATGCTTAGGAAACTGAAATACTACTATTTTAAGTCTTGTTAAAACCCACGAAGACAATTGAACATCTCTAATGAGACCATTTCTTTAATTGACCAAAAACAGTTTGGCAATGGTTGTGCACTAGTTCTTCAGCTTTACCAAATTTTCATGCATCGCCCAAACTTACCTCAAAAAACTTGATTCTTTCGGTTTTTTTGAGGTCTAGAATTTTTTTCATAATATTTATTGTAATGTTTATTGCTTCAGTTTGGACGTCAACGAAAAATATGCTTTTCTGCTTTCCAAATACGCACGAGACTTGGAATCGGTGAGAAAAACTTACACGAAATTCAAGACTGACCCTCCCATTGCAAGGAACGTACCACCAATTGCAGGTTTGAAAAACTTCAGCAATTCATTCTTTGCAGTTGTTGTTTGACTATTCTCTTCATACCTTTTTGAGCATAATTCAATACCACACAAATAAGTGAAGATGCAGTTTTTCTTATTTGTTGTTTTATGATGTTTTTTGTGTCGTTGATATAGTATAGTTTTTTCAATATTATGATTATAATTATCTCGTTGATATAGCATTGTAACAAAAAATTATTTGATGTTGTTTTCTGATGACCTATGATCTTAGTCTCCCTCTCCTGTAACATTGTTGTGTCTATGCTGCAATGAACGCTTTATGATTGATTTGTTGGTGGCTATATTTCAAACACGCAGCAAAACTAACTTGGAAGAATTCAAGAAAACAAACCAAAAGTGGTTTGAACTCCTAAGATCTAGTTCTAATCAGTTAACATTGGGTACAAAATAAAAGCTACGCTGTCGTTTTCTCATAGTTGAGACTAAATTTGAAAACTCTCTTTTTTCCGTTTCTTTTTATTTTTTTTGAAAGCAGCCAGTATTTAGTATTTGTAGTATTTAGTACAAGATAAATGCCGTGGCAGCAAGTCAAAAATTCATGAACAAAAAATGTATTTTAATTTAACTCTTGTCTTTCAGGCAAAATTAGTTGGGCACGACAACTATATCGCAAAATCACTTTTCCAATGGATGAATTTCAAAAACGAAATGGATTGCTGAGTACTGCAGAAGGAAAGAAAGCTGTCAAAACTTACAACAAAATTGCCGCAGTTCTGTTGGAGTACGAGGTTCTCTTTCACCGCGGATGGTAAGCCAGTGCAAATTTGAAAATTTTTTTATTTGGTTAATAAAATGAAAAAAGGAGTGCCAGAAATCTAGCTGCTCCTCAATATCATGCAATCTAACACAATCAACAGGCTTCCCAACCAACAGATCACAACACTGGGCAAATTTGAACCCGACAAGCAAATCAGAGGAAATTTTTTCCAAAGCTTTTTTTGAACTACCTTTGTCTTATGCTCAATCCCCTAATTTGAGCAGATTGCCCTAAAATTGAGGAGTTTTGCCCCTTACCAATTTTTGGTTTTGATTTAGCTTTGGATAATTCTTAAGTGGAGAATATGGAAAATAGAATTGGTCAGTTTTATTATTCTTAGTTTTAAGTGCTTGTTGGTGTGGAGCATTTATCTTAGTAGCTTGATCTTAAGATCCAAGCACCAGGAGCATTTTTCATTCTTCTGATTAATTTCGTAATACTGTAAAATCGGGTTTTGATCTCCGTGACTCTGTTTATGACCTTAAACACTCTTGATATTTGTCAGGGCGCTCATTCATAACTTAAATTGCTTCAACCTTCAAAAGAATGTAGAAGAGATGTATGATTAGACATATCGCAACTACGAGCAGCAAACAATTGTTTTTTTTAATTCAGATATTGGAAATCGTAGTTAAATTAAGATATAAAAAACTACAATTATTATAAAATTCTTTTTGTAGGATTCGCGCGGTGGAAACCGTGAAGACCTGCTTGCAAGCCACCATCTTGATACGTCACAAAGAAACAAACAAACTTATGGTGAATTTCGATGCGTCGATCTGGGAGCTTCTGGCAGAGGCGAAATATTTCACCAAGATTGATTTGGAAATCCCCGACGCTGCGTTCAGACTATGTCTCAAAGAAGATAAAATCAACAAAAATAGGGTAAGGAACTACTGACTGTATTTTCTGCCTACAAAAAAATTTAGTGTAGAAGTAAACTCAAAAAAAATACCACGTTTCAACTTTGCTAGCTTTGAAACTCATCGGTTCTTACAAGTTTAAAATGAGTTACAGCATTTATCACGGCTGTCACATCTGTAAGCTGTTTTTGTGTGACTGTAGCATTTACTAGCTAAATTAAACCATGCGTTCTAAAAATAAGGCTACAGCACTTCAGTATTTGTAGATATTTAAAAGTATCTCCGTCGAAATTTTGACAATTTCCAAAAATAACGTATTCCAAAAAGGAAAAAAGAATTAACGCAAATCTATTTAGAATAGCGCCAGTGATAGTGCCGTTTTACTTAACGAGATTACCAGTGTTATTGAAGTTTGTTTTGGGAGTTGCGAGAAATGGTTATTTGGGAATATTGTTTATACGAGCTTTTTTTCTAAAGTTTTGTTTTTACAATCAGTGAAATGCCAGAAAGTAAACCTTACGTTGAAGAAGGCTTTCAACTGTAGTTATTGCTTTGAATATTTTAATGTTACCAAATTCATAATTTCTTGTTTTTGTCATTTGTTTATGTTATTATTTATAATAATTTGTTTATGTTATTTGTTTCAGAACGATCTTGAAGTTATGATCCTTACATTTGAAAGTATTACATCCGGGATTTCCCCGCTCTTGCTCCCTCTGATGAAGCCATTTGTAGCGAGAGTAGAGGAAAAGATAGGAGCTGGTTTGACTGTCATCAACTGGAATTCGCTGAACATCGAAAAATTCATGCAAGATGTTTACCAATCAATGGATGAATTAAAACTCATCATCAAAAGGGTATATGTTTTAATATGGTGGGGTTCTAATAGAATAATTTTCTACTTTGATATATACGAACAGCAATAATAATTTAAATGACGTAGAAGTCAGAGCTGCCTCTATAAAGATTCCATAAGGAGTTGTCTTTATTAAAATCTTCTAATATTTTTAAAAGTCCTAAATTGCACAATAATTCATTCTAATATTCAAAACCACTGTAGCCTTTGCTTTCCATTGTTATTGTTAAGCAGGTAAGCTGAGACAATCAGTTTGTAGCTACTGTTTAACCTCGCCGGAAATCGAACCCGAGTTGATTGTTTTATCAGCTAAGTCTCTCACCTATAGAGTAATAATTAAATGCAAATATTGGTTTAGGTGCAGATTACACATAAGTCAAAACAAGCTGTCTCTTGCTAAATGACGTAATTTCTTTGATATAGCTATAGATCACTCAATTTATACACAAACGTAAAATAGAATTACCTCGGCAAATTTGAGGTCAATCAATTGATAAATGCAAACTGGACAATAGTTTCCAGTTGCATACTTTCTATAAAACAACTGCTTTCCCTATAACCTTAAGGTCGTCAGTTGGGCTAGCAGGCCGAAATAACAATTTATTACAGTGATCAAAAACTTTCAAAAGACACATTTGTACTAAAACGATTAAATCTTTACTCTTTAAGTGTTATCACACATTAGTTTCTCCTCATAAAATCAAGTTAAACCAACTAAATATGGATCACGAAATGCTGTGTCTTGCAGATCCAAGACATCATGGAATGCAGGATTGGGATGTACTTGGATGACATGAGCAGTACAGCTCTGTGTGACATGCCGGAGGAGGAGGCTGTCACATGTGAACAGTTCCTCAAGCTCACTGATGCAATCATCAGTACTGCCATGCCCAGTCTGGTTGGGGGCAGTGACGCAGCTGAAAGGGCCGTCTATGAAATCATTGACGTAAGTTATTACGTCGCTTGCTAAATATGTTAAATCTAAATTCTGAATGTACAATGAGCGACGTCGTGTTAAATGTGTTAAGTAACGACCAATAATAATTAATTCAAGCTACTGCTTACTTTACATAAAAAACTTTTACGTAATGCTGTGTATGAGAAAGATCTAACCACATGGATTTGGAAACTCATTTAAATCGAGTTTAAAATTTTTGAGTTTAAGTGTAAATTTGGTTCAAACTTTTTCTCAGCTTTAAACTTTTCACTCAGCTAAGTTTAGCTACACATCTCAGCACCTGTAAATTGATGAAAAAAGTACGTTTGTTGAACGTCTATATCATCAATATAATTGCTCTCTACAAACCACGAATAGATGGATAATATTTTTTTCATTTTTTGTCCAGTTAATCCAACAGCAACTGACCCCGGCCGAATTAAGTGAACTGGAAAACCAAGCCAAAGCGGAGAACTTTCCAGTGTGGTACTATACTTTGATGGGGAATATCTGCCAACGGGCCACCGATGCTCTGGTATGGTAGTAAATAATATTTTCGTTTTTAGAAAACTCGCAAAAAAAAAGACTAATAAGTATTGTCATAAAAACCAATTTTAAGTAGTAAGTTGAGTTCTTTGGAGAATAATTCCTAAATGTAAACCTTCTCGTCGTCATTCTAGATGTGAATCTATTCGATGCTGAGATAAAAAATTTTTTTTATTTGCTTTTGTTTTAATTTTGGGTGTTTGTTTGTAAACTAAATCCTAATTTCTATGGTAAAATTGATGACACAACTTTTAGAGCTATGAAAACTTATATAGCTTATGTTATGAAGCTTACATTAATTTGTCTTAACAAAGTTTCAACCCCTGAAAACGTACCCCAAGCTTTCACATTTTGTTAGTCGTTTTTCCTTGTTTTGCTAATAGTTGCGTTAATGATTGTGTTAATGTACGAGAAGTTTTGGAATCAAATTTGAAAACCTATTATGGAAAGTACGTTTGGATAGACAAAAAGCGTTCAAGTTTTTCTTCATAAAATGACCAATTTAGTTTTTGGAAATAATTGTTTAAAACAACTACTGTTTTAATTTTTCAAGTAAAACTTGTGCCAACAGTCAAAAAGACAGAAAAAATGAACAAAGGTTTGAGGAAGGACAGACTTAAAAAGTTTTAATTACTTTATTAAAACTTAAAAATTAAGTAATTAAATAAAGTAATTAAAACTTAAAAAGTTTTTTTTAATTTTAAACTTAATTTTAGTTTTTTAAACTCAAAAATCGAATAATAAAAACTTTGCAACAGGTTAAATGTACTCGACTGTCACTGGACGCCATCAAGCGACGATTACAGCAAACAAACAAATACCAGAGTTCGCAGAGGCTGGGATCAGGAAGACAAGATAGCACGAAAGCTCCTCTTTTCAAATCTCGCATCATTCTCAATCTTCCATCCATCACTATGAAACCAAGCCTGGAGGACATTCAAGTGAGATATTTTTTGACAATCTTTTATTTGCTATTCATCTGCTTTTTTTTTATCAAAATCTTTACTGTTTTCCGCTTTTGAATTTCGGACAGGAATTATTGTACTGTATGTAACAGATAAAGTATTGAAGATTGATCTTTGTTAGTTTTTTTTTTCCAGCAAAACTTATCGTCAGTACTATCTGCTCTATTAAATTTTACTATTTTAGGAAACATTTTCCATGTACAATCTGAGTTTGGATTGTCCCACCATGTCTCTAGTTAAGATTTTTGAAGTTTCAAATTCAACTTTTAAGCGATAGACTCCATTCTTTTAAGCTTTGTAACTGCTTATTTATGAGTTGTTATTTAGGCAACTTTGAACAAAGCGATTGAACAAATTCTGAACGCCACCGTCAATGTTAAACTGTGGAATTATGCCAATCTTCACTACACTCAACAACAGATGGAAGCCGAAGCGGCCAGAAAAATGGGGGAAGACATCAAAACACAAATTAAGACCCCCAAACCAATGCACAAGCAAATAAGGTATCCCATTCTAGGATCTAATTTTGATGTTAAAACCTTAAAAGAATATAATTTTTTTCTTTGCATCGGCTACTTTGTGGTCCATAAAAACATGGGTGCTATTTTTTTTCATTACGCAATTTTATTTGCTAAGCGCTAGGTTTGTTTAGAATCTTTTAACAAGTCGATGAGACATAGCCGTAATGTATATTGCCTTCAAAGTGTTTATTGACTTCAAAACATACCTGTTATTTTTTGATAGGTATATTAATTTTTAATTTGTATCAAATGTAACCCAATTTTTGCAGCGAACACAAAGACGTTGTAAAAGTGGTGGTGGCTCTGCATTCAGTCGTCAGCTCTCTGAAGAGTGATTGCGAGGCGGTAAGTTTGTGTCCAGTGTAAATAATTTGCTTTTGTGATAAATTTCATTTTACGCCGATTTTTATTGGTTAAAATCTATTTTATTTATTTGGTTTTAAAAAGTAAACAAAACAATTTCGTTCATTTTATTCTATTACCTACAAAATACTGCACTGCTAAAACTTATTTTCTTCGTTTTCAAAAATTAGATAGATACCGTTTCTCTTAGTGTTTGATAAAGCAAGGATTTTTGCAATCTGCGGAGCATTCGCGACAAGTTAAAAAGGTTTTTATGAACAAAAGAATTTTGAATATAATTTTGCATTTAAGAAAAAAATTTTTTCGGTAATCAACGAACTATTTTAGTCTTATTCATTCTGCGGTTGATATCAGGGTTTCAAAAAGTGCTCGATAACGAAGAGGTAGAGCAAGTATCACAGTAGATTACCAGTGTATAAAAGCATAAAAAATTTAAAACCTATAAAACCCTTTATCCCTAGAGTCTATTTTGTCCTTTGATAGAATCATCAGGGGTAAGTCTAATTTAGTCTTAATTCAATAAAATCTTTATTTTGAATGCTTTTGGCCCTTTTGTCCGAATATGTTTTGTTACCATCAGTTATCTCAGATAAACAAGTAAAGGATAGTGGCAAGTGCAATACATTTTTTGGGCTTTTTCATCACAAAAAAGCTGGAATATTTTTTTAAATTTAGGCTTTGTATTTTTCTTTTCAGTTATTGAGCAATTTCAGTGGATTCAGCGAGTTGTGGCTGGAAGATCCGCAGGAAAAAATCAACGAGTTTGTGGGTCAAGACCCTGTTTATTCGGAATACGAAGCTCAAATCAAGTAAGCAAAGTCATACGAATAGATGCAGCAAAAGTGTCCACAATATCGCTCTTTTAAGCTGGTAACAAGGCGGCAGCTCTCGCAAAAGAAAGTCAATTTTTAAGTACAGCTGATCAGCTTTTATGCTGGGTCTTAGGTTAAAGTCAACCCAGTAAAAAGGGGATATTTAATTCACTTCACAGCACTTCACTAAATTTGCTCCAATTTTGACTAGACACCTAGTGATGGTTTTTAACGGCAGTTATTGCAGCATTACTAACATCAAGCAAGGCGTTGAAAGATTTTGATAAGTTTGTAATTAAATTGACTTTTGAATTAAAAAAAAAAAAAAATTACAAAAAACTGAACATACTAAAATACACAAAATCATGGAAAGCAAATCATGATAAAATAACAGCTGGTATGTTTTATAGTTAACTCAGGAAGTCTTTGACTTTTAATTTGTTAGGTTTTTGAAAAATTACACTTAACATCACAATATCAATTTTCAGGTATTATCATCGTTTGGAGTCGGACGTTGAGGAGTTGCCAACAAGTTATCGGGTTGGATCAATCTTGTTTGAGACAGACGAGCTGAAATTGGCTTTGGTCCAAGAATGCAAAGCTTGGAAACGATCTTTCGGAGGAGCGTTGAATGACAAAGCTGGCACTGAGCAAGAAAACATCTTCAACTTCATCGATTCTCTCAGCAAGAGAATGAAGTAATGAAATGGTTGTAGTTGTGCATATTTATTCTCCTGACACCGGGCAGCGTAGGACGATAATTATTAGTCGATTCGCACACTTTTCATTGAGATGATTACTTCATGTTTGGAGGAATCCGCAACTGCTAAGGAGTTTTTACTGACCCAATGTTCTGTGGATTTCTCCTAATTATTGTCCACTGAATTTGGTGCTTGTTCGGAGCCACTAAGTCAATATAATCATCGCAAAGCGTCTTATAGAAGTATACAGCAACGTGACCAGAGTGCGGACTGAACTCAGATTATGCGATTAGGGCCATCGTAAATAAACGATGCCTTTACTCTCTTGGCCGCGCTGCCTACTTGGGTAAACGTTGCATCGTAAATTGCAACTACCTTTGAAATGAAGCGGCTTAATTCAGCTCTAATTCTACTGTAATATATTCGTTTGCTTTTATATTTTCCTTTGCACGGGGTTGTTACGTTTTAGAATCACTTTATGAGGAATATGGAATATCTTATGCAAAATGTCACAGCCACCATTTTACAGGTTTCTTAAAAAATATTTTGCTATTGAATTGTTTTCACATAATACCGTGTATTTTGTTTTTTCAGTCGGTCTATTAATGACCTTGATGACGTCAGAGGGGCTATGGCGGCACTTCGCGAACTGCGAGAAGGCCAAATTAAGATCGACATGACCGTTGGACCAATAGAAGAAAGCTACGCTCTGTTGAACAAGCTCGAACTGACCTACAGCGATGGAAATGCTGAAAAAGTTGACGGATTAGCTTATCAGTGGAAAAATTTACTATCTACGGTAAGAAAAACTTGTTGTTTGTGTGTGCTTGCGTGTATTCTGTGCAAAAGATAATTAATTAGCTGATCAGAGAAAAAATTTCGAACTTTTCGTAAGAAAAATGTTTTGTTCGTGTTTGCATGCGTGCATATATTGCAAAACGTTTTTAGAAATGTTATGGTCTGCATTGTTTTGGTAAGAAAAATTAGGGGGTTATAGAAAAAACTGTTGTTTATGCGTGCGTTTTGTCTGTAGCCAGCAGAAAGGCTGAGAAGGTAAAAGCATCGTTTTTACGACGACCCTGATTGTATGATCTGCGTTCAACCTGCACCCTGGTCAAGTTGTTGCGTTCTTGAATAAGATGCTTTACGATGACTATCTCTGCTTGGTGGTTTTGAACAAGCAGCAAGTGCAGCCACAAGAATTCTTGAAATCCACACGAACACTGAATCACTGGAAACTCTTAAAGCAGGTGCGAATTCCTCTGAGCACGAAGTAGTTATCGTAACGAACAATGTGAAGATTGCCCAAAATTTGGCGTCTGACGTTGTCCGGTGACAGGACAACAACAATATATAAGATGATGTTATTTTGTTTATTTTTAGGTAGTGGTAACTCAAGGTACACTACTCGAGGTACAACCAGGATTCAAACAAGCTCTATTGACGGGCGTTGAGAAGTTCCAAGTCGACACGGCCGACTTTTACGAGGATTATGAAAAGAAGTAAGCTATTACGATTGTGTTCCTTTGCATTACGTGTTGACAAGCTACAAGTAAAATCAGTTCATTACCTAGTGTTTTCAATTCACTACATGCTTTGGAATAAGTTTAGGTTCAGCTCTTTACAGTTTTGCTTTATAATTATGAAATTTTTACATAACTTTCAATTCAGTTATATATTATTCAAATAGGTTTTATTTGAATACGGTTGAAAAGGATTTAAAGCAAATAACCAAAAACGTCATTCCAAATTATAGCCTATACTTGATTTTATTTTAGCAGTAGTATCTTGCTTGAATTACTTTTAAGAAGTCCATTTGTTATCTCAATTATTTGCATCGTATTTTAGGGGTCCAAACATCCAAGGAATTCCTCCTCGAGAGGCGAGCGACCGGTTACAGATCTTCCAAACGAGATTCGATGAGTTGTGGAGAAAGTATGTCACATATTCTGGAGGAGAGGAGCTCTTTGGACTTCCTGTTACTGGTAAGTTATAGGCTATCTGCATCATGATTGATTGTTAGGACATGTGTAACTGACGGGGGGTCAGCGGGACACCAGCCCCGAGATGGTAATAAATTTTATGATTAATTTGTCGATTTTCGCTGCACTTAACGATCTGAAATTTCTATCAAAATTGTTTCAGAGTACAGTGATCTGCAACGAATTAAACGCGAGTTGACACTCCTGCAGAAACTGTATGGTTTGTACAACAACGTTATTGAGAGCGTCAATGGATACTACGACATCCTGTGGTCCGAACTTGATATCGAGAAAATCAATCAGGAGTTGCTAGACTTCCAAAACAAGTGGGCTGCTGCTTTTTACTTAGGAATGTATTGACTTTCATTATCAAGCATATGTGCTGAGAAAGAGAGTTATTTAGTAAAAAAGTAGATAGGGATCGATAAATTTTTGTTCTATCAATTCTAAAGAGAAATCATTTTTGAGTAAAATATTCTTTTGTTTTACTTTAAAAATAATGCTTTCTCGGCATCAATGCTCGCTGAAATAAAATTTTTGTTTTAAAATTCAATAAGAGTACTGCTGAATCGCATATTTACTTTCCAATTTGCTTTGGCTGGAATGCAGATACAAAAGAGCTGGAACGTTCTTCGTGTCAATTGTTTTCACCTGTTTACACAACTCAAAAATGATAGCGTTACCACGTTTTGATTTGACCCTATTCGAAATGGCGCCTAATTAAATCTACGGACTTGGTTTAGCGGTAACGCGATTGTCTCTGGAGCGGGAGGTTTGTGGTTCGAATCTCTAGCCGGTCAAATTGGACGCAGTTTTGCTAACGGCTTGCCACCGCTGCGACATTTTGAAAACAGCTCTGTTGCCCGCGCCCATTGACGAAGAAACGGAGCTTCGCAAACTCGTTACACGCTTCGGCGTAATACAGCTAGTATGTAATGAAAGATTTGGTTTTACTCAATACCAGATACTTTGTCAATTACTGTAATTGGCCAGTTGATTGAGATAACGTATATTATTAGATTCTGTTTGCGTTTTGACCTTTTGTATTAGTTCATTAATTTGCTCACGATATTTTTGTTTCAGGTGTCGCAAACTGCCGAAGGCCTTGAAAGAATGGGAGGCCTTTTTGGATCTCAAAAAGAAGATCGATGATTTCAGCGAGTCCTGCCCACTGCTGGAAATGATGTCCAACAAGGTTGGTGTAATGACTATCCAGGGATAGAGTTGGCCATTGCACAATCCGGAGTGTTTTTGTTTTCGCTAGTCACGCGTTTGTCTTCTGGTGAACATTTTTGATTAATTTTTTTTTTGGTTACAACAAAATAATGATGGCAATAATTGATTTCCGAGCAACAGAACTGTTTTTTAATTTTGGGTAATCCAGCCAAATAATAGAAAATTACATATTTCTGTTCGAACCGTACTGGAGTGCAAATTTTTCAACTGTGTAAGGTGCTCTTTGATTTTGATTTTTAACGTTGCAGTTTTTAAAATTTGTTTGTGTGAAGTTGCGAGGTGAATATAAATTTTGAATTTTTATTGCTTTGTCATCGAACCAGAGAACTGTTTGCATATTTTATTATCAACTTTAACGACACGATTTTTTAGGCTATGATGACTCGCCACTGGGACCGAATTGCAAAGATCACTGGGCACGCATTTGATGTAGAAAACGAAAACTTTCAGCTGAGAAACATCATGGAGGCTCCTCTTCTAGAAAACAAAGAAGACATTGAGGCAAGAAAAATTTGGTCAAATTATGAAGTTTTTACTGCACAGCTACTGCCCTAAGCAATTTTTTGGCGCTTTGTTATTTGGAAATCTACGTAGTTAATGTTTAATGGACAATTTATTTCAAACATTTTTCTTTGTGATGTAGGACGTGTGCATCAGCGCTGTGAAGGAGCGTGATATTGAAGGAAAATTGAAGCAGGTTGTGGCAGACTGGAGTCTACAAGTTTTTACTTTCTCGTAAGCTTCTTTTTTTGATCTTTTAGATTTGTTTGGTAATTTTTGCTATTTTTATACAAAAGATGTAACTGCTTTTTGTGTATTGGTTTAAATTTATGTTTAATTTTTTTTGTTTGATAACTGTTTAGCACTTAAAGGTACAGATTGGTTCACTTGCATTTGGGATCACCGGGATTGTTTCCAGCCGTATTCGGATTTATTACCTCTTTGCTATCATACAACACTTTATGCCCCTTTAGGATTTTAAAGCCTCGGTTATCAAACAATTTTTGAAACCGCTTCAATTCAAATTAATTATTATTCTAATATTCAGAACGTTCAAGGCTCGTGGAGAATTGCTTTTAAAAGGTGCAGATATTCAAGAAATTGTAGCTCTCATGGAGGACTCGCTTATGATATTGGCTTCCCTTATGAGCAACAGGTAATTTGTGGTAGGTCAAATGGCAAAAAATTACAAACATCTATACATTGTTTTGCGTAGCTTGCTGATTGTATGGTTTTCTTCTTCTGTCACGTGAAAGCCACTCTTCATGTGCTCCGAGATTAGCTGTGATGACAATGTAATTTTTGCTTTCTGTTTATTATCTTGAAACCTCTAATTATTTAAGAAAAAGAAATGCTTAATTTTAAGCGTGCCATGATGAGATTTTAGCCTCAGAAGTTGTTGTTACCTTTTTATTGAGCACCAAGCGCGCAGCCAGAATTTTGCCTAGCGGCTTAAATTCAAAGTTAAAATTTTCCGTATTGAAAAATATACGGCCACCGTCGTGTTGAGAAAACTGGTGCAACCCAAGCGGTTGAAAACGGAGGTCTGAAGTAGAGCCCTCACCGCTGAGAGTCAGCATGAAGTCTGGAGGGAAAGCCTTTGGCCGATTGGCAATTTTTAAAGTTTTTCGGAAAAAGTAGCTATTTAACACCGTTTGAAAAAAAGACCATACGTTTTTTAAGCCATTTAGAAGAATTAAGTGGCTAGAAATAAGCTTTAACTCTCATCAACTCCCTTTAGCTAGTCAAGTCTAAAATACCATACGTGTGAATGCTTGCATGCTTGAGTTAAAGTTAGTAAGAAACTAGACTATAAAAGGGGGACATGAATTTTCCTCCTGGTTTCATACCCGCTGGGAGCAGTATGTATGGGCGATAATGATAAACTTATACAAAATTTAATTTCACTGACCACAAAAAATTGGTCATTTTTGTTGCTTCACTTCAAAATTGTACCATTTGGTTACTTTGGTGGTAGAGTTTTGTTTTTATTCAAGCTATTTTTGCTTCTAAAATGGTTAGTTTCAAAATTCCGAACTCTGATACTTTCTTATTTACAGATACAACGCTCCCTTCAAGCCTCAAATTCAAAGCTGGGTACACAAATTATCCGGGACTACTGAGATCATTGAGAATTGGTTGGTGGTGCAAAACTTGTGGGTCTATCTTGAGGCTGTGTTTGTGGGTGGTGACATTGCGAAACAACTACCGCAGGTTTGTCTTTTATCTAGGGAAATCTGAGCGTTAAGTAACCATGAGAGTTCCCTTCTTTTCCACGATACAAAATTTTGTCTCAAGGTGCAAGAAAATATTTGATGCCATTTTTTTATTTTTTATTTGCTGTAATGAAAAAAAAATATTACATTGTAGTGTCATGCAAAGGTTAAATGTGATCATCAGTTTGTTGATGACTGTGCTAAAAACGTACATGCTGTTGCGTTGCGTAGCTCCTTCGGTTTATGCTGCTGTCTTTGAGCTTTACGAAGGTTATGGTTGTTGAAAATTCCTACTTCTGTGATTAAGAGCATGGTGGAACATAATGTCAAATCAAAATTGAATGCCAAAGCGAGTAACGAGTTTGCAAGGTCCATTTCCGCGTCTTTGCGCTTGGGCAACACATCTCCCTTCGAAGAATTGTCGCAGCGATGGTGAGACGTTGGCAACGCTGTGTTCGATTTGACCGGCCCGAGAGTTAAACCTCATACCTTCCGCTCCAGAGACGAACACGTTACAGCTCGATCAACCGGTAATTGAAAAGGTGGAAAGGAAGTGGCCATTTTTATTCCACTCAAAAACTTTTCTTGTTCATCCAGTCAAACTTCATTACATTGTGAGGTTTTAAAAAATTATATTTTTGTCATATTTTCGATTTTGTTGAACTCAGGAAGCAAAACGGTTTGCCAACATCGACAAATCGTGGCAAAAGATCATGCAGAAAGCGCACGAGACCACCAATGTGGTGCAGTGTTGCATGGGCGACGACACCTTGGCGCAACTTTTACCCCATCTCCTGGAGCAACTGGAAATGTGCCAGAAATCCTTGACTGGGTACTTAGAGAAAAAGAGACTCTTGTTTCCAAGGTAAGTAATTTGAGCAGTGTTCAATTAACTTTTGGTCCACCTTTAGACCGTCATTTTAATGTAGACCTCTGGTTGCATTAGTGCAAAACAATATTGCAATTTATTTGTTTTGTTTGTGTCTTCCGCTTGTAGCTTTACGTTGTATCAAGATTTTATAGTAATTGCATCTTTTTCGCATCATACGGTTTATTAAAATGACAGTTAATGAATCCTGACTATTGTTTAGGTTTTTCTTCGTATCTGATCCAGCTTTGCTTGAAATTCTTGGTCAAGCTAGTGACTCTCACACAATCCAGGTTAGTCATAGAAGATACCTCCAACGTAACTCAAACCTGAATCTAAAACTTTTTCTTTAACATATTGTTAAGAACATTGAGGAAGTTTTGGCTACTGCTATCCAAACAACCGTACCTCTGGTAGTATTGTCAAGCGGCTTTATTAACACCCCGTTGCAAGGCAAAAAATTTGCTCTTTGTCTAAGCAAAGCACACAAAGCACCAAACTAAGATGCAAATCGGCTAATTAGCTTTTCCTTTCTCAGTAACAGCTGTTCCATTGAAAAAACCTTCGTAATTACAACAAGTCTAACCTTTTAGGCCCATTTACTCAGTCTGTTCGACAACGTCTATCGAGTTGACTTCGACCCAAAAGTGTACGATCGCATCACTACTATTCGCTCACAAGAGGACGAGGCTGTCGATCTTGATCAACCAGTTATGGCTCAGGTACACATTCTAATTTGTCAGCGTTTAAAAGGCAGTTTTTTGCTACTACAGTGTCGCTCTGGATTTTACTCGCGTCCTAGCCACCTTGCTACTTTCTTGAAAAGGCGCTTCTCCGAAATTATCTGTTATTGCTTGCTTCGAACAAGATGCAAATTAAATTGTTGTTTTTGTAGTCCTATTTATTCTTCTGTCACCGTACAGCGTCAAATGCAATTATTGGACGTTCCGAGCACTTTTTATTGCAATAAGTGCTTTGTGCCCAGAGGAATCCGCATCTGCTTAGAAGTTTCCAATGATCCAACGTTTCTGTGGATTTCTTCGAATTTTGTACATTGAATTTGCTTCTTGTTTGAAGCCAACTAGCAGAGATAATCATCGTAAAGCGTCTTATTCACGGACGTAGCTACGAACTATGAAAGTCAAATGAAATTTTTTTAGGGAAATGTCGAAGTCTGGCTCAAAAATCTTCTCGATATGCAACAATCCACTATACACAGCGTGATTCGGAAAGCGTCATCTGCAATATCGGAGACGAGTTCTTTCAAACTTGTCGAATTTGAAAACGTTTTTCCCGCTCAAATTGGCCTTCTCGGTATCCAGATGCTTTGGACCCGAGATGCAGAGGTGGCGCTG
This sequence comes from Trididemnum nubilum, assembly GCA_963965965.1. NCBI lineage: Eukaryota > Metazoa > Chordata > Ascidiacea > Aplousobranchia > Didemnidae > Trididemnum > Trididemnum nubilum. Next base: position 29,509,396 of record OZ014473.1, on the reverse strand, counting down.
GGGCAAGCAAAATCAGACAAAAAGGTATAAAGTTGCTTATTTGTACGAAATGGCTATTTTCGCAAGACATTTTCATGTAAAGATGGCCAACAAGGGCTTCCTGGCTATTTTGCAGAACTAGCCGGTTTTTAGGTTTAGGGTTAGGGTTAAGGTTAAAGTAAGGCCAAGGGTAGAGTTAAAGTTGGCACTGTCTTCTAAAAATAACCACTAGGCTATTTTTTATTGTCTTTTAAAAATAGCCTCTGCCTTATTTATAAGCTTTTTTGATAAAATACGCTGCATTATTTTGGTATTCTGTACGCAGCAACTTTGCGTTCATTGATTTAATAAGGATGTACATTTCTTCGCAGCTTTTGGTCCGATATTTTAGACAAAATGTATCTTAATTTTTTAAAGTGAGGAACTAAAAGCTTTCCACTGTACAGTGGTAATTTGCCTCTTTTTAAAATGTAATTATATTACATTTTATTCACCAAGTTGCCTTGGCCAGGAGACAGTGAAGAGACCTTTTGTTGTCGAGTCAAGCAGCCACCTGTCTACCGCACACTGAGACTTCCCCACATGGAGGCTTTATGGAGGCTTCCGCTACCTGTCTATCGCACACGGAGGCTTCACACTGTCGCTTTTTAATGCTGAACATTAAGCACGGAAGCTCTGAATGACAATTTTTTTAGATTTTTATTTGACCCGACCGGGAATTGAACCAGGTCTACTGTTTCAGTTACAAACGCTCTACGCACTCAACTGCTAATCGGTAGATCTTCCGCTTTCTAATATCTTTGTTTTTTTCATAAAGGCCATGCCTACAATGAATCAAAAGTTCTTGGACATGCTCAACGAGCTCATCAGTATGACAACAACGGAGCTTACCAAGTACGAAAGAACCAAGTTCGAAACCCTGGTTACAATTCACGTCCATCAAAGAGATATTTTCGATGACATGGTGAGTAGAGTTCTTTGACATTTTGGTTAGAAAAACGCAGTCTGTCCATTTCGGATGTCCGCGAATACTGCGGGTGCTGTTAGGAGGCTGTGGTCTTCCATTTGCGAATGTGTGCAGCTTCGAGTTTTGGTGCAATCGCAACATAACGAATCAAAATTGAAACTCCATTATTCTATTATTATCACTTCATTATTTATTATTATACAGCATATAGTTGAATGTACAATACTCCATCTTGACTCTGCACTGCTTGCTTATAGTCCTGCTAAATGGAGCAAAATTCTGATCAAAATCCGAAAGCGTAATCTCTGTTTTGGGCGAGCAAAACCAAATTCAATTTTATTTTAGTCTGTTATTTACTTTTTTCTTTTAAATTTTTTCTTTTCCTTTTTAGTGTCGTCTTCACATTAAATCTCCAAGCGATTTTGAATGGCTGAAACAATCTCGATTTTACTTTGTAGAAGATACCGACCGGTGTCTAATCCAAATTACCGATGTCAATTTTGACTACTGCAACGAGTACACTGGCTGTACTGAGCGACTGGTCATTACCCCTCTCACTGACAGGTTAGTTTTGTGATGTTATAATCACTTTACCATATACTTAGTTTAATATGCTATAATCTTAGGTATATGCTATTAGTGAAAAATGCGTTTTTGGTAATTATTCTCTATAGAAATACACTGCTTTGTTTTTAACTTTGATGCTTTTTTTATAAATAATTTTTTTGTGATTGTGATATTTCTTTCCTTCGCCTAAATCTGCTCTCGGATTTACCTAATTAGTGTTGGTAAAACTTATTCATTTGAGTTGCGTTTTGGTTGAGTATTCTGCAGTAGCAAAGTATTTCAATTTTGCTTTTAGCATTCAACTCTTTTAACCTTTTGTAGGCCATACATCTCGATTGCTGTCACTTGGAAATTAATATCAATTACAGAGTACAGCTATAAAAATTACAGTATTACTGTGATTTTTATAGAATATGCTTTGCTCTGATTTTACTTTTGTATATCGTCGAGCACTGTTTTAGAAGATTGACTATTAGCACTTTTCGATCACAGTGTGTATCACATGTAATAGCTCAACTATACGAGGGAAACATAATTGACTCAATTCTTTGCCAAACCAGTTAAGCTGTTGATCTTTGATCTGAATTAATCTAATAGGCCTATTTTGTATTTCTTGTATCTTATTAAAAAGGTACCGGTACTGTGTTTTCGTGTGGTTAGACAAACACAAATTGTTCATTCGCATAAAGGAATACACCTTCTCTAGTACTAAAGTAAACTAAGTACTAAAGTGATTTAGGTTACAAAACAAATTTGGTATTTTCAATTTTTATGTTGTGTTTGCCTTCCACGTGGTTTGAATCGTTACCTTCCTGTCTTTCCTTGCAGGTGCTACATTACATTGGCTCAAGCGCTCGGCATGAGCATGGGTGGTGCCCCAGCTGGACCCGCTGGTACCGGAAAGACCGAGACTACAAAAGACATGGGCAAATGCTTGGGCAAGTACGTTGTCGTGTTCAATTGCTCTGATCAGATGGACTACAGAGGATTGGGTCGTATTTATAAAGGTAAGCATGGGCCTACTTTAAAATTAGGAGTGTTTACAAATAAAGTCACCTCAGATCAGCCATTGGCTAGCAGCAATCGAAACGATGCCGTCAGTTCAGTTCATCACAAGTAAAGCGTGAAAATAGCCATCAAATTCCAACGAAAAGGGTCAATATCTGATCTGGTTTTTCAACACTTTAGCGATCTAATGTTTGGTTGTATGATAGTGCACTTGAGCTAACATATTAAATGCAATATACTTAAAAGAGAAGGTTAGATTTTCAGCCAGTTTTCTCTGCGTTTGACGAACATGAAATTAGAAATTGAAGAATGCATTTGCTTAATTCGTAGGTATAAAAACGACTTTTGCGTAAAATAGAGGACTAAACGAACAATAATAATCACGTTGATTTATTTCATTTTGCAGAAAACTAGGGTTGTGTATATTTATAAGTTTTTAAAATTTAAACTTCAGGACTGGCGCAATCTGGATCTTGGGGCTGTTTTGACGAGTTCAACCGGATTGAACTGCCCGTGTTGTCTGTGGCCGCCCAGCAGATTGCCATTGTACTCCAGTGTAAAAAGATGAAGAAGCCTCAGTTTATCTTCACCGACGGAGATGTCGTTGATATGGACAGAGAATTCGGCATTTTTCTGACCATGGTTAGATTTCTTTAATATTATTGAATTGATACCCTGCTAATGTAGATATACGAAGCAAAAAGAGTAATTTTTCGTTTTACGATAGATTCACAGGTTTACAAGTCGCTGTAATTTTTTTTAATAATGATAATAATAATTGTATGTAGGATACATCTAAGATTACAGAGGGCCTGAGGCCTTTATGATCTCTTTGAGATTTAACAATCATTTGTTCCATTAGAAAGAGATTCAGGAATCTGTCTTTCTATTTTAATTTAGTTAGGAATTAGGAATCAGTTGTTTCAGTATGAACAAAGAGATTCAGGAATTAGTTGTTCCATTGTAATGTAGTTACAGATACAGTCGTTGCTTTTTGTAAAATCGTTTAATTAGTGGTGAATATGTAGCGTTCTTTTTCCAATCATATAGTCTAATCAGCTGAATTTTGTATACAGAACCCAGGATATGCTGGTCGCCAGGAGTTGCCTGAAAACTTGAAGATTATTTTCCGACCAGTGGCTATGATGGTCCCGGACAGAAGCATCATCATTCGAGTCAAACTGGCCGCTTGCGGTTTCATTGAAAACATCGTCCTTTCCAAGAAGTTCTACACTTTGTACAAACTGTGCGAGGAGCAGCTTTCAAAACAAGTATTGTTTTTCAATATCTGCAGAATCTTTGTTTAACTTGTTTTCACTAACTGCTGCGATTGTTTTTGAAATGACATACAGCCTAAATCTAAACCATAATAATGAGCATTCTGCATAAGTCGCTTGTATTTTTTTATTTTTATTTTACGTGAAAAATCATAGAATTTTTTCGGTATTCTATTTTTGATATTGAGTCAAACACACAAAAAACTACTACGAGGTATACTCAACTTCCTTCTCATTGATATTGTGGTAAATTTTTTGTTGTTTGCATAGCGGTCGGCCAAAATTTTGCTATTTTATTTTTTGCTTAAATTTCAATTCTATCATATCCTAAAAACCTAACGGAGCTCGTAAGATAGTTTTTAGTTTGCTTATAGTGTTTTCAAACTTATGGGTTTAGGTCCATTACGATTTCGGTCTACGAAACATTCTCTCTGTACTCCGCACTCTCGGAGGAGTGAAGAGAGCAAGTCCGGAGGATCCGGAGCCCACCACCGTAATGAGAGTCCTCCGCGACATGAACCTCTCCAAGTTGGTGGATGAGGATGAACCTCTTTTCCTTTCGCTTATCAACGATCTGTTTCCTGGAATCCAACTTGACAAGGCAGGCTACCCGGATTTGGAAGCTGCCATTGAAAAACAGGTCAGGGCTTATATTTTACGGGAAGCTTTTTATGGCGGCCACCTTTTTTCACTTGTCAAAGCTTAATAATATTTTGTTGACTTCGACTTTTTTGTTTAAATATGACAAAAATACCACAATTTTATGTGAAAGGTACGTTTTCGTATAGTACTTTTTTTTAAACGATTCATACAGGAAGAGAGAGTATTTCCCCCAAAACCTTGTCTACCTTTTTATTAATTTTTAGCCAAATCTAACCCTAACATAAGTCTTTACTCTAAAACTAACTCCAAACTCTACTTCTTATCTTTAAAAATAGAAATGAAAAACGCCCGGATATATTGCTTCTCATTTTCGTTTTATTCTGTTAAAATCAAAAGTTTTCGGAGAATTTATAGTCATTTCCATTAATAAAACATGCTAAAATCCTATTTAGTTACGTAAAAACAATTGCTAAAGCTTCCATACGTACCAAAAGTTTTTCACTTATCTTTATCTGAATTTATATCTAGATGCAGCTTGCATGTCTTCGTTTATTTTGATTGTTGATGAAACCAAATCAATACGTTAAATATAAAATAAACCACAAGGCGCACCTTGCAGTTTCATTTTGTCACTTAAGCACAATAGTGATCATTAAGAAAATCCACTCTCCATTAAAACAACGACAAGCGGTAGAAAACCAATTTACACTTAACTGTAAAAATAAATAACATCCGGCATTGTACCTTGCCAGCAACTATAAATGATTTTGCTTCCAGTTCAAGTTTTTATTTTTTTAGGTTCATGAAGCTGGGTTGATACACCATCCGCCTTGGATTTTGAAACTCATCCAACTTTTTGAGACTCAGCGGGTACGTCACGGGATGATGGCTTTGGGTCCCAGTGGGGCTGGAAAGACGAAGTGTATCAACATCCTTATGAAAGCTATGACTGATTGCGGGGAGCCTCACAGGTTGGACATTTTTCTCACTAATTTTAATACAGCAAACTAACATTGTATTAGAACATTAAAAACCTTACAATCCCACTGGCTGTTTCTCGCATAAATGGGATCGTAAGAGTAAATTGAAACTTTGAAGTTTGAATTTTAATTTTCGACTTTTAACTTGTTTAGATTTACCCCAATAATGACATTTATGGGTGAAACAGCCAGGGTGTTTTTAATTTTTTAAAGTCTTTTTACTGCGGTAATCTGTAATATTTGCTCTAACTCTTCATAATTGAGCACTAACTTTTTGAAACCCTGATAGAAATCACAAACCATATCTACAGTACCTCTGTAGTTCTTGAATTTTTGAAATCATAAAAAAAATCTTTACGTCACAATGACGACCATTTAACAGCTTTCTGCAAAATTTTATGTGTTTGTAAAAACTATTGCGTTGTTTATGATGATAGTAGTTTTTTATGAGTTTAGATTACGTTATTGAATTGATTATCTGCTGATTTCTTTTAAACAAGTTAAAATTTGAGGTTTAAAAGTTGGACAACTCAGTTTTGATTAAACACGTAACACAAATAAATACTGTTCCTGCGTAACGCCCAGTTATCACCACTGAAAAATTGACCAGAAATCTGGTCACCATGAAAATAATGCACTCTAAAAACAGAATTTTGAACTTTTTTGTTTATTAACAGGGAAATGCGAATGAATCCGAAAGCTATCACAGCTCCTCAGATGTTCGGAACGCTTGACGTAGCAACCAATGACTGGACGGACGGAATTTTCTCTACTCTGTGGAGACGAACACATAAAGCCAAAAAGGTACTAGTACTGCCCTATACTGAATCACAATTAAATGTTTTGAACCGTAGCTCATAGTTCATTTAGTCGTTATTGTTTTTAAAATCAAGCGATGCAGTCATTACGAATCTTAAAGTCACTATAGGCTACCTTAAAAATCTTATTTTCAATTTTGCGTGATTTTTCAAAGTTTGGAAAGTTCAAACTTTTCCATTTGATCTAGCATGGAGAAGTTCAAACTTTTCAACTTGATTTAGCAAGAAAAACCTTTTCGGAGGCTCAACAAATACAAACCAAGTCAACTGACTGCCTCAAGGTGACCGTGAACCAACTGACCGCCAACACTAAAGTTAGGGTTAGTCGTCATCAGTTTCTTTGCGATCAGATTGGGGTGGCCAGTTGTCGTTGACCCCAGAGCAGGTAGGCCATCATTTAGAATTTGACCGACGACTCAGAAATTGGAGCTTTGGAGATATTTAGACATATGCATACCAAGAGAAGATGTTTGAGGTTTTTTTATCTTCCCCTCTGTAAGAGCTACTGCGGAGGCTTTAGGTGTTTGGTGCCACATGACATTGGCAGCAAAAATGCAAAATTACTATTTTAAAGAATGACATCTGCCTCAAGTTTTTTTGTTATGTTAAGGGAGAGCACATTTGGCTTGTTCTGGATGGTCCAGTTGATGCTATTTGGATTGAAAACCTCAACTCTGTGCTTGATGATAACAAAACCCTGACTCTAGCCAATGGAGACAGAATTCCAATGGCGCCCAACTGTAAGATTGTCTTCGAACCCCACAATATTGACAACGCATCTCCAGCTACTGTGTCACGAAATGGTAACTATAAGAATTTCTTGTTTTTGTTTAATTGTTGCAATACAAGAAAATCATTAATATTAAACCATCTTTTGAAAATAAAACAAATTTAAATGTTTTAGGATAGAGATATTTTGTTTAGTCTCATATGAGGTCGTTGATTCGGGCAGGAATATGTGTCTTTTTAATATCAACACAAATTGTTTTGGAGGGCTTCTATTTACATATCTTTCGTCAGACTTTGCTTTTGCAACGATACACTTCATATAATTGGCCCCTTTCCAAGCTCCACATAATTGATTGGCTGGATTATCATTGGAAAAGGTGCCCCTCGAGGAGAGATTGTTATTTTTTAAAATTTACCTTCGAAAGGTTGGATTCCACACTTGGTAGAAGATTCGCCACACATTGGGGGGCTGTTACCCTAACGCTAGCTCTATCACCCTAATTCTAGCTTTAATCTTAACCCTTAGCCTGATCGTCGAGAAGCTGATGTGTGGCAAATCTTCCAATCAACATCGACAGACACTCAGCCGACATTTACGACTGAAAACACAGGGATTTTTGCTTTGCCCACCAATGTGTGGCGAATCTACTGGTAACTGGATTCCACCATACCATTAGAACAGAATCATGCCTGCGTATCGAAAGTGTTGAGCTAGTACTAAACCAAAAATCTTTCGACGAGTTGAAAATTTTGAGCAACTGGAAGATTTAAATCATAGTTTGCATTTCTCGCGTTGCAGTAGCAGCTTTCGAGCTACTTTGGTTGCGGCATGTTTGTTTGCAATCTGCAACTAATATTGGTAAATTAGCAAAGTTTCAAATTTTCAAATGCTTGTTGATTAAAGTGGTATGTTTTTCAGGAATGGTGTTTATGAGTTCATCTGTGCTGGACTGGCAACCGATATTGAAAGGATGGTTGCAAACTATTCCACAGCAACAAAACGATATTCTGTGGGATTTGTTTGAGATTATATTCCAGGTGTGACATATCTATTGTGTTCCATTAGCAGACTTTTATCTTATTTTTTGCTTGATCATATTTTCAAATCTAACGCGGGAATTTACAAGTACTTTTAGGTTTAATCAGTTATCTATCATAACTTAGTTAACTGATGAACGTCAAGCTTGTGTCGTAACGAAGGAGATGATCGCCTTTAGATATAATGATCCCTCCAAAAACGTGAATGCATTTATTAAATTTACTATTTGGGCCTAGGCCACCTCCTCTTAAACGAATTCTTGTTTGCTACTGGCTATACAGAAGTAGATTCACATTTGGTTCTACCCAAACTATAAAGCAGAGTTGTGTTTAAACTTACTTGTCTTTCATTTGTCAATAAAAAGTAACTGTAGTGTAAAAGTTTACTTACATTATTATTTTGTACTTTTGTAGGACGCGCTCAACTATTTGATGACTAGTTTGTTTCCCAAAATGGATTTGCTTGAATGCATGTACATCAGACAAGCAATAGATCTACTTCAAGGTGGGTTGTTTTTCGTAGTTTCGAAATATCAGTCGTTTTTTTGAGCGAGTGAAAGCGTGATGCGACAAATATCATTTTGTAAAAAACTAGCAATAAGCTAGCAAACCCATAAAAATTGCTTTTTAAATTAACATTGATTTTGGGGTGCTCTTCTTGTGCTTTAAGTGCACGTTCAAAGTGGTCTTATACCAGCCTCGTACCCGAAAAACTGCTCTAATGCTATTTTTTTGTGTCTTGTCGGATGTTGTTATTTTAGTTAATTAGTGCAACTTTCTAAACGAAACTAAAGTAAAACAAAAGAAAAAAATCAAAAGCTTTCCATTGCATTGCGCTTTTTAAAGGAGCAGCATAACTTCAAACGGATGGTTGTATTTTTGCATTCTAAAATAGTTTGTAGAACTAAACTGTAATTTAAATAAATAATTTTTGGAAATGAAGTTTTGATTTTGAATGCTTTTGTCAATTTCAAGGCCTAATTCCGAGTCAAGAGGAACAGAGCAAGCAGATTAGCAAATCCCATCTTCAACGGATCTTCTTCTTTGCTCTCATGTGGTCCTTGGGCGCTCTCTTGGAGCTGGATGACCGTGCGAAGATGGAAAACTTTATCAAGACCAAAGCTCCATCGCTTGACATTCCTCTAACCCAAGATGACGAGACCATCTTTGAATACATGGTAATTTAGTAATGCGCAGGAATGTTTCAGTTCTGTTTCTGTGTTTTTGCCACTTTTTTTGTGCGTTAGTTATAACCGAGTAACAAAGCTTTAAATCTTAAGTTGATCGTATGGTTTGGTAACTTTATTGTGCGCGTTTCAATTTTTTATTCTGCGCAAAATTGTAACCTAAGACTAGGACAATTATTATTGTTCATAAAGACTGGACAAGGTTGTACTCGAATCTCAAAAATTTATGCTTACGTTTTTGGTTCTAAAAAATTAAATTTGACATCGCCCAATTTTCGAAACCAAAACAAGACATAGCATTTACTACGCGTTAGCGCATACATTCAGAACTGGCAGCGGATGATCAAAATCGAAAGAGCGTTTACACTGGACGCGATGCAAACAAAATTTGACTTCATCGACAACTTGCGAAAGGTTTTAACTTTTGCGAATTTCGCAAGCGGATGCGTAACTTTAAAACAAAACAATTTTTGATTATTTGGCTTATTTTGAACATTTGACGTGAGCAACTACTTTCGAAAGCTGCCAATCTTCGCTTCGCGTCCAGTGTAAATACACCTTAACTCTCAACTTCAGGAATAGCTATCCAACGCTTTATCGCTGAACTATCATTTCAAAGTTCGAATTGAATCATTTTTGTCAAAACGGGCCGCTATTTTTTAACTGGATGCTTGTTTCCAGGTGAATGAAGAGGGAGAATGGGAGCACTGGAACAAACGAGTGCCCAAGTACAACTATCCTCATGACTCCATTCCCGAGTACTTGAGTATTCTCGTACCGAATGTCGACAACGTCAGAACCGACTTCATCATGCACACGATTATGAAACAGGTTCGGTGACTAATTATTTATTATTTAATTGTTGAACTACATCTATAAAAGCAGAAATTCGTCATAAATTGCGTGAAAGCACAAAAAAAAAGAGCTGTAAAATGTTTTTGTCATTAGAACATGAATCGTCCAAATAGACTTTTTGTTGCACTTTTTTTATAAAAAGGAATTTCACAAAAACACGAGGCTCATTTTTTGCTCAAAATTCAAGAACAGATTAAGAAAATTCCCTGTTATAGTATGAACAATAATTAAACAACACGTGCTAGTAATTTGATTTGCCTAAGAGTAATCAACTAATCATGAAATGACAAAAGACAATTTTTAATCAAGCAAGAATTAATGTTTTTCTCTTTATTCTCCCATAAAGTTAAGAACAAATGAGAAGAAAATTTTAAAACAGCCCTGCTCAACCCAAAATAGTTCCTTTACTGCAAGAAACTTATTTGGCTAATTTTCTGAAAATTAATTTAATTTTTTCGTTTGTTGTTTAGGAGAAAAGTCTCTTGCTGATTGGTGAGCAAGGTACAGCTAAAACAGTGATGATCAAAGGCTATTCAAAACGCTACGATCCTGACCGACATCTTTTCAAAGCTCTAAACTTTAGCAGTGCCACAACGCCCAACATGTTCCAGGTAAAAGAATAATTTTAAGTACCACAAATGTAAATTATTTTGCGTATGATTACCAACTACTGATAATTTTTAAGCGTGCTTGGTATGTGTTATTAATAAATTACTTCCTTTAACTGATGATATTTTCTGCTTGTTTTTTTGTGATTTTGTTCTACTAAAATAAGACTTTGGTGAAATATGTTGATAAGATTCCTAACAGCTCAGATGAATGATGAGCAATTGTGTATTTCATGCAGCAATTTTTTAATGTTTACAATATTTCGTTCTATTACTGCATGGTTGCAATACCTATGAAAATGAGTTCGGAGGTTAAATTCGCAGACTGATAAAACCATAAACGTAATGTGACTTAGCTACCGTCTGCAAATTTTCTTCTTAAGAAGCATTATTGCCCAGAAAGAACAAGTTGCGTGGACCCGACCTACTTGTTACACATTCAGTAGAATTTAGAGAGTACAAAGCAGATTGAATGTAGTAGTTAAGTCTGCGTTTATTATGTAACCAAAAAGCGCTTATCACCTATTTTCATTCGCCTCTTTTTTTATGCCAAGTCATCAATTACGATTTGTCAGAAGATAGATATCAATGCTTTGTTGCAGCGCACCATTGAAAGCTACGTCGACAAGCGAGTTGGCACCACGTATGGTCCTCCCGCTGGGAAGAAGATGACCGTATTCATCGACGATATTAACATGCCGGTTGTCAACAACTGGGGCGATCAGGTATTAAACAATCAAGGCTATTCGTTCATTGATGAGTATATACCACATACTTAGCATCTCTGCAAACATGCCAACGCTTAGTGCTTTGTTAGGTTCTATTTGCAAGTCTTTCGTCCGGCTGGGCCACCACAACCGGTAAAATGCTTCACCCCAAAGGAAAACATGCTTAAAGTGTCTTTCCCAAGGACAAAAATGCATTGCCAGTTTGAGAATTGAACCGGAAATCGTCATCTTTTTGATCACCAACCTTACGGCCGCAATATATTGGTGCTGATTACCAGTATACCGAGAGTACAACTATTTTTAATTGTGGTGACATACCACTATTGTGGTTTTTGCCTTTATTTCAACCCAAACAGCCTTTTTAATCCTTCCATAATGCAAGAGTTAGGTATTATTCGATCTGGAAAATCAGCAATTCAACCAATCTTGACCAATTACTCATGTTTGCAGATCACCAATGAAATTGTGCGACAGCTGATGGCGATGAAAGGTTTCTATAGTTTGGACAAACCAGGAGACTTCACTAATATTGTTGACATTCAATTTGTGGCAGCTATGATCCACCCAGGTAAAATCTGGCAGCAGCATTTCTGCGATTGTAAATACCGTTTTTGTACAGTTATACTCTATATACAGCGTCGATTGTCACAGAAAGAGCATCTAATTTTTGATTTTTAAACCAGACGTTGGAAGGATCGTATGCATCGACGTGGATTAACTTTGATCCTTAGATTGATAAAACATTGTGGGTAAATTTGGACGAATGCCCGTACCAATTGCTGTAATCATAAAGTAATTCAAGGATGACTCCTCTGAACTTATAAATATGGTTGATTTGAATCTAATAAGTTAAATGGTTTGGAAGATTTAAAATTGATAATCCGAGAATCAAAGGTAATTCACGTTTGTGCATACTACCCTCAGTCTTGACTCTCAATGCGTGTAATGACATATTTACACTGCTAAGAAATTGAACATTGATTCAAGTTCGAATCCAAACGAAAGATCAAACCACTACAGGGATATGTCAAGAAGGATATTTGGCGTTTATAGGTACAGTGCTTCAAAAGATTTAGGCCTATTTAATGACAATGTGGAGTTAAATTTATTAAACGAATTATGCCGAGCTGTTATAGCATCTAATTTCACTTCGAAACTGAGCAATGGAAAAGTATGGTTAAGCATAAATAAACAAAAAACAGAACAACGGAATGAAAAACGAATTCTTGTTTTCCTAATTCAGGTGGCGGTCGAAATGATATTCCCCAACGTCTGAAGCAGCAGCTTTGCATCTTCAACTGCACTCTGCCTTCGAACAATTCAATTGACAAAATCTTTTCAACAGTTGCAGAAGGATACTTTTGCAAAGAACGTGGATTTAAACCAGAGGTATTCATTCATTAATTTATTATTTATTGCTAATGCTATATTATATTGTTGATTTCAAAATATTAAAGTTGTTTTGGGAACAGTGGTTGTGGGAACTGTGTACAGACATCTCACCAACACAGTTGAAACTTACAAACGCTTTTCTGAAAAACTACATGGTATATTTAATGATCTTAGTATCAATAACCACACTTTTTATGCTCTTGGTGACTAGAATATTGACCTAATTAAAGTCCAGACAAATAATAATATCAGAATGAACGTAAACAACATGACTGGATCGCCTTGTAATTGTGCAATTGAAATGCCAACTCGAATTACTGATCATTGGAAAACACTTCTTGTTCATATATACGGTAATAGTTTTTGCAATAAAGAATCCCACGTAAGCGGAGTAATCATTTCAGACTTAAGTGATCATTATGGAACATTTATTGCAACTAATGCAAAGAAACTGAAGCAAAATTATTGAAACTTTTAAGCACTCGGGACATGACAAAATTCAATTTAAATTCTTCTCTATACGAGCTAAACAAGGAATTGTCCCAACTTACTTTAAAATACAATATTCATGTGAACGACCAATTTGAAACATTTTTTTAGTATCTTCAGCAAGATACAGTAGTTGATAAACATACTCTCCTAAGAAAAGCCTCGCACTAGGAAAAAGGTCTTCATGCAAAACCATGGCTAACTCGGGGGCTGTTAAAATCAATACTACACAAAAATATGTTTTCCTATGAGCTGCACAAAAATTACAATAAGAATATGCTCAAAAATTACAAAAATTATTGCAATATTCTGAGTAGAATAATCAAAGCAGCCAAAGAAAACCACTACAAAGAAGCGGTTGCAGAAAACAAAAATAACTCATTAGATTTATGGAAAATAAAAAATGAAATTGCAAACTTCAAAAGCAAACAGAAAACAATCCCAACAGAGCTACACACCGTAAATGGTGTTAGTCGTGATCCACAAGTTATCTGCGAAGAACTAAATACATTTTTTGTCAACATCTGGAAAAACCTGGCCGATAATATTGAGCCACCTCTAAATCCTAGACCTTGAACACTGCCTAGCTCAACGAGCCCTATGAACTTATTTCCTTGCGCTAGCAACACCCTCTGAAATTAGCTCTATCATCAACAATTTAAAATCAAAAAATCGATTGTAGATTTCTAAAATACAACTATCTAATCATTTCTCCAGTAGTAAGCGATGGACCGATTTAATTCATGTATAGAGCAAGGAAAGTTTCCAGATGCTCTGAAAATAGTGGAAATTATGCCTATATTTAAAAAAAATGACCCTAATCAAAAAGCAAATTATCGACCTATCTCACTTCTTTTGCAATTCAGTAAAATACTAGAAAAATTAATGTACTGTATACTCGCTTATATATTTATGTGGAAAAATATGATCTTCTATCAAAGCATCAATTTGGGTTCAGACAAAATTCGTAAACAGTTCACACATTATGTAACATCTATGATCAACTAAGCAAAAACGCAGATAACAGTCTTTACTAATGCTGTTCTTTTTTTGGATTTTACCAAGGCCTATGATTAGGGTTGTACAAAGTAGAATTTCGAATCCTTGAGATTCGAATCTCCGGAGAAACGAATCTCAAAAAGCATTTTTTATCGGGTAATTGGATTCGAAAAAAAATTTTTTGGGCGGAAAAAACGTTTGAATTTTGGATTTCGGCCGAAGATTCACTCTGAATTTTGGCGAAGACCTTTTTTTTTTTTTTTTTTTTTGGAGATCACCTAATTTTGGCCGGAAAAAAACTGTATTGTCACAGTTTGCCATGAGTTATTCTAGAATAGGATTCGAAATTCTAGATTCGAAATGTCTATTCTAGAATACTGCATTATTCTACTTTGTACAACCCTACCTATGATACAGTGGACCATACCATCTTATTGAATAAAATGCATTACTACTTTGGTATTTGGGGGATAGCACAGGAATTGATAAAAAGCAATCAGTCAAACGGAATGCAGTACACCAAACTTTATAACTACAAATCACAGCTGGCAAATGTTACACATGGAGTTCCACAAGGTTCGTCGTTAGAGGCCTTGCTTTTTCTAGTGCATGTAAATAATCTCCCCCTAACAAGCCAATTTCAAACTACGCTGTTTGCCGACGATACATGATCTCCCTCCTTGCAATGATCATTTCAATACTGAATGATCCCCCCTTAGCAAGCCAATTTCAAACAACGCTTAAAAATGGTTGAAAGCAGTTTAGCAAAGTTGGAAAGCAAAGTCAACAATGAGCTTCTGCTAATTGACACTTGGCTAAAACAAAACAAATTATTCTTAAATTCCTCAAAAAGCTGTTATATGTCAATTAACAAAAATCCTAACAAATCGTGTGAGTCTGATATCAGAGTATCCTTATACTCGTTAACCTTGCACAGACAACACTCAGTAAAATATCTTGGCATCTTTATTGATGAAAACCTAAAATGCTCTACTCACATTTATCATCTATTCCTTCAGCTTGCACGATATGCTGAATTTTCTAGAGAATTAGAAACTTCCTTGCATTTGATACAATGCATATGCTCTATCACTGTTTTATATACGCCAGAATACAATACAGCATTCCAATTTGGGGAAATGCCGCCAAAGTTAACCTCAAAGAGTTATCAGTTTGCTCAAATAACATCACTCGCACTATAACGTTCAGCAGAAAATACTGTCTAATAACACTTTTCTACAAAACTCTGAATAGATGAAAATTAAATGACATCTTCAAACTTCAATTAGCCAAATTTATGCTTCAAGTTCATCATAAAGCAGTCTCCCAATTCTTTTTTGACCGCTTCATACAATTAAGCGATATTCACTGTTGCTCTTACCAGGCAAAGAGAAAGCTTAGTATATTTTAAACCTTTTATTAAAAAAACAGTTGGTAAAGAGCTTCTCTCACACAGAGGGTCCAATCTAAATTTGCTTAAAAACCTCTGTAGGAATTCGTTCAAAAACACTTTGAAAAACGTTTACTACAAAACTACTCCGTCACATGAACTCAATCAGTCTGACATTTCCCTTTTCTCTCTAAGTTTTAATTTTGTGGAACATCTCAAATATTATTTTCAATAAATCAGCTAATGATATTATTTATTTTTTTATTTTATGCTATTAAGTGTTGTTTCTGCTGCTTTTACTACTTTGTTTCTTTTGTGTGTATGTGTTCTTGGCTGCTAAAGATTGGACCAGTATCTACAAATTGCGTATTGTGAGCGTAAACCAAAACAAGGTCTTTGAAACAAATTTAATAGTAAACACACTTCACAATCAACTAATTGCAAAAGCGATAATTTACTGTAGTTTACTTCCAAATTGTTACGTATTTATATGATCTAGATTGTTGACTGCATGTTTTTCAAAATTACCTTTTAAACGCCGTATAGAAAACACTGTCTGAAGTTGAACTGTATAAAGGTAAAATTAAGTTAAAATCTGGCATACCTTCTATGTTTAACACTTGATTATTTCCGATTTCTGAACATTTATTTTTAATGTTATTTGTTTTGTTCTTTTATTTTTTTATTATACTTCTCATGTACTGAAGCATCTTGCCTCTTCATATTTTTTCTAGTTATTATTGTCATTAATTTTTTTGTTTTTTTATTTTTTTGTTAATCTTTTTTCACTCCTATTTTTGTCTTTTATTATTTGTTTTTTATTTTATTTATTTATTTTATTATTTTCTTTTCTCAAAATTTGCTTTCATTTTTTAAAAATCATTTGGCGTAATCAGGAATCACCTTGACTGGATAACCTTAGGGTTTTTCGGTGTTTTGTGGCTTAGTGGTAATATTGTGTAGTTGCGAATTGTTTTGTTTATACTTGAGGCGTTTTATTTACCATTGAGCAAATAAATTTATGTTTGTAAAGTTGAATCAAAAAGCGTTGGGAGGCAAAGTCTTTCTTTTGATCACAAATGATCAGTGCAGCAGCGCAATTATAATGGCGTTGCTTTTTAGAATATATATGCTCCAAACATTTATCATTGATTTGTTGTGGTTAATTGAAAGAGACATTCAATACCTTTGGGCTGCAAAATATTTTTTAGCCGCTATCACTTCTTCCATTGATTTGACCTAAGTTGCCACGTGTTTTCAGGTTGTGACGTTAGCACCTCAACTTGTGGCCCTAACCAGGATTTTGTGGCAGTCAACGAAAGGAAAAATGCTTCCGACTCCGGCCAAGTTTCACTATATCTTCAATTTGAGAGATTTGAGCAGAATTTGGCAGGTATAATAATTTGAGGCAGGCAACTTTCTGATTTTTTTATTGAGGTTTTGAAAATTCCTACTTTTTTGCAAAGTGTTTGAAACTCGTCTAACTTTTATGGAAATAGTTTGAATTTTATTATGTAGAATTGAGGACGAAAAAAGAGATATTTTCATTATTCCTTGCTACGAAACCGCTGGTCTGACTAAGCTGTTTTTCAACCAGAAGAGAGCTTTTTCGTAATTGCTGAATTCAACTAATAGTTTAAATGCTTTCATTTAAAAAAGTCACTCTGGTAACTCTGTGGCAGATAGTATTTAAATATGAAAGGAAATTACCCTGACTTGGAGCATATAATTAAAATTTTGGTCAAATCAAATATTTTATTATACTCACTCTCCTAAACGTGCAACGACTTTGCTGGGCCCATCTCCGCGTCATTGCTCCTGAGGGCAACATAACTCCTTTCGAAAAAAGATTGTAGCGGCGGCAAACCGATGGCGACACTGTGTCCGATTTGACCGGCCCGAGGTTTGAACCTCAAACCTCCCGCTCAAGAGAAGAACGCGTTACTGCTCAACCAACTGACCGGTCATATAAATTTTGGTGATTAATAAATTCTTTTGTAGGGTATTTTGGTTGTGAACAGCGATACTTGTGTGAATGAAGAAATTTTACTCGGATTATGGAAGCACGAATGTCACCGAGTCATCGCCGATCGATTTACGAACCATGAAGACAAAGACTGGTTTGCGAAAGCGCTTGATAAAGTTAGTACCTATAACAAAAACCAGCACTTGCATTGCAAGGGCCTGTTGAAGACGAACCTAATACGCGTAAAAGTTAGTTAACGAACAGAGCTTTTTGAAACTGAAATTTGTCTTCTTTAAAGCTCTAAAAGGCGCAGTCAAAGTGGTTGAATTTTAGTTTTATCAGCTTCTCGAGAATTTTGATTCTTCCTCGGTTCTGACTTCACTCTAATATTTCCGTTTCATTAGACAAAGTCCTTCAGCGATGACTTTTATTTTAAATTAATTTTTCGCTCTCCAGTTCAGAGAGCATCTGTGGAACACTGCGCCCATTTCACTTCAGAGCGCAGTTTATGATTTATTTAAATGAAGTTCTCATTTCAGTTGTTTTTTAAAGATCGAATTTACGTTCAAGCTTATGCTTTGAAGCAAAATTTGTCAGCAGTCACTCTACCAGAATGGTTATAAGGAGGACAAAGCCTTCCCCACCGAGCCATGTCACTTTGAAAATTCTTTAGCATGTTTTGGTTTGGAAGTGGAGGAAGCTGAACTATCTGCAGTATTTTTTGTAGATGGTTGGTGAAAATCTTCCTGAAATGGCTGATAAACTTCCGAAGGAACCGTATTTTGTCGATTTTCTACAAGAAGCTCCTGAAGCTACAGGTTGGTACAATTAAATAATAATAATAATAATGCAGGTTTATCTACTTTAACTAGACGTAGTGAAAGAAGGTGTTTCGCTCAGAAGTCGTCTCTTAAGTTATATACACAAAAACACATAAGTCATGCAGCATAGAAACAAGCAAGAGAATTAAATGCGTACAGTTATTACAGAAAACGGAAATAACATACTACAAATCGAAAAATAACAAATTCGAGTGTATTACAAGATTGCTGTAGATTAAGGAGAGAATCAGTACAAACTTATATCTATAGATTGAATGCTTCACGAAACAAGTAAGTTTTTAAATCACCCTTGAATCTTGGAAAATTTAATTTATTTTTCAGAGCAGTTAGTTATTGATTCCAAAGTTTTGGAGCATAAATCGAAAATGCACGATCACTTATACTAAAGTTGTTGCGTTGCACTTTAAGATGAATAAAACGAGTGGACTTAAAATTAACTGAAACTAAAGATTTTAACTCTTCAGGTTGTGCAAATAAAGTGGGGTAAATGCATTTACACGTCAGCAAATTTATTTTATACCAAATTCTATACTTTATCGGAAGCCAGTGGAATTCCAACAGTAACTCAGTGACATGGTCAAATTTTCTCTTGTTGTAAATCAGTCTCGCTGCGCAATTTTGTGCATATTGCAATTTTTTTGTTAGAGAGCAACTAATATTATAATAAAAAGAATTACAATAGTCAAGCTTTGAAAGAATAAGTGAGGATACTAAGATGGTTACCTCCTTTCTTGTAAGAAGATATTGTATACGTGCAATACTTTTGATAGATGCGACTACAGATGAAACACATTCTTTAACTTGTTGTTCTAATGTTAAATGAGAATCAAGTGCAAAACCTAAATTTCTCATAGTATCACAAAAACGTATACAGGAATTTTCTAGAAAAAAGTCATTAATATTTAGCTGTCGCTGAAGAGCATCATTACAAAACACAATAATTTGGCTTTTCAGTGGATTCAACTTGAGAAAAAATTTAGACATCCATAAATCAACACTTGCAAAAATACAGTTAAGTTTGGTTACCAAAAACTGATATTGGTAAGTAGGTGCAAATGATGCATATATTTGGTGGTCATCTGCAAAGCCTTTTATCTCAAAACCTTCGCGTTCAATAAAAACGAGCGAATATAAACATTAAATAACACCGGCCCAAGAACTGACCCTTGAGCCACCCCCGGTTAAAGCACATGCACTTCAGAATATGAATCATTAACCTTTACTGACATTGTCCTTTCACATAAAAATGATGAAAACCAGTCATAAGCAATTCCTCTAATGCCTATTTGCAGTGACGGCTCGTGACCATTTTGAAAGATAAGCTGCAAATCATATGAAAACATTTGGGCCCTAAAAAGTCAACGTCGTATATAAATTCAACTACGATGAAAAAGTGCAACAGAACGTTTTACCAAAAATGAGCTTTTTAGGTCAACAGGAGTTTACTTCGCAGTTACCTTTGTAATTATTCAAAATTTATGCCTTGTCTATTGTAATGCCTCAAATGCAAAAGCGACAGGTCGAGGCTCGGGCACGGACAAGAAAAACTAGTTTAGATTGGTATCACTGACGTCGAAAGTTCAATTCAAGATTTGGCTGTCGTTACCGGAGCGTGACTGAAGACATGTTTCAAAACCTTATGGATAAACATTATTTCTCCTTAAACATTAATTCTTTATTTAAATATGCCTTTAACCATTGTTTAACATAAGATCGCTCGTAGCAGCCTGGCAGTTTTAGTCGCTGCTTTAATGATTGAAATTCTTTTCAAAAACAAAAATGCCGATGTAAAAACTTTATCTGATCTAATTAAACACAAATTGCCGAAACATATCAAGTACACTTCTGTAGTTTAATCCTTACGACTGGTATTTTAACCACAAATCAAATACTGATCTGCAATATTAATAAGATCAAGGATGATATAAATGGCTTCGGGTGTACAGTTATTGAATTGACGTTCCTTGAGAATTATTTTCAACTTTTCGAGACATTTAAATATTGAAAGCAAACAGCCAGAAGCTGTTAAGTCAGTGAAAAAAATTTGAAAGAGGCACATTTATTCATCTGACTTTCAACGACCACATATTTACAAATTCATTTAGCACAATTGGGTTGCTATTTAAAAGCGTAATGAAGTTCAGTCAAATTTCCATGCTGTTGCAAAGTCGCTGGATATCACTTGCGATGCCACGTTCTAGTTTAGCATATATTCTTCCACGACTCCACAGTCTACACTAACTGCAGTATCCTACTACAGTACAAGATGACAACAGTTCAATGCTTGCTATCCAGAAACACATTTTTACATTTCTCAACAAGCCAAAAAAGCTGCGCGAGCCGCAGCTTATTTTTGTCCATTTATCGCAAGAGAGTGAAGAAAGACTAGCTGTGACGTCACCGCGTACAATTTCAATGCGTTATAAAAGCTGCAAAGTGAACAGCTTTTCTCAAGGCTTTCCAAAAACTTTTTTATATTATAATAGTTATAAAAATGCAGTAATTTTCTAATTTTTGCGGTCGAGCGGGAGAGTAGGAGGGGTAAAGGTGATTAATTATTTACTGGTCGCCACAGCAATTCTAAAAATCTCCAAAATAAAAATATTAATATTAATAAAAAAAGAAAAACAAACAGACGATGCAGGGTATGCTGCAGCTTTTTCAGCTTCCATTACGAGCCGCCCCTGCCTATTTGGGATTGCAAGATGTTTAACAGTATACTAACATTGACAGTGTCAAAAGCAGCGCTTAAATCTAACAGTAAAAGGACAGAAGCAAATTTGTTGTCAAATCCCAGCAATTAATGCTATTAACTTGAAAAATCCTTGATTACACGTATATCAAAATCTCGTTTATTGTAAATAAACAATTATGTACATTAAAAAGTCCGATGCACAATTTAATCAAAAACCTGTTTTGCTGCAAACCATATAAGAACTCGATGAGGTTTCGTCAAAGCAAGTTGAAACTAAAATCAGTAATAACACCTATGAAATAACGCTTGTTGGGGACATTTTACATTGTCTTGGTAATTTTGCTAATTTTATTTGAGAATCTACTCAGAACTCAGAAGCACGTATTTATGTTGATAACCGGGCCAACATATGCAACGTTATTTTATTTTTAAAATCTCTATATGCAACGCGATTTGCTTGAAATCTAAATATACATATACTTCACGATTTGATGAACATTTTTCTACTACACATATTTGGTCTTAATCAAAGTTCGAAGCATTTGGTCACTTCGGATCGGCCACCCTTTTGCTTTGGAATCTATACACCTTTTTAAGTGCACTTGCAAACAGGCCATAGGCTAGCTGGGAGTGATGGCCTGCATGTCAGAGTGGTAAGTCGGGCTAGACTTTTCGGGTCGGGTTCGGACTTAAGTGTGACAAAATTTTGGGCTTAATTCGGGCTTGATATATGTATTTATCTTAAGGTTTTTCATTTAAATGCTATAAAAGCGTAATTAAAATAACTAAATCAAGACTTCGTTTAAAGCATCAATACGATTTTTATCACGCAATCATTATTATTACGTCACAATGGATCAGCAAAGTAGTTTTATTTTAAAGCTATACGAGCAATAACTATTGCACTTATTTTTACAGTAGATCTAACCTAATTTTCGGGCTTTTTCGGGTCTGATTTTGTCTTCGAATCACATTTCGGGTTCGGGCCGGTACTCGTAGGCTTGTTTACAACTTTGCTGCTTGTACGCTCAAAAAAGATGTAATATTCCTCAATGCACATCCACTGTGAAAAATGAAAAAAATGGCCGGAACAAAGAGACAAAATACTACCATAACTCTGACTAGGATTATTGCAATATTACAGACGAATTTACAGTAAGTACATAACCGGCGAAGTTCTTGTTTAAAACTGATTTCTCTATTTTTTCAAATGGCTGCGTGTTCAAGAAACTAAAGATTTTGCGTTGTTTTTACGACGTCTCTAATCGCATGATCGGGGTTCAGCCAGCATCCTGATCACGTTGTTGCGTCCTTGGATAAGACGCTTTAAGATGATTTATCTGTCTTTGTGGCATCGAAAAGCAGCAAATTCAATGGACTAGAGTTCTGAGGAATCCACAGGAACATTGGATCACTGGAAAGTTGTAATTAGGTCCCGATTCGTCCAAATACTGAGTTTTTGTCGCAATGAAAAGTGAGCGGATTGTCCAATAGTTAGCGTCTGACCCTTAGCCTAACTTTTGCCTCTTTATTAGTAGACCAGAAACTGACGGTTTTTTTCTTTTTCTTCACTGTTAATTTGTTCTAAAATATGCCGATTTGCCCAATTAGCGTGACTTTTTTCTAAACAGTTCACTCGTTCTACGAATTTGTCCAATCAAATCAGTCGAATACGCGTGACCGCAAAAAAAACTTCGCAACAACAGCAGATTTTTTTTCTTCGAGCGTCTGTTTCTAGTCAACTAAATACAGATTTTATGGTCTGGCGTTGTCTTGTGACAGAAGAATAAATAATTAACCTTAGCTGACACAAATTTAGCAAAACTAGGGCTCCGTCGTTAAAGGATATTAGCCACAGATTTTGCATAATACTTCCTGAAAGAAGCTTGTCTTTTGGCCTTCATTCAAATTGCAATATACGTCTTTTTACCATGCTTAGTTTTTTTTTTTGCATGTCAACTTGCCGGGCCCAGTTCCTGATTCTTGTTATTGGTTTTTTAGGGCAATTTTTCGCTCGAGTTTACGTACACATTTCAAGAACTTTACAGTAGGTATACTTTACGCTGGTATCGAAGCTATAGGCCAACCTAGTTGCTGCTATTAGGGCGTATTTTCCCCAATATACAGTATTAAACAAGTGCAAATACAACACAATGCCCTGCTAAAATTTGAGAAGGCCTAGTTCTGCATCGGTACTAAAGAAGGAGAATCTGCCTTATAGATTTTTTTTATTTTAGTTTTTTAGTGGGCCAAACTACGAGTCTACAGTGAATTGCTAATATTTGGAATCCAGTTGAAGAATTAAATTGCCCAGCCTCTTCAGCACCCTCCTTACTTTCAGATTAAGTATAGAACACGTCCCGTTTTAACACTTGCATTTGGGTGTTAAATTTCTTAGTAGTTCTTTCGTAATCTAATATCATTTTGGCTTGATTTAGCAATAAGTAGGTACCAGAACGAAGAACCGAACCGGAAAAGTGGACACACAAATGGTGTCACAAAACTCGAATAGCTTAATTTTGATGAATTATAAGTCTTGAACATTCACTTTCAGTTTGGTTTCCGCTAATCAACTTTTGGTCAGCTTCTCCTCGATTATCGTTTGGTTTCAAAAAAAATGTCGACAAAAACACAAAAAACATTATCACAACCAACAAAATTAACGCACTCTCAGGTTTTGTATACTTAGTTAAAAGTCGAGCGGTTCCTGCCAACAGCGTTAAAACAGCTGAACTAAATCCAGTTACCCACACCAGTACTACAGTTTCGTCTTTGGGATAAGTGTGTCGAGTAACTACGTCCAAAAGTGGGATTATACAAATGCGACCTGATAAACCCCACCAGATATTTCCTATGTAGAACCCAGGCAATAATTTGCAGTAATATGAAACCAAAATCAAAATTACACTCCCTAACAACATGCCAGTGCCCACATTTATTTGCGCCGTATGTCGTTGAAAATACAGCAAAATTTTGCTTGATAGAAAAGAACTTGGAAAAGCAGCAATTGCAAATGTCAGTATGATGAAACCACTAACTAACGACGCTGAAGTAGTCATATTGGAGCCATCCATTATAAAGTTTACAAGTTGAGATAAATGCAACATTTCAATAACAATTAAATTGTATGCAATACCAGTGATAACATTGCTTAAAAAATAGGTTCGGTCTTCAAAAAGCTCTTTTGTGCAGGCTACAAAACCACTCCAAGTTCTAGTTTCTTTTAAATTGACGTCGATGATGCGTTTTTTCGCTAGAGCAAGTGTCGGTGGTTTAGGGGGCAAATCTTTTGCAAATAGGCAGAAAAATGAAAACAACAAAACCAAAATCACTTCTACGGCCGAGTAAATGTATGTCAAAGTTTTATAAGTTGCTTTATTCCATTCCATGAACTCGGTGTCATTCTGTAAAAAACTTGAAGAATTTTCTTGCAGCATTTGAAGTTTTAGGTTTTTCAGCAAAGCAGGTGGAACAATAGTCCCTAATATCACACCGCTTGCTGTTGCTGCCGAGTTAAATGCTATAGCCAAACTAACTTGATGGTCAGGAAACCACAGAACTGCAAAAAATGCACCCGAACTAAAACTGACGCAATAAGCAACTCCTTGAAGTAAGCTTACTCCCACCATGATTGGGAAAAGAGAAGGGTATCTAATCGCCACTAAAATGCAGCTACAGGACAACAGCAAACACACGCTGCCACAAATTGTCATAGATTTAAATCCAATAACTTTGGTAAAACACAAGTACGCAAAAACAGGTGTTACCAGAGCGGATCCAACGTACAATCCAAGACAAGCCCAATCAAGTTCTGTTAAACTGACATGAAAGTAGGCAGCCAAGATTTCATTTGCAGTTGAAAAACTTTTCGATAGAAACATGATGATTACGCTGTAAATGCAAATGGCAGCAAGCAAAAACCAACGTTTTGTGTAAATTTCGACCGAGTTTCGGTTCTGGTTTTCTTGATCGTCAGCAGTGTACATTTTTGTAACAAAAATTGGTGAAATCAATAATGCATAGTATAATATGGAATATCCTATTGTTCAATATTAACCTAACAACTAGGGCCCGCTAAAGTGAATGAAATTTTTTTTTTTTCAGAGGCTTATTACAGCACCAAACGTATTCTAACGTTGGTTTTAGATGCTCTGGAGTCGATTTTGATACGTTTTATAGGTCAAAATGAGGTCAGAATTTTTGCTCGAATTGCTTTTTTTTTTCTGAATTTTTGAGCAGTTGTCTTAAGTATTTGCACAGTTTTATACGTATTTCGATAACAAATTCTTGCGATTCAAGCTCAAGAAACTTCTGAAAATTTTAACAATACTCTCACAGTGGCATGCAACTGAATACGTTAATTGACGTGGAAGTTTCTACGCTGTCCAGTTCCTGAACTATTTTGTCATGCAGCGCATAGTTGCATTGATGTTAGATTGAGATTTTGGTCCAAACGCAGTTGATAAAAAAGTGAACTACAATGTAAATTGTTAATCGTAAAACAGTACATGTTACATTTTGAAAACACAAATTGAAATCCTTCGTGTTGTTTCACCCGTGTTCGAGATCATCAATAGTCTCTGCCAAAAGAAAACACAAACTAAAATGCCAAAGCGCATATTCAAAACAAGGGAAAGACTTTAAATAGAGGCTAAAAATGAGGTGAAGATTAGCATACACGGATTCTCTTGATTTTTGATAGGACTATGCATTTGGTTTACGTCAATGTGCTAGTCTTTACTGTGCTATTCACCTGATGACCAGACGATACCCAAAGGGCACCCCGTACCGCGAATCAAACTTGGTGGGTTTCCCCGATTTGTATCTGCCCGGGGTCCCAGGACCCTATTGTACAACTCTGTTAATGCCATTCAGTTTAGTTTGATCCGTAAAATAAGATGGTTCGCTAGCGATTTTACACTAAGCACAAAACAACTCGAACTTAAAACTTAAATAACTTTCACTGAGTTCTGTCAGCGAAAACTAGTGCGTCATATAGCTTAAACTTTGAAAATAAATACCGAAGGTTTGTAGCTCTTAAAACGAGTTTGTTTATCAGCATAGTTACAGTTATTCTAGTACACCGCCATCTACTAGTACTTGCTTACTTCATTGTTTCTGTGCTTTTGCTGAAAAAAACTCGCTTCATTCAGAAAGGAATAATATAATCAAAGACTTATTGACCTTTCATCACTATAGATTGTACAGTTTTGCTGAGCAACGCATATATTCAAAAGTAAAATTTATTTTCTTCAGTCTTCACAATCGATTGTATTCAAGCTTTTTCTTAAAAGCTCAATTATTAAAGATATTTAAAAAGGTCTGGTTCTGCGTTTTGCAAAATGTCAATCATATTCACGTTTTAGAATTTAGATGTTTTTTTTATTGCTTTGCTATTGCTATGACGAAGTCAGACTAAAAGCTTGCATACTTTTTTGGATGATTAGTTATGACAAAAGACAAGAAAGCAAGCATGTTCACACTGCAAATTAAAAATATTATTTTAATATGCACATACATAGCAATTGTGAATGACTTCGATTAATGGCTGAATTCAGTTTTCAAAATATTGAAATAAAATGTTTAAGAACGTTATGCATTACGCGAGCCGATTCCAAAATGGCTAAACAACCAACCTCAATAACATTTAAAAACCTAGTTGTTGTTTTTTTCAGACGATAAAATTGCTTGCGACCCAAGCGGGTCATCCTTAGTTATTTACAAAAAAAATCATGATCAACTTTAACGCTGTAAAACTAAAATTACCAAAACCGACTATTAAACTTTTTATCATACTAATCCAAAATACTGCTTACTGGAACTGCAAGACTCGAAATAGAAACAAGCATACGAAAAAATGCAGTTTTTAAATGTGCGTTACTTGACACTGATTCTTAGAGTTAAAAGGATTGTGACATGGTTAATAACGAACAAAAATTTTCGTTGAAACAATCAGCTGTTGTTTTACGACTAAACTGGGCAGTAGCAAAGTCAAGGGGGTCAATAGCCTCCTACCCCCCTTGGCTTGTCGTCTAATTGTAATTTTAATTACATTTTATTCACCAAGTTGCCTTTGCCAGGAGACAGCGAAGGGACCTTTCGGTCTTCGAGTCAAGCTGCCATCTGCCCACCTGTTTACCACACACGGCGTAGGCTTCATACTGTCCCTTTAATTGCTGAACGTCAAGTAGGGAAGCTGCGAATACCAATTATTATTGTGTTTGGTTTGACCCAACCGGAAATCGAACCCGAGTCTACGATTTCAGTAGCAGATGCTCTATCCACACTAAAGTGCACACTCTGAAAGATACCACGTTTTTTGCACTTCTGATGCAGTCTTGCTATGATGTAGGCTCAAAAGTGATTTACAGCCACTTTTAAAGTATTTGCTAAAGGGGGGTAGCCACTTTTAAAGTATTTGCTAAAGGGGGGGGGCTAATATTTGTCAAAAATAAAGGTTAGGAAGTGTAAAAACTTTGAAAATGGCTAAGAATAAGCAATTAAATTTGATCGCTTGATACAAAATGCTTAAAATGAACTTCAAAGACGTTGTGTGGAATGGGAAGAGGCTATTCAGTATTTAATTTAGCTTATTACCAATCCCTCGTTTCAAATCTTGTTCCATTAACCCTTTCCCCAAAATTCTCTTTTTTAAATGGAGACGAATTAGGTTAAAACTTGTGAGTTTTTTTTATTTTATAATTTATTGGCTTGTAGTGAAAAGGCTGAAATTTTACCATGAGCCACCGCCTTCAGTGCTTATTTACGCAGCCAATTTAATCATGTTTTGCACTGCTAATTTCTATGCCACGTTTCAAAAGCATTAATTTTTACCAAAATAGGCCAAAATTTAGTTATTTTAATAAAAGCCCCAACCCCCCAGTCACATACACCTTTGATGCCCATACGGAGTTGTCGAAAAAGGAAAGATTGAGAGATCATCTTTCATATACCGGTAGCCTATATTACGTCTTATAGTAGTAGTTTAAATCTAGTTAATGGCTGTCTCTGACAGACGCTAACTGTTGGACGATCCGGACACTTTTCATTGCAATGACTACTTCGTGGTTGGAGAAATCGGCACCTATTTAGAAGTTTCCAGTGATCCAATGTTCCTGTGGATTTCTACGAATTAATTTGCTGTTTGTTTGAAGCCACCAAACATAGATAATCATCGCAAAGCGTCTTATCCAAGGACGCAAACAACGTGACTAGGGTGTGGGTCGAACGCAAATCATGCAATTGCGGGCTAATTATCCAAATATTCTTGCGATTAAAAGAAATTCAAGGAAGAGTTATTTGTTCCATAAGCAAAAGCGCAATCCATTGGCATTTCCAAACGATGTGCTAAAAACAGACAATTTTTTTTTCACAAATAAGGCATTCACTCCTTCGATTTGTTGAAAGAAGCCATTCAACCTCAAAAAAAATAAGCTAAAAATTTAACTGAGAAAAATAAATTTAGATCAGTCTCAAAATGCTAGCTTCTGGAAGTTTTCAGAATGTCGCAAAAAATTATATTAATGTTACCCAGTTGGCACACAGTTTGTGGGTGTTGGTACATGTTTGGGCGCTTTGAGCAGTCAATTCCAAAAATTAACTCGTTCTGCAGGACAATGCAGTCTAAGTATGGAAGAGTAAATCAAAGGCTCAACCTCGCTTGACCATTACAAACTACAAAGTTTTTGTTGATGAAAATTTACCACCATCACTAGCCTGCCACTACTACTATTTGTACTAAGCTATCGTCTTTACTTTAATAATTGCAACAACGTACAATTACTGTTTTAACTTAGAGATACTGTTCAAAATCGGTTTTATTGAAAAAACGAGAACTATTTGAAGTAATAAAGAGGTTCCCCAACCTTTTTTCCACAATTCCCTGTATTCGCGAAACGACGATTTAATCCGTTTGTGACTCCGTATCATTGGCAACCCCGTATTTCGCAATTTTGTAACATCATAAAAGGCATAATTTTGCAAAAATTCTCGCAGACTATGAAATGCGATTATCAACTAGTAGCAATGAGTAGACGACACCTAAATCTGAAAATTTGACGGTCGTTACTGGAACCTGTAGACTTAGGCTACCAGTACTGATCTACAGTAGACCTTTCGCGATGTCACAAAATTGCAAAATGCAGGGTGCCAATGGTACAAAGTCAAACGGATTAAAAAGTATTTTTGCGAATAAAGGGAATGGTGGAAATAGGTTTGAGGCACCTCCTTATTACCTTAAATAGTTCTCACTTCTTGAATAAGACCAATTTCCAGCCAATTCTCTTCAAAATATTACTGTCAGCCGTTCAGCTTACACCTGTTTTTTCAAGTTTCTTTCCAATGCAACAAATCGAATATCTTTTTATAAAAAAAAGCGAATGCAAACAACTTAACTCGTATTATTATGTGACCGTCGTGACCGACCTATTAAGATCTGACAAAGTTTGAAACCACTTCTGCTGGTTTGATGTTCGACGTTGCCTAAGCTAATTTTATCGCGGGACTATTTTAAAACCTTTTTTCCATAAAACTATTTAACATCAGGCCATAGGCGTTGCCCCAATTGAAATACCACCAATGATAAAAATGTGACAAAAATGCCTATTGTTTTCAGGTTGTGCTTCTTTTAGCATTTTCGCGTACAGCAGTACACGCGTATATCAGTAATTAACAATAACATTGATCTAGGGGGCCTTGGCACCTCAATTCAATTTTTGCCAACCAATTTAACTGTATAACCCGCGTAAAATTAGGAGATTTTATCCTAAAAGTTGCTATCTCAGGCCCTCGTCTAACCTTTTTATGCACGTAATGCAATAACCAGGGCCGGATTTACCATATGGTAGAGTGCCAGGGGCCCCGCGCTCAGATGGTGAGACTTTTTTTGGTCTTCCCCTATATTTGGCAATAAGATGTTGCGAAAATCCGCTAGTGCCAGAGGCCCCTCGTAGTGTAATCCGGCCGGGACGATAATATGGTTAGTAGGCGTAGCCATCTCTTGTACCATTTTTCAATAATAATTCACCTCCACCTCGCCAGTTTTTGCAAGAAAAATACTTTTGAAAAAAAATTAGCTAGGGGAAATTCTTATTGAACAAATTATTAAATTTCAATTGAGGGGGCCTGGGCCCCTTGGCCGTACATGTACTCATAAAACTGGTTATTTTCATGATAAAACAAAAATCTCTAAGAAAAATCTTCAAATGGATTATTATGCTAAAATATTACAGAGGCAATGCATCTTCTTTCCCCCTACCTATTCCAAAGCACTTACAAAATTAAACCACAAAATGCAAGATTTTAAACTCGTTTTGGACTTAAATTGCAAGTAAAATGAGGATTGAACAATTTAATTTTTTCAATTAGCTTTCAAATGTTAAAAATTTAGTTTTTTTAAATGGCTCTAAACACGTGCAAAATGTAATCCAATGGCATTGAAATAGCGTTATTTTCCAAAAAAAAGTACATAAAGTTGCCTAGCGGCTGAGGGCTTCGCCCTCAAGACCCCATGGCCTCCGGCGTTTGGGGGATCCACCCCCAGACCCCAGTCTGTGATATGTTTCAGTTTCATTAGTTTACCCAACACTTCTACCAATTTAAGCATTTGCACTTTTTTAGCTATTGGTTTTAGCCCTCTCTTCAGCAAAATCCTGGTCACGTGCAAAACCAGGCCACGGCTTCTAATCTTCCATTTTACAATATCTTTGCGTCACAAAAGTTCCATTTTTGAAAATTTCTGATGACGTCATTGCATGTGATTTTTGGTTTGGGCCCCCCACCCAATTAAAAACCTTGGCTACGCCTCTGCGTCAGACCACGAAGAAACGGGACAAAAATGTGAGTGTTTATGTTTAAGAGTTGAAATGAAAAAATTAGGGCGTAATGCTCCTTTTCAAAAGTTATTGGAATAGCTCATGGCCGAAATGATCCATTTGCTTAAACCAATATAAACAGACTGCTTTCGATTTTCAAAATTGCCTACTTACAGTATTTAGGACATTTAACATCAAAAGTAATTCTGAAGTTGAAAGTCAGTTGGGTTTTTCTTAAAATCTTCTGAAAATTATGATTACGGTGTAGGCCTAATCTTTAATAATTAAAAAAATTGAAACGTTTCAAAAACGTGCTATGTATTTCCGAAATTTGGTGCAAAAACTTTTAAAATAGCAATTATTTTTTTACTTTTAAAACTGAACAATTTTTTGGTGTTGGGTTTCGCCTTCTGAGACTCTTACGCCTCCAGCATCTAAGTTCCATTATCTTTCCGTTATAACTATTCCGTTGTAACCATCAATGATTCCGTTATAACTGTACATTGTCTTCATAATAATTGAATTGTGATGATTTGACGATTGCAGGCTAGAGTTTTAATATTTAATCGTTTTGCGTGCTTCTGTCCCAAAGGCTACCAGCGCGGAAGCCTAGGGAAAAGCCACCAGAACTGCGACTACTTAAAAACAAGCAATGCGAAAAAGTTACGTGAAAACAAGTAATGCGAAAAAGCACGAAAAATCTTGTGGGACGACAACTTTTTCGCATTGATTGTTTTTAAGTATTCGCCGTTCCGGTGGCTCTTCCCTAGGCTTCATTTGTCTTGAAGACTTTGCGTCCCTTCACGATTCCTTGTCGCATCATGTGTAGGCGTAGCCAGGATTTTTGATTGGGGGCGGCGCAAAACATAAATCACATGTAATGATGTCATCAGAAATTTTCAAAAAAGGAACAAGGTTTTTTGGGGTCAAAGATATTGTAGATTGGAAAATCAGAAGGCATGGCCTGTGTGTGTGGCACCCAACCTGGAATTTGCTGCAGGGAGAGGACACAAACCAATAAACAAAAAGTGCAAATGCGTAAATTGGGAGATGTGCGCGAGTAAACTAGTGTAGCTGAAGCGTTATCACAGACGGGGGCGGATCCCCCAGCCGCCTGAGGCTATAAGGGTGTGGGGGCTTTAAAATTGGCATTAAAATTTAAAAAATCCATTGGCTTTAAAATAGGTAGTTTCTACGAAAATCAGCCGCTGGGAGATTTTTTGTAGAAACTACCTATTTTAATGCCAATGAATCACAATTTGCACGAGTTTAGAGCCATTTGAAAGAACTAGATTTTTAACATTTGAAAGCCAATTAAAAAATTAAATTATTTAATTCTCCTTTTACTTACAATTTAAGTCCAAAACGCGTTCAAAATCTTGCATTTTGGGGTTTATTTTTGTAAGTGATTTGGCCCAGGTAGGGAAAAGGTACATTGCCTAGTTCAATATTTTAGCGGTAAATAGTAATCCAGTCGAAGAATTTTCTTGGAGATTTTTATTTTGTTATAAAAATAAGCAGTTGTAGAAGTCCATATACGATCAAGGGGCCCAGGCCCTCTCAGTTGAGTATTTCCTCTGGCTAATTTTTTTTTTCAAAAGTGCTTGGTCGCCTAAAAACTGGCAAGGTGGACGTTGATTGTTATTTAAAAATGGTGCAATAAATGGTTACGCTTACAAACCGTGCTATTGCCCGGGCTGGATTTATATTGCACGGGGCCTTTGGCACTTTGGAGATTTTCGCAACATCTTACAGCTAAATACAGGTAAAAACAAAAAAGTCTCACCATCTGAGCGCGTGGCCCTGATACTGTGCCATGCTACGGTAAACTCGGTCCTAGTTATTGCATTACGTCCATAAAAAGGTAGATGAGATAGCAAATTTTAGGACTAAAACTTTCAATTTCTCCCGGGTTATGTAATTAAATTGGTTGAAAAAAATTGAATTGAGAGGGGCCCGAGCCCTTGGTCGTCAATATTATTCGAAAAAACGTTAAAAGAAAGCGTTGTACTGGAAAAATGCTAAAAGAAACTGAAACAATAGACTTTTTTGTTCAATTTTGGAATAGGTGACATTTCAATTGGAGGGGGGCGGGCCCTCTGGCCCTGGCTACGCCTATGGCATCGTGTTACTTTTTTCTTGGGTTTTTTGGTAGTGGCGAATTTTGTTTCACTTCGTGTATTTTTTTGAGATGTTAACTGAACAAATAACTTCTGTTCTGTTCTTACGCGCTGGTAGCCTTTAGGCTAGAAGCACGCAAAACGATTAAATATCTATTGTCTTTCCATTAAAACTACAGAATAAAATTATATTTGTAATTCCTCAATCCCCCCACATGAAAAATTTTGAACAGGCAACTGAGCCAAAGTAAACCAAGATTTATTGTTCAAAATCTTAGCTTAGTTTTATTAGGGTAATAGAAGCAGCCCACAATTCGATGATATAATTTTGGTCAAAAATCGACACATCTTATTGCTAGTAAAAAAGACTTCCATTCAAAACACCTTCGTATTTGAACTGCATTTTACAATTAAATTTTATTGCAATAAGCTTAATCGTGTTTTTATATAAACACCATTACGGTTGTTGCTTTTGGTTTTAAAAGGCAATGCTTTCGCACAAAGCTTTAGATATTTTTCTAGCTTAAAATGGTCTAATGTTTACTCTGTCTTTTATACCTTGCAATAAAGAGCGAATGAACATGATATTTTAAAATTTTGGTGTGACGCCTCAGTTGCAAACTTATTTCAGGTTTAGCTTCACTGAAGGAAAATAATCCGAATGGTTTTGTTAATTTCATCACAAAATTAGTTTGAACTTTGAAGGCCGATGCAGACTCATTTTTACCGGTAGATTACTTCTACACTTCTACTTGTATCCATTTCATTAACTTTCATGTTGTTATAACAAGCAAAAGCAAAATGAATGAAATTATTACAGCTCAAACCCGCTTGTATTGAAAAGCAAAAAGTCTCGTCATTTTTCGAATTTGCGTTGCATGTTCGAAGCAAACGGCACTTTGTTTTTTGCAAATTTACTATGATGCACTTTTGTAATAGCTCGGACAGCATTATTAAGAACGTTCACACCGCCTACCATTCGTGCCGAGTTAAAAGCAATAACCAAACTAACTTGATTGTCAGGAAACCATAGAACTGCAAAAAATGCACCCGCACTGAAACTGACGCAATAAGCAACTCCTTGAAGCAAACTTACTCCCACCATGATAGGGAAAAGGAAAGGGAATTTAATTGTCGCTAAAACGCAACTACAGGACAACAGCAAACGCACGCTACCAAAAATTGACATAGATCTAAATCCAATAACTTTGGTAAAACACAAGTACGCAAAAACAGGTGTTACCAGAGCGGATCCAACATACAATCCCAGACAAGCCCAATCGATTGCTGCTAAACTGACATAAAAATAGTCGGCCCAGATTTCGTTAGCAATTGAAAAACTTTTTGATAAAAACATGATGACTGCGGTGTAAATGCAAGTGGCAGCAAGCAAAAACCAACGTTTTGTGTAAATTTCTACGGAATTGCAGTTCTGGTTTTTTTGTTCGTCAGCAGTGTACATTTTTTTCAAAGCTTGAAAGATGTAGGTCTTAACCTTTAGCAGAGCCAATTCTAATTTACCGTATCTTAAGACAGCGATATCAATTATATAACAGAGTACAATAAAATAACCTATATATCTGAAAATCTCAAAATCCTAAAATTTGAACGCTTGAAAATTCAAAAGAATTCTTGCTAAGAATATGATTGTTGCTGTTGTTGTAGCGCAGATTTATCCTCTTGTCACCGGACAGCGTCAGACGCTAAATATTGGACGATCCGCACCTGCTTAGGAGTTTCCAGTGATTCAATGCTCCTGTGATTTTCTTCTAATTCTTGTCCACTGAATTTACTGCTTGTTCGAAGCCACCAAACATCGTAAAGCATCTTTTCCAAGAACCCAACAACCTAACCAGGATGCAGGTTGAATCGAGATCATGCCATCAGAATTGTTGCAAAAACGACGCCTTTACCCTCTCATCCACGCTGCTGACAGCATGATAGTCAGAAACGCCGCCAGCTTGTTAAAATCTGTAAAGATGGATTTACACAGTATCCGTTTTTCGTCCGCTTTTGTTCGTTTTCATTCGCATTTATTTCTTCATGTTTCATTTCGTCCGCATTTTTATATGTCCTTTTCCGCCCTAACCAGACTGTTACATAAAGGACCAAAGCTTTCCAAGCAATTTTTTCGTAAAGGAGTACAGCCCTATGTTGAAATATCGCTCCCATCGTTCATACATAAAACTTTTATCATCATGTAAACAGTCTACCTAATGCAGATATTGACTTCCAAAAATGCGGACGAAAAAGCGTATTTTTTTCACACAGAAGCAAATCGAGCGAAAACGAACAAAAGTGGAAGAAAATGAGATACGTAGTAAATCCAGATTAAGGGTGATGCTGTTTGTGAAAAAGCAGACTATAAAGCGTTTCTACAGTATATTCGCAACCAAGTGAATTTCCTCACGATCGATTGTTTTCAAGTATTTTCTTGAGCACGATGTAATTTTATCGGTACTTATGAATCGACTGCTGGTTTTCGTGAAATACCAAACGTATTTATCTTTCAGCCGAAGTTAGTGTAAAATATCTTTTTGCTATTGCTATTTCGAACTCAGAAAAAACCTTGCATACTTTTTGGCTTTGACAAAAACCACTAATGTGCCAGTTTGCAACATTTCTCGTAGAATTAAGATTAAGACCGCAATGTTCGATATTCGCAAGCTATTTTGCAAATTTATCCTTTTCTGATGCCATGAAATTTCGAAACGTAGGGTTTGCTAATGGTACGGAGTCAAACGGATTAAATGTACTTTAGCGGATGAGAGAAATAATGAAACAAGGATTGGGACACCTCTTTATCACCTCGAGTAGTTGTCATTTGAATAAAAACAACCTTGTAAGATTAGGCCTGGTCTAAATTGGAGTGACGTAAAATGGTGAGCGTCCGAGCATATTCTAATTTTATTTTGATCAGCTGGCAGCTTGTGCGCTGGTATGGCGGTACACCGGGCACAGCAAATTTCTGTTTCAAAATTAACCAAATACACGCTCATACGCTCACAATTTTGCGAACAGTGTAGACGGGACCTAATGGTTCGGTTGTCGCTTCCAAACATCTGGCACTGGCATTGAACCGGACACGTCAAAAAGTTGCGCACGAGCGTCATTGAAATCCATTACGTCATACAAAACTTTTTTCAGATCTCTGTGATGTCTTCTAAACTCCCGCCTCATTTCAAGGATTGGGCTTGTTCTCTGTCTGGATTGCACCAAAAGTTTTTAAAATAAACGAGCTTTGCCGTTTTTATTCGAAGCTCATCATTAAACACGGACACAGACGCGAGAGATAAAATTATTTGCAAAAAATACGCCATCGTACAAATAACGATAACACTTTCTGGCGTTGCAAAACCATAGCGGTGTATCAGTCTGTGGTTTTGATTAGCTTTCATTAATTACCTATAATTATTACGTTATAATACCTAAAAAAAAACTAATTACAATAATGCCAAAGCACATTGTAATTATGATTAACGTAATAGACCACATGAACTGGGTTCAACCCACACCCTGGTCACGTTGTTGCGTCCCTGAGGAAAGTCTTTTACGATCATTTACGTTTTGATGAATTTATTCTGATAAAATCCACAAGAACAATGGTTCACAGAAAGCTTCTAAACAGGTCCGGATTCGTCCAAGCGTTTAGTACTTACTGCAATGATCATCCAGTCGGTGTCTAACCTTGTCCTGTGACAGGAGGATTAATATTCAACTTCAAAAACAACCACAAACTTAGCAAAAACTGGATAGATCTAGCTGTTTCATGATGTCAGCTATAGATGTAGCATAAAACGTCATTCTGACTGGTTTTTGAACTTTGGTCCTCATTCGAATTGTATGTACTTGTACCACAACGTCACAAAACTCGAATTGCTTAGTTGCTTAATAGCCTCGAAGATTCATTTTCAGTTTGGTTCTCGCTAATCAACTCTTGGCCAGCTTCTCCTCGATTATCGTTTGGCTTCAGAAAAAATGTCGACAAAAACACAAAAAACATTGTCACAACCAATAAAATTAGCGCACTCTCAGGTTTTGTATATTTAGTTAGAAGTCGGGCGATTCCCGCCAATAGTATTAGAATAGTTGAACAAAACCCAGTTACCCAAACTAATACTACAGTTTCGTCTTTGGGATACGTGTGTCGAGTCACTACGTCCAAAAGCGGGATTACACAAATGCGAACAGACAGGCCCCACCAGATATTTCCTATGAAGAACCCAGGCAAAAATTTACCATAGTAAGAAACCAAAGTCAAAATTACACTCCCTAACAGCATGCCAGTGCCCACGATTATTTGCAACGTGTGTCGTTGAAAATACAGCAAAATTTTGCTTGATAGAAAAGCACTTAGATAAGCAGCAATCGCAAATCCCAGTAAGATGAAACCACTAACTAACGACGCTGAAGTATTGGTTTTGGAGTTGCCAATTACAACGTTTACAAGTTGAGATAAATGCAGCATTTCAATAATAATTAAGTTAAAGGCAATACCAGTTATAGTGGTGATTAGGAGATAGGTCCAGTCTTGAAACAGCTCTTTTGTGCAGGTTACAAAACCACGCCACGTTCTAGTTCCATTTAAGGTGGCATCGATGATGCGTTTTTTTGCAAGAGCAAGTGTCGGCGGTTTAGGGGGCAAATCTTTTGCAAACATGCAAAAAACCAATAACAACAATGCCAAAATCACTTCAACGGCCGAGTAAATGCATGTCAAAGTTTTATAAGTTGCTCTATTCCATTCCATGAATTCAGTGCTATTGTGCAAAAAACTTGAAGTATTTTGTTGCATCGTTTGAAGTTTTGGGTTTTTTAACAAAGCAGGTGGAATAATGCTCCCTAATATCCCACCGCTTACTTCTGCTGCCGAGTTAAATGCAATAGCCAAACTAACTTGATTGTCAGGAAACCATAGAACTGCAAAAAATGCTCCCGCACTAAAACTGACGCAATAAGCAACTCCTTGAAGCAAGCTTACTCCCACCATGATTGGGAAAAGAGAAGGGTATTTAATTGCCACTAAAATGCAGCTGCAGGACAACAACAAACACACGCTACCAAAAATTGACATGGATCTAAATCCAATAACTTTGGTAAAACACAAGTACGCAAAAACAGGTGTTACCAGAGCGGATCCGACGTACAATCCCAGACAAGCCCAATCGATTGCTGCTAAACTGACATGAAAATAGTCGGCCCAGATTTCGTTAGCAGTTGAAAAACTTTTCGATAAAAATATAATGCTTGCGGTATAAACAAAAGTGGCAGCAAGTAAAAACCAACGTTTTGTGTAAATTTCTATGGAGTCCCAATTGGTGTTTTGATCGTCTGCAATAGACATTTTACTTCGTCCTAAAAGATGGTTTTGACTCTTGATCTTTAGCATCCCAATCCAAATTTCAATATCATAAACCAGCGATACCAAGTGTTATACTGCAGTATAATGTGAAATAACCTAGTTATGAAATCTCGCATGCCTATAATATCATATTAACGGTTGAAAAGTTAAAAGTATCCATGTTGCCAGCTAATTAACGATGAAGCCGTAAGTGGGGATGCAAAGAATGAAATGCACTTGAGTTTCTTTAGGAAACCTATTTGTTGGCGTGTGTTAGTCTTGGAGACCCGGGCAGTTTCGCTGGCCTCTTGCTAGTGGTTAATCTGTCGTAATTAATCACGTTAGCTTGATTTAATCCTGTTAGGTCGAAGAATACTGACTATCATAAAGCTCTGTCTTTGCAATCCAAACTGATCTGACATGTACAGGTAATTTACTAGCGTAACTTCCGCGAGTCAATAGGACGCGTCCCGATGCGTTCGACCGGCTCGGTTGAACAAACTGCATAGAATCAATCTATCCGATTTCACTTTTACTTGTAGTTACGCTAGAGTGTGCCGCTACACTAGTTTAACTTTTGGAAATACATACTGAAAGCCAGTTTCTTTTGAAGCCACTTCACTTGTAAGTGATGTTCTCGTTAATGTGGTACTGTTATTTGCAGTAATTACTTACTTCATTATTTCTACGCTTTTTCTTAAAAAGAACTCGCGTTGTTTAGAAATGAATAATCAAGCACTTACTGAACTCTCAACACTCTAAGTTGTAAATTTCTAATTTGGTTTTTACAACTCTGCTGAGCAGCGTCTATTAAAAACATATTATTAGATTTCCCCACGATCGACACTCTTTTTTTGTTTTAAAGCACGATGCATTTTTGTCGGTATCTAATAAACTCTGCTACATCTTATCGCAAAAGGCCACACTTTGTGGCTGAAGTTAGAATATCTCTTCGCTATTGCTATTACGAGCTCTGACAATAACTTGAATGCTATTTGGAAAGTTTAGTTATGGTCAAAAGGCAAGAAAGCAAGCAATTCAAAACTTCAAGTCGTAAGTGTAAATTGCGACATTATCTTCAAATTATTGTAATTACTTATTTCATCGTTTTTGTTCCCAAGTTGCTTTGGCCGGAAAACAGCCAAAAAACCTTTGCGATCTTCGAGTCAAGCTTCCACTTGCTGCTTGTCTACCGCACACGGTGGAGATTGCTAAACGTTTAGCAGGATGGCTGAAAACATGAATTTTTATCGTCTTTAGTTTGACCCAACCGGCAATCAAACCCAAATTTATGATTTTGGCAGCAAACGTACTTCTTTCCGCTCGACCACTGATCGTTACAGAGCATTGAATTGCGTATTTGGGCATATAACGATTGCAAATCACTTCAGCTAATGATAAAACTAAAATTTTCTAAATATTGAAACAAAATATTTGATATCACCATTTGCAATACACGATTAAAGAGATCAAAATGTGGGGACGTTCAGTCGTGAACAACAGCGTCTGGTACAGGATCAGAACTTTTTGACGTGACCAGTTTGATGCGTCCGCGTTAAGATTAAGTTTAGGACTGGACTAGGGTTGCTTCAAACCGGTCGCGTCGAAAAGTCGCGGACCACCCTGGTTCTGACTTGAAATTGTCGAGAAACGAAAGATAGAAAGAGCAATATTCATATCGATTACGTCATACAATAATGTTTTAAATTTGATTGCCGGTTGTCTGTGATGTCTACCAATTTCTATATTATCGTTTTCTTCGTATAGAAGGCTCTTAGACACGGGTTCATTTATACTTTGGTTTGTATCAAACGCTTTAAAAAGGGAACGTGTACCTGCAGCAGTATTTTGTTTAAAGCTCGGCATTAAACACCGATGATAGAGTGAAAGATGAAATTACAGCACAATTAACGCCCAGTTAACACAGCAATTACAGTTTCCTCTTTAAAACCACGGAGTTGATTCAATTATATTATGCGCCCATTAATTCGTATATATTAAGTATTGAACCAACCAAAAAGATAACGTTTAATCGCTTTATGTGTGTTTGGGGGTAAAGGATACCAGCGCGGAAACCAAGATGAGCCACCAAAACGGCGATTACTTAAAACAGCAATGAGAAAAAATGTAAAAAACAATATGAAAAAATAATGGTGTTATGTCGAAATATCACGAAGAGCGCAAATAGATTCACCACTTAGAGCAGTTATGAAACACTGCAAAATTATTCAACGTATATGAACTCGTTGTATAGGATGCTGCATGCACAGTTTGTTTGTCAATTGAGATATTAAAAAGGGCAAACGTCTTGATACTTGATGATTACTGATAATCCGCTGTTTGTCTGTGTCGACGTGTTTTGAGTTTTTGGCATCACTTTGTTCTCTGCACATTTTATTTTATTGTTTTTATTCGCAAGACAAACAAGTCTTAAAAATCAAAGATCTTCACTTTATTCCCAATTACAAACAAGTTAATTAATTTCATTAATAAGTTGCGAGGTCTCGCTTTCATTCTGGTTTTCGTTAATCAGCTCTTCGTCGACTTGTCCTCGACTATTCTTTGGCTTAAACAAAAACGACAATAAAAATACAAGAAATGTTATCACTGTCACAAAAACCAGTACACTTTCGGGAACCGTATAAATGCTTAAAAGTCGAGCAGCTTCTGGCAGCAGTACTGCCAGCATTGACCCGATTCCACTCATCCACACTGATACAACAGTTTCGTCTTTTGGATAGGTGTGTCTTGTCACTATATCCTCGATTGGAATAGCGCTGATGCGGACAGCTACTCCCCATGCAATATTTCCCACGAAAAACCCAGCCAAAAATGTAAAATAATAAGAAAACAAAAGACAGATGCAGCTCCCAAATAACAGACCTGCCCCCGTTATTATTTGCAAAGAATGTCGCTGAAAATATTCCAATATTCTTGCTGATAGAAACGCACTGACCAAACCAGACATTGCGAACGTAAAAACAATATAACCGCCAAGCAGAGAAACAAAATTGTTCATGTTTGAACCGCTTATTACGTGACTTAAAAGCTGAGACAAATGCAACATTTCAATAAGGCTCAAACTATAAATGACCCCAGCAATATTGATGCAAAATTGGAAAGTCTTATCAAAAAAAAGTTCTTTTGTGCAACCTACAAAACTACTCCACGACTTAGTCTCTTTTAACTTGGCATCAGTGATACGTTTTTTTGCAAGAGCAAGAGTAGGGGCTTTAGGAGGTTTATCTTCTGCAAGCACATAGAAAAACAACAATAGCAAAAGTAAAATCACACCAACGACAGAATAAATATAAATTAACGTTTTATTAGTTGCTGCGTGCCATTGCGTGAAATTAGTGGGTGTGTTTCGCAGCAACATTGATATATTTTCTTGATTCAGTGTTATTGGTGGGCTTTTTAGTAAAGCAGGCGGAATTGTACTTCCGAATATGACACCAGCAATCATTGCAGCCGAATTAAATGCAATAGCCAAACTAACCTGGTTGTCGGGAAACCACAAAACAGAGAAAAACGTAGTAGCACTGTAACAAATGCAATATGTTACCCCTTGCAGCAAACTAGCTCCCAATATGATTGGAAAAAGGAACGGATAGCCAATAGCCAACAAAATGCAGCTGCAGGACAACAGCGAGCAGAAACTTCCACAAATCGCCATATTTCTAAACCCGATAAGTTTTCCATAACACAAGTATGCAAGCACAGGTGTTACAAGAGTTGCTCCTGCGTACAGTCCGATGCAGCCCCAATCAAGTTGTACCAAACTAACTTGAAAGTAAACCACCAAAATTTCATTAGCAGTTGAAAAGCTTTTGGATAGAAATTGATTAAGTGTCGTTAAAATACAAGTGGCAGCAAGCAAAAGCCAACGTTTTTTGTAAACTCCTGTTATTCTGCGATTGTTTTCTCCAATAAGCATCTCTTAGGTTTGATTTTTTACAAGCATTTAATTTACGTACAATAAAATCTTACTTTAGCAATTTCTAATGACAGAATATGTCTCAAAAACGTAAGGGTTGCACAAAACCTTGAAGGGGTTGAAGCATCCAGTTAAGTTAGAATTATGTGCAAAAGATAAAGAATAATCTAAAACATATCGTCACCAACTTTTATCTTTTTACGACTTATAGTTATGAAATAATTCATTTCAAAGTTAAGAGATCTCCCCAACAGTGCTGCCAGTTATCTTTTCTAAACTAAAGTTTTAGGAGCTTTCGCCTTGCGATTGGTTTAAAAACATCTCAATGCAAGGCGTTAACATGAATTAGTGTAGCAGCAGAAATACTGCCTTTTAAAGTAATAGGAGCTATAGGGTATCTCAACTCTTGGAAAATTACATTTTAATGCTGGCAATACTGTTGTGATCTTTTAAATTTTGAAATGATATATCTGAGAAACGATAGGTCGTAGAAAGGTGAAATGTGATGAAGAAATAGTTTTAGGTTATTCTTTATTTTTGCACATAATACTAGGTGGCAAAATCACTCATATGTACAGTCTGTAATTGTAAAATTTTGGTTAAGCTATTTTACATACCACATTTTGTGTTTTATTAGTTACCCAAATGCAATGTTTTTTCTGCTTTTGCTTCATAAATCACTGCTGAAAGTTCGATTCAGAATAATAGTTCAGAAATTGAAAGATGAAATTATGAGTAAATTCTAATTAATTTTTTTATCAACACAATTGCAAAATCTCATTTAAAAACATGAGATTTTGCATTTTTGCAAAAATCAAATCTAATCTTTCATCATACTCGCTGTATTACGCCGGAGCGTGTAAATGGCACTGCGTTTGATTTGACCGGCTTGAGATTTGAACCAAAGACCTTCCGCTTCAGAGACGAACGAGTTACCGCTCGACCAATTGGCCGTTTTTTTGGTATGAACAGTTTTTGATATTGCAATGGCGTTGATGAAAACTTTTAACACCATTTCGTCATAAACATTAGCTACTGCGTCACAAAAGTTTGTATCACGAATATTATTACCTTATAAAAGTCTTCATAACAACTGATTGTGCCTCTAAGACTCTGGATACTGTCTATAGTTTAACATTAATTTCTCAGAACATTGTTCTTAATAAACTGCTTGTTATCTTTTACGACGATTGCAAACCCTAACGCGAAAAAATTGAAGCTTGTGCTTTATGATCAAACTAAGCCAAGTTTGGAAGCTGCAGCACTCAAACAATAATCACATATACAGTACAATCATTAGTTTTTAAGATTCAAAAGAATCACTCTAACTAATCGTTTTTCGGGGGGCGACTTTTAGCTGCGAAAACCGGCATTTTGCCTTTTTTCTCAAATCGAGATAGAAACAAGAGCAATTGAGAAATAAAACGCAAAATACCGATTCTCGCAGCTAAAAGTCGCCCGTGCGAATGCAGCTTAGTCCCTCATAGTTGAACTTCTGTTAAGCTTTTTTACATATCACATTTTGTGTTTTATCAATTACCCAAATACAATATTTTTTCTACTTTTGCATGTAGCGTATAAATCACGATTAAAAACTCGATTCAGAATGATAGTTCAGAAACCCAAATCAAAATGATAATCGTGAAAAAGTGAGCGTTGCTTTGGACTTTATGAAATCGAGTTTTGAAAGTGTTAAACTTTGAGACTATAAAGGCTTTTTTTAATGCCATCACGAAAATGGGCTGGGCTAGTTGCAGCATTGTAACGCTTCGTTGTTTTTTGCCTGCGAGGATTATTTTCAATTGTCACTGCGGAGATTAAAAATGTCTGAAATATTTTTGTCTTCGCCATAGGATAGAGAAAGCGACCTTTTTCGATATTCGAATCGATTATCTGCTTACAGTGGAAACCTACTACTGTATGTTTATTTTTAAAAAGTGACGTCACAACGATGACGTCATAATTTCACCGGAAATTTTAA
Source organism: Trididemnum nubilum (assembly GCA_963965965.1). NCBI lineage: Eukaryota > Metazoa > Chordata > Ascidiacea > Aplousobranchia > Didemnidae > Trididemnum > Trididemnum nubilum. The sequence continues at coordinate 29,465,088 of OZ014473.1, read as the reverse complement.
TTTTTTTGATTAGTTTTGTCCAAAATTTAACCCAAACTCAAACCCTTACAATAAAACTAACCCCAAATCTAACCCAAACTCTAGTTCAAACTCGAACCTAATTATTTATAAAGTAACTGAAAATGCGCAAAAGAATATTTTGCATTTTCGTTTTGATATCTTAAACCATTTAACTTAAAAATGTTTGGTGAAATAGTCTGTCTCTTGCTTTTAATCCTGACTGAGTGAAAGGGTATAAGTGCACCTAAACATTGCAAGGGTTGGGTTGAAGTTGGGAGCTTCACTTCAAACAATTTATGTCATGTTATTCCTGCATTTGTTGTTGTTCTGTTCAGGCGCGTAGCCAGAAATTCGCAATGGGGGGGCTGTTTTGGGGGTTTGGGGGCGGAGCCCCCAGCCGCCGGAGGCCAATGGGGGTCTGGGGGCGAAGCCCCCAGCCGCCGGAGGCTGGGGGTTTGGGGGCAAAGCCCCCAGCCGCCGGAGGCACGGGGGTCTGGGGGCGGAGCCTCCAGCGCTCGAAAATTTTGCATTTTTTTTGCAAAAATAACTTCATTTTAGGGCTATTTTGATTAAATAATAACGCTTTTAAAACGTGGCTTAGAAATTGGCAGTGCAAACAAGATTAAACGGGTGGCATAAATGGGCTATTTAGGAGGTGGCTAATGGTAAAATGTTAGTTCTCTTGTTTAGAGGGGAAAATAATTGGGGGGGGGTTAATGAAAAGAGATTTGAGAGAAATGATTGGTAATTAACAAATACTGAATAGCCCCCCTCCCCTATTCCTTAGTTTATAGTATATTTGTTGATGATACCTATGTTCAGCATTTTTACACTTGCGATCAAATTTGATTGCTTATTTCTTACCATTTTCCAAAGTTTTCATTTATTTGTTGGTTTTATTTTTCACAAATTAGCCCCCCCCCTGAACATGTGTTTCAAAAGATGTTTTAAATCACTATTTAGTCCACTCCAGAGCATAAAAAAGTCTCAAAAGTGCTAAAAATGCAGCGTTTTTCCCATTCTGCATTTTGGTCGACATGTCAATGGGGGGGCTATAGCTCCCCGCCCCCCTGGCTACGCTACTGGCTAAAAACGTGGTATTTTCCTTATTCTGCATTTTGGTCGGCAATCTATTAGCCCCCCCTAAATAAACGTTTCAAACAATGCTTCAAATCATTTTTTAGTCCAATCCAGTGCAAACACACAGTCTTAGAAGTGCTAAAAACGTGATGTTTTTCCTATTCTGCATTTTGTTCGGCAGTTCATTAGCCCCCCCCTAAATAAACGTTTCAAAATAGTCTAATCCAGTGCAAACACACAGTCTTAGAAGTGCTAAAAAATGTGATGTTTTTCCTATTCTGCATTTTGTTCGGCAGTTCATTAGCCCCCCCCCTAAATAAACGTTTCAAACTATGCTTTAAATCATTTTTTAGTCCAATCCAGTGCAAAAGAGAGTCTGAGAAGTGCTAAAAACGTGGTATTTTCCTTATTCTGCATTTTGGTCGGCAGGCCAATGGGGGGGGCTATAGCCCCCCCGCCCCCCCCCTGGCTACGCTACTGGTTCTGTTTGTTTTCTTTTGTATTGTTTCGTGTCTGTTGAGTGTCATGATTTTCCATTGTATAGTGCATGATTGCGTTTGCTTGGTGAGGAAGCAGGAGACGTGATAACTGCATTTTCGTTGGCGTCTCGCCGAGTGACTGCTTTTGTTATCATTTGGTAAATAAATCAAATTAATTGATTGTGCTTTTTTTATTTTACTTTTTGCGTTTAAAGGATAAGCTTATATATTTACGGTAATTAGCGGAAAAAGCTTGGCTAAAAAACGATTTAGGAATGTACCTGGTTTAACTAAAATTCAAAAATTTTTGGCCAAACCACTGCGTAAAAAACGTATTTTTTAATACTAACAGCGTTGTATAAGAACATGCGGCTCAACTAAGGACAATGCCAACTTCAGGATGAAAAAATAATAACGCATTAGGAAGTAATCAGCATAGTTTTTTTGGTCTTTTTTCATATTGCCATTCTTGGATTGCTTGGCAATATTTATGATCAATTGCAAAAGAAAACTTTCAACTATTTTGGCAAGAGTAAACTTGAGTCATTTTATTTTGCTTTAAAGTTAACCCTATATCTACCGGCTATTTTCAAACCCTATTTGTACCGGATGGGGCAAATTTGCCCCCAATCTAAAAACTGTTTGGTAAGTGGTAGAAGTCAACTTTTTTGCTAGTTAAAACTATTTTTTGTTAAATTTTTTAAATGAAATATTTCGAGGTTGTGACGTCATGAAAACAATAATGACGTCATCAAAACCAGTAAATCCTTATAACAGCATGCAAATTTTTCTAAATGTTGCTAAAAATTATTTTCAGTTTAGACTTTTGTTATTTCAAAGACATCTCTGATAAAGTCACCGCTGATGATGACGTCACATGCATGATGACGTACGTCATCTTTGATATATTGCGGTAGTTATAATTTGTGATTTTTCTTGACTAAGATGTCGTATCATTTACAAAATATTAGAATACTGCAGTATTATTTTCATTGTATCATTCAACAGCTAATGACAATAAATATTTTTTTATGCAAATGCAATTTATTTCGAGAAGCAGCAGATAAAGCAATGGTTTTGATTTATGACATCATCAATGACGTAATGACAATGCAATGCATTTATTAGTAAATAAATTAATTTATTCAAGATAAAGATAAGCATCAGTAATGAAAACACAGTCGAATGAGTAGAATAAGTGCTTTGATAAGCATGCATTGTGCTCAAAACTGTATGAAACTTCTTAGGCGCCTTTGATAAAGGCCAAAATGACGTCACTTCCGGTTGTCCGGCTGACCCCAAACTTTCTGAAAATGTGTGTTATTAAATTTGATTCAAATTCAGGGTGCATCAAAGCAAAACTTTTTTTAGTTTAAGAGCTATATTAAAATAACAAAACGGGGGGCAAATTGCTTCCCCCTCGGTACAAATAGGGTTAAAAACAAATGAGGCTGGAGACTCGTGAAAATTTAAGAATAGCAGACCTCAACCTTAAATTTATTGGTTCTTATAAAAAAAGTGTACAACACTGTACATGATAGTACTGTACAACTTCTTGCTTTTGCACAATAAATTAAATCTATAAATTTGTGCCGAGTTTTTAGTAGAGTTCGATGATTTTATTTTGTTTTTTGTTATAGGCGAAGAAGGAGATGATGCTGATTTGGAGGCTCCAAAAATTTATGAGCCGATAGAATCCTTGGAACAGCTGGAAGAGAAGCTCAAAGTTTTTCAAGAGCAATACAACGAAACAGTCCGCGGATCAAAGATGGATTTGGTGTTCTTCAAGGTAACTTCGCTTATTTGTTTTACTATTGATTTTTTGCGGTACCGTATAAATTTTTTGAATTTGTCATCTATGCAATTAAAATTAAACCTCACCAGGCTGTCCAAAGCTCAATTTCTTAAGCTTTCGTAACTTACTAGTAACTTTATCACTTGAGCTTTGCATGACTAATATTTATTTTAACTTCGTCAAATAAAATCTTAGGTTAAATAAATTTATAAGCTTATTTTAACCCAATGCAAGAAGTTGCTAAATCACGTATATTGTAGAAAAAGTTCGCTAGTAAACAAAAATATTAAGAAACTGAACCGGATACAATTTTTTAAGGTCATCAAACGGGGTCAAAGTTTGTTCATTTCTGTAGTAGTTTTCGTTTTTTCGGTCTCAAGTTCTTGTATTTGAGGTAAAATTAATTTTTTTGGAAATGTGAAAAATATTGTACATCACTACGTAACATCATAGTGATGAAAAATTGAATGTAGATAAATTAACAACAATTATTAAAAAATGGTGTTAATTTTGCATAGCGTATTTTCGTTTTCTGTTTTTCACAAAAAAAGAAGTAGAAAACACACAACTTTATCTCTCTTCTCTGAATTTTACGGCTTGTTTTTTTAGGACGCAATGGTTCACTTGGTGAAAATTTCTCGCATTATTCGAACACCACGTGGCAACTGCTTATTGGTCGGTGTGGGCGGATCCGGCAAGCAATCGTTGACGCGATTGGCTACCTTCATTGCGGGTTACAACTCTTTCCAAATTACTCTGAGCAGAACCTACAACGTCTCGAACTTGATCGACGACTTGAAGGTATTTTTGCGTTGTATTTATACTGTACTGCTGATTTCAGCTTGTTTCTCCGAATTTTAGCGTAATTTTCTTGATTTTCTTTAAATCTTGCTATAGCCCTTTAATCAGATGCATCGTCACTTGTTGGTGTTATCTCTAGAAGGATATAAATTGCTTATAATATTATTATTAATTCTTATGATGGGGAATTCAACATTTGAAGAGACTACTTCACCGGAATTTTTTTATTTTTTATCAATTTCAACCCAAATTTAACCTAAACTAAATTCTTTACTCTAATAAACCTAACTCCAAACCTAATCTTAACCCTTAAACCAGTAAATGAAAAATGTGCCGATGATCATACCTCATTTTGTTTTATTTTCTTTAATTTAAAAATGTTGCGTAAAATAGTCACCCCCTTCAATATCTGAAACAACGAACTAATAGTCAGTAACACCACAGAGCAATTGTATTTTAAGTTATTAGAACTTGTCTATATTTCTTGGCATCTATCACTAATCGTTAAGAGGTTGTCGCCTATTTCATTTTATTTTCAGAACTTGGCTAAAGTGAAATGGAAGAGGTGCTGGGAGAAAACGTGAAGTGTGGAGGTTTAATCTAGACCTGCTGCCCCTGAAACCTTTACGGAAAAGGGCCATTAAAAATAAACTAAACAAAAACTTTAGATTTAAAAGATCCAAGATAAACAAGACAACTTTTACAGAGCAATCGTTTGTATTTGACCACAAAAATTTAATTGATTTAAATTGATTTGATTTAAACCACAAAAATTAAAATTTAATAACAAAAAAAATACTTTCTGTTGTATCGATCCCCAGAAGAAAAAGCAAACCTCAGCGTAAAGCTAATATTTTTTCTTTAGATTTTGTATCGCACGGCTGGGAAAGACGGCAAAGGAGTGTCGTTTATCTTTACTGACAACGAAATTAAAGACGAAGGTTTTCTTGAATACATGAACAACGTGTTGGCGTCAGGCGAGGTAAAAAGAAGGCAGCAGATGCTTAGGATTTTGGTTTGTTATTTTTGTAATATGTGGGAGTGTGTAACGTTTGTGAATGTAATGAAGCATTTTGGCGCTGCAGTAAAATCTTTTTCCTCCATAAAAAAAATTCTTGCTTTACCGTGCTGCTGCTTTTAATGTGAAATCTTCCGCGAGTTTAAATAGACTTTTTGTTACTTTTTGTTGTCACTGATAAATTGAAATTAATTTTTTGTACTTTTATCTTCAAAGGTTTCCAACTTATTTGCTCGAGACGAAATAGATGAAATTACCCAGGAATTGATACCGGTTATGAAAGCGGAATATCCTCGGCGACCACCAACCAACGAAAACCTCTACGAATACTTCCTATCTCGGGCTAGAGCAAACCTCCACGTCGTGCTTTGTTTCTCCCCCGTTGGAGAGAAATTCCAAAATCGTGCTCTTAAATTTCCAGGTAAAAACATACAGCGTTATTATTGCTATCTCTGTTATCTGATCTGGTTTTTAACGAATTTGCGTCACATTTTTATAGCTTTTTTAGATGTAATTTTTAAAACATCGTCAAGCACGACATCGTAAATTTTCAATTTTAAAACATTGTAAATTTTAAAGCACGACAACATGTTAGTATGTCATCGTTTCAACTAATAATGCTTTAGATTAATCGTGAAATGTTTCAAAATTATATCGATAGCTATTCGACTGCTTTCAATCGTTGTGCTAAATTTTCTAGAAATCATTGGGTATATAGTTAAATCAAGCTATCAGCATATTAAATTGGCTTAAAAGATTCATAAGCAATTAAAAAACAGTTCGTAAACTAGGATTCAAAAAATTGAGAAGGCTCACGCAAAGGTTCCACTTTAACTATAAAAATTATCAAAACAGGACTTGTCTTAGGCAAGCTAAATCTGTAGCTAAAATCATAGGTGGGCCTAAGACCGTTAATCCGTTAATAACAAAGCTAACTTTTTCATTAACTCGTTAATCCGTTAAAAAGTTTTTTCATGGTAACGGACTAAATTAACTTCCGTTAATAATTTAGTAATTTGCTTATATAATTTTATAATTTAATAACTTCCGTTAATAATTTAATTTAATAATTTCCGTTAATAGGTTAATAATTTGCACCATTCATTCATCGTACCGGTACTAACCAGTTTGCACTGGTAACACTTGTTGCGTATTAGCAAAAGTTTTTTAAACGAAAGCGAAGAAAGGAGCTCTTTTTTGTCTCACAGGTCTATTAATTATCGCTGCTCACAATTTAAAAAGATTTTCCGATCGCAGATTTGTTAGCGCATTTGAACGTATTTTTGTCTTGAAATTAGATTAGACTGTAAATGTAACTTTCAAAACACAAAAAGACCACCATAGCAACAAACATTTCCTTACAGTTAAGTCAACAGCGCCAATACGTGTCCTAGAAGCGAGTGAATAAAAAGAAATGTAAATTACACGCCAAATGTTAACGAATTAACGGACTTTATTAACTTCCGTTAATTAAATTTGAAAATTACGGATTAACGTTAACGGAGGTGTGAAGTTTGTTAACGGACTAGTGGTTAACGAAGCTAACGTTTTGCATTAACTTGCCCACCTATGGCTAAAATACATTGCGAGCAGAAATTAATTTCGTGAATAAAAACGCATCTTCAGTCTGCAAGATAAAAACTAAAAAGGATAAAGACTAAAATTACTGCTCTGTGTATTACATGGAACTTAAAGCTATCTCAGTTTTGCATGCAACCATTGGGCATTGAAGTCTTTTATCTCTTTTGTTTTGCAGAATGAGGAACGTGTGTTTAATCACCAAATTAATTTTTGGCCGTAACGTATTTTATCCGTAAATTTAGCAAACCCTAGACAGATGTTCAAAACAAAAAAGAAACAGGTTGCAAGCAAAGAAGACAAGAGTTGATATGTTTCAAGAATCAAAGTATTTCCATCATCGCTATTAAGTCATGTGTTTGTAGCTTTAATCTCCGGATGCACGATGGACTGGTTCCTCCGATGGCCGCGTGACGCGCTAATCCAAGTCGCCCAGTATTTCCTGTCCAGCTTTAAAATCGAATGCGAGGACAGCACCAAGGCCAGCATGGTGCAGGTGAGAATGCGCGGTGACTCGACCAACGAAATTCGTAAGAATGACTGAAAATCTTAATTAAAAACCGAGCTCTACTCTAGAAAAATTACACATCAACTAAGAAAAAAAAAAATGTAAGTGCATTAAAAGAAAAACAAACTTTCAACGTCGTTTATTCTGAAAAAAAAAAGGTAACACTTGTATAGATGACGTCACTTTATTTTGAGTTAAGCTGAATCACGCCAAATCGACTGTCTCTGTTATGCGGTGCTTGATTAGCTGTGGCAAAAAAATTTTGATTTTAATCATTCCATCGATTACTGCTCTACTTTTTAAGATTAATGTTGCGTGATTTATTTTATTCCACCACTGACGTCATTGGTTACCATCTTAGCGATTTGCGATGTTTTTATTTGTTTTTCTTTCTTTTTTTTTTGTAGTAATCATTAGCATGTTTTAGGTGATGGGGACAGTTCAGGATATTGTTGCTGAAAAGTGCCTAGATTATTTTGAAAGATACCGGCGTGCTTGTCACGTGACCCCGAAATCCTACTTGTCCTTCTTGTCCGGTTACAAGACCATTTATGAGTAAGTTTTTTAATTTGCCATGCTTAACTTCTTTTCATAAGCATGTAAACTTTCAGTTCAATTCCCCTACTAATAATGCGTCACCTGTTCCAGAAAGTCACCTAATTTTTATAAATTTGTTATTGGAGTCAAGCAGTCGGCTCGTCGTGGTCGCCCATTTCGAAAAAAGACTCCTGTTGAACCAAAAACGATTGCTATGTAGTTGTGTACTTAACCAGATATTGAGAGCTTGGTTCAAATTTTTGAATTGGACAGGTTGCCTCGTGGATTCATATAATACATAAAATGGAACTTCTTTTCTCATAGCGGGATCGATGCGTTACCGCAACTTATCTAATGAACTACTGTAACACTTCTCAGGTGCTTGTTGATTAAAATAGCACTGTAAAGTAAAAAATTCTCTTGGTGAATTTTTACAAAACCGAGCTGAATCTTGTTTGAAATACTAAGATTGAGGTTTTGTTTTAAGTGCCAAGTTGAAAGAAATCTCAGTGTTAGCTTCTCGCATGAAGACTGGTCTTTCTAAACTCGTTGAAGCTGAAAAATCTGTGAACGAACTTTCCAAGGAACTTGTCGTAAAAGAAAAGGACCTGGCTGTCGCTTCGAAAGAAGCAGACGAGGTGAGAGTGAATTTTAAAATCTTAAATTTTGAAATTAAAGTCAGTTTAGACAAAAATGATACTGAATTTATTAATTATCAAATTTCTCGGCAAGGCAATTTTGTATTACTACTATTGCTGCCTTGGTTTGGGAAACAAAATAATATCACGGCTTCAAAGTTATATGACCTGCTGTCTACCATTTTAGGCCTGGACTATGCGGCGTGTAAAATTGTGTGCGCATACGAACTTGCCCATAGTCAATTTTAACCGTGTGCAGTTTGTATGCTGGTGAGCCAACACGCCGAGCGTACCGACTTTTTAAAATAAACTAATGATGTGCTCGTACGCTCACAGTTTACGTATATTGTACAGTGTACTGGTCTTTATAACGATGAAAGGTTTCAATGTTTTAACGAAGAGTATTTGCTCCTTAAAGTGGATGATGGCGCATCGCCCTTTGCGAATACAAAATCCAAGAAAAAGATCTTCATCGTTTTTTGGAGCAAAATCACTTAAAGATTGAAAAAGATCTTCGCCAGTTAGGACATCTTTATTTTGGAGGTCCATAGTGCGTCTCATTGGCATGGACTTCAAGATGACCCGCCATTGGAAATTTCATAGAATCCACTCTGTATTTTTTTAATGCTTTCTAAATACTGATGTAACTCAGCGCTTAAGTAATGACTATCTTATTGCCTGCAGTATAACGTGGCTCGGAGTGTAACCCGAGCGGTATCCTTTCGGTGCTAGACGAGCTACTCATACTCAAGCTTGATCTGAATTTGAAGCTGATTATGAATTTCTAATAGGTGCTGAAAGTTGTCACTAGTAAAGCAACTGCGGCTGAGAAAGTGAAGGCTGAAGTCCAGAAAGTAAAAGATAAAGCGCAGCATATTGTAGACACAATTGCGGTCGACAAAACTGCTGCAGAAGCTAAACTCGAAGCCGCTCGCCCGGCTCTTGAAGCCGCAGAGGCAGCACTCCAGGTAAAAAATTAAAATTCTTTCTTGAAAATTGCAAAATCAAGCCAGTAAATGTGGAATTTACAGCTCAAATTAACGTTGTTTAGCTCTGTAAACTTTGAATGGCGTTTTGGTGTATTTTGGAGTTTTACCTCCTTTTGCTTCTGAAAGTACTGGATTGTTAATTTGGCGCAGCTTTGAAAGTAAGTTGTATTGGACTGGCTTATTAACTTGGCCAAATCTCCGAGTCCCACAGTTTATCTGTTCCAGCAGTTACTCGTTAGTATTGTACAATATTATTATAAACAGGGATGTGGGAGCGGCAATTTTTGAATAGCTTCTTCCGCTTCCGCTTTCACCATTTAATGATGTAATTTTGCGTAAAATTATGTGATCTTAGAAGTTTTTGTTTTCCAAATGAGTCAAAATAAAACAGCTTTGTTATCGTCATCTTAAAAACATCATATAGAACCAAATTATATGATTGTATTCAGTGGCTTGTCATCGCAAGTATCTGCGCCTGGGCGTAGTCAGGAATTCGGATTTGGAGCGGCCCTGAAGCGGAAAGTTCAATCACATGGTCGTTATGTTTCAGCTGATGCGAATTTATGTGAATGTTCACCCAGAAGTTTAAAATAATGAGCGATTAGTTGGAGTTGGGATCGAATTTCTAACCGCTTGGGTTAATAACTTATTCCAACTGCATCTGCGCTGTTAAGCGCAAATCTTTACTTGGTTATGATTAGGTAGCCTTGGGGCAAAACTTCTACATTTGCAGAATTTTTATTGTAATAGCTCTATTGTGCATGTGGTTTGTTTCAAAATTTTGCTAGCAACGCGCGTATTTGTAGGACAGCAAAGTAAAAAACATTGCAAGAATTATGCGGTTATACACAGCGCCATATTAGAATAATTCTTGTCGCCTACGGTACTTAGCAATAATTAAGACAAGCATGGTAACATCTTGTTTAAAAGTCATACAATATTAATCTCTGTTTGAGAGACGTTATGATGCTCTCCGCTGTTTGCTTTTCTAGAATACATTATCGCAGGGAAAGAAATTAAAATGCTGGAACTAGAAAGTTTGTTTATGTTGGTGAATACTGTTTTGTACGAGTATGGCCCCAGACTTTGTTTATACAAACATGGCACGAGTATGGCCCCCCAAAATGGCAAAGCCTCATCAAAAAGTATTTTTGAGAAAATCTTTAAATTTTTGGAATAAAGAAGAGAATTCTTGAACACTTATAATTTTAAAAATGAGTTTGTTTGCTTCATGGTTTATCTTTGAGTTGTTTGGGGCTTCCCTTGATCTAAGTAAACCACAAGTCTTTAAAAATGTTTCTTTGCAAATGATGATCGATCAAACATTCATTTAACGTTGTATATTTCATTTTTTGTTGTATAAAAAATTGCACTACATTCAAATTTTGACGTTCGATATGAATGGTCAAAGTGGAAGCGGTACCCTTTTACCGCTTCCAGCTTCCGCTTTTACGAAAATTTACCGCTTCCACATCCCTGATTATAAAGTGAACTCAATTTGGTTGGAAGTGACAGATTTTAAAACACTCTCCGATAGATTACTAAAAGGGCTTGAATATGAGATTGTTTGACTTAACCTACTGCTTTAACCTTATTTTACACGGACTATTTCAACAAAGCATTTTATAGGCAGGGGAATAAAAATGCTCCTCCAATCTAACTCCTAAACCCAAATCCATGGGAACACCAAAGTCGGCATACCGGTTGGTGTTTTCCGAGATTTGTTATAAAAATTGGTTTTAAGTTGATAACATCAGCATAATTAAATCAGAGCTATATTTTTAAAGAATGAAGTCATTTTTTTAATGACGTCAAAGACGGTTAAATTTTGTACATGAGTTTGTTTTTTGATACTTAATCATAGAATGCTTAATTTAAAGTAGCGGTAGGTATCAGGCTGTTCCAGAAAGTGCTCAATAACTGGTTCAAAGTTAGAGCTAGGTTAATGCTTAATTTAAGTATCTATATCACAAAAATGTCTTATGACGTCATTCAAGTTAAATATTGGCCAAAAAACGCTCAAATTTTGGAAAATGACTTCGGCAAATTTAAAACTGGGGAATCTTCAAACTTTCAGGAGATATTTTTGAATAAATTTGACACAAAGTTTAGGTACTTTGAAGAAAAAATTATTTTTTTAGATCACGAAAAAACCCAAAAAGTAGGCATTTTCCCCCTTCCCGCTGTAAAATAGGATTAAAATTATACTAACTTTAACCAGAAACGACATTAAATCAAAGCAATTCAAAAATTGAGTAAACAAACCTTAAACAATTGGCTGTGTTTCAGACAATCAAGCCAGCTGATATTGCAACAGTGAGAAAACTCGGAAAACCGCCTCATCTGATCATGAGGATCATGGATTGCGTCCTCCTTCTCTTCCAGAAAAGAGTCAACCCGGTGGAGCAAGATCCGGAACGCCCGTGCGTCAGACCATCCTGGGCAGAGGCTCTCAAGTTGATGAATAACTCCGGTTTCCTTGGCTCCTTGCTGAACTTTTCGAAAGTAATTTGATTTATGTTGGTTTGCTGAGTGATATTTTTGTGGAGATCTTCACTTAGCGATATCTGAGAATGGATCAAATTTCACGAGGGTTTTTAGGGCACATTGCTATTTTAAACTAATATGGAAAGTCTCTTCCTGAAGATTAGAATAAAAGGAAGTTTTGAAACCATGCTTAAGGCTTCAAATTAAATCAAAACCAAGCGCATTTGAATGAAATAGGCAATTTAGAAGCTTCAAACTAAAGCCGTCTTTTAAATACATTCTTGCATACCTGGCAGCTCTATTATTATTATAGTACTCACAAGAAAAGAGTTTACACTCACCGAGTTTTGCACGTAGTACATTCTAAATAGCACAAGCAACACTTTTAATCTTGCACCGGTTCTAATGTAATTTTATATCAGTTCAGCGATTAATAAGTGAGTAATATACAAAGCGCTTAAAAGTATGGACGCATAAGGGTTACAGCAACCCTAGTCTTATCCTTAAAACTAATGCAAAGAAATGCATCCTAAGCGACTAAAAAATTTCAACCCTAAAACATACAGCATTTTTGCCAAGTTTCAGCGCAGGTCGATGGTTATGATAGTTCAAGGATGAACTAATCAATTAAAACGCTTGGAAGATAGAACGACTATTCTTAACTATTCTACTCAAGTTGTGTTACATGTAATTGCAATTACATCTTAATTCACCAGGTTGCCTTGGTCAGGAGACAGCGCACCGTTTTGGTCTTCGAATCAAGCTGCCATCTGCCCACCTGTCTGCCACACACGGTGGAGGCCTCACACTGTTCGTTTTTATTGTTAAACGTCAAGCAGGAAGCTGTGAATACCAATTTTTTATAGTACTTGATTTGACCCGACCGGTGATTGAGTGCGAGTCTGCCGCTTCAGTAGCAGACGCTCTAAGCCACTGATTGGTTAAATTATGTTGACCACTTATGTAGGACACCATTACTGAAGAAACGGTTGAATTGCTGGCTCCTTATATGGAGATGGAAGATTACGAGTTCGAATCTGCCAAGAAAGTCTGCGGTAACGTAGCAGGGTTGTGCTCATGGACCAAAGCTATGTCTTTCTTCTATGGAATCAACAAAGAAGTCTTGCCTTTGAAGGTGAAGTAATGCAATTGTTGTTTTGCCCCAGAATATTTGTTTATTTTTTATTTAGTAGCACAGTATTTCGTAGTAGTTTTAAATTTCCGAAAAATTTCAAAATTTTTATGTCTGAATTGCCATGTACAGCTGTATGTCAGTCACTTTAGTTTATAGATAAAAAAGTCTAAAAATATCACAATATTGCGTTCTTAATAGCAACTAACGTTGTTAGTTTTTTCTCGTTTCATGAGCTTTATGATTTCTTCTGTCGAAAAATTTTCAACAATAATAATCGATTGTTGTGTTGTGGTAAATCTCTTAGACAATAGAAGCTGTATATTTTTGGAAAAGCTTTTTTGACGTTGTAGCAATGCAACTGATTTTGTAAAATTTTAGGCCAATTTGGTCGTCCAAGAAGCTCGACTGAACAAGGCAAATGGAGACTTGAACGAGGCCCAGAGACAGTTGGATGAAAAAGAAGCTGAACTGCAAGAAGTGCAGGCGCAGTATGACCGCGCCATCTCACACAAACAAGCATTGATTGACGACGCTGAAGCTTGCAAGAGGAAAATGATAAACGCCAGCGCCCTCATTGAGGGTTTGGGAGGAGAAAAGGTATAATCACTAAAGAAGCTTGGATGAGCGTAGGGAGTGAATTTTAATTAAATTCTCTATTAGTTTTATTTCATACTGCCTTCATAGAATAATGCACTTCCCGATACCTCTTTTTTGGATTGCTTTTGTTTTGGCTGTCTGTCGTAGCTAACTTTCTGTCCTTCATTGCTGATTTATAGAGCTTTCCATTTGTTTCAACTTTTTAGTAGAACTCCAAAAAATAACAAGAGATTATTTAATCAAAGAGTCATATGTAGTCTAATTTGTAGTCTAAGAGTAAAAAAAAGTTTCGCTGTTAAAACTCGCTCATTTATTCAAGTCATTTTTGATAGATTATCTTCAATCCATTGAAACCTCTTCAACAAACAAGTTGATTTTTCTAGGTACGTTGGACTGCTGCAGGGAAGACCTTCCAAGACCAAATTACCCGCTTGGTTGGCGATGTCTTATTGGCTACTGGTTTCCTTTCCTACTCTGGTCCTTTCAACCAAGACTTCCGCAATCTCCTTCAGGGAGCTTGGAAAAAAGAAATGTCGCAACATAAAATACCTTACTCGGATGTAAGCGTTTTTTTGCGATATTTTAACTGTATGTTTTTTCTCAAAAACACATCGAACAACGTCGATATTATGTTTACCGTAAAATTGCGTCAAGTATTTAGTTTTATAAAAACTAGAAGTAAGTCTAGTTGTGTTAAAGTAAACGGTAAAGCGCAAAAAATTTACATGCAAAACAAATAATACACGTTGATACTTAAAGAAAAGAGCGAAACGACTACTCTTAGTTGTCTTAGTCAGTTGACTTCAAAACTTCGAAGTTAAAAGAAAACCAGCAGCCAACATGGTACATGGTACTAAACCATAGTGGCATGATGGAGTGGAAAAGAAAGCAGTTCACCAGCTTATAAAAGAAATGAAACACGAGGTAGAACGGTTTCATTTCGAAATTCTAAACCTGTTACTCCGAATTGACCGAATGAAAAAAAACTTTTTAAAGTTTCAAACGTGTACCAGATCTTATTACTGTGGTTTCACATCGCTCACATGTAGGACATCAACTTGATTTCAATGCTGGTTGATAATGCTACTATTGGGGAATGGAATCTGCAAGGGCTTCCAAACGATGACTTATCCGTACAAAACGGGATTATTGTGACGCGAGCCACCCGGTATCCGCTCCTAATTGACCCGCAAGGACAAGGAAAGATTTGGATTAACAACAAAGAAAAAGCAAACGAATTACAGGTTCAAATTTATCATATTATGCTTGCAAAAATCTTAAATGTGCTGATTTTTGTTTATTAGATACAAACCAGTTATTCAATTAAAGACTATAACAGGTGGTATTCACAGCTTTTCTGCTTGACGTTTAGCAGAAAAAGGGACAGTATGAAGCCTCCACCGTATGTGGTATACTGGTGGGCAGGTGGCAGCTTGACTCGAAGACCGAAAGTTCCCTTTGCTGTCTTTTGGCCAAGGCAACTTGATAACCAAATCATGTAATTTCAGGAACAACATTCATCGAGCAAAATATATCCTTAACCTTTATCAAACTTAACAAATATTGGCACACTGATGTTTCCCGTATCTGCTTATTTGTCAAAATCGATTTTGGTGCATTTTGACTCGCATAATTGGAACGACCGACGCTCGCGTCGCGTGTTCCTTTGTTTTTACTCGGGCCATTTTCCAACTAACGAGTCCGAAATTTCAGACTTTTGCTTATAACTCAAGAACGGTTAGATCTAGCTACATGAGATTTCGACAGCACTTTGAGATTAATGAGTTATATGTTTGTACCAAATTTTGAGGCAATAGGTCACTTGACTTTGGTTTTAGAACCCAAAAACCGCCCCGCAAGTTTGGCGTAAAAAGCGGTCTCAGTCAAAAACGGCTTTAAGTACGGCAAAAAATATTTCATATGGTTGTATGTCTTAAGATACTCTTTCATCCCAACCAACCCACTTTTGGCCGCGATGAGGTTTATTTCTTTTTTTTTCCTTTTTTTTCTTCCTATTTTTTGTACGCTCTTCTTCTCCTAAACCACAAAACATGGAAATCCCTAATTTTTGTGTAAAGTTGTTGAGCTGAAAATGCAATTTTTTCTCCCGAAATTTTTTTTGGGCAACTCCACCGGGAACCCCCCTAAAATGGGGCCCCAAAAAACCATTTTTTGAACGGCTCAGCTAGGGTGCTAGTTCTTTTTGATATCAGTAGATATTTTAATTAACAGACAAATATTTTGACATAGTTTGGGGGTGCCACCCCCCCAAATGGACTCCCCAAAAATCAATTTTTTGAACAGCTTAACTTAGAGTGCCATTGTTTTATGATATCAGGAGATATTTAACAGACAAATATTTTGACATAGTTTGGGGGCGCCACCCCTCCCCGGGGACCCCCCCAAATGGACCCCTCAAAAATCTATTTTTTGAATTGCTTAAGCTAGGGTGCCAGTTTGCTTTGATATCAGCAGATATTTAACAGACAAATATTTTTACATTGTTTGGGGGTGCCACCCCCTGGGGACCCCCCAAATGGACCCCCAAAAATCAATTTTTTGAACGGTTTAACTTAGAGTGCCATTGTTTTATGTATTCAGGGGATATTTAACAGACAAATATTTTGACATAGTTTGGGGGTGCCACCCCCCTCCCCCCCCCCCGGGGACCCCCAAATCGACCCCCCAAAATCAATTTTTTCTACGACGCAACTTAGGGTGCCATTGTTTTATGATAACAGCAGAGATTGAACAGACAAATATTTTGGCATAGCTTGGGGGTGCCACCCCCCCGGGGACCCCCAAAATGGACCCCCCCAAAATCAATTTTTTGTACGACTCAACTTAGGGTGCCATTGTTTTATGGTATCAGCAGAGATTGAACAGACAAATATTTTGGCGTAGTTTGGGGGTGCCATCCCACCCAGATGGACCCCCCAAAAATCAATTTTTTGAACGACTCAACTTAGAGTGCCAGTGTTTTATGATATCAGCAGAGATTTAACAGACAAATTTTTTGACATAGCTTGGGGGCGCCACCCCCCCAAATGGCCCCCCCAAAAATCAATTTTTTTACGGCTCAAGCTAGGGTGCCATTGTTTTATGATATCAGCAGAGATTTAACAGACAAAGATTTTGGCGTAATTTGGGGGTGCCATTCCCCCCAGAGACCCCCAAATGGACCCCCGAAAATTAATTTTTTTAATTAACGGCCCAAGCTAGGGTGCCAGTGTTTTATGATATCAGGAGATATTTAACTGACAAATATTTTGACTCTACTTTTCTGGAGGTTCCATAATCAGGTATTTTTGAATAATTGCTAATTTAACGGTAGATAAAAAGTACTTTTGAGCATCCCAGCATTAGCTACGCGTCGGTCGTTCACCGGGTTTGCTGGCAAACTCCCATCTAGTTAGTAAAAATGATTATTATTAAAAACTTATCACGTAGTACTAAAAAATGCATACTTACCGTTGTCGTTGGAACTAAGATAGTAAAAATATATTTTCCATTCGTTACGTTTTGTAGCCGTGAATATTTTCATAGGTGACCACACTGAATCACAAATATTTCCGAACTCATTTGGAAGATTCTCTGTCTCTCGGACGCCCTCTACTTATTGAGGACGTTGGAGAAGAACTTGATCCCGCTTTGGATAACGCCCTGGAGAAAAACTTCATCAAATCCGGATCGACTTTCAAAGTAACAATAAGAACCTTCGAAAATATTTTGAAAACGTGTTAAACCACTGTAAATTTTTTTTCAAACTTTTAGTTAGCATCTTAAGTACCCGATAGTGTTTACTTTTTAGCATTGTGTGATAATTCCAGAAAAGTGCTTTAACTAGAATTTTCTGATAACAGGCGTATGACGAATACATCTAACATGTTTAAAAGCAAAAAGCCTTTATTAAAACAATATCGTTTGGGAATAGTTTGATTATGGCTTGAAGCCGGTTTTCACATGCATTATTTCATTAGGTGAAAGTCGGCGACAAAGAGGTTGACGTGATGAAGGGGTTCAAATTGTACATAACCACGAAGCTTGCCAATCCTGTGTACACTCCTGAGATCTACGCCAGGACATCCATCATCGACTTCACCGTTACAATGAAGGGACTGGAGGACCAGCTACTCGGAAGAGTAATTCTCACGGAAAAGCAGGTTCGTCACGCTCGAGCGGAAATGATCACGGGTTTGAAATGCATGACTAATTAAATTTTTTGCTTCAGCACATTTCAGCATAGAGTATCTTGGTCCTTTCGTTATTAGTTTGTTTTTTATTCTGATAAATGATAACTAACGGGAAAGCTTTATATTCACCTACCAAATTGATTTAGTTTTTTTTTTAACTTTTTTTAGCAAACAAACCCTAATTCTAATTCTTAACACTACTCTCAAGTTAAACCGAAATCAGAACCTAAAGTTTTAAAAAAAAATTCAACAAAAAAAGTGAGTAGGATTTCAATAATAAGTCAATTTAGATATTTTTGACGTTTGACGTTGATGTGACCAAAAAAAAATTGAGATCGATAGTTAAATTCTTTTTATTAGCTTTTTAAGTTAAAATGTTTTCAGAGGCTTTTTTAAATAATACGGCGTTGATGGGATCAAAATGGCTGAAACGTAAAATTGAAAAAGCTAGATTTATTAATCATTTTTGGTAATCTGTGTTTTTCTTCTAAAGGAATTGGAGTCTGAAAGAGTTGCGTTGATGGAGGAAGTGACAGCTAACAAAAGGAAGATGAAGGAGTTGGAGGATAACCTGCTCTTCCGCCTCACATCCACCGAAGGATCATTGGTTGAAGATGAATCTCTAATCCAAGTTTTAAAGGTAGAGATTTTTTTGACTAAGTTTGAGTCCCAATTTTACTAATTTTTTATTTATTGTTTATGGTGAAATAAAAGCTGTTTTTTTGTCCTGTATTAAGCACTGTTAGAGTGACTTTTTGCCTTTTTTGAAAACTGGTAAGGGATGCCAAACCTTCAAATCTAAGCTTTTGATTTGCTTATTTTATGGAATTAAGCATTAGCCTATGTATATTGTACTCTTAGATTGTCTTGGATTGCATGTTATTGAGGAGCTAGATTTCTGTCAAAACATCGTTTTTATTTGCTATTTTTGTAATCACCACAGCAATAAATATGCTATGAAACATTTTTTTCTCAAAAGAAACAGCATTGTTTAAGTATCTTTTTTCGAAAAAATAGCAATATTGGTAAATCTTTTTTTAAATTTAGACTACTAAAGTGACCGCGGAGGAAGTTAGCGACAAACTTACAATCGCAGCTGACACAGAGATCAAAATCAACACGGCAAGAGAAGAATTCAGACCTGTGGCCACTAGAGGCTCCATTCTCTACTTTCTCATTGTGGAAATGAGCTTGGTCAATGTCATGTACCAGGTAAATTAAAATGTAATTGCGCTGTAGATTTAGTCCGGGTATTTATTAACTTTGAAAAATTGGGGTCGTCTTAATTCAAAGAAAAAAGTACGTACTTGTAAAAGATAGATCATAAAATAGTTAAATTTATTTCGAATTTTACAAAATAACTTCATGAAAATATGTTTTTAACCCATTTTGGTTTGGTGCTATGCGGCATTACGCAAAATTGAATGAAGTCCAAAATGTTTGTCATAGCTTAAAAGCATGTTAACATTGTGTGAACATTTTAGGATCACTTACAATTTCAATTAACTATGCCAAATTGCTTCATTTTTGAATAAAAATGTTTATTTTTCGAAGCAGCTTTGGTCTGATACTTTTCTAAAAGAATCGTCAGAATGGAGAGCACAGAAAAAAGAGCGGCTCTTTATAGAAAAGACCCGACATTTTCCTGCGCTTTCCGTCCTGACGATTCTTTTTGACAAGTGTCAGACGAAATCTGCTTCGAAAAATGAGCATTTTAATTATCGAAATTCTCAAGTTCTATACCACCAATCAACTTTTAAAATATTTCATGTTCATGTGCTATCAATTTTTGGCAAATTAGCTATTACTTGGCAACAATTAGGAAATAGCTTAAATTTGAAATTAGTACTTCAACTTTTTAGACTTCCCTTCGACAATTTTTGCAACTGTTCGATTTGGCGCTCGCCCGATCCGCTAAATCCCCAATTCCGAGCAAGCGGATTCTGAACATTATCGATTACCTGACTTTCGACGTGTTTCGATACACAACCAGGGGCCTTTATGAAGAGCACAAATTTCTCTACGTTCTTTTACTCACTCTCAAAATTGCACTCAATTCGGGCCAGATCACTCACACGGAATTCCAAACTTTTATCAAAGGTTTGGAATTTATTAGCGAATTAATTTTTAACTGCTGATGATCTTTTCGATCTGTCGAATAATGTTTTATAAGCTTGGAGCTTCGTAGCTATAGTTAACTTAATTATAAGGCATCTTAACTAATGGAGCATTGTTGATTTTGAAACCAAAATTTAGCCACATTGATTTAAATTTTTGCTCCATCAGTTTGGCCTCCTTAATGGCGGTCAAACTATTTTATATGTTGTGCAAAATGTTTCTATCTACTCAGCCAAAATTGTAGAAAGTGTAGTCTTGAACATTTAAACATTTAAGCAAAATACGAGTAAGCCTATTTAAACGTACAGAAATTAAATTTTCGAAGTTGAGCTATTTGCTTCTCAAATTATGATTTTATTTATTATATAAAATATCACCTCCAACTTTTAATGTCATTATTGTAGTAGTTTTGCAACAATAATTCATTCTTCTTTTTTTAGGTGGCGCTAGTTTGGACTTGAATGCTTGCGAGCCTAAGCCAAAGAAATGGATCTTGGACATGACTTGGCTCAACTTAGTCCAACTGAGCAAGCTGCAGCAATTCTCTCAGCTGCTTAACCAGATCAGCAGAAACGACAAGGTAATTAAAAAGGAGCTCACTGATTAAAAATTAATGATACTTATGATATTTGTTGCTTAGTCGAATTACCTTCCAAAAAAACTGTCTGGTAATTTAGCCAATGCTGTTTTTCAAAAGCTTAACTGCGCTTAATTCATCGCAAATAAGAAAATACCTAGCCAACAATGAGCATGTTTTTGTTCAAAGCAATATTTTTCAATTCGAAAACTTGCCAAAATCAGAAAGTTTAGCTGATTCTTTCCCTCAGTTTCAATGATTGCCCATTGCACAAACAATTTGGTTACCAGGCACACTTTGAGAAGATTATTCATACGTACCCCGATAATTCTGAGCTATATTTTACTAGAAACTTTTAAGCATGTAAGGATTCCTCCAAGCACGAAGTAGGTAATGCAATGAAAAGTGCTCGGATTGTCCAATAGTTAGCGTCAAACTCAGTCTTACAACAACGACAAATAATTAGTTTAAGTAGCATATTTTATGCAACCAGTTCGAGGATTTGAAACTTTTTAGTTGTGTAATGGAAAAACTAGCGCACAAGCAGAAGAAATTCGTTGAAATTTGAAAAACCAAGTTTAATATCAGGCATGTTTATCTTTTCATGATCAATAATTTGTTGATTTTATTGCTTGAAGTTTTACTAAAATTTCACGTAAACAGTAGTTCAATAATTTGTGCTATTTAGGGCTGGAAAAGTTGGTTTGATGAAGAGGCTCCCGAAGAAGCCACCATCCCGGATGGATACAGCTCCTCTTTGGATACCTTCCCGAAGCTTCTGTTGATTCGAAGTTGGTGCCCCGATCGAATCACTGCCCAGGTAAATTAATTAACGTCACGCAAATACGATGACATCATAAATTGGACATCAAATAAATACGGTGCACCTAACAGTATATTTGTCGAAGAATAAAAGTAAAACCAAGATAAATTTCAAATGACTGGAAGCCTTGAAACTCAATTGTGATAATAACAGCCTAAAACATTTTATTTGAACTTTGCCTTCAATTTTGGTGATGTCATAGGCACGTCACTTTATTGCATCAACGATGGGAGAAAAGTATTGTGACGCAGTGATTCTTGATTACGAGAAGATGTTGGTGGAATCAGACAAAACAAGCCCGATGGTTTGTTTCCTCACCATGGGTTCGGATCCCACAGACAACATTGAGAGACTTGCAAGAGGAAAAGGAATTCGTAAGTTTTACCGCAAGGAAAGTGTGTTGGAAAAACAGTGATTGATGTACTGTGACTAAATTCAGCCAAAGCCTAAAAATTTATCGAATAACATGGTAGCAGTTTAAATGTGCAATATTACACAATAATCGTCAGGCAGGAAGTAGCAGATTTAGGTTGGACCGTCGGGTAGCGAATCGTCAGGCAGGGGGTAGCAGATTTAGGTTGGACCCCCACGGAAACAGTGTGGGAACGGGCAGACTATGAAAATGCTTAAATTTTAGACCCAAAGTTGCTTCAAAAAAACCTGACTCCTGAACTCTTCTTTATTTCGTTTTCACCTTTTATATGCTGAAGATTCAACCAAATATGAGACTTTCATTACTCCTCATCTCTAGATTATGCTCTAGGAGAGATACCAAACGCGTGGAGGGGCTAATGACCTAAATTTTCCTTCATGATAAGGCCTTAGCTGTTGACCAACTTTCATCAATGCACATTAAACTAGCATAACTGATTAATTTCGGAAGAGCAAGATATTTTCGCTGTGCCACATTAGTCTATTTCGAACATGCAAATAATTTTTTTTCAAAGATGGAATCAATAGCACCTCTACTGCATTAGTGATCTGTCTGCTGTGCTGATCAATATATTTTAATCAAAATTAATGTTTGGTTTATAATCAGTGTTTTAGTAATGTGTTGAGTTGTTGATTGACAATGAAAGTTCAGTCAAAAATAAATAAAACAATAAACTTATTAGTGGTTTCTTTTTCTAGCTTGCAGAGCTATTTCAATGGGCCAAGGTCAGGAAGTCCACGCTAGAAGATTGCTTACTCAGAGCTTTGGTGATGGTGGTTGGCTTCTTCTTCAAAACTGCCATCTTGGTCTTGCCTACATGGAGGAACTTTTAGAACAGGTACAAAAGTCACTAGTTTAACTGGTCGTTAAATACTTGACTGCTCTAAACTCAAGTTATGTCGCGGTGAACACTTTGTCGTGGACATCAACTAGTTAATAAAAAAAGCCTGCAACGAGTTACAAGTGTTTTGATCAATTTCTGGTGAAGCATTAAAAATTGAAGAATACGTCCTACTGTTATTGGTGTTGACGTTAAACGTATTGTTTTGAAATGTAACGCCAACGGGTTAATTCACCTGTGAAACATGATTAAAACTTCTGTTTCAGCTTCAAACGAATGAAAATATCAACGAACAATATCGCACATGGATCACAGCTGAGGTGCACCCGAAATTTCCCATCAACTTGCTGCAGTCATCCATCAAATACACCAACGAACCTCCTCAGGGAATCAAGGCTGGATTGAAGAGAACCTACTCCGCTATGTCTCAGGTTTGTGCATTGTTTTGTTTTTTGTTTTGCATGACTCCGATTTATTTGTCCGAGATTACTGAAAACATTACTTCAAATCTCGTGTCTAAAATTTTAATACGTTTTCTAAGAAATTTTATTTTAAATATTTTAGAACATAAGAAAAACAAAGTTCAAGAAATACAGGAGTTTTTTTTTCAAAACAACAAGGCTTGAGAGAAAATTTTGATTTGTTTAGTTTCAGTTTGGGAATATCTAGACATCTGCCTCAGTTTTTCAAATAATATCCCGTCCAGCTTCATAAAAGATCCGGCATTGGTGTAATTAAATTGACGCATGAAATCCTCCGCGTTTTACCATTACCGTTATGTATCATTTCATTCTAAAAGCGATTAGTTTCACTAGTTTTTTGTTCAAATACCTTCCTTTGATCTTGTTCTAGTTAGATTAAAAAACTGTGTATTTAGGAGTTTCTGGATATCTCCAACATGCCGCAGTGGAAACCAATGCTGTTCAACGTCGCTTTCCTTTACACAACTGTGCAAGAGAGAAGAAAGTTTGGACCTTTGGGATGGAACATTCCATACGAGTACAATCAGGCAGATTTCACCACTAGTGTACAGTTTGTACAAAACCACTTGGACGATATGGATGTCAAAAAGGTAGATTTAAACTGACTTTTGTTTTTCCTAGTCATACCTAAATGCTACTGATGCTTTTATATGTTGATAGAAATTTAAAATAAACAAGCCACAAAAATTCCAGGATTTTGCTGTTCTGATCAACAAAAAATGTATGTAAATAAGTAAAACCCATGGCTTTTCTTCCAAGATAACTTTTTCTAAGTTGTTTGGTTGTGAGTAATAACCAACCACATTTAAGCTCTAACCAATATTCTTTGGTGATTGGAATATTTTCTGCAGCTGACAAATCATTAGATAGTAGGACTTTCCACCTGAACCCATTTGATGAAATTGGAAATTGGTCATGCATATAGCCCCTTCTATTATGCCCCGGTTTGTAGTTTAGTTTGAGCACAGCAGGTACATAAAGCCATTCGGGATAAAACCTATGACTTCACGGGTAAATGGCTGTAGGTTTTCAGAGAATTTCTTTACGCTTGAATCAATATCACTGAAAATAACTTAACAGCAAGTTCATGATCAAGTTTTGGTGTTAGGGTGTTTCTTGGAATACGGTCAGATACATGTTGGGAGAGATTCAGTTCGGAGGAAGAGTCACAGACGATTTGGATAAGCACTTGCTCAACACCTACTGCAAAGTATGGTTTGGAGAGCACATTTTCTCCGACAAATTCCAGTTCTACAAAGGTGAAAAGTTGTGTGGTGCGCTTTGCATTTTTGGACAATTTGAATGGTTTTGTTGTAATCAGCATTTTTGCCTCCTCTCAAGTTAGGACGACCAGTTTTGTATTGATCAATTTGAAAGGAATATTTTTAAAAATTTTTAATGCTCAGACACACTAAGAGTTTGCAGTTTTTCTTATTCAATTTTTCTTTCGTGATTTGAAATGGAGCAATGTTATAAATTGACCTATCAAATTAAATAGCACGTTCAGATTTTAAAGCTTATCACGATAATGATTTATCACTACAGGTATAGATTTTAATTACGAGTAAACAAAACCCTAATTTTTGTATTATAATGTGTTCAAAAACAGTTTCCATAAACTTGCAGTTATGTTTTATGTTGTTGGTAAATTATTTGTTTAATAGGATACACCATCCCGAAAGGGAAGACCATTGCCGAGTACCATACCTACATTGACAATCTTCCTCTTGTGGACTCACCGGAAGTCATGGGTCTTCACCCTAACGCTGACATCACTTATCAGGTACGTTTCTGCCTGAATCAATTGCAGATCAACCAAGTTTTTGTGGCCAGGTACCTTTACGGTTTTCGAGTCAAGCTGCCACTTGACCACCGGGTTACCTCACACAGTGTACTGGTTGAGTCTTCGTATAAGTTTTACCAGACCAGGAATGGAGACAAAGTCTACCGTTTCTATAGCAAATGCTCCATTGACGTAACCAGTAAGTAGTCAAACAAATTAGGGACGTTTTCAAATGAGATAAAGTGTTAAGAGCAGTAATGACCACATTGAATTAAAAAGAGGATATTTAATTAGGCTAAAAGACTAAAAAGCCCGTCGAAGACTGATCTTTTAGAATAGTTTCTGAAGTTCTCATATAGCCTATTTTACAAGTTTAAGTAGTTTTAAATAAAATTAGATTAATCGTGATTTATGCCATAATTAGCTTGTATTTATATCTTATATTTGTTGTCAGACCAATTTTGCCAATGCGGCGCTGGGTACAATCGTGAGCATCCAACCCAAGGAATCAAGTGGAGGATCGGGCGAGACACGTGAAAGCGTCGTCTTCAAATTGGCAGATGAAATGCTGGAGAAGCTTCCGGCCAACTTTCTTCCCCATGAGGTAATTTTTTTGTTGTCGTTTGGTCATGTATGTGTAAAAGTAAGTTTTTTATGGATGTATTTAATAACATTGCACCTTAAAAAGACTGATGGTCAAAAAGCTAAACCTTTAAAACAACGAGTTCTGATACTCACCCTAAAGATGTTCTAAAATGCTGGTGGGCTCGTTTGAATAAACTAATATATCATAGTAGAACTTTCTCGATTCTTTTGGTTCGACTGAAGAACATTACTGGTAACGCGCCGTTGTGTTTATGAAAAATGCATTTTACCTTATTTCTCTACAAGGTGAAGCACCAGACCCGTCGTCCTGGTCAAATTACCAAAAACTTCAAAGAAAACCAAAAAACTGCTCAATGTAGTTGTTGCTAGTACACTCAAAGTGCCGGGTTCATATGCATTAATAAATAAGTACGTCAGATTTTACTACATTTCAAATTGAGCAAAGGTCTTCTATCTCGCTTTTCAAAAGCAAGCACATGTAACGGCCGGTATATTGAAATCAAGTACTCACTAGCGTAACTGACGGGGTCAGAGGATTATTTGCCTCCAGATGTGGGCCGCCTGCTGACAATATACCCCAGGTATGACGAATTTCTAAAACAACGGTCTTTACCTAAATCCAACCGAAAAAAAAAACAAACGAATTTTTGAAGAAAATCTAATGTATAGTCGTCACCAAAGTTTCGCCGAATTGTGGGATCCTAGAAACTTGTTCTACCTCCCCCTGACAAAAATCTCAAGTTACATCGTTAAATATGCTAAAAGAATTTGCTTGTTTAGGTCAAAGCTCGGCTACAGAAAATGGGCGCCATTCAACCAATGAACATTTTCCTACGCCAAGAATTAGATCGTATGCAGAGAGTTATCTCTGTGGTTCGAACAACTTTGGTCGATCTGAAATTGGCCATCGATGGTACCATCATTATGAGTGAGAACCTGAGAGATGCTTTGGATCAAATGTATGACGCCAGAATTCCAGCCACATGGAGAAAGGTAAATTTTTATTTTATCTAATTAATAGTAACAAACGATCTTAGGTCGGCAACGTGGTTGAGAAGAAAAAGACGTCGTTTTTTCAACGACCTTGATTGCATGATCTTGGTTCAACCTGCATCCTGGTCAAGTTGTTGTGTTCTTGGATAAGACGCTTTGCGATGATTATCTTTGCTTGGTGGCTTCGAACGAGCAGAAAATTCAACGGACAAGAATTCAAAGAAACCAACAGGAACATTGGATCATTGGAAACTCCCTAAGCAGATGCGGATTCCTTTAAGCACGAAGTAGTTATCTCCATAAAAAGTGTACGCATCATCTAGTAGAGTGTGTCTGATGCTGTCAGATAACAGGAGGATAAATATGCAGCTAAACAAACAAGTTGCAACTTTGTTGAGTAATTATTTTGCGCTAAAGGTAAAATGCATTTTCTATTTCAACCAATCAAGTAAAATAATGTATGATGCGCAACTGTCCCGTACGTGTTTTCCATTTTTGGCATTTATTATGCGTTGATAATGTATTGTATAGGTTTCCTGGGAGAGCTCCACGCTTGGTTTTTGGTTTACTGAGTTGCTGGAAAGACACGCTCAATTCCACACCTGGATATTTGAAGGAAGGCCCAATCAATTTTGGATGACAGGCTTCTTCAATCCACAAGTAACCAACTATCTTAACAGAACTATTTGCTGCATTGTGTCGATCAAAAAAAGTTGGATGTTTTTTGCACGTATGCAATGTGATGATGTTACGTAATATTAACGCAACACGCTCACCTTATAAGTCTTATTTGTAATGTCTGTTTGGTTTGAGCATTTACAATTTTTACTGTGTGATGGAATCGAGTCTTGCATTGGCGACCTTACGACGGCATACTTGTTCTTTTTTTACAAATAGTGTCTAGTTCTTTTAATCGCTGAAAGTGTGTAGTTGCAAATGAATTGTTTTACTTTGAGTTGCACTTTTGACCAAAGCTAACAGCGGTTTTGTGCACTCAAAATAAACAACCAATGCTGCGAACACACCCGACTAGAAGCATTGCACTATTGCTATGCACAGAACTTCAATCCAGTTGTTTTACAAAAATTCAGTGGATTTTTGGGTTTCGTTTTGTTGAGACAGTGTTGTGATTTGCAGGGTTTTCTCACAGCGATGAGACAAGAAGTTACCAGAGCTCACACAGCGAAAGGCTGGGCGCTTGACAGCGTTGTCCTCTACAATGACGTCACTAAAATGATGAAAGAAGATGTCACAGCACCACCGCCAGCTGACATCGGTAAGCTTTCGAAGAAATGGAAGTCGTTTTATGAAAGTTTTCGATTGAGTTCCGTTGATTTCGATTCAAGTTGGCTGCAACACACGAAAACTGTAGGAAACAAAAGTAGCTGCGAATTCGCATTTCTGTAGAAATCCTTGTACTTTTTTTTAATTTTTTAAAAATCTTTATAGAGGGTTTATTTTAGTAGGTAATCCTGAAATCGTTGTAGATAGTTTTTTAAATCCTTGTAGATGGATTATTCCATTCCATTAAAGGATTCATCCCAGAGGTTGGAAAATAAATTGAAAAAAAGCTAACATCTTTTTTATTGCCTTTTCAGGTGGGGTTTACGTGTTTGGTCTGTTCTTGGACGGTGCTGGATGGGACAAGCGAAACGTAAAACTGGTGGAACCACAACCTAAAGTCTTGTTTACTACCATGCCAGTAGTACACGTGTATGCCATAAACACAGCTGCACCGAACAAAGATGACAAAAAGGGCTCAATGCATTTATTCCAGTGCCCGGTATACAAAAAGCCTAGGCGTACTGATCTGACTTATGTGTTTCCTCTCCTTCTGCGTACAGTCCAGACCCCGGAACACTGGACTCTGAGAGGTGTTGCCATTTTGTGTGACAATAAGTAGACACCAATTCGACTGATATTTTTGTACAAATTTTTTTTCGCTGTGTTTTTTAAATTAGGATCGCTATTTTGCAAATTTTTTGTTACTTAAGTGACAATAATTCATTATTGAAGTGATTTAGATTTAGAAAAAATTAAATGATTTTTTGTGGTAGCTGTGTACTTTTCACTGTGTATTCATTTACTTCATTGGTCCGAGGTTTTAATTTTTAATAAAAGTTTATCTGTGTGCTCAAAAGTCTGCTTATTTGCAATTCTGGCCAGCGTTGGTTTTAGAGAAGCTAAGGAGCGGCCGCCAGCTACTATCAAAAATTTTGAAATAATTAAATGCTGTTTTGCACCAGGGTTGCGAGTTTGAACTAAAATTCAAAAAAGTATTTTGTAACCCTGGAATAAACTTTTTTATCTAAGTTGCAAACAATGGCCTACTACAGTAATAACTCTACTAGGCTACCGTACAGTCTATTCTTTTCTTCCGATCATCCATTCAGCTGACAAGATCAGACTGATTAGTGCGTAGCGAAACAACTCAATGCAGGAGCTTAGTAGTGGCGTTGCTTTAGGTTAAAAGTGGGGCGGTGTCGCTAACGACGCTAAAGGCTATCAACGTCAGGTTTGCCAAAAAAATTAAAAGAATTCATAACATTAAAGGCCCCGATGTAGTGTTTGAAGTAGAATATCTCTGAAATGGCTGGGTCAAGAAGGATGAGGTCAACACCAGTATAGTCTTATGCGATAAGCCTAACTTTAGATTCCCCATTGATTTGCCTTTTAGTCCTCGTTTAAACCCGACCCAAAAAGCCCGGCCCGACTTACTCTGTCTCTAATATTGTAAAAGTATAAAATTAATAAAACTGACTACAAGACTGGACTAATATCTGAAACACTACTAAACTGGGCCAAAAAAGCTGCAACACTCGAAACAAAAACAGGCAAATACACGAGTTTCATAATTTCGCAACACAAAAAAATCCACTTCATATGTGCGTTACTTAATGACACTGCGTTACTTGATGCTGGTTCTTGGAGTCAGGATGATTCAGTTATTTTGAACATTTTTCAACATTATGCAATGCACGCTAAAAGATCTAAATGTCAGAAGTTTGCGATGCTTAATCGTAAATCACTGCCTCGGTTGGATTAAGGCCCGCGCTACAGAAATATCCATGCATTAATAACGAATATTTTTAAGAGGCGATACCGAACGAATTTTAAGGGGCGCTAACGAAATACTTGCTGAAGGCAAGCGGTTATTTTTGCACGTGCATGTCATTAAGTTTTGCGAGCTCGGAAACGTCATTCTCATTTGCTAAATAGGTGGGAGCAATTACGAAACACACACAGCCCGAGCAAAAAAACGTCACATTTTTCTTGACAACTGAAAAAAGACTTGAAAGCACTCTATTAGAATATTTTTTCGAGAATATATTTTGAAATTTGATGGCGAAATGTTGAAAACTTTAACTAAAGCGAATTTTTTGCTAGAAATCAATCAAAATAGTCGTCATTCTAGCCCATATGCTGCAAAGAAGAAAGCGAATTGCATTGAGAATCATTTGCTGTATCAAAATCAATGATTTGATTTGAATCATTTGCTGTATATTGACTGATAAAGAAATATTGAGTAGCGCCAGTTGATAAAAATCGCAATACTGTGCTTCAATTTATTTACTTCTGGAAAACGTTAAAACTTGAAGGCGGTGAATCATCTAGCCAATTTCAGTGGTTTACAATAGCTATAATTAAACTATAATTTTTGATACTGTTTGTTTTAATTTTGCGGCTGCGGTTGCAAAGATATTCAACAAATACAAAAAAATGTCCCCCCGAAAAAAGTTTTTGGAAACTCTGAGTTTTGTTCTTCCAGCCAGAACCACAGTAGGCCTAATGGTTTAGAGAACTATGGTAGGCCTAATAGTTTAAAGATAGTTTATTTCTAAATAGTTTGGGCCTAAATATCTCTAAACTATTAGGCCTAATGGTTTAGAGATAGTTAGGCCTAATAGTTCAATAAGATTACAGTAGGCCTAATAGTTTGGAGAACTGTTGGTTTTGGCGGGAAGAACAAAACTCAGAGTTTCCAAAAACTTTTTTCGGGGGGACATTTTTTTGTATTTGTTGAATATCTTTGCCAAGGCAGCCCCAAAATCAAAACAAAAAATATCAAAAATTATAGTTCAATTATAGCTATTGTAAACCACCGGAATTGGCTGGATGATTCACCGCCTTTAATGTTACGGTTAAAACATAAGTTTGACCCAACTCCTCAAGGTCAAATTCCGTCATTTCAAAATTGAAGTATGGAAGAAGTTGCGATATTATTTTTTTTAAGTTGATCCAAAATACGAGTATAATAAAATTTCTGTGGTTTCTTAATGAATTATCAATCGAAGACTTAGCTGGCTTAGAATATTAACACTTGTCCTATTGTCCTAGGGTACCTTTTTCCATAACAATTACATTACATAATCGTAGTGTTGGACAAGTTAATGAGAAACGGTTAACTCGTTAAGAGTTAACTCGCTAAGAATTTTCAAGCAATTTTTCAACAAATTTAAAGTTAAATAGTTAACTGAAAGACAAAAGTAACTCAAGTTAAAGTTAAAAGTTAATTTGTTAATTAAAAAAAAAATCCTTATTAACCTGTAGTTGATGCCCAATGAAATGATTCCATTCTATACGAGATAATAATTACTCATTCTGATTTCTGTTACTATGGTATTTACTGTTCTATTAAAGATAGACAGAGTGGAAGCCTTTGTTTATTTTTTTTTTCGTTTATATTATTATGGCATTAGGACGCACGATATAGCCTAGAAATTTAACGGATTAACGTAAACATTAAAGTGGTTTAACTAAAGTTATAGTTAATAGGTTAACTCACAAAAGCGTTTTAACTTTTTAACTCGTTCATGAAAAACTTAACTTTGTTATTGCCCAACACTAAATAAGTTGGAACGAATTATCTTGTAGGAGCATTTGATCTGACGTCAAAATTGAGGTATTTATAACGTACTAATGCAAGTTACATAACATGTCCCAAGGGAAATCAACGAGGGAGCATTTTTAACCTTGACGATTTCCAGATAGTACATAAGCAAGTTTTTATTCGTTTGCGCCTTTTAGCGATCGAAAATAATCTTAATGAACTAGCTAAGATGTTGTGAAATGTGGTCTCAGGACTACTTAACGCAATTAGTTTAGCGCTCAAGATTTTGATATGGCCTCGTTAAGATTAAAGTTTCGCAAATAAGTTTTTTGCATGAAATCAGTCGCGTCAAAAAGTCGCATACACATTTGATGCCTGCACGCAGCTGCCGAGAAAGAATAGATGAAGAAAACATTTTTCACATCTATTACGTCATAGAATAGTTTTTCAAATTTATTTGATGGCTGTTTGTGACGTCTTTCAATTACCCTCTCTGTTTTCTTCTTGATAGGCTTCAAGGCTTGGGTTTCTTTTTAGTCTGGTTTCCACCAAAGGCTTTAGAAATATACGAACATACCGGTACCTGCTGTAGTTTTTTGATAAAAGCTCAGCATTAAACATCGACATAGACGGGAAGAAAAACTTAGGAATTGCACCAACCATAGCGTAGCGATATCGTTTTCCAGGCGCTAGAAAGTCCAGGATCCGCACGACAGAAATTTCCTGGTTCGCATTCATAACGAGAATTTTTTAAGAGGCGCTACCGAACGAAATACTCGCTAAAGGCAAGAGGTTATTTTTGCACGTGCATCTAAATCTCTGCAAGCTGGATAACGTCATATTCGCTTTCTAAGTTGCTTCGATCGATTGCGAGATATAGCTCAAGTAAAAAAAATTCACGTTTTCCTCGACAACTTAACGAAGATTTTGAAGCACGTCTCTTTAAGCGTACGAGAAATTGTTTTTAGTCAGAAATTTTATGGCAAAATGTTGAAAACTCTAACTAAAGCAAATTTTTGCTATGATCATTATGGCATTAGAGGTAATGCTTACAAATTATTGAAGTCTTATTTGACAAACCGATATCAGTGTACAGTGAACAATGACAACCAAATTTCATCTACCCTTTCACCGATTACAATTAGAGTGCCGCAAGGTACGTGCTCGGGCCATTTCTATTCTTAGTTTACATTAATGACTTGACAAATTCTTGCAAATCCCCAATCATGTTATATGCTTGCTGATGACTCGGTATTGCAAAAATAGAAATGCGAAAATGAATTCAGACTTCTCGAAAATTGGATCAACTTTAATTGACTTACTCTCAATTTTTTCAAAAACTCACTGCGTACTATTCACCAATTCAAGAACGAACACAAACGATAACTGTCAAATTACCACTCAAAATCTAGCAATCCTTCCCAAAAATGCTATCAGGTATTTAGGTGTTATACTGGATCACAAGCTGACCTGGAAGGATCACACGCGGCTTGTTGTTGAAAAGCTCTATATGGCCAGAGGGATCTTGAGCAAATTATGGCGACGTGCTCCTCAATCAGTGTTAAAATGTGTCTATTATAGTTTGGTTTACCCGTACCTCTACTATGGTGTTACACCTGGGGGAAATAAAGCAACCAAATACAATAAGACTATTCAGATTCAACAAAATTATATTGTCAAAATTATAAATACTTCAACTTCCTTTAAAACAAAACTGATGCCTATATACCAGCAACTAAATTCAATGAATCTATGCCAAATTGATAAATTAGAAATATTAAAATTTATGTTTAAATATAAAAATAAAACTCTCCCAAACTGTTTTAAAAACTACTTTATATCTCCATCAGAAACCCATGGTTATCCTACCAGGTTTGCTTGTGATGACAACTGGGCTGCTGCATTCCAACATAAAAAGTCAACTTCAAAATGTTCGATTCAATATAATGGTTACAAAATATGGAATGAATTACCATTAGAAATTAAAGGGTTGCATAGAATAAGTTATTCTATCTTTTTAAAAAGAGTAAAAAATTTCATATTGGAAAATGAGTAGCTATATAGCTTTTTCTTACTAAAGAAAGCACTCTGGCTTACCTTGGTTAGATGGTTTTCCTGACTGAATAATTTGTGATATTGGTTTTACACAGACATAGTTGTCCTCGGCGAACTCTTTCTGTCTTCGGACAGATTATTGTCGTAGCTGAGCGATTAAATTTTGGTCTACGTGTGTATAAAGCGGCGTGTATTTTTATACTTGTCTATTTATTGGCATTTCTTCTAATTTTGCTGCACTGTTTTTCATTAGTTATATACTGAATGGATCTTGTTTGTGTGCTATCAATATTCTATACTGAAAATGAGAGGTTGCAGACTCGACAACCTCACCTTTCCTGCAAAGAGCCTCGAGCTTTTCCCAGGAAATGGCCAAGGGTCTTTTCGCAACCTCTCATCAGAAATGATTATTCTGTAATTTATTTTTTTGCCTCATTTTGCTGCTTGACTTTGAATGCTTATTTATTTTGCAGAATATCTTTCTAAACAAAAATAAATGTCAATTGAATTGAACTGAATTGAATTGACAGTTAGTTCGTGGATGACGTCATTCGACGGCTAGACAAGTTTTGCGTATTGCGCTTTTCAAAGCTAAATAACTTCGCCAATCTTGCGTATAAACTTTTGCGAAATTTTCAAAACTTCTTAGTTTACGCGCATACTATATAACAATAACCAAAAAATTTGTGCATCATTTTTCTTGTCGATTGATGTTAAAATATCGAAAATGCAGAGGTGGTCATTTCGCAAAATAGTCCGCAAGTTTTGCAAATGCGCAATTTGCGTTGCGCACTATGCTTTTTTCAGCGCTTGCGCAATTTGTGTTTGCAAATCCGTAA
The DNA here is from genome assembly GCA_963965965.1 of Trididemnum nubilum. Taxonomy (NCBI): domain Eukaryota; kingdom Metazoa; phylum Chordata; class Ascidiacea; order Aplousobranchia; family Didemnidae; genus Trididemnum; species Trididemnum nubilum. The sequence continues at coordinate 29,430,872 of OZ014473.1, read as the reverse complement.
ATCTAATATTTGTTGCGCTTTAACTGCGAATTTTTCCCAAGATGCGCAATCGCAAAATAGTTTTTAAATGTTGATTTGCATGTCCCTGTCAAAAAATAGATAAATTTTGATTTTACAGATTTAAAGCATGATGACTTTCATTCATTTCATTCTTTTTTTATTCTTGACCACCACAACAATAGCAAATGCATGGTAACACAATAATAACACGTAGAATCAGGAAAAGGAAGTAGCGACACAACGTCAAACGTTAAGACATGCAGAGGATATTGAAGACAAAACAGCGATTTTTATTTGCACGGTTGCTACACCTGTGATAGTTGATAGTTGATGCATGATAGTTGATGCATGCTGATAGTTGATGCATGATAGTTGATGCATGCTGATAGTTGACGCATGCTGATTGCTAATCGAAAGATTTTTTTTCTTGTTTTGTTTTCTTCTGCGCTTTCTACTTTTAAACCGCTAAACGCACTGCATGTAAAGTTTGAGCGATTGAAGATATTAAGAGGACCATTGAGTGACAAAAATCAAGAATGCCAGATTGGGGGATCCTCCTCCATCGGGTCCTCCAAAATTTTGGATTTTTAAACCGTTAGAGCTAGATGAATCTAATTTTTGGAATTGGTAGATATCAAAAATAAACTAAACGTAACAAACATTAGGGGTGCCACAATGGGGGTTTCTCCAAACGGGCTCTTCAAAATTCAAACTTTTTAACCTTTTAAGCTAGACACACGAAATTTTTAAGGTAAGTAAATATAAAGGAAAGATAAAATTTGACAAAATTTGGGGGTGCCAAAATGGGGATACCCCCAAACGGGGCTCTCCAAAACTCAAACTTTTTAACATTTTAAAATGGATACATGAAATGGTGGTCCACAAATTTTCAACTTTCCTATTTGAAGCAACCTTTACATTCCTGCACCATTAGCTTCTTCTGAAAGGTGCTTCTCCAGTGCAGACTTGACTGTGAGCGAATTAAGAACGCAACTAAGTGGTAAACATTTAGAAGCACTCAATGTCATGAACTGCAATAAAGCGCTGCTTTAATTAACCAAATCGTTGAATAAATTTTTTCTGAATATCAGTGGTGGTTGACTGGTTTTTCATTTTTTCAGAAAATTAAGTTAATTGAAACCAGAATAGGATTCGGTATTCTGGGGTCGACCACTACCACTTCGAATACAAAGTTCCTCGACCCCTTGAGCCCGGGCCCCCCTAGGCCCGAGCCCAGGTACGATGTATCCCCTGAACCCCCTCTCGCAGGCCCTGATTGCAGCTTGTCTTTTGCATCAACATCCAAACACACTCCAGACTTCATCACTTCCAATTGCCCTCCAGGTTTTAATTCCAATAACTAAGTTTCTTTTTCTGAATTCATTCGAGGCAACTCTCGAATCTCAACCGCACATCCCACGCGATGCACCGATGGTGGAGGCTTGGATCCGTGTGGTCCGGAACGCTGTGCATGGTGATTGCGTGGCGTAGAGCGACAATCTCTTGTTTCATGTCCATAACCGCCACGCTTCTGGCATGAAAATCTCCTTTCGTATCTCTCTCCCTCTCTGCGACGCCCATCTGGCATCCTGGATATGCATTCTGTGGCACGATGTCCTTCGCCACCACATCGGAAAGACTGCACCGCGCTGCGGGTTCTTTCCGAGTTTCCCCTTTGCTTCCATTCTTCACATCTTCTTGTCTTAATTGCGAACTAGAGAGCTTTTTATTATGAGCCATTAAATACTGCTCTGCCCATGTCACTAGCTCATCTAAAGTTTTTGGACTCCTCTCATTCAAATACACTGAAAGCTCCTTTAGACACGCGTTAGTAAATTGTTCTTGTACCATCAATTCCACCACTCCATCAAAAGACTCTTCAACTTTAGCCAACTTTACCCACTTGGTGACGTAATTTTTCGATCGTACTATAAACTGGCCTGGGCTTTCTTGTCCTTCCGGCTTCGCATCATGAAATCTTCTACGGTATCCGAACTCCGTAAAATCGTACCTCTTCAACAACGCCAATTTCAGACGTTCATAATCCATCGCTTCGTCTTGTGACAACCTTGAATAAACTTCCAACGCCTGTCCGGAGAACAACGGGCTTAGCTGGGTAGCCCACGCCTCCGTTTCCAGCCTGCAACTGTAGCATTTCCGTCAAATCGTAGGAGATAATTATCTAAATCATCTCTGCCATCTAGAAAGGCAGGTAACTCGGGCGATCGTGCAATTCTAGCACTTCGCCGTACCTCTTCTTCGGCAATCCCTGCGGGTCGAGCTGCAGTTTTCAGCCTCTTGGCTTCTAACTCCAGTTTCAGCCGTTCCAATTTCATGGCGGCTTTTCTTTCTTCTGCTTCACGCTCAGCCCTCTTTTCTTCCGCCGCAGCCTCTCGCTCGGCCCTCTTTTCTTCTGCCTCCGCTTCGCGCATTTTCCGCCATTCCTCCATCAGGAATTCACTCTTGGACTTTTCATCTCAGCCCAAATTCTCCACTTACTTTTTTAATTTTTCGAAAGGTTTTGAAACAAACGTCACCATGATCATAGTCAACCAACAAATATCCTGGACGAGCCCCCAGATGTCGCGATCATTGATACTTGGCTAGAGTACCTTTAATCTCTAGAACTGCCCACGTCGGCTGAAACTAGAGAACGACTGAGATGCTAATTGACGAATCGAAAATGGCAGTTGATAGTTCCTTTAGCTTCTTGAATCTCAGAAAGCAGCACACCAATTTTAAATTAAAACTTCTATTTAAATTGAAACACAAACCAACTCACTGAGCAAAATCGCTTCACACATACCTCTTACTAAATAGCTATACAAGCCAACCCCAGATCCCCAAACTCGGCTTAACTGCCTACGAAACTAATATCACCTACTCTTAGAATATTAGAATAATGAATGAAAAACGACCCACCTATTTTTACTTTGACAAAAGCTATCAAATATCCCAAAAAAATCCCTGATGCGTTACAATAGAAAAAATACACGAGCTTTCGATAAACAAATTTTGACATAATTATGACGTCACAAACTTCAAGTCTAAATATAGCAATTAAGAGTCATAAACAACCCAAACATCGATAACTGCAGAAAATAGCAGAATGTACTAGAAAGGAATCATCTCGAATATTCTAAATCAAAAAAAAAGCGGCAAAAGTAGTAAATCAGTGACATACACGTTAAAATACAGCAAATAATCATATCTCAGGCATTCAAAATTATTATTCGTGACAGGAGTATACTTATGTGGATCATTTCTATCTGGTAATTGCTGGAAAGTGATTTTAAGTTGCGAACCCTCTCTCTGGTGAAGTATTCTCACATCTCTGTGCAGGACATAGAACAGGCGGCTAAAGCAAGTCATACAGCCGACCATGACTCAATTGCAATTGCAGAAACGCTTTATGGCGGTCTTCGGTTCAATATCTTACCAACCAACTGAAAACGATCTCGGGGTTATATATTACGTCACTGGCTACTGCTGTAGGTCATTAATACAATGCAACAAGTGCGATAAATGCAAAAAGAGCACTATTTTTGATGTCAACAATGATGCTGAATATATGATTTCGGAGACTGCTCATGAATTTTTCAGTGACATAAATCGTGGTAGATTGTGGAAATTCACCCGCGAACTTTTTGATGTTGGCTGCCTTTGTTGCCAGGTATTTGCTGAACTTTCAAGGGTAAGCTTGAGAGAAATTTTTTAAAAGCTGCTAATCAACAAAATGTGTTTAAAGAGATCGTAGTACTTTTTTTTCGAAGGTAAAATTGTTACATCAGTATTGCATGAAACGACGTTAAAAACATTATGCTAGTGTTTTTTGCTAAATTGTGTTCGCACTTGATTTTAAAGATGTCACTAACTTCAGTGTTGTTTAAGGTATTGTGTTTGTGTTTTTTATTTTTCCTGGCTTAAAGAAATTTTGCTTATGGCTACCTATTAATTCATTACCGGTATCTTCTTACCTATAGTCCTGTACTGTACGATTTTACTTTCAACTTGATGTGTGATAACGCAAATAATGTACTTAAAACCACTTTTGTACTAAGTTCGTGCATTACTTCAATGCAGTACTGTACTTGACCCAGCAAACTAAATTTACACCAATATTCTCACTAAATTCTCACACTGTTCACTTCCAGAGCACCGGCATCCAGGCGCAGTTAGGGAGTGGAAGCCACAGTCGCTAGGCGATATTTGTAATTTGTAATTTTCGGAAAAAAATCACTAATGTAAGACATTTGACAAAGTTTTTGCACTTACAGAACCATTTGAAAGAATATTGCAAAGAGATGGCGACTTTTAGCTCCCATCTTACTGGTCAAGTCCAAAACCTGTTTAAAAGCTAGAAAATATGGATTAAATTTTCTCACGTGACTTGGCTTATGGGGCTTCAGCTTCCTTGGCTCTCCCAGGCTGTGCTAGTGCCGATAGCTTTGTTTTGGTAATGTCACATTTGTCAAAATGCATGCCAATAGTAATACTTAGTTTGATACATTAATGTTGATTTTGATTTACGACTCTCTAACCTTTATGATTTATTAAACAATGGTTTAAGCATCAAAAATTTTTCAATAATGAGCGTAATTTTTGCAGCTGAGTAGAGTTTCGAACTTAATTCTTTGATTAATTTTATTCTAAAGCAGCAGTAGATTTAAGTAACTTCAGGAGCAAAATATACAAGAACCGAGTTAGCGGCTTTTTAATGTCGAAAACGCGACTTTTTGTCTTCAGCCTGCTATTGTACACTGCGCCAATTTAGTTTTCAGTCCAGATGCTATACTTTTTAGAAGTCCATGGATAAATACAGCTTTTCAGCAACAATTAAATAATAAGCAATACCAGCCACAAGTACGCTCAACAAGTAAGTACGGTCTTGAAAAAACTCTTTTGGGCAGCCAACAAAGCCAAGCCATGTTCTAATGCCTTTTAACTTGGTGTCGATGATGCGTTTTTTCACAAGAGCAAGCGTCGGTGGTTTCGGGGGCAAATCTTTTGCAAACACGCAGAAAAACAACAACAAAGCCAAAATTACTTCAACGGCCGAATAAATGTATGTTTAAAGTTTTAAAAGTTGCTATATTCCATTCCTTATAGTCAGTATCATTCTGTAAAAAACTTGAAGTATTTTGTTGCATAGATGTGGTGGAAGCGGAAGCGAAAGCTGGAACCGAAAGCGGCAAAATTTCGTGAAAGCGGAAGCTGGAAGCGGTAAAAGGGTACCGCTCCAGCTTCCACTTTTACGAAAATGTGGTGCAACTTTTTTTTAAATATACGACGAAAAGTGAATGTTTTGTCGATCATCGTTTTCAAAGAAACATTTTTAAAGACTTGTGGTTTTCTTAGATCCAAGGCAGTCCCCACCCCCATCAACTCAAAAATGAACCATGTTATAGCTAACCAACTCATTTTTAAAATTATAAGTGTTCAAAAATTCTCAATTTTAGTCCTAAAATTTTTGTGAAAAAAAAAATTTAAAATGGGCTTTGCCCATTTTTTAAAAATCTGGGCAATACTTGAACACTGTCAGGGAACACAATATGTACACCAACATAAACAAAGTTTCCAGTTCCGGCATTTTAATTTCTGCCATTGGGATAAAATATTTTTGAAACGCAAACAGAGGAGAGCATCATGACGTCTCTCAAACAAAGTTTAATATTATATAACTTTTAAATCTGATGTTATAATGCTAGTCTAAATCATTGCTAAGTTACCGTTTGTTACAAGAATTATTCTAATATGGTACTGTGTATAACGGTACAATTCTTGCAATTTTTTTTTTGCAGTTCTAAAAGTGTACGTTGCTAGCAAAAATTTGGACCAAACCACATACACAAGTAAGTTATTGCAAAAAATCAAAATTCTGCAAGTGTGTAAGTTTCGCCCCAGGGCTATCTAATTATAGCCAAGCAAAGATTTGCACTTAACAGCGCAGATGCAGTCGAAATAAGTTGTTATTCCGAGCACTTGGAAATCCTTCTTCAGATCCCACGTAATTGCTCATTATTTTAAACTGTTGGGTGAACGTTCAGAAAAATTCGCATCAGCATCCGCTGACAATAAACGACTATGTGATTGAACTTTTCGCTTCAGGGCCGCTCCAAATCCGATTTTCTGACTACGCCCAGGCGCAGATCCTGGCGATGACAAGCCACTGAATACAATTACATTGCATAAATTGGCTATAAAAAGTGATGTTTTTAAGATGATGATAACAATGCTGTTTTATCTTGACTCTCTGGAAAAACTTTTGGCCAAAAAAATTTAAGATCCGAAAATTTTATACAAAACTTAGTCATCAAGTGGTGGAAGCGGCGGAAACGATTCAAAAATTGCCGCTTCCACATCCCTATTTAGCGAAGCAGAAAGGGTTACTTAGCAGGAAGGGTTGTTTAGCAAGGCAGGAAAAATAAGAGTTACAAATGTCGAACCGCCTACCGTTGCTGCCGAATTAAAAGCAATAGCAAACAAACTTGATTGTCAGGAAACCATAGAACTGCAAAAAAAGCACCCTAACTAAAACTGACGCAATATGTAACTACTTGAAGCAAACTCACTCCCACCATGATTGGGAAAAGAAAACGGCATTTAATTGCCACTAAAACGCAACTACAGGATAAAAGCAAACACAAGCTACCACAAATTGCCAAGGATCTAAATTGGCATATCACAAATACCCAAAGATAGGTGTTACCAGAACAAATCCAATGTATAATTCCAGACAAGCCCAACCGAGTTTTGTTAAACTAATTTGAAAGTACACAGCTTAATGTATTTTTTCCTTGGCCGACATTCAATAATCATGCTTGCATCTTGTTTGTTTTATCCTTGATATTTGCAAACAAATCAGAAGTAGCAAATCATCCATGAAACATCCTTGTTTCTAACATGTTTTTTTTAACACAGCCGATGTAAACAACTTTATCGTAGAATCATGATTTGAACAATGCATGATTCAACATTGATATTTATTTTTTAAACCAGTTTCCAGGGTGTCGAACCGAACCTGAACCCGAACCGTAAACCCGAATGAACCGTTTCATTTTGGTGAACCCGAACCGAACCTGAACCAGAAAAATTTTACTTCAGTGAACCTGAACCCTCAAAATCGTTCTCAAGTAAACCCAAACCGAACCTGAACCCCTAACAAAGTAAGAGTATATTTTTCCATATCCGGATGCCGCTGGCGCTGGTACACGCACAATAAGAGAAGTGGTGATTATCCACAGGATCAGCAAAAAAAAAAATCAAGCAAGTTTTCTTTTCTGGACGAAACGAGTAACGACAGTTAAATTTTAAGTCAATGAACCCGAACCGAACTTGAACCAGTAATATTTTGCTTGAGTGAACCTGAACCAAACCTGAACCTCGAAAATGGTGCTCAAGTGAACCCGAACCAAACCTGAACCGCTAAAATATTTTGAGCAGGAGCTAAACCTGAACCCGAACCGTTATTTGAAACGGTTCGACACCCTGCCAGTTTCTAAATCACATTTATTTTGTTTCGTTAACTGGCTGTAACAAAATATGCTGCGGTATACTATAAAAATTGATAATGCACTTTTTTTGTTATAGTTGCAATCGTTTGCAAACCAGGTTTGTTATCGTTGCAAATCTGTCTCTTTTGCCTTTGAGCAAATATTTTGTTCAAAGGCAAAAGGGACAGAAAAATGGTCCAGAAAATGTCACTGGAAAATGGCAGCGCAAAAAATTTGGATATTGCAAAATAGCAATAGGCTTCCGGTAAATATCCGTAGTACTGAAAATTCTTGCGCTGGAAAATGGCACTACTCACTGTTGCCATTCTAAAAGTAACAAATGCAATATTTAAGGGGATTCTTTGTTTTGGCATGTCTGACTTTTGGGGTAAGGGTATGTTCGGGGGGTGTCGGATAGTCTGTATCATCTGGGGGTGATATAAAAGGCCCCACGAACACGAAAAAGAGTAAAGAAGAAAAAGAGTAATTCATTTTCCATAACAACACTGAGTACATCCATTTTCCATTTCTGACCTTTTCCAGTACCGGCATTTTTCAGAGCCGGAATTTTCAGCACTGGCATTTTCCAGAATTAGCATTTTCAGTGCTAGCATTTTCCAGGACTGGCATGTTCCAGTATCGGCATTTTTCAGCACGGGCATTTTCCAGCGATCCACGAAGGCTGCGGCTGCCTACTGAACTACACCACTGTTTTCATTGAAAACTTTTAACCTTGGTCAAGCACTTTGTTCTTAGCAAAAAACCATACTCGATGAACTGAGAAGATGTTTTTATAATTCTGAAAAAGAGTTGTGTTTTGTGGCCTACACTACGTAGCGGTGCTTTGCGTTACCAGCACGCTTTCTTTTTCTTTGTTGTTTTCTAAAAAAATTTGCCAAAACGTTTAGTTTATTATTTAACAATCTACAAGATATTTTACTTTCGCTGAAAGAAAGTAAGCCAATTTAGGAAAAAGTCAATAAGCGGCAATTAAATTTACAATAAAATCTTACAAAAATCAAATAAAATAATAATTTACAAAATCAATAGCGCTAGTACCATTGCAGACGCCAAATTTCTTTAGAAAAATTATGATTGATTGTACTTTTTCAGAATAGACGTTACATAGGTACGTAGTATGGTGGAGGAGTGTCAAAGCCCAGAATTTTTTGAAGGCAACTAAACTTCTTGCAGAACTGTTGACAGCGGTTAGGCTAGGATATTAAATTCCTCAAAAGTTTTGTCGCTGTTTTCCTTTTTCTGGTTTGGTAGTATGCTTTTTTTGTCTTAAACGTTGTTCTGGCAGTCTGGTGAGCCAGAAATAAAAATTCACTATCACTTGTTCTATTTCCATAGCCTAGGCTAAAAATTTTAGTTCTACCCTAAAACAGGCTTGTAAGAAAGTGATTATTTTTTATTGAATATCACTCAATTTTGAATAGACTCATGGTTGCATCCAGGACACGCGATTTTGAATATATTGCTTTAGAAATTTCTTTGAAAGTATGCAGTATTAGGTCACGCAGTCAGGCAGTAGGCTAGTTATTGCAGTTCATTGGGGTGTATAGGAAGGATGTGGCTATTTTGCCTCCAGAGACAAAATAGTGTTTTTCCTCTGTTTAGGTTAGGCTTGGGGTTGGGATTAGGGTTAGAGTTTGGGTTAGGATTAGGCTTAGGGCTATTTTGGCACTTGCGGCAAAATAGCCGCTAGGACTATTTTGCCTCCAAATGGCAAAATAATATGGTGGTATGTTGCCTCCAGAGGCAAAATAGCCACTGCCATTAAAATAATCCAAGTTATTAGTTAAGTCTGTAAACTGGTAAACTGATTAATGGAACAATGAAACTGAAACTTATCATAGGTACGGTAAACAGTAGACTTGATCGGGTAAATATGGAGTTGACTGTTATGCTGACTAAGCCTAATTATCTAAAAAAGCTTTTAATATGCATCAGTGTATTTTTATAATCTTAGTGCATTTTGGTTATATTTGGCTTAGCACAGAGCAGTTAGCGTATGGGTTAGGCTAATCACAGATCACTTATCGTCAACCGGGGCGACTTTGAATGTTTTTGAATCATTTTTACTTGTCACTTCCGCCAGGTTTAAGCAAGAAAAGTGCTTGTAGGCTGAACGTAACACTTATGGCCTAAGCAACTGAAACTGTCATAACTAAAATAATAGGAAGTGTCTACATCACCGGTTCGCTTTTGGACACCAAATCGCTGCTGCGTCAGCAGCCTGTTATATTGCTATTTTTTCATTGCTTTGATTTAAATACGCCATTTTGACACATGAATTGCACAGCCCAGACGGTGTAGTGGTATGCACACATGCCTAACGACCCGAGGGTCAGGATATCTATTCTTGCCGAACCTGCTTGGCACAATTAGCGATAGAGAGCTATTTCGCTGGAAAATTCTTTTCTCTAAAACCTCACGAATAAAGTTAAGGTTCGGGCAGCGATGCCAGCTTGAGAGATAGAAAATTGAACAGCAAAAGGAAAAGACCAGCGCCGCCGGTGCAGCAGCGATTAGATGTTGGAAACCGGGCCGGTGCTGCAGACACTGCCAAAAAAATATTTGGTTTTCATAAGCCATATGTTCTATCTCAAAAAGCGTTCAAAGTCGCCCTGCTCTCTGGGGTGACTTTGAACGGTTACCAGTGATCTTGTCACAAAGTGATTTCACCACAAACTGAGGGTTAGGGCAAGATAGCTCTGGGGATAGTAGATTTGTTTAATGCTGCTGTTCTCAGTCAATGCTTTAATTTTAACAATGCAGTAGTACAATGGGTTTGGCAGACAGGCCAAGGGCCTGTTTTGTCTTTAAAATGCCGTCTGTCACGTAATCAGTTTGTGATGAAATCACCGGCAACCCTTTGATCTACCTACCAACATGCACTTAAACTTTCACTTACAAGTGCAAAGTTGCCTTCGCCTGGAATGTCTTTGAAGTAGAGCTTTGCAGAGTGGCTAATTTTTCCACTCCACAACCACTCCGAAATTTTTTAACTGACTCCAGCTCTAATCTGGCTCCAAAAATTTTACAACAACACTACACTCTAAAATACTTTGATACAAAAATACGCTTCGACAAAAAATTCGAACTTATTGTCATGTTTCTCAATAACCTGGATAAGCGTAGCTTAATCACATTTTGATATTCCCAGAGAGCAAAAATCGTTGCTAATTCTACACCCAACTATCACTTTGGCTTAGATAATTAAAGTCACACTCCAGCTCCCAATTTTTTTAAAATTGGCATTCCGCCTTGAATATGCAAAAAAAAATGCGTGGCCGAGTGGTGAGGGCGGTAAACTGCTGATCACATGGTCATGGGTTCAAGACTGCAATCGTCTATCGCTAATGGACCTGACACGGGGATCTACATGTCATTAGTAATGGTGAAATGAATCACCCTATTTTTGAGAATTGTTTTGTTGAAATGATGATGTCATTGTCATGTACGTCCCGGTAACCTTGTGCTAGTTGAGCAAAAAAGAAAAAATATCTACCGGTATCTAAGTTCAAACACTGACCAAGTAAGAGATTGCTCTTGGTCTTTAAAAGTATTTAACTGAAAACAAAGTTAGTTTTGGTGAAGGGTTCAAAGTTGCTCCGGTTGACGATAATTTGGAAAAACATAGCTTATTACTTTGTGCCTGTTTGTGATCTACAGTAGTTTTTTTCAGTTTTCTGGTTTTGTAGACTCAACTAGGCTACTGTAGTTTTAATAATTACTGTAACAAATTTCTTAACGTTAGGTCTGTACTTATTCAACTTTGGTTACCATTAGTGATACTGGTATTGGTTTGCATTGGTGGGCAGTATGTTGCTCATCTTTTTGAGTAGTGGTAGTGCTGCTACTTTTCAGTTTTGAAAACCAGTACAGTAGTGGTCAGAGGTGGAGTCCTCAAGGACGTCCTTGGCCTCAAGGACACATTTTGAAGTCCTTGGCCTTGGTCTCGAGGCGTCAAGTTCTTGAAAATTGCCCTGTCCTTGGCTCAAGGACAGCACTTTTTTTTTAATTGTTGAAATTCCTGGATTGCTTGAAAAACATTTTGGAAAACGTTTTTTACTGGAGGGCACCTAAAAAATTTCCAAAAAAAGATTTTGAAGATCTTTTTTTTTAAAACACTTGCGCTTGTGTCCTCGGTCCTTGGCCTCGAGAGGTCCTGTCCTCAAAAGGGCTGTCCTTGGCCTTGGATTTTTCATGTGTCCTTGGCCTCGAGCCTTGTGTCCTCGACTCCACCTGTGGTAGTGGTAGCACCATTACTTTTTAGGGCAAGTAGCAGTTGAGCCACAACTTTCAAGAACTAAAGCATCCTGCTGCTGCTATTTTTTTAGTGTTTAGGATTACAGTAAATAGCAGAAACAGCAATAGTGAAAGAAAAATTTTGAAACTGTACTCAAAGTCTTCTTATTGACGATGAAAATGATTGTAGTAAAGTAGAAAGTACCGTAGGCTATTGAACAATTAAAGTACTCTGGTAAAATAAAAACTGATTACTTCTTATTGAGGTTGTATTTTGTTGACAAATTTAGTGGCTTCTATGTTATATTTGGCAAACATTAGCCCTCGTTTGTTATGTTTCAAAAATGGCTATTGATGATCAATTTTGGTAATTATATCTGTATAAGACTGATGCTGGAGTGTTAGAAATGTGGTAATTCTGTATATGTGACTATCCACCTTGACAAAAGAAAGAACTATTAATCTGGTTATGCACTACTAAATTTTTCTGGTTGGAAGAAAAAGGTAGACCTAACAATTTTCAATGCTTTTGTGTTAATAATGCATACCGGTACCCTCTTCTTTGAACATTAATGTTTTTTTTAAGTAAATTTTATATTTAAAATTTGTATACTTTAACTAGTAATGCATTGAATATGAAAATTTGGTTCAATACTCAATAATACAGCAATAATATTTTATGTGCTGCCTGATGCTTAAGCTTTATCTTTGAAAAACTTAAATTCTGAAGAAAATCAAAAAATTTTGGGAGTAACACTGGTATTAGGGCCGAGATAAAATGAACATTTTTTCCATCTTGAAAAATGTAGTATAAGCATAATGTTAGTTTCTATTTTCAGAAGTTAGTTTGGCAAATGGACTTATCCTGACTTTTGATACAGTCAAATGCCATGACTATACTGGTACACTGCGCAGTGCACGGTACATTTTGCATTATGCTTTACAATCTGTGAGCCTCAGCTTGAGCTATTTTTTACAATATTCATGCCAGTGTCAAATTTTATATAAAAATGGTGCTTCTACTATCTACGTTAACGTTTGGCTTATTGGTTAGATGTGTCTTGGTTTTGACTTGAGGCTGGATATCAGAAAAATACCAGATGTCGAACTGGAACCAGAGCTGCATATTGTCGCATCACTTATCAGTAATTGTCACTAATCTTTATTTTAGCTTAACTTTTACTGGTGGCATGCAAAATTGGTTTAAAAATTTCAAAATATATGCAGGGGAGGCACTTGCCCTCCCCCCCTGAAAATTAGGATGTCAAGAATTTTTTATGTTTAGATTTGCAAATTAAGTCAAATATATCTATCTAAACTAAGAAAACAACCCTTTGTGGAGCTTTTTTACCTTTTTTGCCAAGGTGCAGAGGGCGGGGGCAGGAGAAATGGGATTGCTTGTTCGTAGTGAGTGACTATTTCACCAAAAATTTTCAAGTTAAAGAAAATAAAGCAAAAATGAGAAATATTCATCCGCGCTTTTTTTATTTGCTTTTTTGGTGTAAAGGTTAGGGCTTGGGTTCGATTTGGGGATAGTTTTAGAGTAAGCATTTGAGTTCGGGTTAGATTTGAGTCAGAATTAATAGAAAAAGAGATAAGAATTTCTGATGAAATAAAGCCTTTCTCGCCCATTTTACATGAATTATACAGCATTTTCCTAAATGCGAGCATAAGCAATGTTCCAAGATTAAGCATTAAACTGTTTAATAAAATAATTATCAATATCAAACGTTTCTGCATTCTGTCAATGAGCTCTTATTAGGATCTAAATACAATGGTGTTTAATATTTCAAATTTATGCTGCACTTATATAAACACTAAAATAATAATTACTCTGCCATTAAATTAATTTTGCCCAGAACCAAAATCAAAACCAAACTTGCCATCAATAGCATAGCCAGGGGGACTGTGCCCACCTGCATTGGCCTGCTGTAGACCAAAGTGCACGATAAGAAAAATTACACAATTTTTGGCCTTCTAAGGTATTTTTTGCCATAATATGACCTCTAAAGTTGTTCAAAGCCACTTTTTAAACATTTATTATTAGTATTACTATTATTCTAATTATAATCTTTAGTTTTTTGGGGGGATATTAACTTATTTATCAAAAATACAGCAAACAAATTAATTGATAAAAACTTCAAAACATGGCTAAAAACTGGCAGTCAAAATTGATCGCTTAATGCAAAATGCTTAACGTAAGCTTCATGCAGTAAAAGAAGTATAGGAGGGCTATTCAGCATATACTTTGTGTAATTACCAAGAGTTTGGACTTGACCTATGAGTAACGTTGGGGTTTGAAGGGGCTGAGCTATGTAATTCTTTTAAATGGCTTTCAAAGGGTATCAATTTGGTTTTTTGAATGGCTCTAAAAAGATGCGAAGTTTGATTTGAATAGCGTTGAAATGGCTATTTTTTTTTTGAAATATCACCAAATTTGCTCAGCAGCTAGAGTTTTGTCCCAAAATCACGGCCTGTGATATGCTTTAATTGCACCTGTTTGCTAGGTACGCTGCCCAATTGAGGCATTTTGCAAAAAAAATTCAATCTAGGTTCATCACCCTCCCCCCCTAAACAAAATTTAGGGTGCAATCAGTGGAGCAGCCAAGGAGGCTAAGGGAGCTTAGCCTCCCCTTTTCCAAGTCACTTGGAAAACTTATCTCACATACAGTAGCGTAGTCAGGTTGGGGAGGGGGGGTGGTTATAGATAGCTCTACTCTTCCCCCCCATTTGGCTGGTCGACCAAAATGGCGATTAAGGAAAATACCACATTTTTAGGACTTCTGAAAATGTTTTAATCACTAAAATGAACTAAAAAGTGATTTATAGCATCTTTTGAAACATGTATTCAGAAGGGCTTATTTGTCAAAAATAAAACTCACAAAGCAATACAAACCTTGAAAAATGTCCAAAAACAAGCAATCAGAGTTGATCGTTATCGTAAAATTGCTGAACATGGTTTCATCAACAAAGATATTGTAAACTCAGGATAGGGAAAGTGGGGCTATTCAGGATTAGTTAAATTACCAATTACTTCTCTCAAATATCTTTTCATTAGCCCCCCTCCCAATTATTTTGCTCTATAAAATACAGACAAAATAGATTACTCCGTGTGAGTTTTATCGAACAATAGAATTTTATGATTTACCAGCATGCAAGGAGAACTAAAATTTTACCTTAGCCACCACCCACATAGACCATTTAAGCAATTAGTTTGATCATGTTTGCACTGCTAATTTCTATGCCACATTTTAAAAGCATTATTTTTATCGAAACAGCCCTAAAATTAAGTTATTTTTGAAAAAAAATGCAAAATTTTCAAGCGTTGGGGGCTCTCCCCCCAGACCTCCACGCTTTTGGCGGCTGTAGACTTTGCCCCCTGACCTCCCTTCAGTCTTCGGCAGCTGGGGGTTTAGCTTCTGGACACTAATGGCTTTCAGCGGCTCTGTCCCCAGTCTTCCAAAACAACCTTCCCCCCATTGCAAATTTTTGGCTACGAACACTTAAACGTGGTTTGAATTTGATCTGCAATTAAAGAGGGCTGAAAGAGCTTGGCAATCAAAGAATTTCATGTAGATTCTTAATATCAGCAACTTTGTTCTATCCAATAGCCTTAAAAAACGTTGGACATGAGATTCAAATGATGTTAAAGTGGTTATTTTTTTCCAGAAATTGCAAAAATTGACCAGCAACTGGGGGATTTGCCCCCAGACCCCCGTTCATAATACACTTGAATTGCATTAGTTTGCTCAACATGCCGCCCAAATTGCAAGATTTTTTTTGACAGGGTCATGTTAACTTTTGGTTCAAATTCCTTAGCAAAATCCTGGTTGCAGTTGTAAGGTTTTATTTTATCCATTAGATACTGGATACATCGCTAGCCCTCCCCTGAAAAAATTTCTGCGGGCACCTCTGGATATGTGATTCAAGAAGGGGCTTTAACTTACTTGTTTGAGTGACTGCTTGCATTTATTCATTGTTTTCAATGTTGCATGGATTCATGTTTTTCTGTTACAACGTTCAAGTTGTTTGGTTGCAGTGTTGGTATATTCTACAATTATGCATATAACATTGTTGCAGGACTTGAAACCCTGCTAAGGCAAGGATAGCAGTGACAATTTTGTCCATTACTATTGAACAATGTTGCGCAGACAATGTAACCGAACATATTATAAGCCTTATAACTTGTTATCAAGACAGCAGCAATGGTTGAGAAAAAAACAGTCAAAAGCAAGTTTGATGTCCAGGCCTTCATCATCTAATAAAGGCAGTTGCTGGATTGATACTGCTGTCAGTGTGCAAGAGCAAGATGAAGCTGATATTAATATTTTAGATTTTGAAGGTTCCATGTTTGTTAACCCTGGTAATGATTGTAGTGATGAAGATCATGTTATCTCACTATCACTAGTGAATGATTTTAATTCGGATTCAACATCATCAGAAACGTTTGTTATTGCAAATCCAGTTCAGGATCCAGATCCCATGAACAAAGTTGTTAGGAAACTTACTGTCACTCGATACTGTTTCGATACGTGAATCTACCCCTCCTCCTTTGGAAAGAACTTTCCGAATTCCAAAGGAAATGAATACTATGCGGAAAAGGTGAGATAGTTTTGTGATAGATGAGTTGTTTTAAATGCAAAATCGTTGCATTATTTGAAGATTTTGCAAAAAAATGTTGCTTAGTTCTTTTTACCTGTACTAGTTTTGATTAGGTTTGATAGCACACTCATTGAAAGCTTTAGCAGTGTAGTAGTGTTTGTGCACTGTGCAAGCTGAATTAGTATTTTTTGGATTTTAGTAGTTTTTTTAATAGTTTAAATATGAATTAAGTAGAATTTTGCAAATAAGTGAATTTCCTAGTGGAGTGTATCTAGGCAAAATTGGCATTCCACTTGCTATTACTACTATTCACTGAAAAGAAGTCGAAAATGAATGAACCACCTCATAACTTGCACCATATGTCTGTCATGATAGCCCACCTATTAAACAGCAGCCTAGTACAGTTACTTTTTTATGGAATATCACCTCTCGTCAGCTAGGCTAGCTAGGTAGGTCTATCAATCCTCAAACAACTGCCATGCGACATTTTAGCAACTTGCAACAATTATTGGAGTCATGGAAACCCACTTAACAACCAAAAATAAAAAAGATAGCGTCCGTGGGGGACCACCTGGAGATAATTAACTGGTAGGCTACAATGGCCTACAACATTCTAAGATACTAAGATACCTACAACAATACTAAGATAATACAACATTCATATGGCCATATGAATGGAAAAAACTACATGCGTAATAATTCAACGGCTTTGTTGGCATTATAATCTATCGGATATGATGGCGTGTTGATTTTGCTTCTTACCAGTTAATTATCTTCCTGGGGTCTCTCACGGGCAGCATCTTTTCTATTTTCGGTTGTTACGTGGGTTTCCATGACTCCAATGATTCTGCAAGCTGCTAAAATGTAGCACGGCAGTCATCTGAGGGTTGATAAACCTACCTAGCAAGCCTAGCTAACAAGAGGTGACTTAATTGTGTAGAAGTACCAAGCTGCTATGCTTTGTGGCAGGGTTATCATGACAGACATGTGATGTAACTCATGGGATGGTTCATTTATTTTTGACTTCTTTTCACGGAATTTTTCTCTTGCCAACGACAGGGTTGAATGACCTGTCAAGCTTGTGATACTGTTTAGAAGTAGGACAAGCTACTCTAAAAGAAATTTCCTATTTTGACATTGGAGAATATTTACTTACGATAACGTTACACTTATAATTTAGGCCTGCGGTTTCTATTTCGCGTAATGCAAAGAGACACATTGCGCAAGCTGATACTGCTGCAAACGTCAGCCATCTTTTGCATGGAATAAGAAGCAGCATTTTTTCGATTGAAGAAAGGTTAACAGCTCAGTGCAAAAGATTAGATGAGATTTACTCAGAGTTGAGCATTGTAAAAACACCACAATTAGATACCGATACAGATGAGAAAGTTGACTTCGTTCCTGCAAAATCGGAAGAAGAGCTGAAATTGGTTGTAAAAGAGATACAGGTATGCTTATATTTGTTGTGTTTTGACATCATTCTGTTAAAACTTAATTTTCTTTGGAGAAAAAAATGAGAAACTTGAGGTATGAGAATAACAAGGCTGTTTCTTTTTGCTCGAAATGTGTGCGGAATTGCAGATATATCGTTTCGCGAATTTCGCCTTCAGTTTTGGCGAAAACCTATGACATGGTAACTCCTAACATCCCTGTATTCTTCATACAAAACTTTCACTTAAACCTATTAAGGTGTAGTTGTTTTCTATCTTAGAGGTAGCACTGTATTTATACCTTTTTATCATCTATGTGTAATTGCGCATGAACCAGACTCTATGTTCCAGTTTGAACCTTTTAACACATAGCAACTTTCTGGGGTTCAGTTTGCAAGTTTTTTGAGAGGTCTGACCAACACAACAGGTAACTGCTTAGCCGTGATTTAAAACTAATTTGAAGTTGGCATGTTCTCAAGGAAGGCAACGACGCATCACCAGGTCCAAAATTAAGCCTTTGCCGTCAATCTTGTGAATACTCACTCACCACACTTTCTTACTGAGCTACACCACGTTTTTTAGCCATGCTTTTACAGGATAACTTGATGCTTATTTACGGGCCAATAATGTTGACCAAAAAAATTGAATAAGTGCAGAAGAAAAAGAATCTCAAAATAAATGTCACGACTCATGATAGATCAGTTTATTTAACATATCATTTAAAGGGCGTCGCCGATTGCTCAGTTGGAAGAGCGTTCGGTTTGTAATCCAAAGGTTGCTGGCCCCCAGTTCCATATTTGAAGTGGCAATCCATAGTTTTGTCCTTGGGAAAGACACTCTACGCTTATTTCTTTTTGCGCCCAAGCAATCTACCATTTATGGTGGCCAAGCCTGACCAAGGACCTGTAAATAGATCTCCCAAAAAGTGCTCTGCATTGATTTGTTTAGACAGATGCAGAGTGCCTGATTCATACTCACGGCCTATCGAACATTTGAAGGGTTTTTGCAATAGTATTGTACATTTTGCAGGATGTCAAAGTAATCGGAAAAAGAATTAATCACAAGGATCTTCGAGGCAGTGTAAGGCTGTTTCTGCGCTTGTTGATGACCAAGGATTTAGCAATGAAATATTCATGGTCCGGTTTTGGTGCCGGAAGAAAAAAAACTAAACTATCCTTTAAAGACACTGAAGCGTTTGGTTTGCTGAAAGGTAAACTTGATTCAATTTTACGATATTTTACTGAAAAATGAATTCGTATTTTGTGAAGAAATTGCGTCTACATTTTACTAATGGCAACTGTTACAAAGCACTGTCACTCAAATATCACTACGTATTTTAAATATTGCTGTAAGTTTGACATGCATTTTCTACATCAGTTAAATTAAACAAGTGGAAAAATTAAGCGAAAGTGTAACAGCTCGACTTAACTTCATACTTGATTGCAGTACAAGAGTGACTAGTTAAAGCCATAGCATTTTGTAGGATGTTTTCATAAAATAACGTAGCTGAATGGTTACAGTTGTACTTGTTTATATCTTAGCTTTTAATAAAAGTGTAAAGAGGATGAAGTATCTAGCTAGGATTATGTGCAAAAATAAAAAATAATCGAAAACATATTTTTACCAAAGTTCAGCTTTCTACAACCTATTATTTTTTAGATGTTTCATTTCAAAGTTTGAGATCTCCCAACAGTGTTGGCGGTTAAAATCTAATTTCCTAGGAATTGTGATATCCTATCTAACTTATACAGTATTTCTATTGTAACACTAATTCACGCTGAAGTCTTGTATTCAGATGTTTTCAAATCAGTAGTGAAAGGTCCCTTAACCATTATTTTAGAAATAATGAAATTGTGACTGGCAACGCTGTTGGGTAGATATCCAAATTTTGAAATGATATATCTCAGAAACGATCAGTCATAGAAAGTTGAAATTTGGTGATAATATATGTTGATGTTTATTCATTTTATTCACATAACCCTAGCTAAATGCTTCACCCCCCTTTGAAGTGCATTGCGATATTTAATACTAGATGTTTATTGTCGCGGAGAAAAATAATACTGGACTTCCACCAGTTCTCTTTCACCAGCATTCTCCCTTTCATAGTTTGAAGGTCACCGATATTTCTGTAAAAGTCAATTGTATGCAATCCAAAGAAAGTGATTTTATCTGATGAAAAAAAAACGTTAATTTTAAATCATTTGTGGTTTGTGTAGAACGGATGTGTGACTAAGTGTTTGAACCCAGTTCTGTGCAATCACGACAATTCCGAACACTGGCATTTTTAACCATTATGCCAGTGCAACCCAGCTGACTAAAATCAATTATTTAATTTCGTTTTTAAAAAATGTTTTTTGGGAGAGTTGCTACCCTCAAACTATGTAAAAAAATTGTCTCTTAAATATCTACTGGTATCCAAAAAGGAGTGCCTAGCTCAAGCCATTTAAAAAATTGATTTTGGGGATCCATTTAGAAAGGTTCTGGAGGGGTGGTACCTCACAATTTTTGTATCTTAAATATCTCCTAATATCAATAAAAACTGAAGTTTTAGCCTATGCCATTCATCAAATTGATTGTTGGGGGTTTCTGGGGGCTTGGTACCCCCAGTTTATGTCCAAGTATTTGTCTGTTAAATGTCTATTGATATAAATAAATAGCGCCCTAACTTAAGCTGTTAAAAAAATTGATTTTTGGGGCATCCATTTTGGTGGTTTTTGGTGGTTGGTACCCCCAAACTATGTCAACATATCTTTTCATTCAAAATCTCTCCATATGAAAAAAAAAAACTAGCGCTCTAGCCTAACTGTTCAAAAAGTGTTTTGTTGGGGGTTTCCAGTGAGATGGTACCCCCAAATTATCCCAAAATGTTTGTTCGTTGAATATCTACTGATATCAAAAGAAACTTGAACCTGAGCTTAAACCGTTTAAAAAGAAATTAATTTTTGTGGGGTTCATGTGGAGATTTCTGGGGGGGTGGTACCCCCAAACTATGTCCAAACATTTGTTGAATATCTACTAAGATCAAAAAAATACCACCTTTAAACGAGGACTAAGGGCGAAATCAATGAGAGCATCTAAAGTTAGGCCAATCGCATACGACTAGGTTAGCTTTGACTCCATCCTTTTTGACCCATCTATTCTAGAGAATATCTACTTCAAACACCACGTCAGTGAGTCTAATGAAAATTTTAGTATTTTTTATTGGCAATCCTGTCGTTGATAAGCATTGTTAATCCTGTTGTTAAAAGAGATTTAGTCCTATTCAAAAAAAAGTGCTGGATTAGATATTATTTTGAAATGAGAAAACTGATGGTCAATTAGATGATCGAACCCAGTCTATTCAATCACTATGGTTTCATATGCTGACGCGTTTAACCACTCGTCCGCAGCAGCACATGTGCCTTACGTGACGAATATCAATTATTACAATCATGTATTAAACTTTGTAACCTGAAGTTTTTGCGCGTCTGCTCCAGACCACGTGACGTAGCTTCTCCAAAAACGCAGGTGGACAACTTCATATATAGACTTATAATCAGAGGTGGAGTCCTCGAGGACAGATTTTGAAGTCCTTGGCCTCGAGGCCTCAAGTCCTCGAAAATTGGTTTGTCCTCGGCTCGAGGACAGCAGTATTTTTTGAATTGTTAAAATTTTGTGGAGCGGTTGAAAAATTTTTTGGAAAAGGTTTTTTTGTGGAGATCGCTTGAAAATTTTTTGAAGACTTTTTTTTTTGAGATCGCTTGAAATATTTTTGTGAAGACCTTTTTTTTTTGGAGAGCACTTGCGCTTGTGTCCTTGGTCCTTGGCCTCGAGAGTGTCTGTCCTCGGAAAGGCTGTCCTTTAGGGCACACCAAAATTCCACTTTTTTTTCCAAACATGGACATCAGTATTGCAATCCGTGAGGATATCCGAAAAAACGCTTCTGTGAAAAAATCAGGGAGTTTCGTCAAGTATTCGCGCTGCAACAGCACTTTTAAGTTTTAGGGGGGTATTTTCTTGAAATTTGGGGGTGCCAATATCTAAAAAGTGCTATATTTTTGTTTTTACGTAAAAAAATCGTTTTTACACGTGATTATATTTACGTGCCAAGGTTGACTTATCGATCTAAGCATGATTTGCCGATACTGCTGCTCAACAAGTAGGTTTTTGGGGTAATTTTTCTCATTTTAGAGCGATTTTTGAACAAAATTTCAGGTATTTTTCTAAGTTTCAGCCATTTTTTGAGCATGAATTTACTGAACATGATTATACTACACTTTGTGAGAAAGGTGCTTGGGGCAAACTTTGTTTTAAAGCCTGAACACTACGTCAAGGTATTGCCCGTCGTTCAGGTTCCTCTGTTTTATCCCAGAGAGGGCCCTTTTCCTGCATGTCATAAAGGGAACGATCACGGTTGGGAATGATAAAAGTTCAGTGTGTTTTGGCCAAAGTGAATTTACGAAAATCTGGGTAGAGCTTTCGTGTGTCTTCTACGCAGTGTAGTAGCATCCTACTTTGTTCCTCATCATCCGTCAAAATGTCCTTGAACTCCTCCATCAGTCTCACTCCTCTTTCCGCCACATCATTCACAACTTTGAGGTCATTAATCAGCATTTTAAATTTCTTATATTCATCGAATTTGCACCATTTATCCCGTGAATACGTTAGAAAGCGAATGTCTTGCAAAGAGAGGTTCAGTCGCTGGAAAATGATCACCGATCGCTCGCCCACAAGGTCAGAGACACAAGTGTCTAAGGATTAGTTGGGAAATTGAGGCTTCTCCGAGGTTAGAGGGGCAGTTGGATTTTGTACACAAGATACATGTTTTTGATAACTTTTATAAATGCTGAAAGCTAACTTTTCATGTTCGATGTCGGGCAGTTGCTGAGAGCACAATGCCAGTGGTATTAACTCAGCTGTTAAATACCACCTATGTCTCAAAAAGGCATGTCTGGCCGCTTCAGCAACTTCTTCATCAACGCTAGAGTAGTTCAACATGGCTCGGTGGAACTCCAAGTCGTTCACAGCTGCTTCCGAAGCTAAAGGGCACTGCAACCAATATGGAGTATAGAAGATGGACAGTGTCCTTGGCCTCGGATTTTTTTGTGTCCTTGGCCTCGAGCCTTGTGTCCTCGACTCCACCTCTGCTTATAATATCTCCAAATTTCAAGTTTCTAGCTTAAGTGGTTTTGGATTTTTTGTGTCTAATAAAAAAGTTCTTTATAAAAAAAAGGAAAAAAAATAAATAAATTTAAAAAAAAATTCAGAATTGTCATAATTTATATCTGGGAGCTGAAACTGCATTTTCAACGCTTCCAAATTAAAAAATTTTGTTCTCTTTCAGTTAGTTTTCGAGGTAAAGCGGTTTAAACCTCCGATTGACATTTCAGCTTTTTTGATTGGAAACTCGTATCACGTGACCGATTGTCTCCAAAACTTGCACGTAGTAGTTTCATATATAGCCCATTTAAAATTTAAAGTTTAAGTTTCTACGCCTTCAGCCTTTTTAAAGTTGGAGCGATTTCGGGCTCTGATTGCGGAATTCGTAAATTTTCAAGGAAAAAATTAAACGGACTTCCGTGTCTAAGCGTCGCGGAAGTCCCAATTGTTGCTGTTCTTTTCTGAAGAAGTGATGAAACAATTTTTGTGTGAAGTACTTGATGCAATTTTCCAGTAAATATCTTGTTTCAACTGATTGTTTCGACCGCTTTTGCAGTTTACTACTCAACTAGAATGTAATTCTACCACCTTACCACTTCGTAGAACTCGGCTGTCTGTAGAAGAAAATGTAAAGTGATGCTGATGTTTGGTTTGAAGTGCATGTTGTTATTAACTGTCTATTATGTTTTGCAGATTGTTTATCGCATACACCGCACGCTGCCGTGTCCGACCTAAGCGTTGGCACGGCTGTTGGTATTGTACTCTGTCAAACTAGCCACTGGAATGGGGGAAGAAACAAACGACTCGACAGTAGCACTTTACAAACTGATACTGCGTCAGATGAAGTTCAGTCTAATGCACCAAATGTCAATGTTGCCTCTGAACTCCACGGAATACTTCCAACGCCTTAAGTCTGTAGTGGAAAGGCAGAGCCCCAAAGTAACTTTTTACTATTTGTTGAATGTTTTGAACAATTTTTGTTTTGAGAGGTTGCATGCATCTCCCTTCTTGAATTTAGATGTGCGGTTGCGCAAACAACTTTGGAGCTCAAACGTTTCAGACATTGAGCTGCTGATACTACAGTTTTGAAGCTAACTTTAAAACAAAAAATTGTGAGGGGATTTTTTTAAATGTTAGAGAAGGTTTTGATGGTCAAGAGTTCCAATGCAAAAAGATTTTTGAGGCAAGATTTTGATTAATCATACAAAACAAAATTTTTTGGGGTGCAAAAATCACGTTGACAAAAGTTTAAATGCAAATGTTCGAAAATTTCCTCAAGATCAGAAGTTTTGGAGATCAAAAATATGCTGGATTCAATATGATTTCAAAAATCTTGAAAAGATGAGTTTTGAAGATAATGTGTTGGGGTTAAAAGTTAAGGGGCAAAAAGAACAAAACAGCTATATAGAAAAGATGGTGGGCGAATAAAAGTTATGGGGCAGAAATTCATGGGCAAAAAATTTTTCATGTTAAAAGTTTTGGGGAGCAAATAATTTACAAATTGAAGCATTTGTCTGGAAAAACTTATTTAATTCACGTAAGTTTTGGGGGGTCTTTTTAATTCCACGTAACTTATGGTTAAAAGCTTCAGAATTAAAATATGTAGGGTGAAAGTTTTATTGAATATTTAATTTTCGAATGTAAACCAAAGAGCATATTTTGCATAGAATTAATTAGAGCATGCTGAGTGATGGGTACCATGAAGTTATTTGTTTTGTATATACAAGTGAAGGAAGTATGTCATCCACTTAGGATTATGTGCTAAAATATATCTTCACCAAATTTCAGATTTCTACAACCTATCATTTCTGAGATAATTCAAAGTTTTTGCAGATTTCTCCAACAGTGTTGCCTGTATACATTTCATCTTTTTAAAAATAATGTTCAGATTATCTTTCTCATCTGGATTGATAGCATCTGAATGTAAGGCTTCAGTTTGAATCAGTGCTACACCAGAAGCACTTTTTCAGGTTAGGTAGGCTATCCCAATTTCAAGAAAATTATGTTTCATCTGGCAACACTGCTGGGGAGATCTCTTAATGCTTTGTCTCAGAAACGCTATGTGGAAGAAACCTGGAATTTGGTGAAGATAGATTTTGGGATTTTCTTTGTCTTTTGCACGTAGCCCTAGCTGGATGACACACCCCCTTTAATTTTTGTGGGCTTGAAATATATTCAGTTATTTAAGCACAATTGTAGTTTGCATTAGCAATTTATTTTTGTGGGCTTTAATTGCATTTATACTATTAATGCACCATCTTCTTTAATTTTTGTGAGCTTGAAATGTGTTTAGTTATTTATGCACAATTGTATTTTGCATTTGCAATTCATTTTTGTGGGCTTGAATTGTATTTATACTATTAATGCACATGATGCTTTCGTGGTTCGGTTTGCATATGGCATACAACCAACCGTAAGCAATCGAGCGTACTCTGTGTTTAGTTTAAGCAAAAATTCAGTACGCCATGGATTTTGCATTATCAACTAGCTTACCGGCGTGCAAAGTTTTTGGTTAAAATTAGCAAAAAGTTTCGCTAACGGTTGTGCGTTCTAACGTGTTGAGTGTTGACGACCTTAACATGACTTTAATAGTGTGCTGCGTTTGACTGTATATTAATTTTTGAATAAACTTCGTTTCAAACAACAAAACAAATTTGGTTAATCTCGTATGTTATTTTGATTAGCAGAATATACCCGTTGTAGAAATTCATTTATCCGTGGCTGAATTCTAGAATTTAAATATAAATCAAGGATGTATTATTATACTAAAGTCGCGGAAAAAATATGTATAAATCAATGAAGATTCTTTTTTTGCCACGGATAGTTCCTCGAATTATCATAGATTACCATGGATGTATCATCGATTTATCCTAAGCAATATCCTCTAATTTTATCCTCGTTTTATGTCTGGCCTGTCTTATTTAGGTGCATAAATCAAGGAAACATCTTTGTAATAGCCTTGATTTTATCCGTGGCACAAGGATAGTTGGTGGATATTTTATCCTCGAACCAGCAAAATTTTTCCGACTGGGAAGTTTCGTTAGCAGTTGAGAAACTTTTCAATAACAACATGATAATTGCGCAGTGGCGTCGCTAAGGGGGGCCGGAGGGAGCGGCTCGCCCCGGGTGTCACCATTTTGGGGTGACACAATTTAATGATACCAATCGAACAAAAAAACAATTTGCCTAACATCGTTGCAAAAGTTTAGCACACTGGAACGGACTTAAAAATGATTTTAAGTATGTTTTGAAACATTTATTTAGAAGGTAGGGGGCGCTAATTTGCCAAAAATATAGATCACAAATCAGCAAAACCTTTGAAAAATCGTCAACACTAAGCAATGAAATTTGATCGCTTGCTGAAACATGCTTAATATAGGTTTCATAAAAAAATATAAACTCAGGAATAGGGGGGGGCAATTCAGTATTAGTTGATTACCAATAACTTCGACTCAAATATTGTTCCATTTACCCCCCAACCAATTATTTTTCTCTAATAAATATACACGAATTGTGGTTAATCGTTGAGTGTCATTGAACTATAAGATTTTGTTATTTACGGTACCAGCTTGTAAATAAGAGAAGTGAAATTTTACCCCACTTAGCCATAGCCCATTTATGCAACCAGTTTAATCATGTTTTTGCACTGCTAATTTCTGCCACATTTCAAAACCAATAATTTTTATCAAAATAAGCCTAAAATTAAGTTATTTTTGCTAAAAAACACGCACAAAATTTTCGAACGCTGGGGGCTCCTCCCCCAGACCTCCGAAACAGATCCCACAGCAGACTTCGGGCTACGCGCCTGAGTCTAATCATATTTTCGCAATGCTAATTTCTATGTCACCAAAGTCCTACCTGATGCTACGTTTGAAAAGCATAATTTTTATCAAAATAACCCTAAAACTAAGTTAGATTTGCAAAAAGAAAATTTTTCTAGTGCTGGGGGCTCTGCCCCCAGACCCCAAATGGCCTCTGGCGGAGCTCCCAGACCCCCGAACACAGCCCTTCTCTCCACTGCAGATTTCTGATTACACGTCTAATACAGAGACGTGTACTGCTCATAATTCCAAGTTTTAGAATCTTACAATGAAAAGTTTTTGAGCTAGCCAAATAAAAGCCGCTATCTACAGCAATAAAATAGTACCTCTATTTTTTAAATATAAGCTTTTGCAGCCTACTACACATTATGAAGAGTGACATCACAAAAAGTCTCCCCCGGTGTCACCATTCGTAGCTCCGCTACTGTGATTGCGCTGTCCGTGCAAGTGGCAGCAAGCAAAAACTCACGCTTTGTGTAAACTTCTATTGAGTTACGGTTCTGGTTTTCTTGTTCGTATGTAGCCTAGTGAACATCTTTCTTGAAAGCTTGAAAGATGCAGGTTTTTATCTTAAGCACTGCCACTACGAATTTACTACATATCGTAAGCCAGCGATATCAATGATGTAATAGAGTACAATTGAACAACCTACATACCTGAAAATCTCAAAATCTAATAGTTGCACGCTTGAAAATTCAAAAGTATACTTGCTAAGAATATGATGGTCAGAAACGTCGCCAGCTTGTTAAAATCTATGAAGATGAATTTTTACACAATATTCGTTTTTCTTCCGCTTTTGTCCGTTTCCTACCTGTTTATTTTCCATGTTCCGTTTCGTCTGCATTTTTTATATGTCCATATTCGCATTAACCAGGCTGTCACATACAGGACAAAAGTTTTCCAAGCAATTTTTTCCTAAAGGAGTACAGCCCTACTTTGAAATATTGCTCCGGTCGTTCATACACAAAATTTTTATCCTCACGTAAACAGTCTCACAAAAATGCGGACAAAAAAGCGTATCTTTTTTCATGGAGAAGCAATCGAACGAAAACGAACAAATGCGGAAGAAAAACGAGATACTGTGTAAATCCACATTAAGGATAAAGCTGTTAGTAAAAAAAAGCAGACTATAAAACACTTAGGTTATTTTAGGAAGCCCATTAATATTTTAGATTTTGAAATGGGTGATCCTTATAGCCTCCTTCATTAACGATTGGTTTTTGATTCCATAATCGTAAGTGATCCGTTTAGTTTGGTCAGTAAGCGTGAGATTTGAGCGAAATCTAAAGAACAAGTTTGGCTTG
This sequence comes from Trididemnum nubilum, assembly GCA_963965965.1. Lineage (NCBI taxonomy): Eukaryota > Metazoa > Chordata > Ascidiacea > Aplousobranchia > Didemnidae > Trididemnum > Trididemnum nubilum. The sequence continues at coordinate 29,402,826 of OZ014473.1, read as the reverse complement.
AGTAGGGAATTAGCAGTGATGCCAGCGGCGGCTTATAAAAAAACACAGATTTTTTGCGATAAAAAACATCAAAAAATATCAGACCACAAATCCGAAATTTTGCGGCAAAATTCCACCAGAAATATCCATAAACAGAGGTGAAATTGGTATAAAGAATTTTTTTTTTTGTGTGTGTGTGATCACCTTTTCTCCAACCATTTTCCCAGACGAATTGAGTAAAGACTTTTTTTATTTCAGAAAATCACCCCATTTCCAAAGATAATTTGCCAATAATATTTGCGCAGTTCACATCGAATTTTAATCAAAAACATTAGGTTTGCTCCTGAAAGCAAATTGCATCAGATTTCCATCAAAAACATCAGATCTGATGAAACTACATCAAAGCTGGCATCACTGAAAATAAGCAATGATAGCTGGGAGAACGCCAATTTCTCATTTAGACGATCCGCTGATGATTTTACGCTATGAGCGAAGCAACCCGGTTTTTGAGATCAATGACTATCACCAAGTTTTGTGTTTCAAATTCGCCAGGTATCTTCTTCTTTTTTCATGCCCGCTTTTCCGTAAGGGTTGCAGGGGCAGTAGCTCAAGATTAAGCCGCCACACCTCACGGTCTTCCATCACCTCCATCATTTTCGCTTAGGCGAAGTCCCAAGCGATTCCATCCTAGATCCTCAATGTAATCGGTCCATCTAGTTTTAGGTCGTCCAACTGGTCTTCTACCATTTGCTTTGGCAAGTAAAGCTTGTTTGAGGAGTCTTTCCTGAGGCATTCTGCTTACATGGCCAAACCATCTAAGCTGAGATCTTTCAATTCGGAGAAGTAACGGCTCGATGTTGAGAGATTTTCGAATCTCAGAGCTACGCACCTTGTTAAACAGTGTAACTCCTTCGATTCTTCGTAAAAACCTCGTTTCGGACGCTTGCACTTGCGATCGCATTCTTTCGATCATTACCCAAGATTCATGACCATAAGTGAGACTGGAGACAAAAACTGCTCTGAAAATTGAGAGCTTTTCCTTTTTCGACAATTCTCGTTTCATGACAACCGAGTAGTGCAAAGCTCGCATTACTCGCATTGCAGTTAATCTTGCCAATCGAGTTCTTCGTCTTGCCTTCCGTCAATCGTAAATGCAACCCCAAGATACTTAAACTTCTCTATCTGCTTTAGTGTCGCTCCATTCACTTATAATACGTACTGATCAGGGTTTCTTGAAAGATGAAGTACCTCAGTTTTGGCCGTGCTTATTTTCGTTCTGGCGGTGTTGCATGCATCTGCAAAGCTATTTAATGCGCGCTGGAGGCCAGATTGTGTGGAAGAAAGCAGAACCAAATAATCAGCAAATAGCAGACAACTAATTTTGCAATTTCCAATCGCGGCACACTCATCAGCTTGGCTGCATTTGTCGATCCAATTCATGTAAACAATGAAAAGGAGAGGTGACAAAACGCACCCTTGCCGGAGTCCAACGCCCACATGGAACGGCTTTGATTGCTTGCCATTTACCTGAACACAAACCTACGGTCTGCAGTAGAATGACTTAATAGCGCGTAACAATTGACCATTAACGCCATACTCCTGCAAAACCTTCCAAAGTTTATCCCGAGGAACTCGGTCATGTGCTTTTTAAAATCAACAAAGCATGCAAAGAGATCTTTGCCATACTCCCAAGATTTCTCGAAGATTTGCTTCAGAGTGAAGATTTGGTCCGCCATACTCCCAAGATTTCTCGAAGATTTGCTTCAGAGTGAAGATTTGGCCCGTGGTGCTGCGACCCGGACGAAAACCGCACTGGCATTCTTCCAGTTTTGATTCCACTATTTCTCGGCATTTCCTTTCAAGGCATTTGGCATATACTTTCCCTGGCAAACTAAGGAGTGATATCCCTAAAACACATCCTGGAACAGTAGCGTAGCCAGGAGGCTCGAGCCTCCGCCCCATTGGTCTGGAAAGTATGCAAAATCGCACGTTTTTGGTGCTTTTGAGGCCGATATTTGCTGAAAAAATGAAAACAGCCCCCCCATAAAGGAATTTGGGTGCCAAAGTTGTGAAGCAGATGCCGTTTGAATTTCTGATTTTGGCCGAAAAATCGTCTCAATTTCGGTGAAAACCTTTTTTTTTTTGGAGATCACCTATTTTTGGGCCGAAAAAGCGTTTGAATTTCCGATTTAGGCCAAAAAATCCGTCTCAATTTCGGTAAAGACCTTTTTTTTTTTTTGGAGAGAACCTGTTTTTGGGCTGAAAAAACGTTTGAATTTCCGATAAACCGTGTGATTCTGATTCAAGAACAATGAAAATTCAGGTCAAGATCGCTTGCTGTTGTCTCATTCTTTCAAAAAAGCCCCCCCTTTTTCAAATCCTAGCTACGCGCCTGTCCTGGAAATTAGCTGCTCTTATAAAGCCTGTTTATTTGTAAGCAAATTTGCAGTAAGGTGGTATTTGGTACTGCCATTATATACAATATTTAGTACTGCCATTCTAAACTAATTTATTTTTAGTACAATATTTCTACGCTATTGCTCAAACAATTTTCGCTTTTAAATGATTTTTTTGTATTTTGTTTCTCGAGACTGAACGTAACAATTGAGGTTTTGTTCAGTTTTGCTGGCAGAGTCTATTCGCAACAAATAGAATTTCTTCACGATCGATAGTATTCAAGTATTTTCTTGAGCACGATGTATTTTTATCGGTGCTTGTAATAAATCGACTGCTGCTTTTCGGGAGATGTCAAACTTATTCACCTTTCAGGTGAAGTTGGAATGTCTTTTTGCTATTGCTATTTTGAGGTCAGACAAAAGCTTGCGTACTTTATAGCTATGACAAAAGCCACTATAGTGCCAATTTGCAAAATTTTCTTGCCCCATTAGAATCGCAATGTTTGATATTTGCAAGATATTTAGCAAATTCATCCTTTTCTAATGTCACGAAATTTCGAAATGCAGGGTTGCTAATAGTACGGAGTCAAACGGATCCTTTTAGCCCTGATAGGAACTGTAGATCCCGGGTAGCAATTTTGCTATTGCAGAACAATAAGCAGTGGAAATGAGTTTTAAACCTTGTTGTGATGTTTGGGTACCTGCAATTTAACTGCTCCATGTTCATTTCTGCAGCATTGTTTTTATTTATTTTTATTATTTTGGGCTAAAATGATGACTAGACTGATTTTTGTATTGCAAAAATATTGGATTTTCCAACCATGAGTTTTTCAAAAAATAACTTTTTTAATAAAAAGTGTTTACTTTTAAGTAATAGAGAAATTCAACTGAAAAATTTTGATGGGCAATTTTGGCTGAATTTATTAGTCTTTGTGAGGGTAAATGGCCGCTAAGCCAATGGGAATTCTAATTCCCGTCAGGGCTTTGGCATGTTTTGCTATGTCAAAAACTCAAAATAGCCTGCTGGTGTTTTAGTAGCGTGGCTTGTATGAAAACCTTTTCAAATTGTTGAAAAAGTAATTATTTAAATCAGTGTGAAGTTTTCACAAAAAAATATTGGAAATTGGCAAGTTTAGGGTTGATTTTCCATGCTTGTATTAGTTAGGAAAAGTTGGGTCAATGAAAAGAAGTGGTTTGAAGGTGAACTTTTTTAGGATTAGCATTATGGACTAAATTTACTTCTTTCTGGATAAAATAAGGTAGTAATTATTATAGGTTAGGCCTACCAGCAGATCCTGGACCTTGTGTAGTGTAGGCTACTGTAACCGGTAAGTACGGATAGTTCATACCGGTAAATATTTCTACTTGTTACCGTATGTTACAAACAAAAACAAGTTGAAGTAAAAGAGTATGATAGGCTATTGTTGCTAGCAACTCTCTTCCTCAGCAGTGGTTTTGTTTGTTTGTGTTAGCAAGTAGGTAACCACGCTGTACCGGTACCCACTTTCTTTCATAGCATTCTAATTCTCATTTCATAAGGCCTGCATGTATTCAAATACTAAAAGGTCTTTTTGTTGCCTCTTGGCCAAGGCAACTTGGTGAACATAAAATAATTTCAATTACATCGGTAATTGCTTCAATTTCTACCCATGCTTTGCATCCTACTGGTACTAGTAGGTCCTAGTTATTGTCAATAATAAATGCAATTATTTTCTTTAGAAAGTTTTTACTACTTTGGTTAATTTTTATTTGCTAGTCCATTAATTTTCTTAGCTACATGTTGCCTGGAAAAGTAAGTTTTAATGCTGTGTCTGCACTCTCTCTTGTGAAAGAAATTCCATCAGAGTATGATGATGACACAGACATAGATGAAGATTTTGATCAAGAGGACCATGAAAGCAATGTATTGATTTCTCGACCCGACCCCATTACCAGAGCTGAAAATGATGCAGACCAACAAGTTGCCGGAAGTGGTACCCCACTATCTGGGAATAATGAGTCTTCAGCAAGTATTTGTACAATTCAGGATGATGATGATGGCTCTGATGTCACAACCAATGTCCCAACAGCCAATACCAGTATACCATCATCTCGTCGACGATGGAAGAAAAAGCATAAAGCTGTGCCAGACAGTCAGTTTGGTCTATATCCAAATTCTATCATCAATTCGATAAACTCACCACTCGATGCTTTTTTTAAATTTTTTGATGAAGAAATGATAACTAGAATTCACTTCAAAACAAATTTGTATTGCACTTAAAAAGGAAAGGTTGGAAATGTAACCAAAGAAGAAATTATGGTATTTTTTGGAATTAATATCATCATGGCATACCATCGGTTACCTGCCATACGTCATTGTTGAATAACTTCCGATGACATGGGAGTGAAGTCGATACAAAATGCCATGACCTGAGATCGCTTCACGTTTATTTTAGGAAAACTTCTTCTAAACGATAATTCAAAAATTAGCCCCAGTAACAAAGAAAAACTGTAGAAACTGAAACCAGTGGTAGAAAGGATGAATGTTCTATCCCAGCCGAACATCTCAGCATTGATGAGTCAATGATTTGTTTCAAAGGAAGAAGTTCCCTAAAACAATATAACCCCATGAAACCAATCAAGAGAGGTTACAAGTTATGGTGTTTGGTTGACAATGATGGCTATGTGTATTGTTTTGACATTTACACTGGAAAAAAAGATTCAAATGCAAACACTCTGAAAGATTTTGGTCTAGGAGGCCAAGTAGTGATGAATCTAACAAGTCAGCTGGGCTTGTCTGGACGAAATCATAAAGTAACCTTTGATAATTTTTTTTCATCAATCCCATTGATGGAGGCATTGCAAAAGGAAAAAATTCTGGCTTGTGGAATTATAAGATCAACTAGAAAAGACTTTCCGACTCTTGCATCAGACAAACATCTAAAACGAGGTGATTTTGATTATCGGTGCTCTACCACTGCTGTGTCCGTGTAAAAAGGGCGTGATAATCGCCCAGGGCATTTCATTTCAAATTATCACAAAATTGATGCTATCACAGTTAAAAAGAAAAAAAGAAAGATGGCTCCAAGTGCACTGTTGCATGCCCTAGTGTCGTGAAAGACTACAACGCAAATATGGGTGGTGTTGACAAACACGATATGCTCTGACAGCTTTGTGGCGTGAATTGAAAAAGTTTGAAATGATGGCCTAGACTGTTTTTTGGGCTACTAAACATGGCAGTAGTAAATGCTCACAATCTTTATTCGGAGGAAATTCCTATTACTCTGCTGGAGTTTAGAAGGGAGTTAGGACAAGGTCTTCTTTGTTATGGCAAACTGCAGAAAACTCCTGGTGCCCCTAAGCGAAGAAAAGTAGCTTATTCGATTCCGTCTTCTGTGAGGTTGACCGGCACTGGAGTGCACTGGCCCAAATTTGCAGATAAAAAGGGCAGATGTAAAGTTTGCTCAAATGAGGACATTGAATCTAGACAGCTTTCTATTTGTAGTCATTGCTATGTGCATTTGTGTTGCAACTAGTCTAAAAACTGCTTTGTGAAATACCATACACAGCTGCAATACTTTGCCTTTGAACAGCTTTTTTTCTGAATTTTTTCAAACTTATTTTATCGTAATTTCAACTAACGTCAAAATTGAGAGTTATTGCTATTGCATGCCAAAATTTTTCAAAGTAGTTGTGCTATTCAAGTGCATCGTAAGACTGACTTGCATATTTTTCTGCAGATAAGTGAGTTTTCAAAATTTCAATGTTTTGTCAAAAAAATTTTAACCTATCTTTTGCTAACATGCTGTGTGTTGTTCACCAAATCATATAAAATAACCTTTTTGCAAATTAAATATATCAAAAACAAGATTATGCACTATTTTAAAAGAGTTTGTTTTTTGAAACTTTTAGCCCCTTAAGCCCTGACGGGAACTGTGGATCCCATCCCCTAAAAAAGTCCCCAAAATAGTACTTGATTCAATTTTTGCAATTAAATCAATTAATGGGTCACTCTTTAGTACTAACTTAAAATTTTGCATCAATATAACAAAAAAATCATAATTCAGGGTTGAAAGAGTTAAATGTATTATAACGGATGAGGGAAATAGTGAAACAAGGTTTGGGGCACCTTTTTATCACCTCAAGTAGTAGTCATTTGAATAAAAACAATCTTGTAAGATTAGGCCTGGTCTAAATTGCCGTAACGTAAAATGGTGAGCGTATGAACATCTAAGTTTATTTTAATTAACTGGCAGCTTAAACGCTGGTATGGGGGCAGTACACTGGGCATAGCGAATTTCTGTTTAAAATAAACCAAATAATACGCTCACAATTTTGCAAACAGTGTAAACAAGGCATAAAGATTAGGTTTTCGGTTCCAAACATCTCACGTTAAACCAGCCTATAGTCAAAAAGTCGCGCACGAGCTTTATTCAAAACTATCACGTCATACAATAGTTTTTCAGGTCTAGTAGCTAAATGTTTGTGATATCTCCCAAACCCCCACCCCACTTCAAGGCTTGGGCTTGTTCTCTGTCTGAATTGCACCAGAAGTTTTTAAAATTAACGAGCTTTGCCGTTTTTATTCGAAGCTCAGCACTAAACACGGACACAGACGCGAAAAAAAAAATCAGTTGCAAAAAATATGTCATCGTACATATAGCGATAACATCTTTCTGGAGTTGCAAAACCAGAAAGGTGTATTTGTCCGTGATCTTGATTATCGTTCATTTATTACGTAAGATTATTACGTTGTAATACCTAAAAAAACTTAATTAAGATAATACCAAGGCACAGAATACCAGGGTGATAAATGTAATAGACCAAATAAACTGGATCCAACCAACACTCTGGTCACGTTGTAGCGTCCCTGAATAAAATCTTTTACGTTAATTTATGCTTTTATTCATTCTTAGAAAAACCTCGAAAGAAATGATTTACAGAAAGCTTCGAAGCAGGTCCGAATTCGTCTAAGCTTTTGGTACTTATTGCAATGAAAAGAGTGCGAATCATCGGACTGCGTTGGCATCTAACGCTGTTCTATGGCAGGAGGATAAATATTCATCTTCACGATCAACCTCAAAGTTAGCAAAAACTGGATAGGTTTTAGTTGTTACGGGATGTCAGCTATAGAGTTCGCATAAAACTACGTTTTGTTTGGCTTTTCAACTTTGGTGCTTTATTCGAATTGTGTGTTCTTTTACCACAATGTCACAAAACTCGAATTGCTTAGTTGCTTAATAGTCTCGAAGATTCACTTTCAGTGTGATTTTCGCTAATCAACTCTTGGCCAGCTTCACTTCGATTATCGTTTGGCTTCAGAAAAAATGTCGACAAAAACACAAAAAACATTATCACAACCAAAAAAATTAATACACTCTCAGGTTTTGTATACTTAGTTAGAAGTCGAGCGGTTCCTGCCAATAGTATTACACTAGTTGAACAAAACCCAGTTACCCAAACTGATACTACAGTTTCGTCTTTGGGATACGTATGTCGAGTTACTACGTCCAAAAGCGGGATTACACAAATGCGGACAGACAAACCCCACCAAATACTTCCTATGAAGAATCCTGGCAAAAATTTACAATAGTAAGAAACCAAAGTCAAAATTACACTTCCTAACAACATGCCAGTGCCCACATTTATTTGCACTGTGTGTCGTTGAAAATACAGCAAAATTCTGTTTGATAGAAAAGCACTTGGAAAAGCAGAAATTGCAAATGCCAGCATGATGAAACCACCAACTAACGACGCTGAAGTATTGGTTTTGGAGTTGCCAATTACAACGTTTACAAGTTGAGATAAATGCAACATTTCAATAATACCTAAGTTAAAGGCAATACCAGTTAAAACGGCGATTAGAAGATAGGTCCGATCTTGAAACAGCTCTTTTGTGCAGGTTACAAAGCCATTCCACGTTTTAGTTCCTTTTAAGGTGGAGTCGATGATGCGTTTCTTCGCAAGAGCAAGTGTCGGTGGTTTGGGCGGCAAATCTTTTGCAAACATGCAGAAAAACAATAACAACAAAGCCAAAATCACTTCAACGGTTAAGTAAATGTATGTCAAAGTTTTATTAGTTGCTCTATTCCATTCCATAAATTCAGCGTTATCCTGTAAAAAACTTGAAGTATTTCGTTGCAGCATTTGAGGTTTTGGTTGTTTCAGCAAAGCCGGTGGAATAATGCTCCCTAATATGCCACCACTTACTGCTGCTGCCGAATTAAACGCAAAAGCCAAACTAACTTGATTGTCAGGAAACCACAGAACTGCAAAAAATGCACCCGCACTGAAACTGACGCAGTAAGCAACTCCTTGAAGCAAATTTACTCCCACCATGATTGGGAAAAGAGAAGGGTATCTAATTGCCACTAAAATGCAACTACAGGACAACAGCAAACACAAGCTACCACAAATTGACATGGATCTAAATCCAATAACTTTGGTAAAGCACAAATACGCAAAAACAGGTGTTACCGGAGCGGATCCGACGTACAATCCCAGACAAGCCCAATCGAGTTCTGCTGACATGAAAATAGTCAGCCCATATTTCGTTAGCAATCGAAAAACTTTTTGATAAAAATATAATGCTTGTGGTATAGACAAAAGTGGCAGCAAGCAAAAACCAACGTTTTGTGTAAATTTCTATGGAGTCCCAAGTGGTATTTTGATCGTCTGCGGAGGACATTTTACTTTGTCAAAAAGTTGGTTTTGACTCTTGATCTTTAGCACTTCAATCCAAATATCGTTATTATAAACTAGCAAAAACAAATGTTATGCTGCAGTATAATGTGAAATAATCTAGTTATAAAATCTCGAATGCCTGTAATAACATATTAACGATTGAAAAGTCAAGAGTATCCATGTTGCCAGCTAATTAGCGGTGAAACCGTAAGTGGGGATGCAAAGAGTGAAATGCACCTGAGTTACTTTAAAAAACCAATTTTGTTTGCGTGAGTCAGGTTTTTAGTATTGGAGATGCGCGAACTTTCGCTGGCCACTCGCTACTGGGTATTTTATTATACTTGATCAGTTTAGCTTGATTTGATCGTGAGGGCTTGGAAAATACTGACTGTCATCCAGCACTGTCTTTGCAAAGCAAACAAATCTGACTTGTACAGGTAGTTTACTAGTGTAACATCCGCGCTTCAATAGGAGGTGTCCCGATGCGGTCGACTGGCTTGGTTGAACAACCTTCGATCTACTCTCTGGCGTTTTAAGAAGCAATGTATCCGATTTTACTTTTACTTGTGGTTACGTTGGGGTGTGTCGCTACTCTAGTTTTCTGAAAATACATGCTGAAAGCAAATTTCTTTCGAAGCCTCTTCTCTTGTAAGTAACGTTCTCGTTAGTATTATACTGCTATCTACAGTAATAACTCACAGTATTATTTCTACGCTTTTTGTTTAACTTTTTTTCTTACCGAGTGTAGTTTTCCTGTTCGAAATAGTTTCGTTTTTGTATACATGTGTTTCTTGACTGTTATAACGTAAATACTTATCTTTACGACCATGCTTTGCTCCGGAAGTGAATTACGTCATGCTCCATTTGTGGAACATTGGCGGGTCACCGTACGCAAAATCACGCCGTTGATTGATTTGCGCTTCAGTAAAAATGTTCCGTTTTCATGCTAAACCTTGTAAACTCAATCAGCAATAGTATTCATTGTTATTATTTAAGCTTTGGGGCATCTAGCTTGTTTGGTATGATGCATTTAGTAGCAGAGCTTGCTACGCTTTGATGCAAGCGCAATCAGGATTTTGCTAAGGGCGGGAAGCACGTGTACCACAGTTAAAATTTTTTCTTTGGAAAAACATCTCAATGGGGCACATGCTGAGTAAACGGTGCAATTCAAGCGTATTATAGACGGTGGCTTGAGGGCAGAGTTCCCAGCTTTCGTAGACCATAGAGGTCTGGAGTAGAAGCCCCCACATTCGGGCGATTTTTGTGATTTTTCAAAAAAAAAACATTTAGCCCCATTTGGATAATATAACCGGCCAGGTGGTCGAGCGGTAATGCATTTGCCTCTGGAGTGGTAGCTCTGAGGTTTAAACCTCGGGCCGGTCAAATGAACACAGCGTTGAAATGGCTCGCCAAAGCTTCGAAATTTCTTCGAGAGGAGCTGTGTAGCCCGCAGGTGCACTAACGCGGAGATGGGCCCCCGCCAACTTGTTACACGCTTCGGTGTATTACCGTACAGCGCATAGAATGAAAGCTTTGATTTGACGTCTTTTGTATACCAAATCAGGTATACTTGTATCAAAAGAAAAGCAAAACAAAAACTAGTACGTGACATCGCAAGCGATATCTGGGAACTTCGCGGCATTATCCAACTTTTACTAAATTTTATTAAGCTTTAAAATAGTGATCTGATTGCTTTGAATGAATTTGTAAAAAATGTAGTCGTTTGTAGTCAGATCAATAATTTCAATGCGCCCCTTTCAAATTTTGTTTCACTCACTTAAATCGCGTTCAAAATTTAAATCTCTTGAAGTTATCAACAATCATCGAGTAACGTCATTCAATAAGCTCGCATAACAGTTTACAATATAACGTCTAATCTCAGCAATTTTTACGAGTTCTTAAAAGTTTTTCACTCCGTTTAAAATAACATGAAGCGGTCTTTAAAATTCCAGCGACTTACAAGCAAATTTCGTTACATCAACGAAACTTACAGCAATGTATTATTCTGAAAACGTTCTTTCGCATTGCAATTCAACATATTATAGTATTGGAATACCGATTGTTTTGAATTTAAAGCCCCCCTCTTCAACAGCATAAACTAAAATAAAAAAGCGCTAAAAATATGCAATTTAAAAGAGGCATTTATTTAAGTTTTTTAATAACTCGTTTATGTTTTTGCCACATAGACTTCATTCTCGAATGATATAATTTGACAAATTGCCAAAAAAAGGTGGGGAATCAAAATTGATTTTCCCTAGTTAATACTTCATTCACAAGTTGTCACAGGTCGATGTAAATAACTGGGTAAACCATCGCAGGTTTCTATGCGGCCTTTAATTAACACGATCTTTCGGGCTAATTATTATCAACTCGTAGTCGGTAAGATCCCGAACTTGTGATTTCATGTAACGTCCAACAATGCATTACCAACTTTGGCATGCTAGAGATTACATCTTGAAACATCAGCTGTACTTGACTGCTATATTTTGTGGGTAGGCTAAGATGACATATGGTGTAACTCATGGGGTGTTTCATTTATTTTTTGACTTCTTTTCAAAAAAATTTTGCCTTAACAAACAGCAGGATTAAGTACTTGTCAATCTTAAGAACTGGTTATTGTTATGCACAGAGCTGGGGAGCGCTGTCTCGAGCTTTTAGGTCTCATCAGCAGCCATCAGCATATCTTAAGTGTCTAAACTTTAGGTATTTCCCAGCCACTTCTCGGCCAAACTGGACAAGCTTTTTCAGTTATTGTTGTGTTATTTTCTGGTTAGCTTAATTTACTCGAAATTTATAAGTGGTAGTAATATTCTAGCATTGTATAAATATTTTCTGCATAATACTGCAGTAACATAGAACAAACATTAAAAAAATAATTATACTAAACGTTTTTAGCCTTTCGAGTCGGATTTTGTGTTAGGTCAGTGCTTTTCAACCGGGTGTATTGTACACCTTAGGGTGTACCAAAATTTTTAAAGGATGTACCACTATAATCGGGTGTACTGGGGTGTACAACATGCCATAAAACAAAACAGTAAAATTATTTTCATATCAGATGTCATCGTATCATTATAAATAGACAGAACTATGATTCTGACCTAATTGTAATGGAGTAACTTAACAGTCAAGTGGGTCTCTATATACGAGTGACCACAGAGACAATTTAAGCTGATTGTACGTGCTGTGGTGCATTGACACCTGAGTTGTAAGTCTGGCCGGGCTTTTCGGGTCGGGTTTGGGCCTAAATTTGACAAACTTTCCGGCTCAATTCGGACTTGAGACGTGCTTTTTGTCTTAAGTGCCAAAAAATATAATCAAAATAACTTGGCTACATTGCTAAACTTTAAATAAATGATTTCTGCTGCGTATTTTTGCTTAATCTTACCTTACTACTCTATAAGAATAAGTTGCAAAATACTGGGGAAGTAAGATCAGGCTAATTAAGTAAAGTTTGTTTGAGAGATAAAGTACTTTTTTGGGGGGCAACTGTCCCCCGATTCATGCCTGAAACAATTTTAAAGCTTCACCTTCGACCCTAGTACACTTGCTATTGTAGGTCGGTTAGTAGAATATATGAATTTTGATGGACTCATTTTGAAAATTGCTGATGTAGAAGACAAATTTTTATACTTTTTTTGCAATTTCTCCTGAATTTAACCTGCCATGAAAGCAGATTAGTAAGAAATGGGGTCCGAGCAATGGGCATGAAGTTCATTCTTTCGCAGGTTTATTTGGAAGCAAAATTTGCGAAAACAACTCTTAGAGCGCATTGCAGCATCACATTTGCCTTCACAAAGTTTCTATTTGCTTAATAAATTTTATTGAATTTTAGCTACTTCTAAGTTTAAAATTGAAAAAAATCCACATTCAAATATATCGATTTTTGAAAATCCACATTCAAATTCATAGCTAACTTGTAGGCGGGTTCAAATTCAAAATTCAATCCAACCCTAACTACTGCTGTCACATAGCTAAACTTTCATACTATTCACCAAACTACGACCTGCGAACCGGATCTTACTCGCAAAGCGATTTCATCCGGCCCTCCAAATGTTGCGGAAATAATAAAAGCTAAACTACTTACTGTAACGGAAAAAAAGTTACCAATTTTTTTGTAAAAGATTGACGTTGTTGGTTGTTGAACCTTGCTTTAACTATATTGTATTCTTTAACTGACCCAGGGCCGTAACTACCACCGGTGCAGGCGGTGCGGCGCACCGGGGCCCCGGAGTAAAGGGGCCCCTTACTGCAATAAAAATATTACGTTGAAAAAGTAAAACTTATTTTTTTCATCTATTTTTTTTATTTAAGTAAAACTTATTTTTTCATTTAATTTGCACGTGTAATTTTTTCGCCAGCATTTGAGTTTATTGTGTCTTGCGTAATGCCATTAGTCGACTCGTTGCCTTCTTACGGGGCCCTTGGAACGTTAGATTGTTTGCCATTACTGTAATACGTACTTTGTATTGTTTGCGATTAATACTTGTGACGAAATAAACGATTCACAAGAATCAGTTGCAACACGCGTACGTTTTCATTTCGAGTTAGTACAGGTGGCAGAGTATAGACCAGCAAATTGACGCTAAATGAATAAAGTTCATGAAGTTTCAAGACTTTACTAATTTATTGACTAAATTTCATTAAACTTTTTAGATTTTGAGTTACATAAAATACTGTATTAGAAAACTCTAGTTATGAAAAGAACTTACAAAAGTGGCGCACAAAAACAGCGTGATAAGAAGAAGAAATTAGCTGAGGCTGCCAGAAATTCTCGGAGCTTGAGCTCGTGGTTAGGACATCAGATTCGCCGCATTCAATCAGAAACATCCGAAAAAGCTGCGCGTAATAGAGATGGTTCGACAACAGCGGAGGCCGATTGGGTTAGTTCGGCAACAGCGGAGGCCGAGCAGGTTAGTTCGGCAACGGCGGAGGCCGAGCAGGTTAGTTCGGCAACAGCGGAGGCCGAGCCGGTTAACGAAGATGTAAGCACAAGAGCAACGCAAAGCATGTATAGATATTGCAAAATATCAATTTCTATAGCACGGAGTCGTCGAAAAACCCCAAAGAAACGCAATGATCCCTGTACTGTAAAAAGTAGCCCAGTTGAACGTTTTGTACTAAAAAATGGGGTCCCATAATGGATGTTTGCACCGGGGCCCCAAATGACGAAGTTACGGCTCTGAACTGACCACTAAAAATAGAGTAGATTTTGAGTGATGAGTGTTTAATAAAAAAATAGGAAGAACAGTATTTTTTGCGCAAGCCAATAATGTTATGGCTAGTTGCCTGATATCCAACAAAAGTGTTGCTGTTTTGAAAGAGTATAATCTTCGTCGGCACTATGACACTAAACATCTGCTAAAATATACCAACATTTTTTGCTCGATTTTCTCTCATCAAAAAACTTGAAAAATCTTAAGATTAACTTCACCAAATTTGAGTTTTCTGCGACCCTCCGTTCCTAAGATATAACACATTAGATTTCCCCTCAGAAAGGCATTTTCTTCTGAGAAATTTTGCCACGGTTGCCAATTAGAAACAAAATTTTATGTAGTTACTTCATGATTTTCAATTAATGTATGCGGTAGAGTTATTGTAAAACAAAATATAAAAGTTAGAACTGTAGAATTAGCAGCTTTTCAATACCGGTAATGATATAGCCAGCTTTCCAAAAATTAATCTTCTGTCACAAACACAATACTGACAAAATAGCAACACTGAAGTAAAAGGAAAATTAGCGCTTTTTAACTGGAATATTTTGGAAAGGGCAAGATGAAAAAAGTTCAAATATGGTGAAAATGCGTTTTGGGCTTATCCCAACATTTTGATCAACAGTAAAAAACTTGACTTAAATTTTCCTTTTAATGTTTGCCACATACCAAGGGTACTTTTGGAGTTGTGTTTTCACAGCATTAGGCCGCTACAGATTGGGCCAAAAAGTGTAAAATGTTTTTTCTACAGCACGATGTGTCACAGCAGGAGTTGCTCAGCTATTCCAGCAACCCATCAATTTCCATCACAATTTTGCTATACCACCACTGAATTTGCTATTTATTGTGCTCATTTCGAATCTATAGAAATTCTAAATACTTCTATTTTTGTTCTGAATTCGCACGCGGCCCGCAGCCGCTGATCTTGCAGTAATCCGGCCCTCTGCAAAAAAAGTTTGCAGACCCCTGTATTAGACTTTTAATGTAAACCCTGGCCTCTGGTACTCTACTGATATATAATATTGATATAATATTAGCTCCAAAATACTTATGTAGTTAGCGGATTTTAACTTAGTCTTCAAAGCTATTCTGTTACAGGTGGTTACTAGCCCTGTAGCAACCACAATATTAGGTGAAGTTGTTTTTTTAATTAGCAAAAAATTACTGATCACTAACAGTATTTCATGCTTTTGCATATTTCAGTAAGTTGGTCTTATAAATATTATATTTATACAGTGACTGTGCTAAACTTCCATTAAAACTGAATTGGAAAACAACTTATGATGTAATGATCCAGCTTTGTGACGACGCCAATTGAAATACGTATCACGCAATAAGTAGTTAGTTATATTCGAATTGAAAAAACTTAAGGATAAAAAGAAAAAAATCATTTTTACAATTTTAATCACTGTCTCGACTCAAACTTTAAAAACTACTTACATAAAGACGCATGGAAAAGACTCTCTTAAAAGATGCATAAGGCTAAGGCTGCATAAATGAGTAGTTGATGCGGTTTATGATATCTTTTGTGCTACGTTTTTATCACAAACTAGCAGTGATGAGTTCGCTTCGTTTAACCAGCTCGGCGTTGTACCAGCTGGCTAGTTCGAAGTAGCTAGTCTGAGCTGCAGCATTACTAGCGTTGTGTGACATGGGCTTTGCAGGTAGTTGTAATAGCGAGAAAATGTAGACACTAGTTAGTAGTCAACTAGTGTGCTTTCTAAATACTGAAAACAAACTCCAAAGCGGCATACCAAAATTCAGTGTTTTCTTTTTCAGAACAAGAAGTAGATGGAGAAGGATTAATGGAGATGGATACTTCGCTTTTGAGAGAATTCATTCTTGTCTTACGTTGGGAAAGTGCCTGACGTTTTTTAGACGATTGGAGAAATTCCGCAAGCCAGCTGCTACAAGAACTTCCTCTATCCCTCCTCTAGATTCTTTTCATTCTTCGTGTATGGATTCGTCAGCACCACTCGATACTTCATCTTCTGCACAATCTCTTTCGCTTCCCGACAATATCACGTTTTCTCCACTTGCTGACACTTTAGCACCATTTGATCCTTCATCATCTGCTCCATCTCAATCTTCACACCAACCGCAATCTAACATTGTTTCCTCCTTTTCTCCACTTTTAGAATTGGCATCTGTATCCAGACCTTCTCAAAACATAACAACAACACCACGCCAATCCAAGACCGTTGCCGCACCTGGTGAATTTCCTATTCGCCAAGTGGTTTTTTCGCCAGTTGCGATGCAAATGGTAAAAACCGACATTCTTTCTAAGACTGGCAAGGCTGCTGTAACCGAAGCAGTTGCAACAAAGCTCTTGAAACTTTCTGTTTCTTAATGGTACGGTGCTTTGATTAAAATCATAATCCTAAAAGTTTGCCGAAGTGGAAAAACTTAAAGTAATTTTCATAAGTGACTGTATGAACAATGTGTGTATAAAAACGACAAATAACTTTGTTACTGGTACAGCAAAAAAGTTTCTGCACCAAGTCTGAGAATTAAAAAATCTGGAAAAGATATTAGTGTACTTCTTGATACCAAAAGTTATTTATTTTTCTGTGATTTAGATTTCCAATAATTTTGGTTCTTTAATTAGCTGAATAACTTAATTTTTTTTTCAGCTACGTTTCTTCTAAAATGAAAAAAAGGCAGCGTTTGCTTTGGTAACAACATTCCCTAAGCTGCCATTCGAGATGTCTCTAGATGGAGCTATGGTAAGTAACGTGTTTATTTTTAAGTTTTAAGTAGTTTGAAATCTGGGATTTTAGTTTATATATTTTTTGAATGCATTTCTTTGAAGATGAAACAAAATAATTCTTTGTAGTTCAAAAGACAAATTACTCCTTTACTGTTTTTGATTTGTTCAGTTAAAAGATAACTACCTTGCTTAAATGAGCGGTTTCCAATTATTGTTAGTGTTGTTAGTGATTGCCACCAAATATTACACAAAACTAATTATACCATTAAGCGTTTTTGTTGCGAACCAAACAAAAGAGCTCGATGACGCTAGGTTATAGCATGTTAACAATAATAAAACACCTATAAAATCGTTAAATAATGCCCCCAACAGGCTGTTTCGGCTTTGCTTATTGTAAGGGGGAGATTTGCTGTCACTCCCGTGATGAGCCTAACGTCAAAACAGCCAGTTGTGGGCATTATTTTAACGATTTTATAGATGTTTTATTTTTGTTTTCTAATTACAATTAAATAACAATGACAATAATGGAAATTCTAAAATAGAGTTGTTTGACCAATTGACCAAAACTGATACATATATTAATTACCACGAAGGTTGTAATGTCCAGAAAGATCAACATAATGTTTTAAAAATGCTTTTTATTGTTGATACATATCTCGCTATCGGTGTTTATTGTTGGTATTTCATTAAAATGGCTGAACCTTTCAATTGTTATCTGAGTCATACTTGTGAACAATACTTGAAGCAGTTTTAGTAACTAACAAAATTTTTATTTATTTCAGGACTATTGGCACAAGTCGCTTACGAACAAGTTTCACAACTGGCGTAAGCGACAAAAGCTCAGCAGACCTGAACTGGAACAAAAAAAAATTCAATATGCCAGACAGGCCTTGTTTGCTGCTGAAGCCGATTTATCGGCGGCTAAAAAACGGCGTGGTAAAACACTAAAACTTTCCATAGATGAAGAGGACTTAAACGAATGCAAAAAGGTATAGATTTGGTAGCATTTTTGCTGAGTAAGTTGTTGCGCAGCCGTCTTATTGAGTGGTTTGGGTGCACTCCGGATGCCAACAAAGGTGATTAGCTAACAGCGCTAAGTTGCCGTAATGAGAAATAAGTTTTGGCTGTTTACTGTACCGTTAGTAATTACTGATTACTGTATTAATATTCCTTTTCTTTCTATTTGAATAAGATACGTTAATTTGATTTTACTGTTTGTAAATTTCAAGCTGCTATGTTGAAGACTCACGAATTATTTGTATTTTAATTCAAGAACTGGTGCTAAAATATTCGGTAAGATTTGTTAATATTTGATGTTTGATTTTCATGCTAATTGATGCGTATTTTGTTATAGTTACCAAATGTAATTTTTTTGTGAATGTTAATTGCGTAATGTGTTACGGCTTTCAGTAGTCTTGCATGCTTCTTAGTTACGTTTTAGTTTGCCGTGTGCTAAGCTTTTGCTTTTTCTTGGTTAACTGACGCTGTGTTTTTCTATTCCAGAAAACCACAGCCTGCGAGTTCTATACTCAACAATTAAAGGTGTGCGTTTCGAATTAAAATTTCTAGTGTTTGGTCTGGCGTTCACCAGTCGCGCTACATAAAAGACCTTACACTGTTTCGACCAAACGATGTTAAAGTGACGGAGAGAAAAGGTATCACAGTGCGGACAACAGCTGACAGTGTAGTATCGTGGCGATTTCGTGGTTCGCTCTTGAAGATTTTCAATATTGCCGTTTTCAAATTCAACAACTTACTCAGCTAGTTGGTTTGAACAACAAAATAATTAACCTTACGTCGACTAGACTCAACTGCTAACGGATTGATTTAAATTGAACGCATAAACGTTACAAAGAGGATGTGCAACAAACGCAAAACAGAAAATTAGGTCAGTTTAGACAATTCTTCGTCGCTTAATGCAGTAGCTGTGAGAAATACTGATTTGCATACTGCATTACGTTTAAATCTGGTGTATACTAATTCTTGGGTTCGAATCTCTTCGCGGCAAACTAGAAATTTAAAGTAGAGACGAGCAATATTTTACATAAGTTTTGCCACGACTATGCTCAGTTTTTTTTGGCAATTTATAACTGTTGCGTTCTGCAAAGTAACGGAATAAAAGTGCTAATAATTTTGTGGTGTCGTACAGCTAAATATCAAAATGCCTTAGTCAGTGTCAATGATGTAAAATTTGTGAGTTTGAAATTGTTATCAAAGTTTATCTTACATTGTTTGCAAATTCTTTTCTCTATATTGGAATTGGAATTATCAAAAGCCGTCCAAGCAGCAAAACAAAAAAATAATAAAAAATGCTGTAATCGATCGTTTGGCCATCGGCAACATTACACTTCTTCAGTTCGCCATTCTACAGCAGTATTAAAAGAGTGGCCATGCTTGAAAATTGATTATGTGGTGAGATTCTTTGCTTTATTAATGAACTATTATATAACTATTGTTGAAATTATTGTTATGTTGTCTTAAATGTTACGATAGCTTTGTCTTAATCGCATATGTCAGACTCATTACCTGTAAATGCCATATTTTAATTTTTTCTTGTGTAATTAAAAAAAAGGCAAATGCTTACGATGTGGTAAGTGCTTAATTTGTTTTGCTTCCAACCACTTTCATCAAAAAAACAAAACCAACTAATATTGCTATTGCATTATTATACTTAGCACCTTTTTTTTATTGCGAGTTTTTATGACAATTTTAGATTGGTATATATCACTCGACAATTTTATGTTTTGCAGCTTTTCGATGAATTGTGTCTCATCCATCCAGACGCCTATGCTCTCGGTTCATTTCAACTATAATGCTGGATGAAATTGCCGGCAAAGTTTTGACAATTGCCAAAGCTAAGCAAAGGCTAGTTATGCAAAATGAGCCAAATAATAATGGTAAGTAAATTAAACGATTTTAAAAACCTGTGTTATATTGCACAGTATGATCGATTTTGTTTTATAAAGTCACGTAATTAGCAGCTTCAAGCGATTGGTGAAGGCAGTGATGGTGTGTATTTAGTGTTTTCAGATAGTTAAAAAAAATTTCTTCCTCAGTTTGAAATTACTATGCTAGTTGTTATTGTAATGTACTGTTACAGCAAAAATAATATTATTTTGCACATCATTAAAGCATATTTTTTTTAGATTTGAAAGTAGCAGCGGCAGTACTAGCACTTTGTTATTTGTTGCCGACAACATCCAGAAAACTGCTGAATGCTCTCCAGTACTTGCTGGATATCACATCCAAGCCAGTCTCTGAACTCGAATTCGCCAAAAGACGCCAACCGTCCATCCAATTTTTTGGATCATCGTTTGGTGATTTTGATAAAATTGTTGTTTGCAGACACAATTGCTGTAGGGTCTTATGAAAATATTCATCAAGCCCTCTATGCAGTTTTCTGCTCATACTATTCATTAAACATTGAATATGCATCATTTGTTTTTTCTGCTTTGCAGTTTCTCCAGATAAAATGTTAGCATACTTAAGACAAACCTAGGCTGGCTGTTTTGCATTTTTTGAAGGTGTTGGAGCAGCAATGATTACTTGAAAGTGACTACTTCACCCAGAAATTTTACGTTGAGGAGAGTAAAACGCAAATGAAGATTATTCCCTCGCGCATTTTGAGGTCAAGCTTTTAGTTTTAGAGAATGGGTTACATGTTGGGATTAGTTTTAGAATTTAGAGTATCGATTTAAGTTTTCGGTAAAAATTTCTTGTGCAGTAGTCTCTTCCCTAATTGTTTTAATTTTACATGCACCATTGAATCACTTCGAATTCTGTCTGTCTGTCAACATTTTCTATGTTTGTGCTTTTAATAGGTGCAGGTAATGGTTGCATTTCTACTTTTTGGTGTTGTTTTTCTGGTTTTATTTTATTTTTTCATGATTAATTGCTTGATTACCTAGTTTTAACTAACTGTAGTTATGCAATTTTGTGATTTTCAACTTGTTGTGTTTTTTAATATGTAGCGATATTTAAATTACCATATTCTTTAGACTATGCGGTGCATCTGAGCAGTGAGCATAAAAATGCAGCATCAACATAAGACCATTTTTGCTATTTTTTTTATATAAGGCGCACGAAATTAAATTATGGAGAGTATATCCTGAAGTGTTTTAGGTGTTCCTTGTAGTGTGGTTTACTGCAAGAACCTACATTTTTTAAGAACAAAGAAGTGCTTTTTAAAACCGCACTTGAAATAAAACTGCACCAGATGTCTGGTTTTAAAATTTATTGTTTTCAACACAATCTTAATTTTAAGTCTTTATGTTTTTGCTATACGCTGGCTTACTTAACTGATTCTTAGAAATATCATGGTGTTGATATGCAAATCACCAAATTGCCTCAACCAAAAAATACCTTGGGTCGTGGCGACCCAAATTGTTTGGGTCGTGGGCCACCCAAATTCTTTGGGTCACCCGCAACTCAAAAGCTTACGGTTGTGGGTGACCCTAATTGTTTGGGTCGCTCGCAACCCAAATTGTTTGGGTTGTGGGCCACCCAAATTCTTTGGGTCACCCGAAACCCAAAATGTTTGGGTCGCTCACGACCTAAATTGTTTGGGTTGTGGGCGACCCAAATTGTTTGGGTCGCGGGCGACCCAAATTGTTCGACCCAAAATATTTGGGTTGGGCACGACTGTACCCAAAATTTTTGGGTCGTCTCTGACTACTTTTTTTTGGGTCGTACTGACCCAAAAATTTTAACAGTGCAGTTTAAACTCACAAATCAATGCACTAACAAAGAATAAAATAAATTTTCAAGTATACAGGCGTATAAGTATACATGACCGTATAAGCAATGCTGCCTCCTAAACAAAGAAGTGGGTAGACTCTGAGTCAAGTTCTGGCCAAAGAAGAGGATAAAATGGTACAAAAATGTCTTCCCCAGAAGCGGAAATTTGGGCAGTGGTTTGCCACAAAATAACTAAACACCAAGAACAAAAAAGGTCTTTATGGAATTTGAACTGGTTTTGGTCCTGCAATTGGGTAAAGCCTAAAAAAAAATCTTTACCGAGAATTGGTGCAAAGTCGGCTAAACTTTGATTCTGGCCTATCACAAATCTATTAAAAATGATGGATCACGTGGTTTTAAATAGATTCTACTTAAGCTTATCCAGTCAAAATTAGTGAGTAGGCCGAGGCAGGCCCGTAGCCAGGAATTTGCAATTTTAGGAGGAGGAGAGGGGCTGTTTCGGGGGTCTGGGGATAGAGCCCCCTGCCGCTGGAGGCTGGGGGTCTGGGAGCAAAGTTTGTTTTTTGGAAAAAGAATTTAATTTTAGGTAATTTTGGGGGCAAAATTAATTAATTTTTGGTCTATTTTGATAAAAATTAATGCTATCAAAACGTGGCATAGAAATTAGCAGTGCAAAACATGATTATACTTGCTACACAAATGGGCTATGTGGAAGGTAGCTTTTGCTGAAGTTTCAGTTCACGTGGTACTTACAAGCTGATAAATCATAAAATCTTATACCAGTAGTTCAATAAAATTTTCAAGAAATATTCTATTCGTCTATATTTTATAGATAAAGAAATAATTAGGGCGGCTAATGGAAGAAAGTTTTAGGAAAGTGATTGGTAATTAACTAATGCTGAATAGCCTCCCCCCCATTCCTAAGTTTATATATCTTTTGATGTAACCTATGTTAAGCATTTTTCGATTAGCGATCAAATTTGAAAACTAATTTTTGGCCATTTTTCAAAGTTTTTTCTGATGTATGAGTTTTGTTTTTGACAAATTAGTCCCCCCCCCCCCCCCCCCCCATTAATAAACGTTTTCAAATTTGACGCATATTTGATGCTTTAAAGCATATTTGATGCTTTAAATCGTTTTTTAAATCTATGGGTTATTCCAGTGCAAAAGACAGGCGCATTAGTGCTAAAAACGAAGTATTTTCCTTATTGTGCATTTTGGTTTGCAGGCCAATGGGGAGGGCTATAGCCCCCTGTGGCGATCCTCCTTCCAGCCTGTCACGGGAGGGGCCACGATTTCCTTCCAGCTTGATAGATTACTCGAGTGATTGCTTGTTCTCCAATTTATTGTATGTTACCAAAATGAATTCACAAAAATTACCATAATCGTCGATTAATGCAGATGAAATTTTTTTGTTGCTTATCCTGCCACGTCGGCAGCCAAAAGAGAAAGACTGATTATTTTTCGTTGCGTCATAGGAAAAAAAAGGGTTGCCAAAAAAAATATAATTACAACAGACGGAGTTAACCGTATTCCCACAATACCCCCACCAAGGCATCCGACGATTGGTACAATCGACCGAAGCCTGAATGACAAATCTGTGGGAATACAAAAAAAAAACTTATGACAAGGAAACGAACTAATGTAATCACTGCGGAGCATTGAAACAAGCAAGTGACACAACAAGAAAACTGGCACAAATAAAAGAATCATCCTCCGCTTTAGGCTGGGGACAAAAAAAGAAAAGTTAAAAAAAAAATATCCGAAGGGTGGTCGAAGAAGTAATCTTCTAAGACAGTTCTTGTTCCAAAGTCCACAAAGGATTGCATATTTCCGGATCAGGCGTCAGTGGCTGCGAGCGAGGGACAAAAAAATTTAGAGCAACACATTGCTGAAAAAATTTGGTATATGGAGCAAAAACGAAATCTGCTCCCTAAGTCAAATTGAAAAAATGTCCAGGGATGGAGAAGGGAAAGTGTCCTATTTTGGAGTTTCATATGCATAACGGAGAGCAGCTAGGGACCGACCCTCCACCAAGCTTAGCTAAGAAAAAAAAAGAAAAAGGTGAGATTACAAAAAAATAATCAAAAACGAAACCGATCTCAGAAAAAAAACTGCTGAGCCTAAACAAGGCTACACCAAGCACGTCACAGACACACACACTAAAAAGTATCCAGCCACAAGGTTTCAAACAAAAAAGTGGAGTATAAAGAACAGTAACAGCGGTAGAATAGCTGAAACTCAGAAGGAAGGATTAAATGGAGAACAATTTTGGAACTCAGCAACCGCACCCGATAAAAAAAAGAAAAAAAATATAATTACAACAGACGGAGTTAACCGTATTCCCATCCCCCCCCCGTTACGCTGCTGGACCGAGCCTACCCTCGACGGCAGCCCTGCCATCTGCGTATAAAATAATTTCACTGAAAATTTACTGGCAATAAGGATTGAGCGAAGTGAACAAAATAACCTTTGAGTCTACTTCCACCGACGTAACATTGCATTCAGGATATCTTGGCCAAAGCACATAGGCCTAAGTAACGTCTTTCGCTAGACAAACGAAATGCAGCAAAAACAAATCAAAAAATCTTGGACACAAACAGAAAACAAACGATATTTACAACAGAAAGAGGTGCTATTGCATGGTTCTGTATCTGTAGAGATCGGCGCAATACTCCAAATCTTAGTTTAGCGATACCGATACGCGATACTCTCAATTTTGCTAAACTCGATACTGATACGCAATACTTTTGATATTCCTTGATTCGATACAGATATGGGTACAGTATTGCTGATACGTTTTAACTATACTCTTTTCGATACATTTAAATAAGCGTAGCCTACTGACAAATCAAAATATTTTTGATTTGGCAAGGCGTCTACAATTTTTTTATGACTTGTTTAAAATTTAAATTAAATGTATCACATGTTAGGAGAAAAATGCTTTACAAAACAGTGTACACAGAACGATGTATTTTACCGAACAGTATAGTGTTCACCAATATTTTAGTTTTTTGGAAATCTTTTAAAACAGAGGTGTTCGCTCTGGGTTTATGTAGATTGCTGCGGTTAAATCCAGTGCTCGGTACTTTCGCAAATCGGTCCGCTAATCCGCAAATCCCGTACTCAAGATTTTGATTTTCGGATTTGCAAACCGACTTCTTACCGTAAACATTTGCGGTAAAAAATCAAAATCTACCGCAAATCCGCAAAGCTATAACATTGTTGGGAAGTTTCTTAGCACTTTACAAAAAAATACGTTTTTGCGGTTCAATGTATCGACAGAGTTGGGTGGAGTATTTATAAACTACAACACCTCCTTGCCAAGTCCCGCTGATGTGGAACAATTATTTTCCATGGGTGCTGCATTTCTTACAGCGATACGAGCTAGCTTAACCTCAAGAAACTTCCAACGGCTTGTTTTTTTGAAGGAAAACTTAGGCTTTTTGAAGTGGCAAGGGGTACCACAAGAGGACTTTGATGACATGCCCAGTAGGCCTACGTCTAGAAAATAAATAGGCAGCAGGCCTACTAACATTTTCAGTCTTAGCTTCATCTTTAAAGTTTTTTTGTGCTCAGTTTCGTTAATCGTGTTTTTTGAATGCATACTTGAGACTACGCCCGCTTTGGAATCTCAAAAAATATTTCTGTAACTTGTATACTCTTGTTATATTTAAAGGCGGTGAATCATCCAGCCAATTCCGGTGGTTTACAATAGCTAAAATTGAACTATAATTTTTGATATTTTTTGTTTTAATTTTGGGACTGCGGTTGCAAAGATATTCAACAAATACAAAAAGATGTCCCCCTGAAAAAAGTTTTTGGAAACTCTGAGTTTTGATTTGTTGAATATTTCGCCAAAACCACAGTAGGCCTAATGGTTTAGAGAACTGTGGTAGGCCTAAGAGTTTAGAGATAGTTTATCTCGAAATAGTTTATTTCTAAATAGTTTAGACCTAATTAGGCCTAACTATCTCTAAACTATTACGCCTAACAGTTTAGAGATAGTTAGGCCTAATAGTTTAACAAGATTACAGTAGGCCTAATAGTTTAAGAGAACTGTAGTTTTGGCGGGAAGATCAAAACTCAGAGTTTCCAAAAACTTTTTTCATGGGGACATCTTTTTGTATTTGTTGAATATCTTTGCAACCGCAGCCCCAAAATTAAAACAAAAAATATCAAAAATTATAGTTCAATTTTAGCTATTGTAAACCACCGGAATTGGCTGGATGATTCACCGCTTTTAATAATGTATACATAATAGAACTATGCATAAACTTTTGGAGGTTAAATTACTACCGTACATTAATCTTGTGAATTTTTGGCACCACCAGCAAAAAGAATAGCAAAATAGCAAACAGCAAAGAAAAAGCAGCTATCAACTCGAAGTTTCAGCATTCTGCATAAACCAGAAGCTTATAATGTAGTCCGCTAAACGGCTGCAGTTCATTGCTTTCATTTCACAAGCAGAATCATCGAGAGGAACGCAGATGAGTTAACAGGCTCAGCAAAGACCGCAATACCGCAATTCACTACTTCAATTGAATCTTCAGTTCAGATACCTGCACATTACAAAAAATCATAGCAGACTGTATCCTGATATTGCACTGGAAATTTGCAAAAACTGCTGCCAGTAGAACATAACATGCTGCTCTAGTTTGGATCAGCCCCAATGCAGTATACAATAGCAACCTAGTAATCACCAAGTGCATCACTTTCTAATTTAATTTCGTAATTGGTTTAGATATGTGAACTTACAGTTTTGAACATTTTTTTTATTCCCGATAAATCGATAATACGTTAACAAGATTATTTTTTTTGTTACATTCACACATCCTTATTGTTCTGCAGAGCCTGGTCACGTAAACGCTGCTCTGGGTTTATAGGGGCAAACGCCTGAGCTGATCAGTAATTTTTGTAACTGCCGGCCAACCAAAATTAGCTGCATATCAAATCAATAAATGGCTGCTCAAATAAGGTAGCTGTAGATTATTAATTTAAATCACACATCATTGAAGTAATGCATAAATTACCAAAATATTTAATGTACCAATGCCACCCTCAAAAAAATTCCCCTATTATTCTCTCAAACTTACAGCATTTTTCAACGTTAAACTAGGCAAACAAAGGAAACGGTTCTTCATTTATTATTATTAACTACTGCTAATGGAGCCACATCACTGAAATCGATTTTCAAAGATTCATGTACATGCTACTTTGCTAGGTAGTTTGCTTTAATAACAAATCATCGGAAACCTACATAGTATATTGCGACAAATTTTTAAACATATGCGCATTCACGTTTCAGTTCCCTTCTTTAAAAGATAAGGCTAAGTATGTACTATTTTGAAAAAGATATTTTTGAATCAATAAGTAAATCTTGTATGCACAAAATCACAAGTTTCACTAACACTAATCTATAATAGCAGATGATACAATTTGCCATGCAGACTAAACAAAAAAGCAACCAAAACCCTTAAAAATTAAATGAAATTGCTTTGCAGTCAGGGATTTATGCCTAGCCTCCAGTTCAGGGCTTCATTAAGCCTTAGCCTCTAGCTCAGGCTTTATTGATCCACCTCAAGGCTTGATCACAATAAGTGATAGACTGATAGCGCTCCAATAGTAATCCACCTTAAAAGGGCATTCAGGACGCTTTTGTTTAAAAAATTTTTCTGCGAAACCATAGTGAAACAACTTCGGCAATTTTTTAGAATTTTTTCGCACCAATTTTGATTCTATTCGGCCAAGAAATCGTAAGATATTCGCAATTATTTTTTCCCTTAGACTAAGGAGAAACGCTTTCCGAACATTACCAAACTGAAACGACGTAAGTCAAAATCGTTCCAAATGACTGTCTACATTAGCAGTTGTGGACGAAGTGGCTTCGTAAGTACCTGTTGATAACCGTAACAAACCTATACGAAAAATGCTGACAAAAATGCTAGCACTGAAGTTTGCAATTTTATATTTACGTGAAAATCGAACTGGCCTTCTCTGATCTTTAGGCCCAAACCAATTGCGCAATAATTGCATAAAACTTACTGGCTCACTGAAAACTAGAATCTTAGTCCAATATCTTGTCAGCTACGATGCTTCAGCCTTCCACAGGCAATAATTTTTTTGGATACGCTATCTATAGTTAGCGATAATCACAATCTGCAATAGGCTACTACGCCTAAAGCACCAAAGTCTTATCTTATTTCGACCAGGCCTACTTAGCTACCACATGGCGGACAAAGCAGACTAAAGGAAGCATCTAACCTCTCCGTATTCAAACAGTACTTGTTCCACTAATTTATTTACCTATATCTGCAGCACTCACCTAGTTCCAAGAAGCCCGGTACTTAGCAAGATTCGGAAATAGAAGTTACAAACTGATTTATTGCGCTATCTACTTGAAATAAGATGGCCGAAATTTGGATTCTAAAGGGAAAACATGAAATTTTTTCACTTAGACTTTCTTAACCGGATGAGTTGCAAGAATCGCTATGGGGTCTTGTTGGTAAACATATTTTTTAAGATTTTTTCGCAATTTTTCAAAACTCGGGTTGAATGCCCTTTTAATGCAGTACGGTACAAAACTAATTTTACAAAACTAATTTTAGTTTTGTACCGTACTGCATTAAAAGGGCATTCAACCCGAGTTTTGAAAAATTGCGAAAAAATCTTAAAAAATATGTTTACCAACAAGACCCCATAGCGATTCTTGCAACTCATCCGGTTAAGAAAGTTTAAGTGAAAAAATTTCATGTTTTCCCTTTAGAATCCAAATTTCGGCCATCTTATTTCAAGTAGATAGCGCAATAAATCAGTTTGTAACCATACAGGATACCGGTACCTGTAGCTACCTATATTGCAATTATTACAAATGTAAAAACAAGGCCTAATTAATCGACCAACTTACTAAATGATTCCTGAAAGAAATAACATTTCACCTTGATACAATTACTTGGTTTGCATTCAAAAGATGCTTGACTGTTTCGTGGTAAGCTTCTGCAAAAACACTCAAATCCAATCATATCGGATATAATCATACAGTACCGGTATCATTTAGAGTACTTACCGTTAAGTACTATGGGCTAGTTTGCATACAATTGATTGCTCTACAGTATAATTGAACAGATAAAGTACTTGATTCACTGCTAGTAAAAATAGTCTTGCCTTTTTTGACTTTTGAGCTTTAGAGTGGCGATTTTGGTTGCTTTGACCAAATTTCACTTCTCATTACATGTAGGCCTATCTAATCTCGAGAATTTGACGGACAATCTAGCATGCTAGAAAACCAAAACTAAGAAAATATTAACGGCAATTCAATTATTTTTTCCCCACAAAATAACTTTTTCGCTAATCTAAACCATGCACTATGAAACACAGCTCAGGAAAGTCCAATTTGATCTAAAGTATAGGCTATAGGCCTACTTTTAAGCTTTTGTTTCAAACGCCTCTTACAGTCATTGTTCCTTCGAATTTGTGGTTTGATATAGCCTGTCTGCTATTTCTTCAAGACATATTTTCAACCGAGCATGTGAAACGCCCCAAACGCTGAGAAAAGTCGAATTTTGAGATTTTCCTCCATTTAAGCCATGCGTTTTATTCAGCCAACTCAGATTTGGCTGAGTTTTCGCGCCAAAAATGTGCGTGTGACGTCACATGAAACCCTCCCATATCCCTGGCTAAAGCCTAAAAATCAATCAGATAATAGGGAAACAGTTTCAATATACAGTATAACTGGGAAGCAATTAAACTAGAGGTAGCGGATTGAGGTTGGGCCCTAATGGAAACAGAGACGGATCGAGCGGCCTCTAAAAATGCTTAAATTTTAGAACCGAAATTGCGTCCCTAAAGTCCGAACTTCTGAGCACTTCTTTTTTCCGTTTTACCTTTTTTATGTTGAACATTTAGCCAAAAATAAGATCTTTTAAGTCCTCGTCTTTACATTACGCTCTTGGAGAATACTAAACGAATAGAGGGGAAAATGCCCTCAACTTTCCCTTCTTAGTACGGCCTTAACCGGTGATCAAGTTTCATTATTGCACATTAAACTAATTAGTGCTTGTAACGTGTTGAGTTTTTAATATGAAACTTCAGTCAAAAATAAATAAAACATTAAACTTATTTGTGGTTTCTTTTTCTAGCTTGTAGAGCTATTTCAATAAGCCAAGGTCAAGAAGACCACGCTAGAAGATTGCAAACTCAGAGCAGAGGTGGAGTCGAGGACACAAGGCTCGAGGCCAAGGCCAAGGACACAAAAAAAATCCGAGGCCAAGGCCAAGGCCAAGGACAGCCTTTCCGAGGACAGACCCTCTCGAGGCCAAGGACAGGAATGCTCGAGGCCAAGGCCAAGGACTAAGGACACAGCCGCAAGTGTTTTCCAAAAAAAAAGGTCTTCAAAAAAGTTTTTCAGGCAATCTCCAATTTATCGGCGTAGCCAGAATTTTTGATTGGGAAGGCTTAAACCACAAATCACATGCAATGACGTCATCAAAAATTTGTCTGTTTTTCACTTAACCAGGATTTTGCAAAGGGACAGGGCCACAACTAATATAGTTGAAAAGTGCAAATATGTAATTTTGGAGACGTTTTGAAAAAGACAGTGTAACTCAAACGTATCACAAACGGGGGTCTGGGGGCGAAGCCCCCAGCTGCTGAGCGATTTTTTGTAATTTTTTGGAAAAAAAAAGCTATTTTAATGTCATTGAATCACACTTCGCACATGTGTAGAGCCATTTGAAAGCACTAGATTTTTGAAATTTGAAAACCAATTAAAAAAAATTAAATTGTTTAATTCTCCTTCTAGTTGCAATTTAAGTTCAAAACACGTTTAACATCTTGCATTTTCGTATTAAAGTTTAATTGTACGTGATTTGCTCCAGGTAGGGGGAAGTAAGGTGCATTGACTTGTGCAACCTTTTTGCAGTAAATAAAAACCCACTCGAAGATTTTCCTTAGAGATTTTTGTTTTGTCATGAAAATAACCAGTAATAGAAGCGCATGTTAGGCCAGGGGGCCCAGGCCCCCTCCACTGAAATTTAACGATTTGTTCAATCAGCATTTTCCATGGCTAATTTTTTAAAAAAGTATTTCGTGCGTAAAAACTGGCGAGGTGGAGGTGAATTTATGAATTGTTATTGAAAAATAGTACAATAGATGGGTAGTTTCGCTTACTAACCATGTGTCAGGCGCGTAGCCAGAAATTCGCAATGGGGGCGGGCTGTTTTGGGGGCGTGGGGGCAAAGCCCCCAGCCGCCGGAGGCACGGGGGTTTGGGGCAGAGCCCCCAGCGCTCGCAAATTTTGCTTTTTTTTGCAAATATAACTTAATTTTAGAGCTATTTTAATAAAAAACAATGCTTTTAAAACGTGGCATAGTAATTGCCAGCGCAACATGATTCAACTGGTTGCATTATCGGGCTGTGTGGGAAGTGGCTAATGATAACATTGCAGTTCTCTTGTTTACATGCTGGTAAATCATAAAATCCTATTATTCAATAAAACTCACACGGAGTATTCTATTTCGTCTGTATTTGGTAAAGAAAAATAATTGGGGGTGGGGGGCTAATGGAAAGATATTTGAAAAAAGTGATTGGCAATTAACTAACACTGAATATCCCCCCCCCCCCCCCCTTCATTCCTGAGTTTATAATATATTTGTTGATAAAACCTATGTTTGGCGTTTTTACACTAGCGATCAAATTTGATTGCTTATTGTGGGGCATTTTTTTTGAAGTTTTCATTGATTGGTGACTTTAGTCTTTGACGAATTAGCCCCCCCCCCTGAATATATGTTTTAAAAGATGCTTTAAATCACATTTTAGTCAATTCCAGCGCAAAAGACAATCTCAGAAGAGCTAAAACCGTGTTGTTTTTCTTATTCTGCATTTTGGTTGACAGGCCAATGGTGGGGGCTATAGCCCGCCCACCCCCTGGCTACGCTACTGACCATGTTATTGCCGATCCGGATTTCCATCGCGCTGGGTCCCTGGCACTTTAGAGATTTTCGCAACATCTTTCTGCCAAATGAAGATGAAGACCATAAAAAGTCTTAAGATTTGAGCGCAGGGCCCTTAGCTGGTACTGCGCCATATTGTGGTAAACCCGGCCTTGGTTAATGCATTACGTTCATAAAAAGGCTAGATGTGATCCTGAGATAGCAACTTTTAGGACGAAAACTATCCATTTCTTCCAGGTTTACGTTTAAATTGGCTAGCAAAAATTGATTTTAAGGGGTCCCGGGGCCTCTGGTCTTCAATATTGTTGTTCGCTAGTGGTGTAAACGAAAAACGCTAAAAAGAAACTGAAACTGAAGAAACAATAGGCTTTTTTGTCACATTTTTGTTATTGGTGAAGATTCAATTGGGGGGGGAAGCCCGCTTGGCTAAGCCTATGCTCCAATTGCGCAAAATAAAAAAAGTATTTACAAATTTTTCACGAGGTTTATGGCGTTTTCCGACAAAATTTCAACGGTTCAAAAATAGTGCTGTCCTCGAGCCGAGGACAGGGCAGTTTTCGAGGACCTAAGGCTTCGAGGCCAAGGCCAAGGACTTGAGGCTTCGAGGCCAAGGCCAAGGCCAAGGACTTCAAAATGTGTCCTCGAGGACGTCCTCGAGGCCAAGGACGTCCTCGAGGACTCCACCTCTGACTCAGAGCTTTGGTAATGGTGGTTGGCTTCTTCAAAATTGCCATCTTGGTCTTGCCTACATGGAGGAACTTCTAGAACAGGTACAAAAGTCTCTAGTTTATTTAGTCGTTAAATACTTGACTGCTCTAAACTCAAGCTACGTCGCGGTATAAATTTTGCCGAGGACAACAACTATGTGTTTTGATCGATTTCTGGTAGAATATCTCCAACTGCTAACGTTACGTGTAGTGTTTAAATGTAACGCCAACGAGTTAAACCGACGGTAAAACGACTAAAGCTTCTGTTTCAGCTTCAAATTGATAAAAATATCAACTACCAATATCGCACATGGATCACAGCTGAGATACACCTGAAATTTCCCATCAACTTGCTACAGTCTTCCATCAAATACACCTACGAACCTCCTCAGGGGATCAAAGCTGGATTGAAGAGAACTTACTCCGCTATGTCTCAGGTTTTTGCCTTGTTTTTTCTTTTTTTTTGTTTTGCTTGACTCCGAATTATTTATCCAAGATTACTAAAAACATTACTTTAAATCTCTCATCAAAAATGTTATAATGCTTTACGACAAATTTTATTTTAGACGTTTTAAAACATACGAAAAACGAAGTTCAAGAAATGCAGGAGGTTGTTTTCAAAACAGCAAGGCTTAGGAAAAAATTTGAATTCATTTAGTTTTGGTGTAAGGATATCTAGAACATTTGGCTCAGTTTATCAAATGATGGTCTGCCTGTCCAGCTTGATAAAAGACTCGGCCTTGGTGTGGTTAAACCTATGCATGATATCCTACTCGTTGAACCATTATCTTTAGGTATCATTTCATTTATGAATCCATACATTTTGGTGGTTCTTTTGTTTGAATAGTTTACCTTGGCCTTGCTCTAGTTGGGTACAAAATGTGTGTTTCGAAGTTTCTGGATATCTCTAACATGCCGCAATAGAAGCCAATGCTGTTCAATGTTGCTTTCCTTTACTCAACTGTGCAAGAGAGAAGAAAGTTTGGACCTTTGGGATAGAATATCCCACAAGAGTACAATCAGGCAGATTTCACTGCTAGTGTGCAGTTTTTACAAAACCATTTGGACAATATGGATGTCAAAAAGGTAGATTTAAAGTGCCTTTTGATTTTGCTAGTCTTGCCTAAATGTTAATGCTGCAGATGCTTTTATATTTTGATGGAAATTTGAAACAGACAAGCCATTAAATTTCCAGGATTTTGCTTTTCCGCGGAACAAAAAATGTTGTAAATAATGTAAGGTAAAACTCAGTTTGTCTTTTTTCCAATGTAACTTTTTCTTTATAAATTGTTTGATTGTGAGTAATATTAACTATACCTGGGCTCTAACGAGTCTTCTTTCGTCATTCGAATAATTTTTGCAGTTGAGGAATGAGCTCATTATAAGTTTGTACCTTCCACCAGAGCCCAATTGATGAAATTGAAAATTGGTTGTACATAATATGGCTCCTTATGGTCCGGTTTGCAGTTTAGCTTGCGCGCAGCAGGTACAACGAGGATGATTGGCTGTAGGTTTTCAGAGATTTTTTTTATGCTTTAATCAATATTACTGAAAATAATTTAACAGCAAGTTCGTAATCAAGTTTGGTGTTAGGGTGTTTCTTGGAACGCGGTCAGATACATGTTGGGAGAGATTCAGTTCGGAGGAAGAGTGACAGATGACTTAGATAAGCTTTTCCTAAACACCTACTGCAAAGTATGGTTTGGAGAACACATTTTCTCCGACAAATTTCAATTCTACAAAGGTGAAAAGTTGTGCTGTGCACGTTGTGTTTTTGAACAATTTAAATGGTCTTTGTTGTAATCAGCATTTTTGCCTTCTCTCAAGTTAGGACGACCAGTTTTAGATTGATCAATTCGAAACAGATATTTTTAAAAAATTTGAATGCTTATAGACACACTTAGAATTGGCAGTTTTTCTTATTCACTTTTTCGTTTATTATTTGAAATGGAACAAGGTTATAAATTGATTTATCAAAATAAGGCGTTCAGACTTTAAAGCTTATCACAATAATAATAATTTATCTCTAGAGATTTAAATTACGAGCAAACAAAAACTTATTTTTGTATTATGACGTTCAAAAAAAAGTTTTCTTAAAACTTTGCAATTATGTTAGTTGGTAAATTCTTGTTTTAGGATACACCATCCCGAAAGGAAAGACCATAGCCGAGTACCATACCTACATCGACAATCTACCTCTTGTGGACACACCGGAAGTCATTGGTCTTTATCCTAACGCTGACATCACTTACCAAGTACGTTTCTAACTGAAACAATTGCAAATCAACCGAGTTTTTGTGACCACGACAGGAACCTTTGCAATATTCGAGTCAAGCTGCCACCTGATTACCAGTTACCTCCACAGTGGACTGGTAGAGTCTTCCCATACCACTTTTTGTCTTAAGGTTTGACCAGACCAGGAATCGAAACCAAACCTACCGTTTCGATAGCAAATGCTCCGTTGACTCGACCAGTAAACAGTAAAACAGATTGGAGACGTTTTTAAATGAGATGAAGTGCTAGAGCAGTAATAACCACATTGGATTAAAAACAAGATATTTGAATAGGCTAAGACACTAAAACGCCCGCCGAAGACTGACCTTTTGGTATCGTTTCTCGAAGTATCCATGTAGTCTTTGGCAAACAATATAGTTGGATGAGGCCAATGCTTTCATCATAAAAATTACATCCAATGTGATTGATTTACGTTTATTTTGTACGTTTCGACCCTCTTCGGGTGCCATTGTCAACGAACAGTAAAACTACGCGAATTACATTCTAGTAATAACTGAAATGAAAAATAGGTTTTTATATATTTTGGCTGTAGACTTGTTTTTTCTTTCATTTCAGTTATTACTAGAATGTAGTTCGCGTAGTTTTAACTGTTCCTTGACAATGGGACCAGAAGAGGGTCGAAACGTACGAAATAAACTTAAATCAATATTGACAGAGCGAAACCTGCATACGCACAAGGTCCAGAAAAAAGTGGATACATACAAAAATTAGAATTTCAAACAGAAAACAGCAGCAGAAGAAGACAGAGAAAACGGAACATTACTTGGTTTAATCCCCCTTTTAGCGATAACGTATCCACAAATATTGGCAGAAAATTTTAAAATCTATTGGACAAGCACTTCCCCCCCGGCCACAAACTGCACCCCATTTGCAATCGTAGCTGCGTAAAAGTCAGTTATAGCTTCATGCCAAACATGGCAGCTATAATCAAACAACACAATTCTAACGTGGCAAGCCCACGGAAAACCGACGAAACCAAATTGGCAGAAAATTGCAACTGCCGAAACAAATTCAACTGCCCGCTAAATGGAAATTGCCTGAAAAGCAGCCTAATTTACAAGGCCACCATCTCATCTGGAAATCAACGGGACCTCTATTACGGATCGTGCTCAACTGCTTTCAAAAAACGCTTCAACAACCACAGCTCTTCGTTTCGACATCAGCGCCTAGAGAAAAGTACCGAACTATCAAACGAGTTTGGTAGCACAAAAACAAAGGCCGCGATTACTAAATCCAATGGAGCGTCATTAAAGAAGCTGTTCCATATCGCTGTGGTGCAAGAATATGCAGCCTTTGTTCGGCAGAAAAGCTGCAAATCATCAAAGCGAAACCAGAAGGACTGCTGAATAAACGCTCCGAGCTAATTTCAAAATGTAGGCACAAAAACAAATTTTTGCTAAAAAATGTTGATTAAGACTTATGCGCTTACCGCAACTCCCCTTCTCCGGATAAATTATAAACCTACTGGCGGGGCTATTTTAAGTTTTCGTATTAGTTGTTGCAATGATTTTAACTCCTACCTTTTAAATTTAATCTAATGGAAGTTACCCAATTATGAGTCACTCAAATTTGAAACGTAACCGACGGCAAACCCAGCACGGACCGTGACTATTAGGCGCGGACGTTTAGGCGCGGGACGTTTAGGCGCGGGACGTTTAGGCGCCGCCGATTAGGCGCCGGGACTTTTAGGCGCCTGGACTTTTAGGCGCCGAGACTTTTAGGCGCCAGAGGTTAAAAAATTTTTTTTCAAAAAATTTTTCAAAAATTTTTTCAAAAAAATTTTTTTTTCCAAAAAAAGTTTTTTTTTCAAGAAAAAGATTTTTTTCACAAAATCAAGTTTTTTTCCAAAAAAAAGGTTTTTTTTCCAAAAAAGCATTTTTTCCCCACAAAAAACGTTTTTCTTCCCAAATTTTTTTTTTATCTTTCAAATGACAGTCTTTTTTCAAATAAAAACTTTTTCCAACACTTTGATTAAAAGTTTTACTTTGATTAAAATGTTGATGTTTTCGAAGCTTTTCATCAGTTGTTTGTCAAGAAGAATCGTCAGAATAGAGAGTGCAGGAAAAGGAGTGGCTATAGGAAAAAGCCGAGCAGTGATTGGCTGGAAAAGGATTGCTGAGAGAGCGTCATTTGTGTAGAACCTTTAAGCTGAACAAGAATTCTTTTTGTCAGCAGAGGGCGGGGTTTGAAGTTTTGATAAAAGTGACTTCAAAAGCAGATAGATGGAAGCAGAGCGGAAAAAGTTTTACAAAAATTTGATTTCTTATTGCATTTTTTTCAATAACAAAGAATGTTTTCCACTACTTACTTGCAAAGTTTTTTTTTTACCTAATCCAGACGCATGCGATCTCCAGCTAGCGGTCTCAAATTTTGCGGCGCACAGACACGAGTTGCTTGTGCAATATTGGCACACGCAGCAAGCCGTGTGACGTTTCATGGTTTTACTGTACATTCGGGAGAAAAATATACATATAAGTTAAAACATGAAAAAGTCGCTGCGTAAGTGTAAACAAATTTCACTCATCATCGTGCTGTATCGTGGAACAAAATTTGAGCTAATCTGTGCTGCTCCAGAAGTCGCATAACCAATCAATTCATCAATTTTAAAGCTCAAATAAAATGAGTTTTAGTCAAACGCAAACTTCGCTTTCAGGCTGATTTCTGAAGAAGTTGACTTCAAGAATTTAACATTGTTTTTACTATAAGTGTATTTACAACAAGGTGTAAAGATTAAGCTGAAAAATATCAATTTAAACATTGCTTTTACTATATTTACAACAAGATGTAAAGACTATTAATAGGAATCTGCCGAGAGATGAATCCTTACCTCCTGAAAAAGTTTGTACTGTATTGTTTGGTAGAGGTAGACTCAAAATAACCATGAAACGTCACACGGCTTGCTGCGTGTGCCAATATTGCACAAGCAACTCGTGTCTGTGCGCCGCAAAATTTGAGACCGCTAGCTGGAGATCGCATGCGTCTGGATTAGGTAAAAAAAAAACTTTGCAAGTAAGTAGTGGAAAACATTCTTTGTTATTGAAAAAAATGCAATAAGAAATCAAATTTTTGTAAAACTTTTTCCGCTCTGCTTCCATCTATCTGCTTTTGAAGTCACTTTTATCAAAACTTCAAACCCCGCCCTCTGCTGACAAAAAGAATTCTTGTTCAGCTTAAAGGTTCTACACAAATGACGCTCTCTCAGCAATCCTTTTCCAGCCAATCACTGCTCGGCTTTTTCCTATAGCCACTCCTTTTCCTGCACTCTCTATTCTGACGATTCTTCTTGACAAACAACTGATGAAAAGCTTCGAAAACATCAACATTTTAATCAAAGTAAAACTTTTAATCAAAGTGTTGGAAAAAGTTTTTATTTGAAAAAAGACTGTCATTTGAAAGATAAAAAAAAAATTTGGGAAGAAAAACGTTTTTTGTGGGGAAAAAATGCTTTTTTGGAAAAAAAAACCTTTTTTTTGGAAAAAAACTTGATTTTGTGAAAAAAATCTTTTTCTTGAAAAAAAAACTTTTTTTGGAAAAAAAAATTTTTTTGAAAAAATTTTTGAAAAATTTTTTGAAAAAAAATTTTTTAACCTCTGGCGCCTAAAAGTCTCGGCGCCTAAAAGTCCAGGCGCCTAAAAGTCCCGGCGCCTAATCGGCGGCGCCTAAACGTCCCGCGCCTAAACGTCCGCGCCTAAAAGTCGTAGACCCACCCAGCATGCGTATTGTTTAGTAAACACAATGTTGCCAGCCTTTCAACTTAAAAGTCCTATCACAGCTGTTCTATGGCCCAGTTGACGAAAGTTTCGAGGCCAGGCAGACGCATTACTTTGTTAATAACCACTTACAAATCTATGTTTAAAGTGTAACCAATCAATTTGTTTTTGTATATGTTGTTTAGAAGTTCTCTTCTGATGATCTCGTTATGGGTGAAACAGACTGTTAAGGGTTTCTAAATTTGACTGTGAATAAAATTATAATTTGCTCTGATCTTTGATTATTGAGCTCTCTTCAGTTGGAGATACAAAAAAGAACAGTTAAATCAATTATCTTATTCTAAAGTTTAAGTTATCAAGTATTGTAAAAAATGACTTTAAAAAAAAAACTTCGATCCAACGTAATTTATGCCATAATTAGCTCGTTCATTTTCCCATTCTTCATTTTCAGACCAACTTTGCCAATACGGCGGTGGGTACAATCTTGAGCATCCAGCCCAAGGAATCAAGCGGAGGATCGGGCGAGACACGTGAAAGCGCTGTCTTTAAATTGGCAGATGAAATGCTCGAGAAGCTTCCGGCCAACTTTCTTCCACATGAGGTGATTTTTGTGTGTGTGTGGTTATGTTTTTTGTGTGTGTGGTGTAAAAGTAATATTTTTTTTGTAAATGTACGTAATAACATAACACTTTTAAAAAAATTAGACTGATGGTCAAAAAACTAAATCTTCAAAAAAGTAAGTTTTGATACTCACCCTAATGCTGGTGGGCTCATTTCAAGGAGGGAATAAGTTATATTTGAACTTTCTCAATTCTTTCGTTCGATTGCCGAACTGTTTACGCGTGGTTGTATCCATGGAAAATGCATTTTATGATTTTACTCAATGTTCCTACGAGGCGATCATCCTACCCGTCATCGTGACCAACCTAACGAAAACTTCAAACAAAACCCTAAAAAAGTGCTCAATGTGATGTGGTTAGTAGACGCAGAGTGTCTGGGGGGTTATTACATGCTCTTGGTAATAACAAGAATCTTCGGCATTCGGATCGTCTCCGAACGCTCGCATCGTTTGGTATTACATGCTCGCCTCTCCCGAACACGAAATAAGAATCTTCGTGAAAAACAAAAAAATATTCGAGAAAGGACACGAACGGTAAAGACCATTCGTGATCAACCAAAATCATTCGGCATTGTGTTTAGTTTACTGAAATTGAGTTAGGCTAGCACCTAAAATGGCTGGTAGATATTTTTTGATGAACAATACGCCGCAAAATTCAATTTCAAGAAGAGTAAGAGATTTCAGTCTTGCAGGTTGGACGGAAGAAGAGGTAATTAAAGAATTTAGACTAAAAAAATAAAAAATAAGCTACCTTTGTTCTTTACTGCAAAGTAGCATGGCTCCTTTGGGGCGCCGATCAACAGATCTTTCACTTGAGCAGAAAGTTCTTATATGCCTAAAAACTTTGCAATCCGGAAGTTTTCAAAACTGCAGCAACGACTTTATTGACGTTGCTCAACCAACAGTTAGTCAAGTTCTCAA
Source organism: Trididemnum nubilum (assembly GCA_963965965.1). Classification (NCBI taxonomy): domain Eukaryota; kingdom Metazoa; phylum Chordata; class Ascidiacea; order Aplousobranchia; family Didemnidae; genus Trididemnum; species Trididemnum nubilum. Next base: position 29,362,968 of record OZ014473.1, on the reverse strand, counting down.
CAAATTTGTTGAAAACATGGTCAATATTGCTCCCAGCTTCATTTACATGCCCAGTAACAGTATGGACATCCTAAGAGCAAAACGGGAATTTTATAAAGTAGCAGGATTTCCAGGGGTAATTGGCTGTGTAGATGGGTCGCATATTCCTATCATAGCCCCCCATCAAGGTGAGTAGGCTTATGTGAATCGAAAGAACTTTCATTTTATAAACATGCAAGGAATTTGTGATGCCAACCTTGTGTTTCTTGACGTAGTTGCTAAATGTCCCGGATCAAGCCATGACTCGTTTATATTGCAAGCTTCTCGAGTAAATGATGACTTCAATCAGGGGACATACGGGGACAGTTGGTTATTGGGTGACAACGGTTATCCCTTGAAAAAGTGGCTGATTACTTCCATACCCAGCCCAGCAACATCTGCCGAGCGTAATTTCAATTTTAGGCATAGAAAAACGCGTTGTTTGATTGAGCGAGCTTTCGGAGTATTGAAGAGTAGGTGGAGAATCTTGGATCACACTGGTGGTAGCCTGTGTTATTCTCCAACAAAAGCGGCTAAAATTACAATAACGTGTAGTGTTCTTCATAACATTTGCCGTCGTAATGGAACGCCTATTTTGGGTCCAAACCCACCTATTCCTTCTCTGGATACAACAGATGATGATCAAACGCCAACCAACGCTACAAATGCTTTACAACACTGCATGAGAATTGTTGAAATGCTGCAACCTGCAACTTAATTCCAAACTGTGACTCTCCAGTAACCTTTATTTGCAACGTACATTGTAATAGACTCAATTTTGTCCTATTTGAATCTATAGGTTTATAATTGACCCAATTTTCAGATTTTAATTGTTGTCGCTTTTGTTTAAAAGTCACAAACATGCGAAAACAAAACGCGACTAGACTACAGCACAAGAAAGTGACGTGCTCTGCTTAGCGTATTGGTTGAAGTGCAATTCAGGCACGTTGAAATAGTTTTGTCGTCGATTTTGCTGTGGAGCAGTTAGACGGCATTGCTCATCGATTTGATTTCTTCGCTTTAGTTCCTGGGCAATATCCAGCAAAACAGCATTAGCTTTTTGCAGTTCATTCGCAATTTGTACAACTGCGTTTTTTATTTCATGCTCAGCTTGAATGATTTCTTCGTTTTCACTGTGCATTCATTTAAAAGGTCATAGGTTTTAATTTTTAATAAAAGTTTATCTGTGTGCACAAACGTCTGCATATTAGCAATTCTGGCCAGGGGTGGATTTAGAAAAGCCAAGAAGCGCCCGCCAGCTACTGTCGAAAGTTGCAAATTAATTAATTGAATTGCTGTTTTGTACCAGGATTGCGAACTTGAACGAGACCTCTACCATTTTTTTGAAATTAAACTCGAATAAAACTAATGGAGTTCATGAAAAACAATTAAAAAAATCTAATCGAGTTTGAGTTTATGAAAAAAAAAGAAAGATTAAAAACTCGTTGGAAAAAAATATTTTTTGCTTAGCCGTGAAATATTTTTTTTGTTAATAAAGCAGCTACTACACAGCATAATAATATCAAAATAATAATATATGTACGCAAGGTACAAAATTAACCTTTGGTACCAGTGGGTGTCTCGTCAAAAACACCGATTTTGTAAAAAATAAAAATCAGACCACAAATCCGGACTTATTTGGCAAACTTCCACCAGAAATGTCCATTAACAGAGTTGAAATTGGGCTACGGACTCTTTTCTTTTTTTGAGATCACCTTTTCTCCAACCTTTTTCTCAAACAAATTAAGTGAAGACCTTTTTTATTTTTGGAGATCACCCCATTTCCAAAGCTCATTTTGCCAATATTTGCGCAGTTCACATCGGATTTTATTCAAAAACATCAGATTTGCTCTTGAAAGCAAATTGCATCAAATTTCCATCAAAAACATCAAATTTAATGGAATTACATCAAAGCTGGCATCACTGAGCATTAGCAGTACTAGCTGGAGAACGTCAATTACTTATTCAGGCAATTCGCTTAAGATTTTACGCTACGGGCGAAGTAACCCGGTTTTTGATATTACTGTAATGACTATCGCCAAGTTCTGTTTTTCAAACTAGCCTGGTATAACTTTCAAAAATGCATACTGGAGACTTGCTGCGCTTAAAGCCAGTTTATGTTAAAGCAAAGTTACAGTTAAGATGGTATTTGGTACTGCCATTATGTACAGTATTTAGTACTATCATTCTACACTAATTTATTTTAATTACAATATTTCTACACTATTGCTCAAGTAGATTTCGCTTTTAAATGATTTTTTTTGCATTTGGTCGCTCTAGATTTTTTGTTACTACGAAGATTTTTTTTCGGTTTTGCATGCAGTTTCTACTGGCAACAAATTGAATTTTCTCACGATGGATTGTATTCAAAGTACTTTCTTGAGCACAATGTTTTTTTATCGGTACTTATATTGAGTTGACTGCTGCTTGTCGCGAAATGTCAAACATATTCACCTTTTAGCTGAAGTTAGAATATCTTTTTGCTATTGCTATTTCGCGCTCAGAGAAAAGCTTGCGTACTTTTTGGCTTTGACAAAGCCAATAAAGTGCCAATTTCCTAATTTCTTACAGAATTATGACCGCAATGTTCGATATTCGCAAGATAGTTTGCAAATTTGTCCTTTTTTGATGCCATGAAGTAAGTTTCGAAACGCAGAGTAGCTGATATTGTACGGAGTCAAACGGATAAAATGCATTTTAGCGGGTGAGGGAAATAGTCGAACAAGATTTGGGGCACCTCTTTATTACCTTAAGTAGTTATTATTTGAGTAAAACTAATTTTGTAAAATTATGCCTGGTCTAAATTGGAGTGGCGTAAAATAGCAAGCGAACGAGACGAGCATGTTCTGAGTTTATTTTAATCAACTAGAAGCTTGTGCGTTGCTATGACGGTAAACCGCGCATAGCAAACTTTTGTGAAAAATAAACCAAATATACGCTCAGACGCTCACAATTTTGCGAATAGTATACAGTATACGCTCATACCCTAACAACTAAAGCGAGAGGGCTTAACCAAACGTTAAAAAAACGTCTAAACCGCGAAACGTATTGCGTAACAGGTAGTGTAACTCAAACTAATCACAAAACGAGGTCTGAATGTGAAGCCCTCAGCCGCCGGAGGCTATGGGGTTCTGCGGAAAAAGGCCCCAGCCTCTGTGCAATTTTTAGTTATTTTTTGGAAAAAAAAGCAATTTTAAGGTCTTTGGTTCATATTTCGCTCGTGTTCAGAAGTATTTGAAATAACTAGATTTTTAACATTTCAAAGCCAATAGAAAGAACTAAATTGTTCAATCCTCCTTTGACTTACAATTTAAATCCGAAACACGTTTAAAATCTTGCATTTTGGGGTTAAATTTTGTAAGTGATTTGGCTCAGGTAGGGGAAGTAAGATACATTGCCTCCTGCAATATTTTACCAGTAAATAATGATGTTCACTTAAAGATTTTCCTTGGAGATTTTTGTTTTGTCATAAAAATAATAAGTTGTAAAGTACATGTAATGCCAGAGGGCCCAGGCCTTCTCAATTCAACTCAATAATTTGTTCAACGAGCATTTCCCTTAGCCAATTTATTTTTCAAATTGTCGCGTAAAAACTGGCGAGGTGGAGGTAAATTATTCCTGTTGAAAAATGGTACATTAGTACTAACTATGTTACTGCCAGGGGCCCTAGGCACGAGGGGATTTTCGCAACATCTTCCTGCCAATTATAGATGAAGATCAAAAAAATTCTTACCATCTGAGCGCGGCGCCCCTGGCACTGCGCCATTTGGTAAATCCGGCCCTGGTTATTGCACTACGTTTATAAAAAGGTTAGAAGATCAGCACTACGTTTATAAAAAGGTTAGGTAGCCTGAGGTAGCAACTTTAAGAACAAAAACCCTTAATTTCACTTGGGTTATACATTTAAATTGGTTGGCAAATATTGAATTGAGGGGTCTCGGGTCCTTTGGTCGTCAATATCATTGATAAGTGCTGTTGTACGTGTGTACTGTTGTATGCGAAAAATGCAAAAAAGAAACAAAAACTGAAGAAACAATATGCTTTTTTGTCACATTTTTATCATTGGTAGCATTTCAGCTGGAGGGCCCAGGCCCCCTGTTCCCCTTGGATACGCCATGTCCTAAATCCCTCCCCATTTCTAGGCTTGCGCTTGTTCTCTGTCTGTATTGCATAAAATTTTTTTTGAAATAAACGAACTTTGCTGTTTTTCTTCGAGGCTCGGCACTAAACACGGACACAGACGCGAAAGATAAAAGTAGTTGCAAGCAGAAGTGCCGAAACAAGGGGGGAGGATATATCTCCCCCAATAATTTGGCTGTATCCGGCCCAATAATTTGAATGGGTGTACATCTGAGCGAAAATTGGGGAAAAAAGTGTTCTATTTTTGATACAGACCTTTTTTTTTGGTCTTCATCTGAATTTGGGGAAAAAGTGTTCCATTTGCTTTTTTTTTTGGTCTTTACTAAATTTCCAAACCTGAACAAAATCGTGGTCGAGGTTCATCCCTCCCAATGTTGAAAATAGGGAAAAATTGGGGTAAAATTGCAAATTATCCCCCCAATGCTCAACAAAGATCGGCATCACTGGTTGCAAGAAATACGCCATCGTACAAATAGTGATAAAATCTTTCTGGCGTTGCAAAACCAGAGAGGTTTATTTGTCTGTGATTTTGATTAACCTTTATTAATTACATAGATTATTACGACATAATACCTAAAAAACACAATTAAGATAATACCAAAGCATAGTATAATGGTGTGGTTACCATAATAGATCACAAGAACTGGGTTCTACTCACACTCTGGTCACGTTGCTGCACCCCTGAATAAAATCTTTTACGATCATTTATGTTTTTGATGGATTCATTCTTAGAAAATCCACAAGTACAATGGTTCAAAGAAAGCTTCTTAGCAGGTTTGAATTCGTCCAAGCATACAGTACGTACTGCAATGAAAAGTGTGCTGATCATCCAATAGAGTTGATGCGTAAGTCGCCTCTCACCGATAACGCCTATTTTCGCTGCAGAAATACGCTTATCATTTGACTGCATGCATTTTGCATTTTGTTTTTTTTTTGTATTTACAATTTACATTGAAAAAGATATCATGCCTATTTCCGGTTAAAAATACGCGTGATCGGTAAAAGTCGTTTAATGCTGTCCTGTGACAGGAGGATTAATATTCAACTTCAAAACCTATTATAAAGTTAGCGAAAACTGGATAGACTTCGGTTGTTACAGGATCTCAGCTATAGAGTTCGCATAAAACTTCGTTCTGTCTGGCTTTTCAGCTTAGGTTCTCATTCGAATTATGAGTCCTTGTGCCACAACGTCAAAAATATCGAATCGCTTAGTTGCTTAATAGTCTCGAAGATTCACTTTCAGTTTGGTTTTCGCTAATCAACTCTTGGCCAGCTTCTCCTCGATTATCGTTTGGCTTCAGAAAAAATGTCGACGAAAACACAAAAAACATTATCACAACCAAAGAAATTAATGCACTCTCAGGTTTTGTATACTTAGTTAGAAGTCGAGCGGTTCCTGCCAACAGTACTACACTAGTTGAACAAAACCCAGTTACCCAAACTGATACTACAGTTTCGTCTTTGGGATACGTGTGTCGAGTCACTACGTCCAAAAGCGGGATTACACAAATGCGAACAGACAGACCCCACCAGATATTTCCTATAAAGAACCCAGGCAAAAATTTACCATAGTAAGAAACCAAAGTCAAAATTACACTTCCTAATAGCATGCCAGTGCCTACGATTATTTGCACCGTATGTCGTTGAAAATACAGCAAAATTCTGTTTGATAGAAAAGCACTTAGAAAAGCAGTAATTGCAAATGCCAGTATGATGAAACCACTAACTAACGACGCTGAAGTATTGGTTTTGGAGTTGCCAATTACAACGTTAACAAGTTGAGATAAATGCAGCATTTCAATAATAACTAAGTTAAAGGCAATACCAGTTAAAACGGCGATTAGAAGATAGGTCCGATCTTGAAACAGCTCTTTTGTGCAGGTAACAAAGCCATTCCACGTTCTAGTTCCATTTAAGGTAGCGTCAATGATGCGTTTCTTCGCTTGAGCAAGTGTCGGTGGTTTAGGGGGCAAATCTTTTGCAAACATGCAGAAAAACAATAACAAAAAAAATAAAATCACTTCAACGGTTAAGTAAATGTATGTCAAAGTTTTATTAGTTGCTTTATTCCATTCCATAAATTCAGTGTTATTGTGCAAAAAAGTTGAAGTATTTTCCAGCATCGTTTCAAGTTTTGGGTTTTTTAGCAAAGCAGGTGGAATAATGCTCCCTAATATCCCACCGCTTACTGCTGCTGCCGAATTAAACGCAATAGCCAAACTAACTTGATTGTCAGGAAACCACAGAACTGCAAAAAATGCTCCCGCACTGAAACTGACGCAATAAGCAACTCCTTGAAGCAAATTTACTCCCACCATGATTGGGAAAAGAGAAGGGTATTTAATTGCCACTAAAATGCAGCTGCAGGACAACAGCAAACACAAGCTACCACAAATTGACATGGATCTAAATCCAATAACTTTGGTAAAGCACAAGTACGCAAAAACAGGTGTTACCAGAGCGGATCCGACGTACAATCCCAGACAAGCCCAATCGATAGCTGCTAAACTGACTTGAAAGTACACAGCCCAGATTTCGTTAGCAATTGAAAAACTTTTTGATAAAAATATGATGCTTGCGGTGTAAACAAAAGTGGCAGCAAGCAAAAACCAACGTTTTGTGTAAATTTCTGTCGAGTCCCAGGTGGTGTTTTGATCGTCTGCAGAGGACATTTTAGAAGATGGTTTTGAATCTTGATCTTTAGCACCCCAATCCAAATTTCGTTATTATAAACCTGCGATACCAAATGTAATACTGCAGTATGATGTGAAATAACCTATAGTTATGAAAACTCGAATGCCTGTAATATCATATTAACGGTTAAAAAGTCATGAGTATCCATGTTGCCAGCAAATTAACGGTGATGCCGTAAGTGGGGATGCAAAGACTGACATGCAATTGAGCTGTTTTGGGGAACCTATTCGTTTGTGTGTGTCAGATTTTGAGTCATGGAGATCCCGACACTTACGCTGATTACTCGCTGCTGGTTAATTTGTCGTAATTAATCAGTTTAGCTTGATTCAATTCTGTTAATTTGGAGAATACTACCTATATTACGTTCTGTCATTGTAATGCAATCTAATCTGAAATGTAAAGGTAGTTTACTAGTGTAACCTCCGCGGTAAATAGCACGCGTATCAATGCGGTTGACCGGCTAGGTTGAACAACTTACGAGCTACTCTCCAGCTTGACTTAAGAACCAATCTATCCGATTTCACTTTTACTTGAGGTTACGTTGGAGTGTGACGCTGGACTAGTTTTACTTCTTTAAATACATGCTGAAAACCAGTTTTTTTAAAAGCCACTTCGCTCTTAAGTAAAGTTCTCGTTAACATGGTACGGCTCTCTACAGTAATAACTCACTTCATCATTTCTATGCTTTGGTTTGAAAGAACTCACGTTGTTGAAAAATGAATAATCAAGCACTTATTGAATTTTCATCTCTCTAAATTGTAGATTTCTAATGAGGTTTTTACAAATTTGCTAAGCAGCGTGTCGGATTTCACCACGATCGAAACTCTTCTGGTATTTTAAGCACGATGCGCTTTTATCGGTCTCTAATGAGTCGGCTACATCTTTTCGCAAAAGGTCAAACTTTTTGGCTGAAGTTAGAATATCTCTTCGCTAACACTATTACGAGCTCTGACAATAACTTGAATACTATTTGGGAAGGTTAGTTGTGGTCAAAACGTAAGAAAGCAAGCGGTTCAAAACTTCAAACCGTTAGCGGTAAACTGCGACATTATCTTCAAATTATTGTAATGACATCGTTTTTGTTCCCAAGTTGCCTTGGCCAGAAAACAGCCAAAAAACCTTTGCGATCTTCAAGTCAAGCTGCCTCTTACCGCCTGTCTACCACAATCGGTGGAGGCTTAACGCTGTTGTTTTTTATTGCTGAACGTTTTGCAGGGAGGCAGAGAACATTAATTTTTATCGTCTGTAGCTTGACCCGACCGGCACTCGAATCCAAATGTATTGTTTTAGTAGCAGACGTACTTCTATCCGCTTGACCACTGATCGGCATAGAGCATCGAAATGCGTATTTGCGCATATAACAATATTGCTTGTGGCGGAAATCAAATTTCTAAAATATTGGACGAAAACGTGGGATATCACCACATGCAATACACAATTAAAAAGATCAAAATGTGGGGACGCTCAATCGTGAACAACTGCCTCCGATTCTGAGTCATAACTATTTGACGTGACTAGTTGATGTGGCCGCGGTAAGGTTAAGGTTAGAACTGGGTTAGGGTTGCACCAAACCGGCAGTGCCGTCGCCAGAGCAAACGACTTGGGGGGAGGCTTAGCTGAAAGTGATGGAGCACTAAAATAGATTGAACTTTTGCACATAAAAACTAATATTGTATACCTCCGCAAATTATGCGCATTTTTCAAAATTCTGTATGTATGTCTAAAAAGAGAAATATTAAGCTGGAAGCGTTTCTTAGAAAGATTCGTCTGCGACCCATAATCGTTTAACAAATCTATTTGCAGCAATGACTTTGACCAGACACATAACCACGATTTTGCAAAGGTGGGGGGCTTGAACTAAAAGGACATTTTTTGCACTAAAATTATCAAACTTAGGCCCAGTGCTGAACAAACTGATGCAACTCAAGTGTGTCACAAACGAGGTTGGTGGTTGATTTTGCGGCAAAAGGTAGCGATTTTAGGTTTTATCGCCATTTTAATCACATTTCGCTTGTTTTTGAAACCATATGAATAACTAAATTGCTAAAATTCAAAAATCATTCAAAAGAATTAAATTGCCTAGCCCCTTCAGCCCCTACTTATTTCAGGTTAAGTCCAAAACACGTTTAAATGCTCATATTTTGAGGTTAAATTTTCTTAATGACTTGGCTAAGGGGGGCTAAAGTCTCCTTTAGCCTAATGATTAAGCTGGTCTTCAAAAAATGTTTTCACGTACTGTTTTTGAACGTAATCTCTAACGAAGTACCGGTAACGATTTTGTAAGCTTCATCTATCTTCCGCGACACACCCACAACAGATTATTACGTCATATTTATGTTCAGCAGTAGGCTGTTAGCAATTTCACAAAGAATCGAGTAAACGCCAAACAAGAATCATGTTTGAACATTATTATTCCTCTTTCCATCATTGTCTGTTGCTTTGTCTTAGCGTGATATCTCAAACGCAGCATTTTGAGTTAACCAAAATAGGAGGGCACGAGCAGCCATTAGGGGGCACGCCCCTCCTGGTCCCTCCCGTAGCGATGGCACTGCAAACCAGTTGCGCCAAAAAGTCGCGGACCACTTTAGTGTCTGCACGAAATTGCCGAGAAACAAAAGATAGAAAGAAGCATTGATATTTATATCGATTACGTCATACAGTAATTTTACAAACTTGATTGCCCGGTTGTCTGTGACGTCTACCAATTTCTATTTTCACGTTTTCTTCGTGCAGAAAGCTCTAAGACACAGGTTTATTTTCAGTCTGGTTTGTATCAAACGCTTTAAAAAGGGAACATGTATCTGCTGCAGTTTTTTGTTTACAGCTTGGCATAAACACCGATAGTAGAGCAGACGATGAAATTAACAGCACAAATAACGCCAACGTAACACAGCGATTACATTTTCCTGGCTCTTTAAAACTAGGGAGTTAATTCTATTTTATTATGCTCCCATTAATTCGTATATATTGATCATTGAACCAACCAAAAAGATAGTGTTTGTGTGCGTTCTGGCCTGAAGGCTACCAGCGCAGAAGCCTAGAGAAGAGCCGTCAGAACGGCAACTACTTGAAACAGGCAATACAAAAAATGTAAAACGCAGCATGAAACAATAATGGTATTCAGAGTTGTAAACGGGCCGACTAGTTCAGGCCCAAACCTGGCCCGAACCCGAAAACCAATTTGAAGCCCAAATCATACCCGAAAAAAAAACGAAAGTTAATTTAGGTCTGAAAAATTTAGCAATGTTGCCAAGTTATTTTGTTTATATTTTTGGTGCACCTAAGACAAAAAGCACGTCTCAGGCCCGAATTAAGCCGAAATTTTTGTCAACTTTAGGCCCGAGCCCGACCCGAAAAGCCCGGGCCAATTTACAACTCTGATGGTATTGTATTGAAATATCATGAAGAGCGTAAATAGATTGACCACTCAGAGCTGGTATGAAACACTACAAAATTATTTAACGAATATGAACACGCTGTAGGATGCTGCCTGCGCAGTTTGTCTGTCAATTGAAATATTAAATAGAGCTAACGTTTTGATGCTTCGTGATTACTGATAATCCACTGTTATTTTGTCTAAGTCGACTGGTTTTGAGTTTTCGGCATCGCTTTGTTCTTTACACGTCTTATTCCATTGTTTCTTTCGCAAGACAAACAAGTCTTAAAAATCAAAGATCTTCACTTCATTCCCAATTAAATGCAGGTTGATTTAAATTAATAAGTAGCAAGGTCTCAATTATATTCTGGTTTTCATTTATCAGCTCTTGGTCGGTTTCTCCTCGGCTATTCTTTGGCTTAAGCAAAAACGACAATAAAAATACGAGAAACGTTACCACTGCTATAAAAATCAGTACACTATCGGAAACAGAATAAATACCTAAAAGTCTTGCAACCTCCGGCAGCAGTACTGCCAGCACTGACCCGATTTCACTCATCCACACTGACACAACAGTTTCGTCTTTTGGATAGGGGTGTCTTGTCACCATAGCCTCGATTGGAATAGCACTAAAGCGGACAGCTACTCCCCATGCATTATTTCCCACGAAAAAAACAGCCAAAAATTTAAAATAATATGAAAACAAAAGGCAGACGCAGCTCCCAAATAACAGACCTGCCCTCGAGATTATTTGCAAAGAATGTCGCTGAAAATATTCCAATATTCTTGCTGATAGAAACGCGCTGATCAAACCAGACACTGCGTAAAAACAATATAACCGCTAAGCAGAGAAGCAAAATTTTTCGCATTTGAATCGCTTATTACATGATTTAAAAGCTGAGACAAATACAGAGTATTTCAACAAGGCTCAAACTATAAATGACCCCAGCATTATTGATGCAAAATTGGGAAGTCTTATAAAAAAAAAGTTCTTTTGAGCAATCTACAAAACCACTTCACGACTTAGGGTGCGTTTAGACTGGACGCGAAGCAACGCGAAGCGACGCAAAGCAACCAAAATTTGACGTCATCGACAGCTCGCGAAAGGTTGCGACTGCTCGCAACCTTCGCGAGCAGTTGCGCAACAGCGCTTGCTTGCAGGCTGTAGTAAGATAACCAACTAATTCACTGATTTGATTTTTACGATCGCAGTTTACTAGAAAATAATATGAATAGTTCATTTGTATGGTTTAGCGCCTATTTATCAGTCCAAAGAGTAGGCCTAGGTTGTTGGCAAAGTTAGATTCGCGATAGCCCTAGGCTAGCCAAGTTAATTTGGATCTAGACAGCTAAGGCTGTAAATCCTAGAGTGATTTTTCATTGCTATGCTGGATCTCAAAGCTTCATTGTAATGAATGCAGCAAAGCAGTAGGCCTAGCCCCACGACATCTAGCTTTTAAACCAAAACTTTTTATTCTGTGCAGCATAGCAGAAGACCAGTCCAGTAGTTCTTTTGGCTGAGCAGCTTTTGCTTTTTTGTCTTAAAGTAAACTTAAACTAACATGATGTTTTGTTTCAGAATATAAAATAACCCACCAACAGGCTAGTTTTGAGTGTGTTGATAGTGTTTTTACCCATTGTTTGTTAGATTGTTGTTTTAAAAGTAACCACAATTGAACAATTCCTTGAATACTGGAAAACTCGCAAAAGTTTTTTCACTGCCTTTTTGACCAAGCCAACTTGGTGAAAAGAACTGTATTTAGAATTGGTTTCAAGCTACACTGCTACATACAAGAGCTAGATAGATACAAAAAATCGAAAAATTCCTATGAACTTTTGGATTGGCCTAATTAGCAGCCTAGTCACTTCTTTGAATAGCTACAAACATGGAATTTTTTCTTCTGAATGTCCTCTTGAAAGTCTTCTTGTTTCTGAAGCTTTGTAACCATGATCAAGTTGAACTGGAAGCAATGGTTTTGGACTACCCCAAGTTTTATAATTATGAATATTGTAGTCTGGTAGTGATTTTTCACTCCAGTCCTAATTGATGAAAATAGAAGTGTCAAGTGTGCTAAATATTCATTTACTGTGTCTTTGAGTAATATCTGAATTTAGTTGTTTGTGAATTTCAAAACATTTTTACTGTCTCTTAAAATTTTAACTGCTTTACATGGTGAATAAAGTGAAAAAGTAAACAATGTTAAGTCTGAAGTTCAATCATTGCATTTGCAGTCAGTGTATTTAGATGAACTAGAAAGCCAATATATATCTAACCAGTAGAAAGTGAGTTCTGTTTTTTTGCTGAGGTTACTGTTATTGGTAGAGAAGTACCCGCCAAGCAAGCTCATTACTATTGTTCCATTCTCTAAACTAAACAAAAAACTTGATACAGCATTTATAATTAAAATAATTGGACTGGGGAAGGAAACGTCAGTTACATGAAAATGTGAGAACTAACAACACTTTTATTCAGATGCTTGAGTAACAATTTTCAAATGAAAAAATCTAAATGTTTTTTTTTATCAGGGGCATAACCAAAAACATGCTTAGAGGGGGCTTGATCTTACTGCAATAAATTTGTCTGTTTCTTACAAACGGTGGTTTAAAGCGAAGCTCTTTGAGGTAAACGCAACCGTCGCAACGTAGGTACTGGTACTGCAAGAAAATGCAAACTAATAAAATGCTCTCGATAGCATTTAACTTCGCACTAAACATCGATAAGCGCTCCGCTAGCGAATAAAACACCAAACTTAGTTTTAGAGGCTGACTTTTCCTCAAAGCAACTGCTGGTATCAGGTATCATTGTGCTAAATTCTTGTCCTTCGATGATAGTGTCAAATCATGCAAAAACTGCTATGTTTTTTTGCTTTCTCCAGCAAATCAACACAGCAATCCATTGCACAATAAGCAAAAAATCCACTACATAACTGATGACAAATCCAGCTTTCAGTTTCACTCATAGAGTTAACATTGGGAGTCTTCAAAAACAGCACTAAATAACACATACAAACAACTGTTTAAGCTTACTACAGGTATCATAACATGCTTGCCTGAAAAAGAAAAATCACATCAAAAAACCAACATAGTTAATGATTTAAATGAACCTGTAGACTAGCCTATTGGTTTACACTCTACAAGATACCGGTAGATCTACCACTACCATAATGAGACATGGATGGTGAAAGCGTTTAAGGATTTATTAACTGAGGAAACACCTTTAGAGAACTTTTGACATCTGCTTTCAGCTTTTTGCGTTTCTGCATTAAAACCCAGAACTGTCATCGCCAAAACAGATTAGGGCAAGTGTTCAGTGGAAGGACTAAACAAATCATTGATAGCTAGTAAATAGGCTAACTACTACTACTACGTTTTTGAAGAAATGACTAGTCTTTTCATTTCCAAATTCGATCTACTGTACTTCGTTTTTTAAATTTTTTTCTCAAGATTGTTTTGTTACCTGAGCTATTACTCTAGACTCTTCTTCACGGTTATTGCGTGATAACATAATATAAACTCAATCTTCGTTTTACCAGTAATTCCAGCGCGCTATGACGAAACAGAACCTGTGATTACTATAATAGCGCTTCAATAATAAAGTACACAAAGCTTTCTGCTCATTGAATACATTTTAAAAGTAAGTTGTTAAAATTAGCCTATGAAGCGACCAGTCGCGAAGATTAGCAACCACTCGCGAAGGCGCGAGTGACGTAATCGACCACTCGCGAAGGTCGCCAACCTTCGCTTCGCGTTGCTTCGCGTCCAGTCTAAACGCACCCTTAGCCTCTTTTAATTAGGCATCAATTATATGCTTTTCAACAAGAGCAAGAGTAGGAGCTTTGGGAGGTACATCTTTTGCAAGCATACAGAAAAACAGCAATAGCAAGAATAAAATCACACCAACGACAGAATAAATGTAAATTAACGCTTGAGTAGTTGCTGCGTACCATTGACTGAACTTAGTGGGTGTGTTTTGCAGCAATATTGATACATTTTCTTCATTCAGTGTTATTGGTAGGCTTTTCAGTAAAGCAGGCGGAATTATACTTCCAAATACGGCACCAGTAATCATTGCAGCCAAATTAAACGCAATAGCCAAAGTAACCTGGTTGTCCGGAAACAGTGGCGTACACAGGATTTTCGAAAGGGGGCGGGGGGAATTTGAGAATAATGAAAACCAAAAGAAAAAATTCTCCACTCAGAATCAGTCCGTTTTTCTGCCCAAAATTAGGTAAAGACGAATAAAAAGGGTTTTCGCTCAGATTTTGTGTGGTTTTTGGCCCAAAATTATGTGAAGACCAAGGAAAAAAAAACAAGGTCTTAAGTCAGATTTTGTCCGTTTTTGTGATCAAACTTTCTGCCCAAGTTACAAAGGGGGGCCATGCCGCAATTTTACTCGCTATTCTATGCTAATTATACGATACTGGCAACCCATGGCAGTGGGGTCGCTAGGGGGGGCGGGGGGGAGCGGCCCGCCTCGGGTGTCACCATTTTGGGGTAACACAATTTTATGAAGTGAAACCATATCTCCTCTGATTTGTGGTAAAGATCTTTTTTGCGTCCTCATTTGAACTGAAACCAACCAATTTAGCAACGAAGACCTTTTTTTTTCTTTTTGTTTTGAAATTCTCGTATTTCTGGACCAAAAACCTATTACTTTGACGGCAATGACCTTTTTTTTTATTTTGGTCTTCACCTATTTTTGGACCAAAAGGGGTGACACCACAAAATTCCGCCCCGAGTGCCACCATTCCTAGCAACGCCACTGACCCATGGCACCATGTCCCCCCTAAATACGACCCTGTCTGGAAATCGCGAGACGGAGAAAAACGTGGCAGGACTGTAGCAAATGCAGTGTGTTACCCCTTGCAGTAAACTAGCCGCTAATTTCACTGAAAAAAGGAACGGATAGCCAATAGCCAGCAAAATGCCGCTGCACGACAAAAGCGAGCAGAAGCTTCCACAAATCGCCATATTCCTAAAACCGATAAGCTTTGCATACCACAAGTACGCTAACACAGCAGTGTCGTCGCTACGGGGGGCCAGGGGGGCAGTGCCCCCCCTTACGACTGCTTGTGCCCCCGATTTCGGTTTACTCAGAATACGTTTTTGGAACATCACGTAACGACAAGACAACAGACGATAATGGAAAAAAGAATAATAAGTTAAAATATAATTCTCGTTTGAAGTTTTCTCGATTTTTTTTCGAAATTGCTGGCAACTAGCAGCTGTGCATAAATGTGAAGCAATAATCCGTCGTATTAGCACGCTTTTACGTATGTGTTGCGGAAGAAAAATGTAAGCCTACAGAACCGGTAACGATACTTCGTTAGTGATTATGACCTGAAACAATAGGTGAAAACATTCTTTAAAAGACCAGCTCTTTTTGTTTTTTTAGAGCACACTCAAGATTTTTTAGGTCGCAGTCAGTAGTGCAATCAAGGAGAAGGGTCTGAGGGGGCATTAGCCCCGTCTAGCCAAGTCATTTTGAAGATTCAACGCCAAACTACAAGCGTTTAAACATGTTTTGGACTTGACCTGAAGTATAAGGGGGGCAGAAGCGGCTAGGCAATTTAATTCTTTCAGTGACTTCTGAAACTTAGCAATTTATTGTAGTTATTCATACGGTTTCAAAAACGTGCGAAATGTGATTGAAATGGCGTTAAAATTGCTATTTTTGCCGCAAAATCACAAAAATCGTCCTGCGGCTGGAGGCTCTGTTTCCTTAGGCCCCTCCGTGATACGCTAGAGTTGCATCAGTTTTCTCAGCACGGGACCAAAACTAGAAAATTTTTGCGCAAAAAAATTTTACTTTTAGATTAGGCTCGCTCCTTCTTAGCCAAATCCTGGTTGCGCTTCTGGTTGCATATACTGCTTCAAGCGATTACAGTATATGGGCCGGTTACGAAACGAGTTAATAAACGCAGCCGGCCTTAAACGTCTTTTTTAGACATGAATGCAAAATTGCTATAATAGAGCAAAATTTGTAGCCGTAAATAGGGGGCCGAGAGTAAAACGTGGGCCCGGGGCCAGCTCAAATATGGCGGATTTCCGGTTTTATGAAGTCCAAAATAGACGGAGAAAGTGCTGCAGTTTGGTCCGAAAAATGATCTCCAAAAAAAAAGGTCTTCACCGAAATTCAAACAGTTTTTCCGATCAAAATTAGGTGATCTCCAAAAAAAAGGTCTTCAGGGCTTCACATGCTAACTTCTCAGTGTCATTTTGATGGGCCCCCTTTCGAGCTCATGGGCCCTCTGCTGGGCCCACTGAAGCCAACGGCCTTGCTGAAGCCCATGGGCCCTCTAAGTCCATGGGCCCCGGGGTCATTTTCCCCCCTGCCCCCCGCCCTCTCGGCGGCCCGTAAAATATCATTTTTTGCAGTTCTAGATTTTAATTTTACTGTTGATGGACAGTTTGGGATACAGCCAAGTACGAGACGTTTAAATTTAAATACGGCTTTACTGTTTTAAATCAAAGTACAATATTAGAGTTTATGTGCAAAAGTGAAGTTTATTTTAGTGCCCCCTCACTTCCGTTGCTCTGGCGACGGCACTGTAACACAGGTGTTGAAAGAGTTGCTCTAGCGTACAGTCCCACGTAGGCCCAATCAAGTAGCGCCAAACTAATTTGAAAGTAGACAGCCAAGATTTCGTTACCAATTGAAAAATTTTTGGATAGAAATTGATTAAATGTAGTCAAAATACATGTGGCAGCAAGTAAAAGACAACGCTTTGCGTAAGCTTCTGTTATTCTGTTGTTGTTTTCTTGAATTAGCATCTTTTTGGTTAACTTTTTAACATGCATTCAATTAACACACAATAAAATTTTACTTCATCTATGTCTAGGGGCAGAATAGTTTTAAAAACATGATAATTCCACAAACCATAAAGGAGTTTGAAGCATCCAGCTAGTATTGTGTGCAAATGATAAAGAATAATCTAAAACTTTTCTTCACCAAATTTCATCTTTCTACGACTTCTGTTTTTGAGATGATTCATTTCAAATTTAAAAAATCTCCCCAATAGTGTTGCCTGTTATCTTTTCTAAAATAAAGTTTTAGGTATCTTTTCCATTGCAATTGGTTTGAAACCACCTCAATGCAAAGCTTCAACGTGATCTAGTGTTACAACAGAGAAACTTTTAAAGTTAGGTTTAGGATATTCTAATTCCTAGGAAATTAAATTTTAACGCCGGCTACACTGTTGGGGAGATCTTTTAAACTTTGAAATGAATTATCTCCGGAACGATAGATCGCAGAAAGCTGAAATGCGGTGAAGTAGTTTTAGGTTATTCTTTATTTTTTGCGAATAATTCCAGCTGGAAAAATCTCTCGTATGTACAATGATTGTAAAATTTTGTTTGAAAGCTATTTTACATATCACATTTTGTGTTTTATCAATTACTCAAATACAATCTTTTTTCTACGTTTGCACGTAGATTATAAAATCACGACTTAAAACTCGATTCAGAATGATAGCTCATAAATTGTATGATGGAATTATGTTCAAATTTTTATTAATTTTTTATGAACACAATCGCAAAACCTTGCGTAAAAACGTGAGTTTTTGCGCTTTTGCGACGGTAAATCAAATCTATCATTATACTTGCTGTATTACGCCGAATCGCGTAACTAACACTGCGTCTGATTTGACCGGCTCAAGATTTGAACCTCAGACCTCTCTCTCCAGAGACGAACGCGTTGCCGCTTGACCAACTATTCGGCGTTTGGGCGAAATCACTATTATCTAGCCTACGTACAAGTCGTGCAGTCTTTAACTTTGCAGTGGTGTTGATGAAACGCTTTAAACAGCATTTCGTCATTAGCTATTGCGTCACAAAGGTTCGCATCACGAATATTATTACCTTATAAAAGTCTTTATAATAATGGATTGTGCCTCTAAGACTCTGGAAACTGTCTATAACTTAATAATAATTTCTCAGCATATTGTTCTTAATAAACCGTGTTAACTTTTACGACGAAATACAAAACCTCATGCGAAAAGCTTGACAGTTTTGGTGTATGACCAAATTAAGCTAAGTATGGAAGCCGCACTCAAAACATATAGCATCAGCTTTACTCTCCAATCAAGATTTAAAAGAATCCCTCCCACTACTTGTTTTTTCTGCAGTTTTTTCAAAATCGCTCTTATTTATAATCTCTCATTGTTGAATTTTGGTTAAGCTGTTTTACACCACACGTTTTGTATTTTATCAATTACCTAAATACGATACTTTTTCTACATTTACATGTAGATTATAAATCACGAATGAAAACTCGATTTAGAATTATGATTGTTAAAACACGTGCACTACTACGGAATTAGTTTAATCGATTTGTGAAAGTGCTAAACTTTGAGACTATAAAGACTGCTTCTAATGCCACCACGAAATGGGCTTAACTAGTTGCAGCATTCTAACGCTTCATTGCTTTTTGCGCGCGAGGATTATTACTAATGTTCACAGCGGAAATTAAAAATGTCTGAAATATTTTTTGTCTCTGCCGTAGGATAGAAAAAGTGACCTTTTTCGATTTTTGAATTCAGTAGGTACCGCTTACTTACTGCAGTACTTACAGTGGAAACCTACTACTGTATGCTTGTTTTTGGAAAAGACGTCACAACGATGACGTCATAATTTCACCGTAAAGTTTTATCTTGTTTTTTATGACTTCTGTCGAAAATCTAACCCAAACTCAAATCCTTACTCTAGCACTTACCCCAAGCCTAACCCTAACTTAAACTCGAAGCTAATCGCTAATAAACTGAATGAAAATGGGCGAATAAATATTCTTCATTTTCATTTTGATATCTTAAACTATTAAATTCAAAATGTTCGGTGAAATGGTTTCTCCCTTGTTTTTAATTCTGAGTGAAAGGGTATAAGTGCACCAAAACATTGCTAGGGTTTTGGTTGAAGTTAGGATCTTGACTTAAAACAATTTATATCATGTTACTGTTGCATTGTTGTCGTTCTTTTTTTTGTATTGTTTTATGTGTGTTGAGTGCCATGATTTTCCATTGTATAGAGCATGATTGCATTTGCTTGGTGAGGAACAGGAAATGTGATAACTGCATTTTCGTTGGCGTTTCGCCAGATGACTGCTTTTCTTATCACTTGGTAAATAAATCAAATTAATTGATTGTGGTTTTTTATGTTTTACTTTTTGCTCTCAAAGTATTAGCCTACATTTATGGTAATTTGCGGAAATAACTTGGCTGAAAAACGATTTAGTCATGTACCTGGCATAACTAGAAATCA
Source organism: Trididemnum nubilum (assembly GCA_963965965.1). NCBI lineage: Eukaryota > Metazoa > Chordata > Ascidiacea > Aplousobranchia > Didemnidae > Trididemnum > Trididemnum nubilum. The sequence goes on along the minus strand of OZ014473.1, from coordinate 29,343,485 downwards.
TAAATTTTCGACCAAACCACTGAGTAAAAACTTTTTTTTAATACTGACAATACTATATAAAAATACACGGCTCAGTTTTGCTTAAAATTTAAGAGCAATGCCAGCTTCAGCGTGAAAATAATCGTTAAAAATACTCTGGTTAATATAACGCATTAGAAAGAAATCAGCATAGCTTTCTTGGATTTTTATATTGCCTTAGTTGATTTGCTTAACAACATTTATGATCAATCGCAAAAGACAACTTTTAACTATTTGGCAAGAATTAATTTGCGTCACTATATTCTCCTATTAAGTTAAGAACAAATAAGGCTGAAAATTCGTGAAAATTTAAGAACAGTCGCCCTCACCTTAAACTTATTGGTTTTTATAAAAAAAAAAAAAAATGTACAACACTGTACAAAGTGTACACAATAGTACAATTTTTTGCTTTTGCGTAATGAATTAGCCTATCACTTTTGTGCCGAATTTTTAGTAGAGTTTTGATGATTTCTTTTTTTTTTTGTTATAGGCGAAGAAGAAGATGATGCTGATTTGGAGGCTCCAAAGATTTATAAGCCAATAGAATCCATGGAGCAGTTGGAAGAGAAGCTCAACGTTTTTTAAGAGCAATACAACGAAACAGTCCGTGGATCAAAAATGGACTTGGTGTTTTTTAAGGTAACTCCACTTGTTTTGAAGGTAACACCGCTTATTCGTTTTCCTATAGATTTTTTCTGGAACCGTATAAACTTTTTGACTTTTTCATCTATACAATTAAAATTAAAGCCTCACCAGGCTGTCCAAAGCTCAATTTCATAAGCTTTCGTAACTTACTAGCAACTTCTTCACTTTTGCATGCCTAATATTTCTTTTAACTTATTCAAATAGATTCATAGGTTAAAATAAATTTATAAGTTTATTTTAACCCTATTTGTACCGGGGGGCAAATTTGCTGCCCCCTGTTAGTTATTTTATAATATCTCCTAAACTAAAAAAAAAGTTTGCTTTGATGCACCCTGACTTTGAATCAAATTTATTAACAAACATTTGTAGAAAGTTTGGGGTCAGCCGGACAACCGGAAGTGACGTCAATTTTGCCTTTGTTAGAAGCACCCAAGAAGTTTTGTGAAATTTTGAGCACAATGCATGCTAATCAGACCTCGTATTCCATTCATTGTACTGCGTATTCATTATTGATGCTAATCTTCAGCTGAAATAAGTTAATTTAATTACTGATAAAAGCATTGCATCATCATTACGTCATTGCTGACGTCATAATTCAAAAATATTGCTTTTTCTGCTGTTTCTCGAAATAAATTGCGTTTGCATAAAAAAATATTTATTTTCATCAGCTGTTGAATGATATAATAAAAATAATATTGCAATATTGTAAAATTTTGTGAATTATACAATATCGCCATCACAAAAAATTATAAATTATAATAAACAAAATATAGTAAAGATGACATCATCATGTAAGATCACGTCATCACGTATGTGACGTCATCATCTGCTTTGACTTTATCAGAGATGTCTTTGAAATAACAAAAGTTCTTGATGAAAATAATATTTAGCACCATTTAGACAAATTTGCAAGCTGTTATAAGGATTTACTGGTTTTGATGACGTCATCATTGTTTGCGTGAGGTCACAATCTCAAAATTTTTAATTTAAAAAATTTAACAAAAAATAGCTTCAACATGCAAAAAATCTTACTTCTATCACTTACCAAGCAGTTTTTAGATAGTGGGGCAAATTTGCCCCTCCCCCCCAGTACAAATAGGGTTTAAAAATAGCCCGGTTTATATAGGGTTAACTTAATGCAAGGAGTTACTAAATCAAGTATACTATTGAAAAAGTTTACAAGTAACAAAATAATAAAGAAGCTGGACAGGATTCAATTTTTTAAGGTTATCAAACGGGATTAAAGTTTGTTCATTTCTGTAGTAGTTTTTTTTACGGTCTCAGGTTACTGCATATATGGCAAATCTTTTTTCTATTTTTTTGAAAATGTGAAAAATATTGCCTATCACTACGTAACGTGATAGTGATTAAAGAATTTGGGTAAGAAATTATTTATGGATAAATTAACAACGATTAAAAAGTGGTGTTAATTTGTTCAGCATTTTTCCGCTTTCTGTTAGTTTCTTGCAAAAAAAAAAGTCAAAAAACACACCTTTCTCTCCATGAATTTAAAAGTTTGTTTTTCTAGGACGCAATGGTTCACTTCGTAAAAATTTCTCGCATTATTCGAACATCAAGTGGCAACTGCTTATTGGTCGGTGTGGGAGGATCCGGCAAGCAATCGTTGACGCGATTAGCTACCTTCATTGCGGGCTACAACTCTTTCCAAATTACTCTGAGCAAAACCTACAACGTCTCAAACCTGATCGACGATTTGAAGGTATTTTTGCGTTGCATTTATACTGCTGATTTCAGCTTAATTTTCTTGATTTTCTATGAATGTTGCTATGCCCCCTTAGTCAGATGCATCGACACTTGTGTTATCTTAAGGGGGATATAAATTGCTTATAAATTATTTTGATGGGGAATTCAACATTGGAAGAAACTATTTTTCCGGAATTTTTTTTATTTTGTCATTAATTCTGACCAATATCTGACTTAAACGAAAGTCCTTACTCTAACAAATCTCACCCCAAATCTAATCTTAACCCTTAAAACAGTAAGTGAAAACTGTGCGGATAATCGTATCTCATTTTCGTTTTAATTTCTTCAACTTAAAAAAAAATGTTGGGTGAAGTAGTCTCTCTCTTCAATATATAGATTTTGATCAACGAACTAATAGTCAGTAACACCACACAGCAATGTAGCAATTGTATTTTAAGTTATTATAATTTGTCTATCTATTGCCTAGCATCTATCACTAACGGTTAAGAGGTTGTCGCCTCTTTCATTTCATTTTTAGGACTTTGTCAACGTGAAATGGAAGAGGTGCTGGAAGACCGTGAAGTGTGGTGGTTTAATGTAGAGCTGCTGCCCCTAAAACCCTTATGGAAAAGCGGCCATTAAAAAACAAACTAAACAAAAACTTTGGGTTTAAAAGGTTCAAGATAAACAACACAACTTTTACAGAGCAATCGTTTGTAGTTGGCCACAAATATCTAATTAGTCTCTGTTGTATCGATCCCCAGAGGAAAAGGGAGACCCCAGCGTAAAGCTAATATTTTTTGTTTAGATTTTGTATCGCACGGCTGGGAAAGACGGCAAAGGAATGTCGTTTATCTTTACTGACAACGAAATTAAAGACGAAGGTTTCCTGGAATACATGAACAACGTGTTGGCGTCAGGCGAGGTAAAAAAAGGCAGCAAACACTTAGGATTTTGGTTTGCTAGTTTTATAATATGGGGGAGCGAGTAACATTTGTGAATGTAAAGAAGCATTTTGGCGGGACAGTAAAGTTTTTTTACCTCAGAAAAAAACTCGCCTTACCTTGCTGCTGCTTTTTAATATGAAATCCTCCGCGAGTTCGAACAGACTTTGTGTTACTTTTTGTTGTCACTGATGAGTGAAAATCAATTTTTTCGTGCTTTTATCTTTCATGGTTTCCAACTTGTTTACTCGCGACGAAATAGATGAAATCACTCAGGAATTGGTACCGGTTATTATAGCGAAATATCCTAGGCGACCACCAACTAAAGAAAACCTCGACGAATACTTTCTATCTCGGGCTAGAACAAACCTCCACGTCGTGCTTTGCTTCTCCCCCGTTGGTGAGAAATTCCAAAATCGTGCTCTTAAATTTCCAGGTAAAAACATATAGCGTCATTATTGCTATCGCTGTGACTCTGTTTTCTGGTTGTTAATGAATTTGCGTCTCATATTTATACCTCTTTTAAGATGTATTTTTTAAAACATCGTAAAATACGACATCGTAAATTTTTAATTTTAAAACATCGTAAATTTTAAAGCACGACAACATGTTAGTCTGTCATCGTTTCAACTAATAATGCTTTTAAATGAAACGTTTCTACTACTAATCGTGAAACGTTTCAAAATTATATCCATAGCAATTGGACTGCTTTTAACCTTTGTGCTAAATTTTCTAGAAACCATCGAGTATAGCTGAAATCAAGTTATAAGTATATTAAATTGGCTTAAAAGTTTCATAAGCAGTTAAATAACATTTCGCTAAAGAAATGGTAATTCTGTTAAACCATTAAGCGCATATCAGCAGAAATTTTATTTCCGATAGCATTTTAGTTTATTCGAAACGTTTTCGGCGCAGTTTCTAAATGGCCCTCTTCAGCAAATGAAAAAGCAGTTCACAGTAACTTTAAAATTTAGAAATGCAAGATTATCAAAATGTTATCTGCAAAACACACATGCTACAATATGACAACCACTATAACTTCATACATTTGATATTGTGGCGTACGTTACACCTTTTTCATAGTAAAATCAAGTCAGAAAAAAAGAAGAGAAAAATCAAGCAACACTGTAAAATAAAATCAAGCAACACGGGTTGAAACACCGGTCAAATACTCCTTTTTTGCAACTAAAAGACATCTAAGCACCAACCGAAATATACACATATAAAACTTAAAAAAAAAACAGTATTAACAAACCATACCTTTTGAAAACACTTGTTGAATGGTTTCAAGCTGTGACTAATATGCTGTGACCATTAGGACATGCACATCCAGGGGCGTATTTAAGAGTGGGATTGTGCCATGCCCCTCGCGCATTTGGGCCACGGCACAAAGCAAAAAAGTGCAAAATATACGTTATAATCGCGTTATCAGATTCTTATAAAGCATGTATGTGGAAGAGACTTAAGCTATCTGGCATTTTAGCATCATTTTAATCAGCTTGAGACTAGAAGTGGCGTAGATTTCAGATTTTTTAGTATATGCTAAAATCTTGCCGCTTTGAAAAGCTTTTTTCAACTTAAATTTAACACACTCTACACTGGGCAAGAAAGACATGGCTCTTATTTTTTTTATATCTAACTAGCCATGGCTTGTTCTGAAGTAGCAGCATTTTTTCAAACTGCTGGGCACATTATATTTTGAATATTTTCTAGCCTATGTCATAACAGTTTAGTGTTTGCTGCTCGGCAAATTGCCAATAATCAGTCACCAATAGCTAAACAATTTTAACGTCTTCTCTTAGCCTTACGCATAACGTCATTAGAAAGAACGGCGAATACCTTAGCTTGTGTCCCCCAGTTCTTTTTGTGCTTATTTTGCGCAGCTTTTGCGCTACTCAAAACAGGTCTTTCAAATGGAAATTTCACCTAAAAAGGTCTTAAAATTTAGTTATTTGTGCAGGCGCGTAGCCAGAAATTCGCTATGCGGGGGAGCTGTTTTTGGGGTCTGGGGGCAGAGCCCCCAGCGCTTGAAATTTTGCATTTTTTTTTTTTTTGTAAAAACAACATAATTTTAGAGCTATTTTAATAAAAAACAATGCTTTTAAAACGTGGCATAGAAATACGCAGCGCAACATGATTCAACTGGTTGCATTAATGGGCTATGTGGGAAGTGGCTAATGAATACATTGCAGTTCTCTTCAAAATCAAAAAATCCTATCATTTAATAAAACTTACCAGGAGTAATCTATTTTGTCTACATTTCATAAACAAAAGCAATCTGCCCCCCTTCTTTATTTCTGAGTTTATAATATATTTGTTGATGAAACCTATCTTTGGCGTTTCTACACTAGCGATCAAATCTGGTTGTTTATTTTTGGGCATTTTTCCAAGTTTTCATTAATTTGTAACTTTAATTTTCGACAAATTAGCCCCTTCCCCTGAATATATGTTTCAAAAGATGCTTGAATCACTTTTTAGTCCATTCCAGCGCAAAAAACAGTCTCAGAAGAGCTAAAAACGTGTTATTTTTCTTATTCTGCATTTTGGTTGACAGGCCAATGGGGGGGGGAGGGGGGGCTATAGCCCTCCTCCTCTGGATACGCTACTGTATTTGTGCAAAAAGTGCGAAATTTTTTCAGCGTTTTTTTCTGAGACTCACGTCGAGTCATAAATTTTAACACCTTACCAATGCCCCCCCCCCCCCCCGTTTTTTTTTGTAATTTCTCATTAGGATTACTTGCATTGAACAGTGAACAAAAACCTTCTGTAAAAAAAAACGGTTGACCGGCCGGTCAACCGGCGTAGATTTTGAGATTTACCGATCGGGTCAAGTTGAGAAAATCCTGACCGGTTCCATCTCTGAAGGCATATTCCGGTGTGTTAACCATTGAGACCACAGGTCTTAATGGAAAATTTGACTGGCGAACTTTTACAGTACCATATAGCTTTCCTGGCGAGCTACCTGATGGTATGAGGTCCACTATCATTCTGTTGTCGTAGTGCTTTTTCATATATTTCCTTTCATTGTACGCTATAGAATCTTCTTTCGCAATTAGCGGGTGCTTATTGGAATTACAAAAAACTTCTTTGAATTTCGATTTGTCTCCAATTATGGGTCCAGTTTAGCATTGTAATCATTTGTGTTGAGAATTGCCACACCATTTCCGATATCAAACTTGCAGATTTTAATTTTTGCTGGCATTCACTATACAGGATGGGCATGTCGCAAATTCTTTTCTCCACAAGTTAAGCAGTTTTTTGTAGTGGGTTAGAATAGTTGGTCTGACAGAGCCCTTAAATTTTTCTGTTAATAATAAGATTAGGCAGCTCTTTTTCAAAAAACTTAATTTGGCCCAAATGTCTGTTTTTAGTCTTTCAAATTTCTTTTCACTAGTTTGCATTCTCGAACCACTTCACCTCGCTTTTTTTCAACCACAATTGGGTGAATTCCTGTTTTACCCGTTTGGTATGCTTTAAGATTTGGTGCTTTAAATTTTGAGAACTCTGGGCATAAATCAAAATCCAAACAGTTTTCAAAATATTTTGAGTCCAGTCTAAGTTTCTCAACTTTAAGTCCTTGCTTCTCAAAAAAAACGAAATCAACTTACCGGAATTGCTCTTTTGCTTGATCTTCCATCATAAAATTTCGGTAAAGAGGTGTAAATTCTTTCAAACCACAAAGCGCATATCTGCAGAAATTTTATTCCCGGTAGCATTTTATTTTATTCGAAACGTTTTCGGCTGGCTATGTGTTGATGACTATGTGTACATTTGTGAGTTTTCGGCTGACTAGAAGTTGATGGCTATGTGCACATACTTGGCTTGCCGTATTTTGGAAAACCATCGCGTAAATTTGCATCCCAATTTTCTACTTTACTAAAGCAAAGATTTAATGTTCGAATTTTTACTTAATACACCTCGCTAAAAACTGGGTCGTATTTCAATCTGAAATCCAAAACTCGTGCAGCTTTAAAATCTAATGTGGTTTATAAATTTACGTGTTCATGTGATGTGAATACGACATTATATTGGTATGCCAACGCGCCACTTGTTGAGTAGAGCCAGAGAACACTTGCAGCATAACTCCAACTCCGCCGAAAGTGCCATAAGTCAACACATTTCTTCTTGTCAAAGCTGTCAAAATTGTAATTTAGATGTCAGTTCGTTTAAAGTAGTTAGAAACTGTCACAATGAATATGAAACCAAAATACAGGAGGCATTATTGATAAAAAAACTAACACCACGTTTGAATTCACAATTATACGCCAACGGTTGCTCTTTTCTTTTAAATGTGTCTTAAATATCTTTTTTGCGTATGTCAGTTCTCTATATTGTACCATATACGGTGCTGTTGTTTTACAGTGTTGCTTGATTTTTCTCTTCTTTTTTTTCTGACTTGATTTTACTATGAAAAAGGTGTAACGTACGCCACAATATCAAATGTATGAAGTTATAGTGGTTGTCATATTGTAACATTTGTATTTTGCAGATAACATTTTGATAATCTTGCATTTCTAAATTTTAAAGTTACTGTGAACTGCTTTTTCATTTGCTGAAGAGGGCCATTTAGAAACTGCGCCGAAAACGTTTCGAATAAACTAAAATGCTATCGGAAATAAAATTTCTGCTGATATGCGCTTAGTGAAATAAAAAACAGTTTGAAATCCAGGATTAAAAACGAAAACCGACTCATTGGGAAGCTTCACCTTACCTCTAGAAAAATTGTTGAGACACCTTCTGTCTTAGGTAAGCGAAATGTATGGCTAAAATACATTGCGAGCAGAAATTAATTTCGCGATTAAAAACACAGCCTCAGTCTGTGAGACAAAAAGGATATAACACTGCACTGTGTATTACACGAAACTTAACAATTACAGTACCTGCTATCCTATCAGTGAACACTTTAAGAAGCAATCAAAATTTGTTCTAATACAATAATTACTCTAATGGCAGTATAGCCAATAAAAAGGTACTATAAATTACCAGAAAAATTCCATAACACCCCTATGCAATGAGATACATCATAGAAAATTTAATAAAATTAGTAAACAACATGTTTTCTTGATTTCAAGTGAAAAATTAAGCAGTTAAACTGATATAATGTATTGAGAGCGGATAGGAACTTAGGTATTCTGCATCTGCAGGAAAAGAAATTTTGCATTTAACATTAGCGTTTGCGCAGTTGTGGCCATTTTTTCAATTTTTGTCGCATTGCCATGAAAACGCGTTTTGAGGAGGCGTAAAACAAAAATTTATTAAAAAAATTTTGGTGGTAAATTGAATTGATAGTTGAACCACAACTTTTGGGAGGGTTCCTAAGAAATTGAAGAAAGTCACCAAAATTTGGTACGGCCTAATGTGGATCCGTGAAATATGATTGTTATAGAATTAATATTATTTTGGTAAAGAGGAGTAAATTTTTAAAACCACAAAGCGCATATTAGTAGAAATTTAAGTCCAGATAGCATTTTTATTTTATTTGAAACGTTTTTGGCATGGTTTCTAAATGGCCCTCTTCAGAAAATTAAAAAAGCAATTAACAGTAACTTTGAATTTAAAACTATCTTAGTTCTGCTCGCAAACATTGGGCATTTAAGTCTTATATCCTTTTTATCTTGCAGACTGAGGATGTAGTTTTGATCACCAAATTAATTTCTGCCCGTAGCATGTTTTAGCCATAAACTTAGCAACCCCTAGTCAGGTATTTGAATAAAAAAAAGGAGCAGGTTGCAAGCAAAAAAGACAAAACTTGATATGTTTCAAAAGTTAAAGTATTTTAATTAAATCCCCGAGTCATGTGTTTGTAATTGTAATCACATTTTATTCACCAAATTGCCTTGGTCAGGAGACAGCGAAGGCACCTTTCGGTCTCCGAGTCAAGCTACCACCTACCCACTTGTCTACCACATATGGTGGAGGCTTCACACACTCCGTTTAGTTGCTGAACGTCAAGCAGAGAAACTTTAAATACCAATTTTTATAGTCTTTAGTTTGACCCGATTGGAAATGGAACCCAAGTCTACCATTTCAGTAGCAGACGCTCTATCCACTCGACCACCGATCGGTCACTTTAATCTCCCTTTAGCTTTAATCTCTAGTCGCACAACTGTAGCTTTCATTTCTGGGTGCACAATGGGCTGGTTCCAAGACCTGATATGTTTCAAAAGTCTAAGTATTTGAATTAAATCTTACAAGTCATGTCTTTGTAGCTTTAATCTCCGGGTGCGCGATGGACTGGTTCCTCCGATGGCCTCGTGACGTGCTGATCCAAGTAGTCCAGTATTTCCTGTCCAGCTTTAAAATCGAATACGAGGACAGCACCAAAGCCAGCATGGGGCAGGTGACATTGCGTTGTGGTTTGGCCGGCAAAATTTGTCAGAATGACTGTAAAGTTTTAACTTGAAGCCCAGCACTAGTCCATAAAATTACATATCAACAAAGAACAAAAAAAATTCTAAATGTATTGAAAGAAAAACAAACTTTCAGCGTCAGCTATTTTGAAAAGAAATGGTAACACCAGTATACATGACGTCACTTTATTTTGGGATAAGCTGAATCAAGCAAAATTGACTGTTTCTATATTGCGGTGCTTGATTAGCTGTCGCAAAAAAAGTTGATTTTAATCCTTCATCGATCACTGCTCTACTTTTTAAGATTGATTTTGCGTGATTTATTTTGTTTTACCACTGACGTCATAGGTTTTCATTTTAGCGATTTGCGATGTCTTCATGTGATTTTCTTTTCTTTTTTTTGTAGCAATCATTAGCACACTTAGGTGATGAGGACTGTTCAGGATATTGTTACTGAAAAGTGCGTGGATTATTTTGAAAGATACCGGCGTACTTGCCACATGACCCCGAAATCCTACTTGTCCTTTTTGTCCGGTTATAAGACCATTTATGAGTAAGTTTTTAATGCTGCCATGCCACTAACAGGACCTTAACTTCTTTTCACAAGCATATATAAACTTTCAGTTTCATTCTCAAACTGATAATGCGTCACCTGTTCGAGAAAGTCACCTATTTTTTATATATTTGTTATTGGAGTCAAGGAGTTGACCCGACGTGATTGCCCATTCTGAAAAAAGACTTTCAATCAGAACCAAGAACGATTGCTATGCAGTGGTGTAGTTGACCAGATGTCGAGTGTCTGGTCCAAATGCTTAAATGGAAGTTACCTCGTGGATTCATATAATAGGTACACCGAACCTATTTTTTCATAACGAGATGGGTGTGTTACCGCAACTTATGAAATAAACTACTGTAAGACTAATGGGGGGCTTGTTTATCAAAGTTGCACTGTAGAGTAAAAATCCTCTTGGTGAATTTTTATAAAACTGCGAGTTGAATCTTGTTTGGAATACTGAGATTGAAGTTCTGTTTTAAATGCCAAGTTGAAAGAAATCTCAGTCTAAGCATCTCGCATGAAGACTGATCTTGCTAAACTCGTTGAAGCTGAAAAATCTGTGAACCAACTTTCCAAGGAACTTGTCGTGAAAGAAAAGGACCTGGCTGTCGCTTTGAAAGAAGCGGACGAGGTGAGAGAGAATTTTAAAATCAAAGTCAGCTTAGACAAATATGATACTGAATTTTTTATCGAATTTCTCGCCGAGGCAATTTTGTATCACTACGTGTTGCCTTGGTTTGGGTAACAAAATAATATCACGGCTTCAAGTTTATATGACATCCTGTCTACCGTTTTAGGCATGGACTATGCTTTGAGTAAATTCGTGAGCGCATACGAAGTTGTCCTTAATTTTAACCGTCTGCAGTTTGTATGCTGGTGAACCAACACGCCGAGCGAACTGACTTTCTAAAATAAACTAATGATGCGCTCGTACGTTCACAATTTACGTATACTGTACACAGTGGTGCCGAAACAAAGGGGGGATGGGGGGATATATCCCCCCAATAATTTGACTGTATACCCCCCAACAATTTGAGTATGGTCTTCATTTGCATCCCCTCCAATAATTTGACTCTGGTGTGCATCTGAGCGCAGGTCAGTACGTAAAAAAAGAGTTCCATTTCTAGAGAGGACCTTTTTTTTTGGTCTTCATCTGAATTCGAGGAAAAAAAGTGTTCCATTTCTGGTGAAGACCTTTTTTTTGGTCTTCACCTGAATTCGGGGAAAAAAAGTGTTCCATTTCTGGTGAAGACCTTTTTTTTGGTGTTCACTTAATTTGCTCACCTGAAAAAAGTCTTGGTCGAGGTTCATTCCCCCCAATGTTGAAAATAGGGCAAAATTTGGGGTAAAATTGCAAATTATCCCCCCCAATGCTCAACAAAGATTTGCACCACTGACTGTAGAGTGTACTGGTCTTTATAACAATGAAAGGTTTCAATGTTTCAACAAAGAGTTTTTGCTCCTCAAAGTGGATGATGGTGCAGCGCCCTTTGCGAATACGCAAACCAAGAAAAAGATCTTCATCGCTTTGGGGAGCAAAATCACTGAAAGATTGAAAAAGGCCTCCACTGGTTTGGACATCTTTGTTTTGAAGGTCCATAGTGCGTCTCATTGGCATGCGCTTCAAGATGATCCGCCATTGGAAATTTCATAGAATCCATTCCTCATCTATTTAATGCTTTCTAAACACTAACATGGCTCAGAGTGTAACACTAGCGGTATCCTTTTGGTTCCAAACAAGCTGCTCATTCTCAAGCTTGATCTGAACTTAAAGCTATCATGAATTTCTAACAGGTACTGAAAGTCGTAACTAGTAAATCAACTGCAGCTGAGAAAGTGAAGGCTGAAGTCCAGAGAGGGAAAGATAAAGCGCAGCATATTGTAGACACAATTGCAGTCGACAAAACTGCCGCAGAAGCTAAACTCGAAGCTGCTCGCCCGGCTCTTGAAGCCGCAGAGGAAGCACTTCAGGTAACAAATTAAAATTTTTTCTTGGAGATTACAAAATCAAGCAGTTAAGGTGCGTTTAGACTGGACGCGAAGCAACGCGAAGCGACGCGAAGCAACCAAAATATGACGTCATCGACAGCTCGCGAAAAATTGCAACCGGTCGCAAACTTCGCGAGCAGTTGCGCAACATCGCTTGCTTGCAGGCTGTAGTAAGATAACCTACCGTACTAAATCACTGATTGGATTTTTACGATCGCAGTTTGCTAGAAAATAATGTAAATGGTATATTTGTATGGTTTAGCGCCTATTTATCAGTCCAAAGAGTAGGTTGTTGGCAAAGTTAGATTCGCGATAGCCCTAGGCTAGCCAAGTTAATTTGGATCTAGACAGCTAAGGCTGCAAATCTGAGAGTGATTTTTCATAGCTATGCTTGATCTCAGAGCTTCTTTATAATGAATACACCAAAGCAGTAGGCCTCGCCCCACGACATCTAGCTTTTAAAACAAAACTTTTTATTCTGTGCAGCATAGCAGAAGCTACTGTATCAGTCCAGCGGTTCTTTTGGCTGAGCAGCTTTTGCTTTTTTGTCTTAAAGTAAACTAACATGGTGTTGTTGTTTTTTCAGAATATAAAATAACCCACCATCAGGCTAGTATTGAATGTGTTGATAGTGTTTTTACCCATTGTTTGTTAGATTGTTGTTTTAAAAGTAACCACAATTAAACAATTCCTTGAATACTGGAAAATGCGCAAAAGTTTTTTCACTGTCTACCTTGACCAAGCCAACTTGGAGAATAAAACTGTATTTAGAATCGGTTTCAAGCTACACTGCTACATACAAGAGCTAGATAGATACAAAAAATCGAAAAATTCCTATAAACTTTTGGATTGGCCTAATTAGAAGGCGTAGTCACTTCTTTGAATAGCTACAAACATGGAATTTTTTCTTCTGAATGTCCTCTTAAAAGTCTTCTTGTTTCTGAAGGTTTGTGACCGTGATCAAGTTGAACTGGAAGCAATGGTTTTGGACTACCCCAAGTTTTATAATCATGAATATTGTAGTCTGGTTGTGATTTTTCACTCCAGTCCTGTGTGATGAAAATAGAAGTGTCAAGTGTGCTAAATATTCATTTACCGGTTTACTGTGTCTTTGTGTAATATCTGAATTTACTTGTTTGTGAATTTCAAAACATTTTTACTGTCTCTTAAAACTTTTACTGCTTTACATGGTAAATAAAGTGAAAAAGTAAACAATGTTAAGTCTGAAGTTTAATCATTGCAATTACAGTCAGTGTATTTAGATGAACTAGAAAGCCAATATGTATCTAACCAGTAGAAAGCGAGTTTTATTTTTTGCTGAGGTTACTACTATTGGTAGAGAAGTAGCCGCCAAGCAAGTTCATTAATATTGTTCCATTCTCATTAGTCACCACTAAACAAAAAACTTGATAAAGCATTTATAATTAAAATAACTGGACTGGGGAAGGAAGCGTCAGTTACATGAAAATGTGAGAACTAACAACACTTTTATTCAGATGCTTGAGTAACAATTTTCACATAAAAAATCTAAATGTTTTTTGTCAGGAACGTAACCAAAAACTTGTTAAAAAAGGGCTTGATCTTACAGCTATAAGTTTGTCTGTATCTTACAACGGTGGTTTGGAGCGAAGCCCTTTGAGGTAAACGCGACCGTCGCAAAGTAGCCTACTGGTACCGCAAGAAAATGCAAACTAATAAAATGCTCTCAAAAGCATTTAACTTTGCACTAAACATCTGAACATCGATAAGCGCTCTGATAGCGAGTAAAACACCAAACTTAGTTTTAGAAGCTGACTTTTCCTCAAAGCAACTGCTGGTATTACTGTGCTAAATTCTTGTCCTTCGATGATAGTGTCAAATCATGCAAAAACTGCAGTGTTTTTTTGCTTTCTCCAGCAAATCAACACAGCAATCCATTGCACAATAAGCAAAAAGTCCACTACATAACTGATGACAAATCCAGCTTTCAGTTTCACTCATAGCATTAACATTAGGAGTCTTCATAAACAGCACAACATAACAAATACAAACAATTGTTTAAGCTTACATGGCTTACGACAGGTATCATAACATGACTGCCAGAAAAAGAAAAATCACATCAAAAAAACAACATAGTTTATGCTTTAAATGTACCTGTGGACTAGCCTATTGGTCTACACTCTACAAAATAGATCTACCAGTACAATAATAAGACATGGATGGTAAAAGCGTTTAAGGATCTGTTAACTGAGTAAACACCTAAAGTGAACTTTTGACATCTGCTTCCAGCTTTTTGCGTTTCTGCATTAAAACCCAGAACTGTTATCGTCTAAACAGATTATGGCAAGTTTTCAGTGGAAGGATCTAAACAAATCATTGATAGCTAGTAAATAGGCTAAGTACTACTACGTTTTTGAAGAAATGACTAGTCTTTTCATTTCCAAATTCGATCTACTGTACTTCATTTTTCACTTATAGTTTACAAACTTTTTTCCCAAGATTGTTTTGTTTCCTGAGCTATTTGTCTAGACTCTTCTTCACGATTATTGCGTGATAAGATAATATAAACTCAATCTTCGTTTTACCGGTAATTTCAGCGCGCTATGACGAAACAGAACCTGTGATTACCATAATAGCGCTTCAATAATGAAGTACACAAAGCTTTCTGCTCATTGAATACATTTTAAAAGTAAGTTATTAAAATTAGCCTATGAAGCGACCAGTCGCGAAGATTAGCAACCACTCGCGAAGACTCGCGAAGGTTGGCAACCTTCGCGAGTGACGTAATCGACCACTCGCGAAGGTTAGCAACCTTCGCTTCGCGTTGCTTCGCGTCCAGTCTAAACGCACCTTAAATACTTTTCCGCTGTAAAATAGGATTAAAATTAAACTAACTTTATCCAAAAACTACAATAAATCATCACAATTCAAAAATTTGATAAAAAAACTCTAAACAATTTATTGTATTTTAGACAATCAAACCAGCTGATATTGCAAGGGAGAAAAAACTGAGAAAACCGCCTCATTTGATCATGAGGATCATGGATTGCGTCCCCCTGATCTTCCAGAAGAAAGTTAATTCAGTGCATGGAGCAGAATCTGGAACGTCTGTGCGTCAAACCATCCTGGTCCGAGGCTCTCAAGTTGATGAATAACTCCGTTTTCTTTGGATACTTGCTCAACTTTTTCAAAGCAATTTTATTTATGTGGGTTTGCGAAATGCCATTTTTGTGGAGATCTTCACTTAGCGTTATCTGACAGTGGATCAAATTTGACTGGGGTTTTTAGAGCACATAGCTATTTTAAACTAAAATTCAAAGTCTCTCTCTGAAGATTAGAATAGAAGGAAGTTTTGAAACCGCGCTTGAAGGCTTGAAAGGCTTGAAATTAAATCAAAACCAGACGCATTTGAATAAAGTAATCAATTTAGAAGCTTCAAACTAAAGCCGGCTTTTAAATATATTCTTGCATACCAGGAAGCTCAATTATTTGTACTAACAGTAATCGTAAGAAAAGAGTTTACACTTACCAATTTTGAACTGGTATATACTGTAGTTACGTTTGTGTATCTCGGTTCTGCGATTAATAAAGTGGCTAACATACAGAGTGCGCTTAAGAGTATGCATGCATAGAGGTTGGGGTTACAACAGCCCTAGTCTTGTCCCTAAAACCTTAAGAAATTGATCCTAAGCGATCAAAAAAATTTCAACCCTAAAACATACAGCATTTTTGCCAAGTTTCAACGCAGATCGATGGTCATGATAGTTCACGGATAAACTAATCTATTAAAAAGCGTAGAAGATACGAAGACTATACTTAACGACTCAACTCAAGTTGCATTATATTTAAGTGCAATTACATCTTAATTCACCAAGTTGCCTTGGTCAGGAGACAGCCCATTTTTTTGGTCTTCGAATCAAGCTGCCATCTGCCCACCTGTCTACTGCAAACCGTGGAGGCCTCACACTGTTCGTTTTCATTGCTAAACTTGAAGCAGGGAAGCTGTCAATATCAATTTTTATAGTCTTTGATTTGACCCGACCGAGAATTGAAACCGAGTCTGCCGCTTCAGGTGCAGACTCTTTCTGAAGTTGACCATTGATTGATTAAAATATGTTGACCATTTATGTAGGACACCATTACTGAAAAAACGGTTGAGTTACTGGCTGCATGTATGGAGACGGAAGATTACGAGTTCGAATCCGCCAAGAAAGTCTGCGGTAGCGTAGCAGGGTTGTGCTCATGGACCAAAGTTATGTCTTTCTTCTATGAAATCAACAAAGAAGTCTTGCCTTTGAAGGTAAAGCAATGCAGATTGCCGTTTTTGCAATAGAATATTTGTTCATTTGGTAGCACAATATTTTGTTGTAGTTTTTCTGAACAGAGGCGTTGCTAAGGATGGTGGCACCCGGGACGGGATTACGTGGTGTCACCCTTTTTCGGTCCAAAAATAGGTAAAGACCAACAAAAAAAAGGTCTTCTCCGTGAAATTTGCGGTAGAAGATTTTCGGTACAGATGAAGGAGCAGACCAAAAAAAAAAGGTCTTCGCCGTAAAATTAGTGGTTTTTTGTTCCAAATGAGGTTGAAGACAAAAAAAATGGAACAGCAAGGTCTTCACCACAATTCAGTAGAGTTATGGTTTCACATCATTATATGGTGTCACCTCAAATGGTGTCACCCGGGGCGGGCCGCCCCCCAAGAGACGCCACTGTTTCTGAAAATTTTTCCTAAATTTTTATGTCCGAATTGTTCAGTCACTTTAGTGTGTAGTCTAAAAAGTCCAGAAATATCACAATATTGCGTTCTTAATACAGTTGCAACTTAGGTTCTTTTTTTTCGTACTCTTTTCGTTGTTTTATGATTTCTTCTTTCGAAAGATTTTCAATAATTTTAATGGACTTGTGTTGTGGTAAATCTCTTCAACTATAGAAACTGTATATTTTTGGGAAAGTTTTTTTGACCTTGTAGCAATGCAACTGATTTCGTAAGATTTTAGGCCAATTTGGTCGTCCAAGAAGCTCGATTGAACAAGGCAAATGGAGACTTGAACGAGGCCCAGAAACAATTGGATGAGAAGAAAGCTGCGCTGTAAGAAGTGCAGGCGCAATGTGACCGCGTCATCTCACACAAACAAGCATTGATTGACGACGCCAAAGCTTGCAAGAGGAAAATTAATTTCGGAACTTTAATTTAATAACTGATTAATTTCGGAAGAGTAAATATTTTCAATGTGCCACATCAATCTACTGTATTGTGTTTACATTTCAAACATGTGAACAATTTTTTTTCAAAATTGGAGAAATAGCACCTCTACTGCATTAAGGTACCTGCAGCAAATAAGGTTCTGCAGGTAAAAAGGCCCACTGGCGATATCTTCTAACACAAGCATATTACGATCAACCTTGACGCGTTTTTTTGAAGCTGTTATGAAGCAAGATTGCATGAATAAATTGATTGTTTTATCTGGTAAAACAAGTTAAGCACAGAAACTTAAAATTAGGGGGGACTAAAAACTCATGTTGTTCTAGTTTTACAATGGTTTCGACGATCAGTATCTCTAATTTCATGTTTTTTTTTAACAATTTTTGGATACAGTCGGCAAGAGTAATGCTTTTAGTAGTGTTCATGTACTTTTGTTAATTTCTTTTTTTTGTGAAGGTGATTGATAATAACATATTGAAATTTGCATTATGTTGCTAATAAGGCCCAATTTTTTTTATTCACACGTGCAAAAATATTTAGATGCTGAATCTGTGATAGAAAGATTTGCTGTTTAGAGTATTGCATTTGGTGGTTACATGTAAGACTTTTAATTAAATTAATGTCTTTTCTCGAAAATAGACTTTTGTTTTGCCGCATGAGGTTTATTTTGAAAATTTTCAAAACTAAAATTTTGAAAATCCTAGTAACTAGTCTATTCAGTATCAAGCCCCCTCCCCCATTTTTTGAGCCTCCCTGATTTTTGAAGCTTTCAATGTAGCAGTACAACAATTAAGAAGTTATAGGACATTTCGTTGGAACCCCCCCATATGACGTTATTCTTACAGTTTGTGCACCCCCCCCCTTGAAGCTTCAGATGATATTTGTACGTTCCTCAAAGGTACGAGTCGTGTCGTGTTTTTTTTTCGATATTTTTGTGTAATTAAACTGTGCTTGCGAGATATGTTTGGATATGTAACTTAATGCAATAATGAAGGAACACATGCAACTTTGATAACTTATTCTTTTGAGTATGGTAGGTTTTATGAAGAGAATTTCGTCATATTAAGAACACAGTGGCTTCTTATTCTCTGAAAATGTAATGCCGATGTGCTTGTGGAGCATAACTAGACATTTACTGAATCAGTATTAACTGTTTTATGATGGGCCTTATTACATTCCTATGAAGGTAATAAGGCCCGAATTTTTATTTTTTTATTTTGATAATTATACAAAATTCGTGATAATGACATAGCCAAAAATTGGATGAAATGAAGTCTGAGATGCCCACATTTGAACGATCAAACAAAGATTGTATAATATTCATCACTTGCGGAGTTATGCGCATTTGAAAGTTAATGGGCTTTAATAGCTTCTGGTACCTTAGTAGTCTGTCTACTGTGCAGGTCAATATATTTTAATTAAAGTTAATGTTTAGTTTATAATTAGTGTCTTTGTAACGAGTTGAGTTGTTGATATGAAAGTTCAGTACAAAATAAATAAAACAATAAACTTATTTGAGGTTTCTTTTTCTAGCTTGCAGAGCTGTTTCCATAGGCCAAGGTCAGGAAGTAGCTATGGTGATGGTGGTTGGCTTCTTCTTCAAAACTGCCATCTTGGTCTGGCCAACCTTCGCAAGTGGTCCTTTATAGGCTGATTTTAATAACTTACTTTTAAAATCTATTCAATGAGCAGAAAGCTTTGTGTACTTTATTATTGAAGCGCTATTGTAGTAATCACAGGTTCTGTTTCGTCATAGCGCGCTGGAATTACCAGTAAAACGAAGGTTGAGTTTATATTATGTTATTACGCAATAGGCAGTGGCTATTTTGCCTCCAGAGGCAAAATAGTCCCACGTTATTTTGTCATTTGGAGGCAAAATAGTCCTAACGGCTATTTTGCCGCAAGTGCCAAAATAGCACTAAGCCTAATCCTAACCCTAACCTAAACTCTAATCCTAACCCTAATCCCGACCCTAACCCTACTCTAACCCAAACCCTAACCCAAACAGAGGAAAAACTCTACGGTATTTTGCCTCTGGAGGCAAAATAGCCACTTTCTACGCAATAACCGTGAAGAAGAGTCTAGACTAATAGCTCAGGTAACAAAGCAATCTTGAGAAAAAAGTTTGTAAAGTATAAGTGAAAAACGAAGTACGATTTGGAAATGAAAAGACTAGTCATTTCTTCAAAAACGTAGTAGCACTCAGGTACTTAGCCTATTTACTAGCTATCAATGATTTGTTTACATCCTTCCACTGAAAACTTGCCATAATCTGTTTTGACGACGGATGACAGTTCTGGGTTTTAATGGGGTCATACCAATTTTTAGTCGGGTCATACCAAAGACTATAAAAATTGGTATTCACAGCTTCCCTGCTTGACGTTCAGCAACTAAAGGGACAGTGTGAAGCCTCCGCCGTGTGTGGTAGACAGGTGGGCAGGTGGCAGCTTGACTCGAAGACCGAAAGGTCCCTTCGCTGCCTCCTGGCCAAGGCAACTTGGTGAATAAAATGTAATTACAATTACGAAAATGCAGAAACGCAAAAAGCTGGAAGCAGATGTCAAAAGTTCTCTTTAGGTGTTTACTCAGTTAACAGATCCTTAAACGCTTTCACCATCCATGTCTCATTATAATTGGCTGATAATTGGCTGCTTCAAACGGTTACTAGCTTAAACTTTGCTAGATCCCAATCTATGTTTTCGTGTGCATCACCCAAAGTATGGAATTCGTTGCCATTATCTCTGAGTGAAATTGAAACTTTGTCCCTTTATAAGAAACGTCTAAAAGCATTTTATTTTAATTTAGCTTTTGAGGATATTGACACTGTTTGATGCCAGTATTTTGCTGCTTATTGCTGTAGAATTAGTACCTCTGTTGAGTATTAATTTTATTTTGTAAAGCTATTTGAATGTTACTTGGCCCCTTAGTCAGATGCATTGACACTTGTTGGTGTTATCTCAAGGGGGATATAAATTGCAATTATTATTATCATTATGGTAGTGGTAGATCTATTGGTATCTTGTAGATTGTAGACCAATAGGCTAGTCTGCAGGTACATTTAAAGCATAAACTATGTTGTTTCTTTGATGTGATTTTTCTTTTTCAGGCAAGCATGTTATGATACCTGTAGTAAGCTTAAACAGTTGTTTGTATTTGTTATGTTGTGCTGTTTATGAAGACTCCTAATGTTAATGCTATGAGTGAAACTGAAAGCTGGATTTGTCATCAGTTATGTAGTGGATTTTTTGCTTATTGTGCAATGGATTGCTGTGTTGATTTGCTGGAGAAAGCAAAAAAACACTGCAGTTTTTGCATGATTTGACACTATCATCGAAGGACAAGAATTTAGCACAGTAATACCAGCAGTTGCTTTGAGGAAAAGTCAGCTTCTAAAACTAAGTTTGGTGTTTTACTCGCTATCAGAGCGCTTATCGATGTTCAGATGTTTAGTGCAAAGTTAAATGCTTTTGAGAGCATTTTATTAGTTTGCATTTTCTTGCGGTACCAGTAGGCTACTTTGCGACGGTCGCGTTTACCTCAAAGGGCTTCGCTCCAAACCACCGTTGTAAGATACAGACAAACTTATAGCTGTAAGATCAAGCCCTTTTTTAACAAGTTTTTGATTACGTTCCTGACAAAAAACATTTAGATTTTTTATGTGAAAATTGTTACTCAAGCATCTGAATAAAAGTGTTGTTAGTTCTCACATTTTCATGTAACTGACGCTTCCTTCCCCAGTCCAGTTATTTTAATTATAAATGCTTTATCAAGTTTTTTGTTTAGTGGTGACTAATGAGAATGGAACAATATTAATGAACTTGCTTGGCGGCTACTTCTCTACCAATAGTAGTAACCTCAGCAAAAAATAAAACTCGCTTTCTACTGGTTAGATACATATTGGCTTTCTAGTTCATCTAAATACACTGACTGTAATTGCAATGATTGAACTTCAGACTTAACATTGTTTACTTTTTCACTTTATTTACCATGTAAAGCAGTAAAAGTTTTAAGAGACAGTAAAAATGTTTTGAAATTCACAAACAAGTAAATTCAGATATTACACAAAGACACAGTAAACCGGTAAATGAATATTTAGCACACTTGACACTTCTATTTTCATCACACAGGACTGGAGTGAAAAATCATAACCAGACTACAATATTCATGATTATAAAACTTGGGGTAGTCCAAAACCATTGCTTCCAGTTCAAATTGATCACGGTCACAAACCTTCAGAAACAAGAAGACTTTTAAGAGGACATTCAGAAGAAAAAATTCCATGTTTGTAGCTATTCAAAGAAGTGACTACGCCTTCTAATTAGGCCAATCCAAAAGTTTATAGGAATTTTTCGATTTTTTGTATCTATCTGGCTCTTGTATGTAGCAGTGTAGCTTGAAACCGATTCTAAATACAGTTTTATTCACCAAGTTGGCTTGGTCAAGGTAGACAGTGAAAAAACTTTTGCGCATTTTCCAGTATTCAAGGAATTGTTTAATTGTGGTTACTTTTAAAACAACAATCTAACAAACAATGGGTAAAAACACTATCAACACATTCAATACTAGCCTGTTGATGGGTTATTTTATATTCTGAAAAAACAACAACACCATGTTAGTTTACTTTAAGACAAAAAAGCAAAAGCTGCTCAGCCAAAAGAACCGCTGGACTGATACAGTAGCTTCTGCTATGCTGCACAGAATAAAAAGTTTTGTTTTAAAAGCTAGATGTCGTGGGGCGAGGCCTACTGCTTTGGTGTATTCATTATAAAGAAGCTCTGAGATCAAGCATAGCTATGAAAAATCACTCTAGGATTTACAACCATAGCTGTCTAGATCCAAATTAACTTGGCTAGCCTAGGGCTATCGCGAATCTAACTTTGCCAACAACCTACTCTTTGGACTGATAAATAGGCGCTAAACCATACAAATATACCATTTACATTATTTTCTAGCAAACTGCGATCGTAAAAATCCAATCAGTGATTTAGTACGGTAGGTTATCTTACTACAGCCTGCAAGCAAGCGATGTTGCGCAACTGCTCGCGAAGTTTGCGACCGGTTGCAATTTTTCGCGAGCTGTCGATGACGTCATATTTTGGTTACTTCGCGTCCAGTCTAAACGCACCTTTAGTCGTGGACATCGATTAGTAAATGAAAAAAGCCTACAACGAGTTATATGTGTTTTGATCGATTTCTGCTAAAGCAATAAAAACTGAAGAATACCTCCAACTGTTATTAGTGTTAACGTTAAGCGTATTGTTTTTTAATGTAACGCCAACGAGTTAATTCGCCGGTGAAACACGACTGTCAAACTTCTGCTTCAGTTTCAAACTAATGAAAACATCAACAAACAATATCACACATGGATCACAGCTGAGGTGCACCCGAAATTTCCCATCAAGTTGTTACAGTCTTCCATCAAATACACAAACGAACCTCCTCAGGGTATCAAGGCTGGATTGAAGAGAACCTACTCCGCTATGTGTCAGGTTTGTGCATTGTTTTTGTTTTTTTGTTTTGCATGACTCCGATTTATTTGTCTAAGATTACTGAAAACATCATTTCAAATCTCTCGTTAAAAATTTTAACATGTTTTGTGACAAATTTAGTTTAAATATTTTGGAGCATAAGAAAAGCAAAGTTCAAGAAATGCAGGGGGTTATTTTCGAAAGAAAAAGGCTTGAGAGAAACTTTGAATTCGTTTAGTTTCAGTTTGGGAATATCTAGGCATCTGTCTCAGGTTTTCAAATGATGGTTTGTCCAGCTTTATGAAAGATCCGGCATTGGTGTAATTAAATCGACGCATGAAATCCTCCGCGTTCAACCATTACCATTATGTATCATTGCATTGTAAAAGCGATGAATTTCTTTAGTTCTTTGTTCGAATAGCTTCCCATGCTCTTGTTCTAGTGAGATATAAAGAATGTGTGTTTAGAGTTTCTGGATATCTCCAACATGCCGCAGTGGAAACCAATGCTGTTCAACGTTGCTTTCCTTTACACAACTGTGCAAGAGAGAAGAAAGTTTGGACCGTTGGGAGAGAACATTCCATATGAGTACAATCAGGCAGATTTCACCGCTAATGTACAGTATGTACAAAATCATTTGGACGATATGAATGTCAAAAAGGTAGATTTAAAATGTCTTTTAATTTTGCTGGTCATACCTAAATGTTGATGCTACAGATGCTGTAATATGTTGATGGAAATTTAAAACAGACAAGCCACGAAAATTTAGAATTTTGCTGTTCTGAGCAACAAAAAAATGTATGCAAATAAGTAAAACCCAGGTTGGCTTTCCTTCTAAGATACCTTTTTTCTAAATTGTTTGGTTATGAGTAATAACCAATTAGCAATTACAGTATATCTGGGCTCTGACGAAATTTTTTTCGTCATTCGAGTATTTTCTGCAGCTGAGGAATCATTAGATGGTTGGACCTTCCACCAGAGCCCGATGAAACTGGAAATTGGTCGGGTATATGGCCCCTTCCCTTATGATTCGGTTGGTTGTTTAGTTTGGGCACAGCAGGTACATAATGCCATTGGGAATAAAACCAATGATTTCGCTGGTGAATGACCGTAGGTTTTCAGAGAATTTTTGAATGCTTGAATCAATATCACTTAAAATAACTTAATAGCAAGTTCATAATCAAGTTTTGGTGTTAGGGTGTTTCTTGGAACACGGTCAAATACATTTTGGGAGAGATTCAGTTCGGAGGAAGAATCACAGATGATTTGAATAAGCACTTGCTCAACACCTACAGCAAAGTATGGTTTGGAAACACATTTTTTCCGACAAATTCCAGTTCTACAAAGGTGAAAAGTTATGCTGTACGCGTTGCGTTTTTGGACAATTTGAATGGTTTTTGTTGTAATTAGCATTTTTGTCTTCTCTCAAGTTCGAACGGCCAGTTCTAGATTGATCAGTTTAAAAAGGCCATTTTTTAAAATTCTAATGCTCACACACACTTAAAATTTGCAGTTTTTCTCATACTATTTTCCTTTTGTAATTTGAAATGGAGCAATGTTATGAATCGATTTATCAAATTGAATAACACGATCAGACTATAAAGCTTATCACGATAGTAATTTACATGCTTGTCCATGGAAAGGGGATTCCCATGGGAAATGTCCCATGGAATGGGATGGGACAGCACGCATTGCATTTCCCATGGGACCTATGGGACAGGAATTGATGCGCACAAAATTAAATATCTGCTGAATGAGCACTGTGTCTCGGAATATGAGTGCCAGATGATAATGAATTGTAAACTCTTCTGAACTTTGAAGCTAATAAAGACAATATATTTTGTCGTTTTGTATCTCTCTTTGCACGTATAGCCCTATCTAGTTCACATTATACTTAAATTTTCATAAATTTCGAAACTTTTATCGAATTGTATTTCGATGGGAATCTCATGGAATGGAATGGGACAGGCATTAATTGCTATGGAATGGGATGAAATGGGACAAAAAAATATGTCCCATGGACAAGTCTGGTAATTTATTACTACAGGGTCATTCTATTGTAAGACAGTAAAAATTTTCAAATTTTGTAACCCACCCTCTTAGATTTTTTTCATACTTGGATATATGAAAGCCACCAAAAAATAATGAAGGTTGCAAAAAACGGCATCAAAATTCATCACGTGGTTTTCAAGTTATGATGGTTTCAGTATTACCACTAGAGGGCACTGTTTGGCAGTCCTAAATTTTCAAATTTGCATA
Source organism: Trididemnum nubilum (assembly GCA_963965965.1). NCBI lineage: Eukaryota > Metazoa > Chordata > Ascidiacea > Aplousobranchia > Didemnidae > Trididemnum > Trididemnum nubilum. Next base: position 29,318,370 of record OZ014473.1, on the reverse strand, counting down.
AAAATCTTCATCCTTAAGCTATCGAAATAAGCAAAATATCAATTTTGATAGATTTTAAGGTGAGCAATTCAAAAATAAACTTAGTTTTTAGAAAAATTGCAAAGGTAAGTGGTCAAAATGTAGATTGAAAAATTTTTGAGTGCCCGATTTCATTTTCGATTATCTCAGAAGGGCAAAAAACTTTTTTAATCCAATCATTGCCAAAATCTCAAGAATAGATCACTGTTTGACATATTTAAGTTTGGTTAATGTTTTTTGCTGCATATTTCTGTAATTGGTTTTGAAACATAGCTAAAAACTAACGTTGACTTTTTTGTCATTTTCTGAATTTTTTTGGAACACATGTATTGAATGGTATCTTATAAAATACTAATAGTTGCAAAAAATGAAGTAATCACTTTGTATACACTTAGTAAATCCGGTGATCAGCAAAAATTTTGATTTTAACCCTTAAATTGTTTATGGTTAGTATAGGTCTAGCTAGGCTAATACAGTTTTGCTTCAAGTTATTTCCCAAGTGAAAATTAGTCAAGTGACAGACATTGATTATTATGGGTATGGAGAGAGCTAGATTTCGGCCATCCTTTTTTAATTGCTTACCTCTGGGAGCACTCTTATAAAGTTTTAACCTCTAAAATGGGTGGATTACCATAAATTGGAGTGTTTGGCACAAATTCTTAAATGATTGGGTGTATTCTCAATTGAATGGGTGTGGCACAAAATTTTCTCCCTCTATGTAATTGCAATTTGTGCGGGGGTGATAATTAAATGGGATTCATCAATTAGTTGCAAATAGTCAACTTGCGCTTTTGACATAGGTGGGCACAAGTCCGTCAATCGTTAATCCGTTAATAACGAAGCTAACTTTTTCATTAACTCGTTAATCCGTAAAAAAAGTTTTTTCATGTTAACGGACTAAATTAACTTCCGTTAAGTGTTGTTAACGGACTAAAGTAACTTCCGTTAAGTTCTGTTAACTTCCATTACGGTTTTTATCGTTAATATCGTGCAGCCTCGTTGTGCATTTGAACTTGTTTTTATCTTGAAATTAGATTAGACTGTAAAATGTATTTTTCAAAACACAAAAAGACCACCATAGCAATAAATATTTCCATACAATCAGCTCAACAGCGTCAATACGTGTTCCAGAAGCGAGTGAATAAAACGAAAAGTAAATTACACGCAAAATGTTAACGGATTAACGGACTTTATTAACTTCCGTTAATTAAAGCTGAAAATAACGGATTAACGTTAACGGAGGAGTGAAGTTTGTTAACGGACTAGTGGTTAACGAAGCTAACGTTTTGCATTAACTTGCCCACCTATGCCTTTTGATATACATACTTTACAATTCAGATTTCATTTGAACGGTTAGCATGAAACAAGGTAAACCCATCAGTTGCTATTGACTGGCAGGGAACCTGGAATGACTTCCTTATATGTGACAGTTTAAACAGATAAATTATATAAAAATAGTGTAATGTGCATGTTAAGTACTGCAGATTACAGTAAAACCTTGATATTTATTTAACAGAAACTTTAATCGGTTTGCTGGTAATATGTTGCATATACTGGATAAACCCCAAAGTGTATTTACCAGAGGTGGAGTCCTCGAGGACGTCCTTGGCCTCGAGGACAGATTTTGAAGTCCTTGGCCTTGGCCTCGAGGCCTCAAGTCCTCGAAAATTGGCCTGTCCTCGGCTCGAGGACAGCAGTATTTTTTGAATTGTTAAAATTTTGTGAAGCGCTTGAAAAATTTTTTGGAAAACGTTTTTTCGTGGAGATTGCTTGAAAAATTTTTGTGAAGACCTTTTTTTTTTTTTTTGGGAGAGCACTTGCGCTTGTGTCCTTGGCCTCGAGCATTCCTGTCCTTGGCCTCGAGAGTTGTCTGTCCTCGGAAAAGCTGTCCTTGGCCTTGGCCTCGGATTTTTTTGTGTCCTTGGCCTCGAGCCTTGTGTCCTCGACTCCACCTCTGGTATTTACTGCTGAGTAAGTCTTGTAGCAAATGTGTATTTACTGTGGCAAAAGCGGTGCCTGTAATTTGCGTTTTTAAATAATCTTGGTCAAAGTTGTTTATTTCATATGCTGAATTTTATTGACTTGTATGTCGAGCAAGTCGGGCCAAAAAATAACTTTTCCGAGGCGATTTCAGCTTGCCCTGGGCAAGCGTTAATTTCAAACCCTGTGAAGTATATGCAACATATTGCTAGCAAACCAATTGTAGTTTCTGTTACATAAATATCACGGTGTTACTGTAATCTGCAGTACCTAACTTGCATATTACACTATTTTTCTTTATATTACGCTATTAATCTACAGTAATGGGTTAACATGAGTTTTTAATGCTGTCAGATGACTGAGGATAAATATGCAGCTAAACAAAATTATTTGGTGCTAAAACTGAAATGCATTTTCTATTTCAACCAATCAAGTAAAATAATGTATGATGCGCAACTGTCCCGTACATCTTTTCCATTTTTGGCAGCATTTTTTATGCGTTGATAATGAATTGTGAAGGATTCCTGGGAGAGCTCCACGCTTGGTTTCTGGTTTACTGAGTTGCTGGAAAGACACGCTCAATTCCACACCTGGATATTTGAAGGAAGGCCAAATCAATTTTGGATGACAGGCTTCTTCAATCCTCAAGTAACCAACTTAATAGAGCAGTTTTCTACATTTTGTCCATCGAAAAAAGTTGGTTGTTTTTCGCGCGTATACGAAATGGTGATGCCATGTGATACTACGCAATACGCTCACCCTATATTTGAAATGTCTGCTTGGTTTGAGCATTTGCGATTTAAAATCAAGTCTTGCATTGGCGACCATACGACGGCATACGTATTCTTTTTTAACAAAAAGAGCTTAGTCCTAAATTGGCACGTTTGTTCTCCGTTTTGGTGATAAAAACATGACCACCCTAGCATTGAGTCAAAGATAAATCTGAATAAACTACTAATTTGGCACCGAATGCGTTTTTTAACGCTGGAAGTGCTATTTGCAAACAAAATGTTTTGAGTTGCTCTTTAAACCAAAGCTAACAGCGGTTTTGTGCACTCCAAATAAACAACTAATGCTGCGAACACACCAGACTCGAAGCACTATACTATTGTACAGTACAGAACTTCAACCAGCTCGAAACAGCGCTGTCCAGCTCTGTGCTCCAAGTTGATTGTTGAGTTCCATTTTGTGTTGCGATTTGCAGGGTTTTCTCACGGCGATGAGACAAGAAGTTACCAGAGCTCATACAGCAAAAGGCTAGGCGCTGGACCATCGTGGTCCTGCGCAACGACGTCACTAAAATGATGAAAGAAGATGTCACAGTACCACCACCAGCTGAAATCGGTAAGCTTTCGAAGAAATGGAACACTTTTCATGAAAGTTTTTGATTTAGTTCAGTTACTTTATGTCATAATCTTGAGCAGATGCGTAGCCAGAAAATTGAAATGCGGGGACTGTTTAAGAGGCTGGAAGCAACATCAAACGATCTTGACCCAGATTTTGATCAGTCTTCACTCAGATTAAGCCGATTTCTCTGTCCTAAGTTAGGTGATCTCCAAAAAAAAGGTTTTCACTCAGAATAAGCCGAATTTTCTGTCCAAAGTTTGGTGATCTCAAAAAAAGGTCCTCAGCCAGGCTATACTCACCAATCCAAATGAAGAGGGCTATTTCCGTTTTCAGTGCAATCATCGGCCTCAAAAGTACTAAAAACGGGGTATTTTGGATACTCTTCAACCCCCCCCCTGGCTACGCTCCTGATCTGGAATTAGGTTGACAGCAACACACAAGAAGTAGCAATTAAAAGTAGCTGTGAAGTCCCATTTCTGTCGAAATCCTTATAGTTTTTTTGAAGCTGTTAGATGGTTAATTTCATTTCTTCAAACGATTCATCCTGGAGGTTGGAGAATAAATTGAAAAAAAGCTAACATCTTTTTTATTGCCTTTTCGGGTTTACGTGTTTGGTCTGTTCTTGGACGGTGCTGGATGGGACTAGCGAAACGTAAAACTGGTGGAACCACAACCGAAAGTCTCGTTTACTACCATGCCAGTAGTACACGTGTATGCCATCAACACAGCTGCACCGAACAAAGATACGGTAACAAAAAGGGCTCAATGCATTTATTCCAATGCCCGGTGTACAAAAAGCAAAGGCGTACTGATTTAACTTACGTGTTTCCTCTTCTTCTGAGTACAGTCCAGACTCCAGAACACTGGACTTTGAGAGACGTTGCCATTTTGTGTGACAACAAATAGACAGAAAATCGATTGATGCATCATTTTGTACAAATTTTTCTTGATTGAAGTATTTTCGTGATTTAGACTTAGAAAACTTTCGTGAATTTGTATGCTAGCAGTGTCATTTTTTCACTGTGCAAGTGTGCATTCATTTACTTAGTACGTCATAGGCTTTAACTTTTAATAAAAGTTTATCTGTGTGCACAAACGTCTGCATAATGCATATTTGCAATTCTGGCCAGCGGTGGATTTAGAAGAGCCAAGGAGCGCCCGCCAGCTACTGTCGAAAGTCGCAAATTAATTAATTGCTGTTTTGTACCAGGATTGCGAACTTGAACAAGACCTCGATCGTTTTACCGAACTCGATTAAAACTAATCGAGTTCGAGTTCATGAAAAAAGATTAAAAAATCGTTGGAAAAAAATTTTTTGTTAAGCCGTGAAATATTTTTTGTTAGTAAAGCAGCTGCAACTCGACCAAAATAATTTTGTTTTTATTTGCCATGAGCACTGCCAGTGAACAAGCAGACTTAGTATTTTTGTCAACCTGAATTCGAAAAGCTTGGTAGTTTTGCCGAACTTGAACTCGAAAAAATTAAATTAGAGAAGTTGTTAAAATAGGCTAAACTCAAATGTCCATGGAGTTCGCAGCCGTGTTTTGTATCCTTTGATATCATATACTGGTAGTAAGAAACAACGGTAAGGGATGTACATTCTTGAAAAGAATTCAAAAAATAATGCAAATGAACTACCCCATTAGTTGCACTAGACTGTTTGTCATGATAGCCTTCCCACAAAACATTCTAGCGATGATTGTGATTCCACGTTTCAAGAAGTCGACCAGTTTGGCTAAAAAATGATTTCTACAGTTCACGGAGTAAGCGAAACAATATTGCATTTTACGGATGGCATCCGTTCTTTTTTTTTTAAATTGGTATCCCAACTGACTATTGGTTCATTACCAATTGGATACCACTGCTTTGAGTGCTTGGGCTGTTCTTCGATCGTTATTCGATTTGCGGAACCTAGCACGGGTTTGTAAAATTCTTGATTATTGGAACAGTGAAAACATATCCCAATAAACTTGGAGTTAAAAACTCTAGTTTCTGGCTTCCTCATACAAAACCATAGATTTTGTTTCATTGAAAACATTTTTTACTGAAACTAAAATCGAAAAACTTTGCTGTGCTGTCCATAAAATGGTAGCAAAATCAAAAACGAATAAAATTCACAAGAAAACACAAAATACAAGGTAAAACTATTTAGCAATAACGAACTGGTAGATTTAAGTCAAAAACATCAAACAACGAAATTGCCGTAAAAACAACTATTATTTAATATCTCGTAAAAAAATTGGTGACAATCATATTTTATGGTGCAACAATACACGAAATAATCCAATGTTTTAGAAAGGCAAATGGAAAAATACTTTAACGCACAACGAAAAACGAAAACAACTGTTTACTCACAAAAAACATACAACACCAAAGCTTTAATGGCGTCCTATGATCGTAACTTCGAACTAACATCAAGAACTATCTTTCTTTCTCAATTGCCATAGATGAGATTCAACACCAATTTTCTAAAATTGTCAGAAAACCCATGGGGAAAGTTTTATCATAAATCTGTGTTTCCGATTTTAACTCTTTCTCGGCTAGCAATGTCAAATATAACAAAATAATTATTCGTATAAAAAAGTACAAGCAAACACCACCAAAATTGCGGGAAAAGAGATGCAAATTCAAAGTTGCACACTCTGAAAAAAATTTTAGTGGTAAGCAAATGCTTTCTAGAAGCTACGTAAACATCGTGAAAGCTCACACGCTGCTGCAGCATACTGAAATCTGCGGCGAGAGACGACAATACAGTACAAAATTGAAACAATCACAGTTCAAATGCCAAATTTATCAAAATAATAATATCCATACACAAGGCTAACAATTAAGCACCAAAACTAATCAAATCAAATATTTTATATACTCGCTGTATTACGACATAACGTGTTATGAGTTGGCGGGGCCCATCTCCGCGCCATTGCGTCCCAGCAACACAACTCCTTTCGAAGAAATGTCACAGTAGTGGCGAGCCGTTGGCAACACTGTGTCCGATTTGACTGGCCGAAGATTTGAAGATCTCAGACCTCCCGCTTCAAAGACGAACGTGTTTTCGCTCGACCAACAGGCCGGTTAGCACCAGAACTAAAAAAACTAAAAACGTAAAAACGACGAAAAAAGTTTTTGATAAAAACGTTATAGCACCGTTAAATTCAGTTTCCATGATACAAAAATGTTGCAAAATTAATTTTAGGCAAAAAATTACGAGGTGTAAATAACAATTTAACGTTTTATCACTTTTAATAACAATTTAATAAATAACAATTTAATATTGCGTGCCTACACGTTTTGTTTTGAAAAAAAAAACTGCAATAAATATCACGCAAAACAAATTGCTGAAATTACAAACTATAAATAAGCCGTCGCGAAGAAACAAGAAATTCTCAGTAGTTTTTATGTTATAATCACTGTAAGTGAATGACCATATTCAGTGTTTTTTTTTTTTTTTTTGATAAGCTTGTTAAATTAAAAATCGGAGAGTAAAAACTTTTACGTCTACAACAGCAAAGCAAAACCTGCGCTTCGTTATTAAGCAATGGACAATTGCGCAAGTAGCTTTATTTTCTCAACGCTTTTGTTTTGCAATAGTATGGTGCGGTAACTGCAAGGAATTTCATGTTGAAAATTGCTTTGACAGTTCAGAATATTGCTTAGATCACGTCCCAACCAAGTCGAGGTCTTGTCAAGCAGTTTCGCTCTTTAACAGTAAAAATTTTTCTAAAGGAGCAGGGCTCCCAGAGTTCCGGTTTTTCCGGAATTTGGAACTTCAAATCTGCACCTACCAATATTATTCCAAAAATGCACTTTTTTAAAAAGTACCTACCCCCCCTGAGCACCATCTGTCAGAATTTGCTTACATTAGATACATGACGTTTCTCTCTTATTCACACGTTTTTGTACGAATTGCGTCACTTATTTCAGTACCGATCCGTTGTTAGGCATCAAACTTTCTATTGCATGTTGTTATTATTGCGTCACAAGACAAGACAATGAAAAATATTTTGTGTATTGCTTTCTGGTGAAATTATAATTGCAAGTGCTTTTTGACGTAATAACAAAAAACTTACAGCTGAAAGTTTGATGTTTTCTTATGTCAAATGACCGCATTCAGTTTGCGCACTGTGCCGGGTGCATAGTGCTTTTCGCACTTCAAATCGACAGACTTGACTTTGATCATAAAGCACGACACTTAAATCTTTTTTGGACAGTGTCGGCAAGAGAAAAAAGAGTAAAATTCGATTGTAGCTAGCGTTTTGCCACGTGCAAACTTTTAGCAATGATTGATGTTTTGATGAGCGATGAAGGAGTTTAACAAGCGATGAACTGGTAGCAGAGTTTTTATCAGCAGTTTCGATTAGAAATAGATCGCAGAGAAATCACTGTCACAGTTCTGTTTTAATAGAACTTTTATGACCAGTGAAGGAAAATTAAGCATTATTTTTTGGATGCCGTTAGGTAAGCTAATAACGGCACAGCTTTTGGTTTGACTAGTTTTCGTCAGCATTTGTAGTAATTTGGCGCTTAGATAAAACACTTATTTTGCTGCAGAATAAAACTGCGGTCTCATGTTGAGTTTTGGTGCTTTATGCTGCGGCTGAGTTTTAATGCCATCCCCTAATTAAACGGGAGTACCCTTGTCTTTATCATGAGATCAGAGCTGTCTTTACGATCTTTCATGGTCCGCGAGTGGAAAGCTCTTTCAGCCTCATGCAAACAGTGCTCTCTTCTTCGAAACCCAGCACCCAAATTTCCACGTTCAGTGCAATTCAAACAGTAAAGTACCATTTGTTGAATAACAACAAGAGTTCGATTGAATTATTTGGGCGAAAAGATACGAGCGCTCCTATCGATAAAATGATGTGTGCCGATATTCGCGCTTCCCACGGCCGCTACTAGCATTGTCTGTCTGAGGCCAGAAGATTGCGACCGTTACGAACTGTTTTATCTGCGACACAGTATGATAGGGCCGTGAAGAGGAAGAAGTCAATGTTTGTTGAGAAGGAGATCGGCAAAAACGAAAATTGACCATGCGTGACCTCATCGAACGTTGTAGGAAAAGAAAGAAATAAAATTAAAGAAAGTCAGCTTCTTGTTCTTTTATCCATTTTCTTCATCAGCTTTTTCGGAAGGATCACGGGGGCAGCACTTCAAGATTGAGTCGGCGTGCCTCACGGTCCGCTACCACTTTTTCCTCCCTTGCAAAAAGTTCTTGAGCTATTCCACACCAGGTCCTGTCTGTGATATATAAAGCTATGTACCGGTTGTACCCTTCTATAACCTTCCATGATATTGGTTGTAGCTTCATTGTTTTTGTGCTTCTTTGCTATTTCTTTTTACGATGTTGTGTTGGTTTGTGACGTGGTATTAGCTCTGCGAGTCGTATTACTAATTTTCCCCGAAGCGACCGCTGCTTCTGTTCTCGTGCTAGCCGTGAATTCAAATACTTAGTCATTTGTTTTTATTTTTTTCGTAATTGAACAGAGCAGTATTTGCATACGAGTGTGACTCTCTGCGAGGTTACCGTAACTAAGCTGTAAAGCTTGGCTTGTTCTACAGTGATATCACGTAGATATCCGCTTACCGTGTTATCAAGCTTTTTAGTTTGGGCGTGATTAGCTTACAGAACTACCGGATGCTGCATTTTACCATGTAAAACTAAAAACGCTTAAGTCTTTAATGGGGACCTTGCAATACTCCCCAAACCCTCTAGCTTAATGATAAAATCATTTTTATCGTCAATAGTATTTTACTGCTAATTGCTGCTGTTTTTACTGTAAAGGTGGAATTACGTACCTCACGCTGCTTCTCAGAATCGGCCTAGTGTAATTCCGCCGTAAGGCTTCTAACAGAGTATCCCAAAGTGAAGTATTTTGAACGTTAATCTTCAAAAATCGCTAGCTTCTGGGGCGGAGCCCCCAGACCCCCTCCTCAGCCCTCCCGTTTCCGACTTTGGAGTACTTACCTTTTTCGGTTTTTTCATCATTTTTGGCTGGGAGCCCTGAAAGGAGCCAGTAGCAGCCATTACATCTTTGTTTACCAAGTTGCTTAGACCTGGAGACAACGTGAGATGGGACCATTATGTCTTCGAGTCAAGCTGCCATTTGTTTACCACACACGGTGGAGGCTTCACACTGTCCTTTTTAATGATGAACGTCAAGCAGGGAAGCTGTGAATACCAATTTTTACTGTGATTGGTTTGACCTGATAGGGAATCAAATCCTAGTATACCGTATCAGTAAGCGTACTCTATCCACTCGACTACTGATCGGTATATCAACGGTACACGGTTGCTTCTTGGCTAACCTATTCATGAACCCGTAGCCCAGAACAGCAGCGGCATCATAATTTGGTAGAGAAAGCCAAAAAATTATCTCCACAGACAAAACCGTATTACGAGAGCACTTGAGCCAAAGACCGACTTAAGGCGGATTTGCACAGTATCGTTTTTCGTCAGTTTTTGTTGCGGTTTTGCTTCTCCATAAAAAAAGTATGGGCTTTTTCGTCCTCATTTTTATAAGTCTATATCCGCCCTAAGTAGACTGTTACATATTGATAAAAACTTTGTGTATGAACAACGAGAACGATATTTCAAAGATCTTTCCTCCTTTACAAAATTTTTTTTCGGAAAACCTTTGTCCATGGGACTTGTGAACGCTGAAACCGATCAAAGGTCGAGTGGATTAAGCGATTCCCAGTCGGGTCAAACGAAAAACTAGGAAAATTGGTATTAACAACTTTCCTGCTTGACGTTCAGCATTAAAAAGGACAGTGTGAAGCCTCCATCGTGTGGTAGACAGATGGCAGATTAAGTGGAATCCGAAAGCTTCCTTCGCTGTCTCCTAGCGAAAGCAACTTGGTGAATAGATATGTAATTACAATTACGTCGGGATAAAATTAGTGTTATGAGCAGTTAAAATTTTTCCCGAAGTAGGAAATTTCAAATACGTGGGCCTCTTACAGTATGTGGCAAAAGTTTAAGGACACTTCCCAAAAACAATACATAGTAGCTTTAAAAACTCATTCTCAAAAAGTAATGAGTATTGTAATGCCATAAAGCGTAATTATGTTTCTGGATTAATATAAAATTTCTTTACACTCATGTTTCTTTATTTGCAGGTGATTAAGTTATTTTGCAAGAGCGCGCTTTCGTCAAAACAAGCTAAATTTTATTGGTGTAAAAAATGGGCAAAAAGCCATCCCTTAGCTCAGAAAAATGGGCTCCAATCGTTACCTTAAGCAATTTAAACTTTTCTGTACGTCAAATTGCGAAGAAGGTGAAAGTTCACAAAACAGCTGTGCACAATGCAATCACGAAATACCAAAATGAAGGCATTTTCAGACAGCAAAAGATCTGGCAGACCAAAAGTTACCAGCAGCAGAAAAGACCGCCTTATGCATCTGGTTGTAAATGGTTCACCAATGAGTTCATCCAAAAAACTTCAAGCTGAATTGATCGATACTGGTACAGGAGTCAGTACCAAAACGATCCAACGTAGGTTATCTTTGGAATAATTTGGACTCCAATCATGCAAGCCAGCCAGAAAACCACGCTTGACTGAGATAAAAAAAAAACGTCAGGACTTTGCCAAAAGACTTGCTGGCTGGAACACAGAGCTGCGAAGAGGGAACTTTTTTCTGACGAGTCTTCTGTAAATCTGTTTTGGAGGCGTGCTGGACCACAATACGAGGAAAGGAACACTATCCCGACAGTAAAATATTCCCTTGGCCAAATGGTTAGGGGAGCAATGTCCGCCATGGGTACAGCTGTGCTTTATTTTTTGCCGCCAGGAACAACCATGAATGGTAAAAACTACCTAAATTTGTTACAGAGAAAGCTTGAGCTCCACATGACAGTCCATAACTGCCAGATTTTTATGCATGATGGTGCTCCATGTCATCGAAGCATGATGGTGAAGAAATTCTTGGATGAAAAAAGTATCCAAATGTTGGGAGGCCTGAAAACAGTCCTGATCTCAATCCAATCGAAAACTTCTGAAGTCTTATGAAAAATAAAGTTTCAGAAGAGCATCCCACATTTCCACAAGCCTTGGCACACTTCAATTAGCAATTAAAGAAATTTGGGTAAAAGAGATCTCCTCAGATTATTGCTGCAAACTGATTGAGAGCATGCTACATCGCCTGCAAGAAGTGACCAAAACAAGGGAGGCCATGATTTTTAGCATTTTTTTTCAATTCTGTGTAAGTTTGCTACATCTTTAATTATGCTAAGAATGTACTAAATGATCGGCAAAAAAATTACGCGAAGTACTGTCAAAAATTATTACGGATTGAAAACAGTAATGTCAAAAAACGTGAAGTGTCCTTAAACTTCATTCACAGACTGTAATAAGTTTGTGAATATCCTCAAAACACAAACACTGAATGTGCCATCTTGGTAAATTCATTGTTAAACTAGATGCTTTTTGCAGCGATCTGCAACCCTTGCTTTGATTCCTAATCCTGAGCATTTCCAAGTGAAGAATGTGCAAAAAAACAAACTATAACGTTGAAAGAAAAAGAAACTTTATGATTGCAGATATTGTCCCTTGTTTAGAATCAAAATCTGTACGAAGGTATACGCAGTTAATTGGTACATGCACAATGAAACATAGCACAATAAAATGAGCTTGAAATGACAAAAACAATCAGCAAAAAATCTTGAGCAATAATATTTTTACAGAAGCTACACCGTATGATACCGGCAAAGCACCAAAATAAAAGTTGTGTAGCGAAAACAGCAAGATCATCAGATGATGCCAACTTTTCTTGTTGATAAAATTTCAACTTTGCATTTATCGCAATGATTTAGTTGAATAGTGCACAAAAACAGTGACTGCCAGAGTCAGCCCGAAATAACTGTGAGCACTTGAAAAATTTAAAGTTACCGGTACATAAAAAAAGTTGTTTCACGTAACTTTGATTCAAAAAAAAGACTCAAACAAGACGATAATTGTTACGTCTTCCATGGGCAACAGCAAAATCAGCTCTTGAGCGTGAAAAAAACTTAGCACTGACAATGACTAGAGTTGAGAGCCGAAACGTTTATTACATATTTGATACATGTTACTATGTTTTTGCTTGACCATCTTGCAATTAACAATCGCAAAACTTCAGACTTTTTCTTATGAACCAGGAAATGCTTAGTCTTAAAACTTCTAATTTAGACAGCAGTTTGTGAATTGTAAGATCGTAGTTTGCGTCAGATTTTGGGGCAATAAGTCACGTGACATTAGGTTTTGTGCCCAAAAACCGACCAAAAAGTTTGGTGAAGCGCATCAAGAGTTTCAATGTGGCTGAGCGATGATGAACTGAGATATTACAGCGATGGGAAGTGTTTCAGCAGGGTGAGAAAGAGCCCCAACACAGCTCAAAATCCAAAATATGTACAACCTACTGGCATCTGCTGAAAAACTGCTTGAATTTTTCAAAAATGAACGATCAACTCGAATTTTTCAAAAAAGTCTCGATGAACTTAAAGAACAAGACCCAGATTTTACTCTAGAAGATGTTCTAACCAAAAAAAGACCACTGGTTGATACAACACCAGAATCAACACCCTACTGGAAAGTACAGTAATTTTGTAAATAATAATTTGTGTTTTGTGTAGATCTTGTTATTGAGCTTACTAGAAATGGTTAACCAAAAGAAAAAAAACGTTTATTCTCATAATTCCAACTTAAAAATTTGCCCTGTAAACATAAATGGACTAAGCAATAAATTCAAAAATAACAATTTTACAAAATATATTCAAAATTACAAAACAGATATTCCGTGTATCCAACAAACATATAAATTCCCTTAATGTAATATAAATAAATGATTAAATAGACAAGGGTATGTCATCTTTCCTAACAGTAATACATCCAAAAGAATGAACCCAAAACATTGTCGTGCTGGTACTTAAATTTTTGTTAAGCTTCTCTTACTAAAGACTTCAAATTTATACATAAAATAACAGTGAAACACAAGACAGTTATGTAAAAATTCTTTCCACTTCAGCTCTAGAAAAAACTGGATCCAATGACATTAAGCAATTATTACCCGAAAAAAAAATTGAATGAGCCATAAATTGTTTAAATAAAGACTCACCTCCAGGCTCGGATGGATTAACTGCTGAATTTTATAAAACCTTTGCATATTTAATGAAAGATGATCTTGTTGAAATTCTAAATGATTGTTACTTCAAAAACAGTCTTACCGTTTCTATGAAAATTGCTATTGTAAAACTAATCCACAAAAACCTTATCAGCAAAATCTTAAAAACTGGAGACCAATCTCCTTACTAAATTCTGACTACAAAATTTCAAGTATTATGCTAGCACAAAGACTAACCCCTTGTTCCATAAATTGTGCCCTTAGAAAATGAAAAAAATACTACAAGTCGAATGCGAACCGAACGGCCCTCCATGTAAACGCTGTATTTGGTTGTGTACTATTTGTGCTACCAACTTAGCATCGAATAGACGAACAAGTGACATTCTGGAAACAGGGAAATGGCTCGACATTTGGATTTAGTGTAAATACTGCTCATTAAGTGGGTATGTCATAGTTCGATGATACATTTCGTAAATTTTACATTCTCACGACACAAACTTGAAATTGCAAAACTTTCACATCCGTTTTCATATCAATTTGACACAGTTTTATTTTATAACTTCCGTAAATTTGAAATTCTCTCAGCAACGAATTTTAGTCATTTAGATGAGAATGTGATACCGAGAGAAGACAGCGTATAGTAAAGCTCATGCATTTGACGATAAAATTTATTACTAAGAAATTATTTGTTAAGTTAAAGTATATTGTAATTTGGATTTTTGCCTAATTTAACTGATTAATTTCTGTTATTCTATTTGAATAAGACATAATCTTTAAAATTCACTGTAGTGTGGTATTTACTAAAACGAAATGACGGAACACGCACGCAACCACGACAATTGGTGACCCCGACGCACACAACCACGTCAATTGGTGAACCCGACGTTTCTCAATCTATACAATAAAACGGACCACTAAATACCGACTTACGACGCTACAGCGATTGAATGGAACTGTTTCATATCAACATTCACCGAAAATTCCAAGCAACATCAGCGCAATTACAATTTAAATCGGTGAGTCTGTTACATTTTTTTAATTTCAAGCCTGGAGTTTGTCAAAAGAGCAACACTCCACGTCACCTCACCTATTGCCTCAAGGACTAGAAACAAAACCAAAACGGCATCTCCCACAAAAACTGTGGAAATGGAAACACCAATGATGATCAAGAACCTTAAAACATATATGAATAATAAAGTTCAGGGTTGCCACAGAAACTGCAAAATCAAATTCCAGGACTTTTTTAGGTCATTTTCCAGGACTTTTCCAGGACTGTTTAAGATTTTTTTTACAGGACTTAAAATTTAATTTTGACTATCACTCTCATGCACTTACTCTTTTGCACTTGTGATTGACAAAAAATTTTGATGTAACGCATTTGCATTCCTAGTACTGACCACTAGCCAGGTGCAAAGCCAAAAATTTGCAACGAGAGGGTTGTGGTTTTTGGTGTGGGGGCAACCCCCATCCACCGTAAGCCATTGGGGGTCTGGGGCAAAGTCCCCAGCTTTCAAAAATTTTGCAATTTTTTTCAATAATAACTTAATTTTAGACCTAGTTTGGTAAAAATTATTGCTTTTAAAACGTGGCATAGAAATTAGCACTGCAAAAACATGACTAAACTGGTTGCATAAATGGGTTACAGGATGTGGGTGAAAGATAGAGCTCGATCGATATGACTTTTTTAGGCCGATACCAATATATAAACTACCAAATTTTAACTTAACTCAACTACCAAATTTTGTCTTAACTCATAAACTTAACTCATAAACTACCAAATTTTGTCTATATTTTTCACTTGACTTGACACGAAAAGCGTCACTAATCCTCCTCCAAAGAAAGATTATTGCAAACACAAGTCATACTAAGCAAATCAACGCAAGAACACTTGTGCTTGCTCTAAAAAAATATACAGTTTATGGTAATTGCGCTAAGCCGATATTTTATCAGCGGTAAATAGCCGATACGATATTCCGGCTTGGCACTGATATCAGGCAAAATATATCAGCCTAGCGATAGATATATCAGTCGAGCTCTAGTGATGGGTAATAGTAAAACTTCAGTCCTAGCTTTATTTCCATACAGTGAACTATAAAATTTTACTATTTGAAAAAAACAGAGCTTATTTGAACGCCAGGGTGCAAACAAAAAAACTCTACCCAAGCCTTAACCCCAACCTTAAACTAAACCCAAACTGTAACCCTAGCTCTAACCCTAACGTTTATCCTAACCCAAACTCAAAATATAAACTTCAACTAACCACTAACGTTAATAATTTACAAAATAAGAGTATTTGAGCAAATAAGCACCCACTTTTGCTCTCTTATTCTCTAAAAGCAGAGCTCATTTTGCATGCTAGAGTGCAAATAGGCACCTCCTTTGAAAAAACTCCCAAGTATTAATTCATCCAAATCGTCTGTATTTTATAACGCTAGATAAACATATAATTTGGGAGGAGAGGCAAATGAAACGAGATTTGAGAGAGTTAATTGGTAATTAACAGAATTAAATACTGAATAGACCCCTTATAATTGTCTTACAAAGCCTACGTTAAGCATTTTGCATCAAGCGATCGAATTAATTCTTTATTTTTAGCCATTTTCAGTTAGTTAGTTAGTTAGTTGTGACTGGTTTCTTGTTGACCAATACTAGCCATTCCCAAAATCATGTTCCAAAAGTGACTTCAAATTACTTTACTATCCATACTACTGCAAAAAACTACCTCAGAATTATAGTGCGATAAACGTTGTATTTTTCTAATTGCGCGTTTTGGTCTGTGGGCCAATGGAGAGCAATAGCCCGCTATGCTACTGCTACTACAGTATCGCATTGCAATAAATTAATGCCCATGAATTCACTCTTCCTAATAATATTCAATAATTTATACATACTGTATTGCAAAGTGCAAATTTTGGCTAATTGGAGGAAGTGCTTATTTGCACTCTAGTAAGATTGCTTAAAATGAACAGTAAGAACTAGTAAGAACTGCTTAAAACGAATCAGAAAGCAAAAAGCAGAGAAATGGGGCTCATATTACTGTTAGGCTAGAGCTAGGGTTGCAGTTTGAGTTAGATTTAGAGTTGAGTTAGGGCTAGGATAGCGATTTTTTGTTTGTGCACCAGCATACAAATAAGCTCTGTCTTTTTACAATACAATAAAGCTTTTCAAACCAACTTCACAAGGCAAATTATTTCAACAATAAATAGCTTTGTACAATTACAAGGTACCAGTTATAATAAAAAAAAAACAACTTCACATTCTGTCCTGGAAAATCACGGGAAAACTCTATAAACATTTTCCAGGACTTTCTAGGACTTACAAACAAAATTCAAGGACTTTCAAGGACTTTCCAGGACAGCAAAAAAAATCCAGGACTTTCCAGGACTTTTCCAGGATGTGGCAACCCTGAAAGTTACCCCTTTAAATAACTCCGATCGAAAAGGACTGATTTCTGATGTTACATGCGCTATGAACATGACTCTGACGGTTGCATTTATGAACTTAGATCTTGCTCTTCGGCGAAACAATGAACAGGAAATTGCAGACCACGCATTTATAATCGCTTTACTTAAGAGAAATCTGAGATACTTGCAACGACTCGCTAAACGTTATGAAAATTGAATTTTTATCATATATGACCCTTAATATGATCTATAAAATGGTAGCTATGTTACACATACTGTTGTTGTGTTATTTAATATATTTCTTGGAATTTTTGAACATAATCCCCAGTTGTGAGCTATTCCCAAATCATATATTGTTAAAATTTCATTGCATAACCTTAATATCGTGATGTTTTACATGGTTTATGAGACTCATTTAAATTCATTTTTACTGCTGCGTTTACGATGCGTGCCAACAATTCCATTTTAATGAGGTTATGCCTAACGTAGATAATAATAGAGTGGATAGGTCATAAGAACTGATGTTAAGAGCTAGCACCTCTATAAAATTGTGAACGTAAATTGATTTTACATCGCAGTAATGATTGATCATGTGCTTTTTTTCATTGATATTGTACTGTATGAATGTAGAGCAGGTCTTGACCTTATCAAAGCAATTTTGTTTTATAGGTCTAAGATATCAAAATTTAGCATCCTTTTGGCTTTGAGACTTTTGTATTTTTTTACAAAAAATTTGTAACGATTTCAACGATTAACAAAACTTGCTCTACTAATCACAAAAAATTTCCACATTGAGCATGACCTTGCTCACTTACGTCACTTAGCGGTAAAACAAACAACTAAAGCATAAAACTAATGCTACCTTTACTAATACTTCATTTAATCTTGCCAGCCAAATACAGCACACCCATTTTATAGATTTTATCTATATATTGCGGTACGGACTTTGGAGATAATTTTTAATCACCTGTGCCCTCCTATTTTGCTAGCGTATTCTTCATATGGCACAATTCCAGGTCTCCCTTTACCACGCCTTGCTTTTGCAAGCACTTTCAAGCGGTGCAACCCCTTATCTTGCATGATTGTAAGAAATTTTTCTTTAAGTCAGAAAGTATTCTAGAACAGCACCATTTTTTAACATAGTATAAGCAATGTATTTTGGAGATTTTTCGAATTTCGAGGTTTTCTCAGTTAATCCAAAAATACTGATTGAGGAATCTCATTTCTGACATTTTTGTTCAATTTAAGCTCTGTTTGTAATTGTGCGAGATTGGCCATCTTCACTAACTCAATTCAGTGTGTTATAGTATGGAATGATGATTTATTGTTTACCTCACCTGACATACTTTTCTCCGAACGACATAGTCCACAAGACCTTCACGAAAATTCAAATTCCTCGAGGCACACTGCAGCAGCTGCAGCCGCAGCGGCAGCAACAGCAACATAAGTACTGTACATCAACGCCTAACCCTTTTCATCCCTGGCTGGACAAGTGGCGTTATTACTACCAACCGCGGTTGTTGTTTTTCAATCCTTGCACCAAGCAAAACAATTTTTGCTTCCAGCAAGCCAACCAACTTTTATCAAGCAAAACCAATTTTTGCACGCATATTAACTTTCTACGTACCAACCATTAACAATGTGCTCTTTAAACGAATCAATTGTCAATTTTTCTTCACACCGCTTAACCATTTTCCAATGTGACGACTCAACAAATGCTATTTTTCCTATACTATTTGCGACATTTCTATCCTGCAGCCGCAGCGTAAAGTTATGAAATATTGTCAGTTTACGTCAATATTTTTATTATTACTATTCTTGAATTAATTACCATTGCAATTTCTGCGATTTCTTATCAAGTCCAATGTGCGTATTTCCACATTTTCGAATTAAATTCGAATAATTTTCAACCATCAGACGTTTCTCATTTACTTCGTAACAGTTTTCTTATGTTACTCTCAAGTATTTCTAGTCCGTTTTTCAACGGTATATTATCACTTTTAACTATCCTTGCTTTAATTTGGGGACTAGTTTTAACTATCATGACATTTGTTGGTCTCTACAAAAGACTAAAGCCTAAAGTTAAACCACGTTGGTCACATTTTCGCTCGAGATTTACTAAAGCTAGAAAACCTACAGTTTCAGGGGAAGTAATTGAAGAGCAGAACATGAATACCGAAGTGTAAAATTGCAAATAATTGCATTCTATTGAATTGTTTTTGATCTATTGCTTTTCGCTTTGATCACTATTGATGTTGTATTGCACAACTGCTAGATGATTTTTCTCTATATACTATTTTTTCATAATAACCAAGAGAATCATAATAAAAATAATGATATGCTTTGAATGAATACTTTTACTTTACTGTGTTAATCTTGTTTCTAGAACACGTAACTGTTTGAAAGATTTTTTACAGATCATTTAATGGCACGACATCATAACTATCAATATACTGCACATTCAGTACCGGACACCAAGATCGGCGACGTTTGAATGAAACGAGTGAATTAGCGTCGAACACAACAAGAACACTCTTCGAAATCCACGACGCAATCGAACACCAACAATTCAATTTTACTGCCTATACACTCCAACTGAGTCACAAAGTTGCCGAACTCTGAAGTCGCTTTATCCTTGTATTGACATTTGTGTAAATTTTTATGTAAGGCTATGATGTCGTGTGTCCAAACGTGTGTCCAAAACTGTCTTTGCCCTTGCGCCTTCACTTATGTATTTAGATGTACTGTATATTCGCATTAGTGTATCCAATCCCTCTCTTTATTAGCTAATATTGTTTTTTTTTAGTAGCATTTACACCCCCTCATTTCTCATATATTAAGAAATGATTCCTTTTTCTGAAGGAGGGTATTGTCATAGTTCGATGATACGTTTCATAAAGTTTACATTCTCACGACACAAACTTGAAATTGCAAAACTTTCACATTCGTTTTCACATCAATTTGACACAGTTTTATTTTATAACTTCCGTAAATTTGAAATTCTCTCAGCAACGAATTTTAGTCATTTAGATGAGAATGTGATACCGAGAGAAGACAGCGTATAGTGAAGCTCATGCATTTGACAATAAAATTTATTACTAAGAAATTATTTGTTAAGTTAAAGTATATTGTAATTTGGATTTTTGCCTAATTTACTGATTAATTTCTGTTATTCTATTTTAATAAGACATAATCTTTAAAATTCACTATAGTGTGGTATTTACTAAAACGAAATGACGGAACACGCACGCAACCACGACAGGTAATATCAATTCCATATGTTTTTGTGACATAATTGCCAATATTGCCAAAGGTAACAGGTGTATTCACAAATGACTTATCCTTTGAAATGAATAATATTTGGAAATATTGCATAAAAAGAACAGTAATGCTAGGGGTGAAATAAGTGCGTTAAATTCGACTGAATGTACGATTCTCTTTAAACCCCGTTGTTTTGTCATAATAAATAACTGCCCCCATACAGGAAGTTGAGTGACCAGCTATTAGAAAAACAATGTGGTGACTAATTTATTTGCTGTCGCTATGTCGTATCAACTTTGCTATATATATTGTATGTCGCTATGTCGTATCATCTAAATGACCCATGTCATGTGTTCAAATCATTCTAGTATTTCGTGAAGTTTCATTAACCCCAGCGAGATTTCGCTTTTTAATTCAAGCCTTATCCTCTTTGGAAGTGATCTACCATGGGCGCTGTGTACGGAGCTGATGCAGTTTGTCAAAAAAGACTTTTTGGGAAAAATCTGTGTGAAGTTTTGCTTCAAAGATGGATGGCACGGATCGAGAAATCTACAAAGTTAGTTTCTCAGGAGAATTCTAAT
Source organism: Trididemnum nubilum (assembly GCA_963965965.1). NCBI lineage: Eukaryota > Metazoa > Chordata > Ascidiacea > Aplousobranchia > Didemnidae > Trididemnum > Trididemnum nubilum. The sequence continues at coordinate 29,297,684 of OZ014473.1, read as the reverse complement.
GTTGTGTTATACGGTTATAACGCAGCCAGTTCAAGACACGGTCGTCTTGAACACCCCTACATTAAACAAAATCAAAAGTCAACAATGCGGTTTACCAGGCAGAAGAACTGAACACATATTATAGTATATGGTGTGCAAGCTGTTTTTGAAATCGAAAAAAAAATCTAAAAAGTTGGCGTAGTACCAACAGGCTTTAATGTCTCGTTTCTTTATTTTGAAGACTTAGAATTGGGATATGGACCCATTACAATCAGGTGGTTCAAAATGATGTACCAAAATATTAACTCACAACTAGAAACTAATGGTGCCTTTACTAAACCGATTAAGATCAAACACGGAATTACATAAAGATGCCAATATGTCCATGCTCTTTAATGCTGCTTTTGAATGTTTAACATGACATATAATGCAGAAAAACCAAATTACTGGATTTAAATTTCACAGACTAAAATTAACAATACCACCGTATGGAGATGATACCTTTTATTGAAAAACCTAAATTCTTTAGAGCCACCGGTACTTCCTAAGAAACTTGCTTTATATCAACGTGTATCAAGTAACTAAATAAAAACAAGACCCAGATTTCTATTAATGATCCTATTCGGAAACAACTAATTAACCAAAAACACTCAGATTTTAAAATTACAGAGTCAGTCAAATTGTTGGGAATAAATTTCAATAAAAATGACCCAAATCAAGATAGTAGTTGGCATAAGACAATCTGGAAAATCCACTCTAAAATTGAACAACAAAAACACACAAACCTAACGATATTTGCTACGACTCAAATTATAAATTCTCTGATAATATCTCAAATTGTACATAAAGCAAGAATATATATTCCCTCCAAACAATCTAATAGCTTAATTCTTTAATCCACTCCTTTCTAAGGTATCCCAATTCTATAGAACAATTATCAAGGAAGAAACAAATAGCAGATTGAGATAAAGGTGGTATAAATTTAATTGACATTAAAAATAAAGTGGAAACATGTCGCGGTGAAAAAGCAATTTAAGCATTAGCTAAGAGTAAAAATTTAAACAAAATTTGGAAAAATGGGAGTCCTACAATCTATTCCATCATATAAAATCTATTAGCAAACATTTATTCTCAAATGAACATATATATTCCATAAATCCTAATAACACATGGACTGATGAACTCAAAATTGTACAAAAATTGGAACAAATGGGGAGCAATTGGTCTAATGTGACTCATTAGCAAATCTACAATTTCCTTAAGGTCACAGAAGAAAAAATTGTGGATAATAGAGATAATTTGGGAAAAAAAGTTAGTTTTAAAAAATAACACTTCGCAAGAAGGTGGTAAAATTTATTTCTGATAATAAAGGTAAAGAAGTCTCTCATAGGATTGTCCATAAAGCTTTTAAATGGACTTTATTTGATAGAAGAACAAATGTAAGTACATATCGTTTCAATTACACCAAAATAAACATTTGCAAATTCTGCAAAGATCCTAATGATTCGATCACCCATTTGATGACTGAATGTAAGCCTATATTGAAACTTTGGACTGAATTAACACAACTACTTACTAAAAGCAATATCTATAACCTAATATTATCCAATAATAATATGCTGTATAAATACAGGGTGTCTCAAAAGTAAGTATACACTTTCAATTTTGATTTGCTTTTTAAGTACTCATCATAGGGCATTCATTTCTTCAGAGAACATAGCGTGGATAAGCAGTAAAATTTAGGTATTGTTTGCATTTTTCATCAATCCACATAATGACTAGAAGATTAACTCAAGAAATGAGGTGCAAAATTGCTGATTGACAAGAAGCATATGGATCAGTAAGGCAAACTCAGCCCCTCTTTAACAGGGAATTGAGGTTTTTCCTCCCAGAGCTGAGAAATAATGTTAAGTAATGCTTCGGTTAAAAAGCTGAGAAATAATGCTTCGATTAAAAACTGTTTAGCAAGATGGAGCTCTTGCACATTACGCCAGGAAAGTCAGAGATTACTTAAATCAGTTGTTTCCCCGATAGGTGGATCGGGCGCGGATGTCCTCTGGAATAGGCAACTTTTTTCTTTGGGGTTTCCTTTAGAGTAAAGTTTACTCCACATGGCCTCAAAACCTTGAAGAGTTGAAACAAAAAATTAGAGTATCATGTGGACTATAGCTACACAAGATTTATTGTAAAGTGTCGGGCAAGAATGCATCAAAACGTGGTAAAACGTCTCAAAATTGGTGTTTTTTACGTTGAGATCTAATATCCTGTCAATAAGTAAATTCAACGAGATAGTAAGATGGTAATCTGTTTCTAGTAGTTCATAGGATATTTTTGTAAACTTTTGACAAATTTCAATTAGCCATTAGATTGTTATTCAAATTTTAAAGTGTATATTTACTTTTGAGACACCCTGTACTTTGCTCCAAACCAAGAAGCGTGTATTGAAGCCTTGATTACAATAGTTACCGCCATAAGAGAAATAATTAAAAGAATACTACTTTTAGATTTCAAAAACGAAATTAATTGGGATAACAAAAAAATTATCCAAAATATTTTGTGGATTATTAATGCTAAACATAAAGAATATACTGCCACAAAAAACTAAGCTCAATAACTAACAAATAGTGTAGTATTTACTTATTTTTTGTCTTTCCATTGCATCAAATTTTTGTAATCCTTTACCCTACTTCAGGACGTTACATGATGTGTATTTTATACCATTCATTATATAAAATTACATTATCTTGCCGTTCTTTTTTTTTCATTTTATTGTAATTGTTAATAATTACTGCCCAGATCCATTTCATTGTTTACTGCCTCTTCACCTGCTAACTGCTAAGTCTACAATGCAAAACGTGTTTAGTCAGGTATATTGAGTTAGGTTTTGCTGTTTACTGTATTTTTTTGTAGTCGTAACTGATTGGAAGTGTTTAGTAGCTAAGTAATATTGGACTTTATGTAAGTACTAATTAAGCATACTTTATTGGGTTTTATTATAGGTTTGGTAGACCATTTTTATGAAATTCAAATTCTGAATTGGCTTTTTTGTTTGTTTGATGCAATAAAAAAGGCTAGATGAAAAACCCTAAGTCTTATTTATTCAATAGTATCACAACATTGACCGTGATTGTAGTTCCTATGTTCACCCCATAATGTCGATGTGTTAATGAAACAATAAATTCACTGTGAATAGCTATGAAATCTTACAGACAATTATCTGATTTAATTACCTACGAAACCAAATAATACCCCAAATTGAAAATTGTTACTCTGAATCCCATGCAATTTTATTCGAAGATATTTTATCAAAACCGAATGACAATAATTTCTAAGTAACAGAAGTATATGATGGTCCTTCCAAAATTGAAGATAATCAAAAGAACTTGTTTAAAACTGCATCAGCATATGAGAAAGACTAAACATTCAACTAGCAACACTGTAGTTTTGTTAATTTTAGCTTTTAGACATTTTTTTGAAAAGATAAATTTTGATTTGATAAAAGGCTAGGGTTCAATTGCATGACTGTGGAAATTTGTTCAATGAAATCATTATTTTTAATTTTCTATTACATTTGAAAAGTGATTTGAAATTAATGAAAAAATTTTGATGTTAGGTGAATTGAGAAAAAACTCAAATTGGTGGAATAGCTGAAAAAAAAATGTTACAGCAAATATGTTGTATCGGTAGGAAAAAGTATGTTGTTATGGAAATATGTGCAAAGATAATTTCCAGATTCTAAAAATGATTTAACACAAGTTGCACAACCAGCAACTACACAATGTTTAATGCATGAGATAGCTATGTAGGAAAAAGTCTTTGGGTTAGTTTATTGACCAGTAAATGAATTTTAATCGCAAAATAAAATCCCAGATTGTGAAAATGATTTATCACAAGTTGAACAACTACTATAGAGAACATACCCTTGATGAGTTTACTGAAAAATAAACAAATAGTAGTCTGATAAAATGAAATTTGCAATTTACAAAAAATGATTTTTCACAAGTCGTACAGTATAATACAATTAAAAACCTACACTTTTGTTGAGTTTATTCATTCAGATGGCATATAAGTAGTAGATACAAAATATAAAATGGACGAATTTTCATCTCATGAAAATAAATTATTACAAGTTGCAAAATAAAACCTAACCTTCTACAAAATTGTTTTCAGTTCATATTAAGAAGAGAAGTAATGTTCACAAATAACACTGAAACACCTCAAAGAAAATCTTAACAACAAACCCTCATGTCGTCTTATCAACCCAGCAAAATCGAAAATTGGCAAATCCCACATCGATGAAATCAATGAAACCACAAGAGCTAGAAAGTAGGTATGGAAAAAGTTAAACAAAGCAGTTTTAAGATGCGAAGCAAATTTCCAGCTCATGCCAATTATTTATCACAAGATGAACAGCCACGAAATAACTTACTTTATCTAGGAATTAAGTTCATAAGGCAGGAAAACTGATTACTTTCCGCAGGGCCTCAACGAGGGAGGTAAGGGTGGGGGCGCCCCCTAAACAAGAATTTCGCCTCCCCCCAAACACCAAAGTGATAATAAAAAATACTAGTGATTAATGATTTGAATTGATGAGAAACATTGCATTTCACAAAACTTTTATAATAGCGGTACATAGATTGTAATGTAGGGTGGATCGACAATACATTCTTTTTCAGAATTTTTTGCAATCTATGGCTAAATGTGTCAAATGATGAAATAAGATGTGCAAAAAAATTTGAGCGTCTTAGGACATTCGGAATACGTCGCGCAATGAGCTTAAAGTTTGGAAATTTAGTAAAGAATGCATGTACTACGACATTTTGTTAATAGTAGACTTTAAGTGCTTTTTTTATATCAGAATATTCGTTCGCAGACCCAATCAAAATGAAGTTCTTAGTTGTAAAATACCAGTATAAAAATTTGTTAGTGCTAAGATAAGTATAAAGCTTTGTACAAGACAAGTGAATTTCGGTGATTTTAAGCGAGAATTCTTGCACATGCGGCAAAGCTTCCTTTGATGTGGTTCGAGTTCGTAATAAAGTGGTTTTGTTACATCATAAGACTTATGTTTATGTGAACATATTAGTATTATCTGGTTGTACGATGCACGCATAGAAAATTTTGCTGAAAGGAGGGGTCTTCAACCGAAAGTTAATTTTTTTGTTTGTTTGAAAAAAGTCTCATTAAGGCGGAGTACTGAGGAAAAAAATGCAACTCAGGCATATCAAAGGCTTAGGTATGGGGGCAGAACCTCCAGCTGCTGAGCAATTTTTGTGATTTTTTGGGAAAAAATTGTCATTTTAACATCATTTGAATCATATTTCCAACGTTTTTTAAGCCATTTTAAAGAATCGAATTGCTGAAATTCCGAAGCAATTTGAAAGAATTTAATTGTACATCCCCTTCAGCCCCTCTTGCTTACAAATCACATCCATAACTTGTTTCAACGCTTGTATTTTTGGGTTAAATTTTCTAAGTGACTTGGGCAAAGGGGGCGGAAGCCTCTTTATCGCGCCACTGGTTTATAACAAGTACAGTTCAGAGCAATAGTTTTTACTTTTAATTTAGGTTTTTGATAGTGTGATGAAATGAAATCAAAATTCATTTACAATGTCTGCAATAAGGTTTGAGTAACATAAATGTTTACATAAAAGTTTATAATTTCCACTGCAAATATTGATATTTATTTTTCACGTGCCAAGTTTTACAATGTAGTTTATTGGATTTTGTTGTTAGTAAGTTGCTAGTGTATTTGAGAATAGGGCTTACAAACGACCTTGGTTTTTATCAATAAATTATTTTAGCATGAAATACAAATTACTTGTCCTCAAGAAAACCATCAGCTTCACGATCAAAAGCATTCTGTCCGATTTTAGAAACACTAGAAGATTTAACAACGAATATTCTCCGAACAACCGAAAAATTTTTGAAATACTACGCGCATTTAACAGCTAAAACAAATTTCAAAAAAACCTACAGGTTTGCTTCTCAAAGTACTATGGAAGCTGTTTTAAATATAAGGGACCACAACTTACTACCAACTGTTTCACATTACAGTTTAGATGGTTGGTCTGGAATAAAGTGAGGATTATTATTGGCCGAGTTTACGTGGCAAAGTCTTGGGATATACTATAAATACTAATACAGTGTGTTCAAAAAATCTGCTGAAAGCCGACTTGTCGAAGTAAAGATTAGTTCGAGGTTCCGATATCAAAATTCACAGTTGAAATTTCGAAAAACGCTTTAATGACAGATGTAAAATTTTTGCAACAATGATAAAAATTTGCAGATGCTACCCACGGCCCACGCATTATTATGCTCATTTTGCCACGACCAAATTTGGTGGCGAATGTTCCATTGCACTTTCCAACTGCATCTGTTTATAAGTTTGAAGTGTTTTGAACAACAACAAACACATTTGCTTGGAGTTGAACAATCATTGTTGATCATTATTATTTCTATTTTTGCATCTAACAAGCTCGAAACAAATATGCTTATATAAACAAGTATTATGATCATGATGTAACAAAACCAATTAATTACAAGCTCATTACACATCGAAGGAAGCTGTGCCGCAAGTACAAGAATTCTCGCTTAAAATCACAGAAATTCACTAGTCTTGTACAAAGCTTTATACTAGTCTTTTTATAAATTTTTATACTGGTATTTTACGACTACAAACTTTATTTTAGTTGGGGTTGCGAATGAATAGTATGATATAAAAAAGTAATTACACTTTTAGAAAAAATGTCAAAGTACATGCATTTTTTACAAAATATTTAAACTTTACGCTCAGCTTGCAAAGTATTTCCAAGACCCAATGGCCTAGGACGCTCAAATTTTTACAAATAAATTATTTCATCATTTGACATATTTTGCCTAGGTTTGCTAAAAAAACTCTGAAAAAAACATTTTTTTTTATCCACTCAATTGCGATGGTACCTGGTATGCATATTGCAGTCCTTGCTTGAGCTGATATACCTACACATTTTTTGGCAAGTAAAATTTTTGAAAGATATTGCAATATTTTGTGATGCAATAGCGACATTTTTACAATCAAAAATTTGATGTTAGATACGGTTGCAGTTGCATTAGCAAGGAGTGGCGACTGCACGTGGTCGCTTCACCTTGGCCAAAAAGTTGTGCAGTATTAAATCTTAATTGGCGGTGATGAATAGGTTTGTCACTAGAAGTAGTAGAGACCCTCACCCCGGTCCGAATTCTGCTTCCTATGAAGCTACCTATACTTCTTCCACGTCCTAATCCACAAACGCTACGAGTGCTCCTGGTGATCTTAACCTTCTTGCTCCTTTACGTCCAAACTTGAATTCATTCCCGAAATGCAAAAATAACTGCTGCTTTCATCCCGGATGGCACAATCAATTTTCATGGCTAGAGTATTTCATTGATAAGATGCAGCTTTTTGTTTTCCTTGACGCCAGTTTCTCCCTTGTACAAAACAAAGTGTGTTTCAGTAGACGAATACAAGAACTGGAAGCATGCTGTTGGAGATAAAACAAAAGGCTTACTGTGACATGATTTAATGCATTCACACATTTTGGCTATGGAGAAGTGGGTTGAGTATAAACAACAAACTGAGAGCAACACCAGCGTATCAACCTTAGTCAATGACGAGGCATTAGAATGCAATAGATACTATGTTTCCTCAGTCGTGCAAGTTATTCAGTTTTTAGTAGTACATGAATTGGGTTTACAATCCTGTAATACTTGTTCCAATTAAAAAACTGGCTTGGGCTCATGTAAAATAATTCGAAAATGCTGTTTCGAGTAAGAAATGAAAATTCACAAAGCTTTTCTGATCAAGAAACACTCTCCAACCCTTAATCATTAACTTTACACCAAAGGATCATTATTTTTGTTGCAAGCTTTTTAATCAAACTTCAATAACAATTAAATGTGCATAGTGTTTGCTAGATCCTATAACCATAAATGCTTGTTTTGTCATAATTGCTAATTATTATCATTTCATATGTGTTAATTTACATTTCCTTTTTATATTGAGTTTAGCGTAAACTAGTAGACAGTGAGCAGTGGAACAAATGTTTTACCTTTTTGTCCGATTAGTTTACTAATTGATTAGGATTCCCCAACATTATAATTGCTATTTTAGATATTCCTGAAGAGGCCCAATTGTAGTGCCAAAAACGTTCACTTAGTAATTTTCTTTTTAGTGTAAAATATGTAAATACAATGAAGAGACTAAAAGTGTACCAGATTTTGTGGTCGATGTATATTGCTTACTGTTTGGTACAAAAACTTAACTTCTTTGCCGAAATTATACATAGATGATTATAAATTGATATCATTTTAACTACAGAAACTAACTGCACTGCTAAATCATGTCTACATTTACTTGTCAAAGATTTGAAATAGCTTGATTAAAGAGAGGAATTTAAATTTTTTTTTTGTCATAGGTAACAGCATTCCAAACACTTAATGATTTGGCAAAGGCCTTGCCAGACACAGACAAAACCAAAGACATAACAAAATTGACTGAGTACTCTAGCAAGAAACGCTTTTTGGTTTAAGAGTTTTTAGGGGTTGCACATGAGCAAATGGAAGCAGAAGCCGGCCTGTGCAAGAACACAGAACTTTCAAAGCTAGCCGCCTGCGTTCTTATTCTTAGTCAACTAGTTACCACTGCTGCTCGTGAGAGGAGTTTTTCTCTGCATTCGCACACACTTCCAAAGCAATCGTTTGACAAATGAGCATGCTGGAAAATTGGTTTTTGTGAAGCATAATTTAAATTTTCTAGAACCCATCAGTCTTGCCCATTTAAAAGCTAAATTGATTTTCATGGAAGGCTTAGAAGAAGTAGCACACTCCCATTCTGCTAGCTCACAAATTAGAACCAAGCAACATCCTCAAACAAGCTTTCCACTAATTGAAACTATTCTAAAGGTTAAGAAATCAGTCATTCAAACGTTGGCTGATCTAAACAATGGCTTCATCATCACTGACCAAGACTTTGACACACTGGAGATGATCAGAAAGTCCTTGAAACCTGTTAAAAGGGCAGCTAAAGCTCTCTGCAGAAGGGATGCTACTCTTTTGGTAGTGGAAGGCATTTTTCGCTTCCTTCTTAAGCAACTTCAGCGACATAACCACAATTGGCTGTCTCAAGCACTTTATGTTGCGATTCTAAAACGCGTTCAAGAGAGACGCCAAAGAAATGTAGTCAGCTTGATGCGCTTCTTGAGCTGTCCAAGTACTCTTACTCAGCATGATAATGAATCCTTTACAATGCCTACACATTTGAATATTCAAAAATGTGCCAGATCTCTGATGTTACAATTGCTCCCCTTGTATCGGCCTGATGACAGTGACCCTTACACTGATGGTGGCAGCAGAGAAACTGATGTAAATGGCAATGCAATGCACAAGGAGAAGCTGGAAGATCAACTTGAACAGTCTATTCTTTTAGCAACAACGCAAAAAACTGGAAGTGATGATGAATACAAGAGCATTGCCAAGGACATGCTAGCATATGAAGCATCTGGAAAGAGGCCTAAAAGCTTAGATCTTCTTATGGATGCATTGGAGTCAATCCCACCAACAAGTGTTGAAAGTGAAAGAATCTTTTCAATTACTGGCAAAATTTTGACCAAACAACGTGCCTAAATGAGTGATAAAATGCTTGATGCGCTTGTCTTCCTGAAGGCTTGGTACAAAACTCAGGAAAAAGCGTAAAATATTAAATAACTGCATTGAAATTTGAATAAATATTAATCAAAAATGGTGAATTTTGCAGTTTGAGATTTCGGTTAGTTGTTGCAAAATTAACCGGTTAACTATTGCAAAATTAACCGGTTAATAGTTAAAATTTTCCAAACGGTTAATCGGTTAATTTTTCGGTTAATCTAAACACTAAAGTATACCATCTAGTGGCATATTTGAGTCAAAATTGCATCTAAACAATAAGCAGTAAGAAGCTAAGTTTTTGTAATCAACTGAGCCTAAACTTCTTGAACAACATGTCAAATTTTGTTCAAAAAATTAAATTTATCCTCAACTTTATCAAGTTAAATTTATCCTCAACATCTCAATTTATCCTCAACATCAAAATTATATGTTGAGGATAATTTTTTTCTTTTTTTTTTTCAGTTTTAAAAGAAAATTAAAACGATGAAAGGTGACTGAATCTCATTCCTTTACAGTAGTGGAACAAAGCTGAATTTTGGTGTGTAAGTACTTTTAGAAAACCTCTTTCCACTCTCAAAAACCTTTTTTTTGAAAACAGTGTGTGACGGGGCCATTTTTCAACCACAAGATGGCCTGTTTTTTTGAAATTTTGCTGCTGGTGCATACTTTGAAGTAAAATAACTTTTTTTTGAAAGGAGTGTTTTCTTTCCAAATAGGTAAAGCTGATGTCCAGTAGATAGGGAACAGCATGCTAAAAATGAGAGCAATGCTATGCTTTATATGAGAGAAGCAGGTGTTCAAACTTTATCAAAATTTTGTTCTTGTGTCAAAATGTGTGAACACTTAGGCACCCCCTATTTCTATCATGCCATAAGCCTGTGCCATTTTGACACTTGTTGTATGAAATATAGCTGAAAGTTGATCAATTCACAAAAAATCAGCTTTTTATTGTTTTTATATTTAGAGAAATGTGCTTTTGAAAATGGCCGAAAATGACTAAGCCTTTGCAATCGCAAGGGAGGAGCAAATTCAGAATCGCCATATTTTCAAAAGTACAAGAGATGTTGGGCTAAAATTTTCAGTGTAAAGGTTAATCATGCCATACAACATTTAAACGCATTTTGAATAAATTTGAAGAGGGTCGAGCTGAGACATTACAAAAAATCAGGACGTTTGGCATGGAATGACCCAGATTTGACATCAAGGAATATCAGTGAAGCAGAAAAAAGTTCGAAATTAGGGCAGAAGACAGAGGTGGAGTCCTCGAGGACGTCCTTGGCCTCGAGGACGTCCTCGAGGACAGATTTTGAAGTCCTTGGCCTTGGCCTCGAGGCCTCAAGTCCTCGAAAATTGGCCTGTCCTTGGCTCGAGGACAGCACTATTTTTTGGAAAGTTAAAATTTTGTGGAGCAGTTGAAAAATTTTTTGGAAAGCGTTTTTTCGTGGAGATCGCTTGAAAAATTTTTGTGAAGACCTTTTTTTTTTTTTTTTTTTGGAGAGCACTTGCGCTTTGTGTCCTTGGTCCTTGGCCTTGGCCTCGAGCATTCCTGTCCTTGGCCTCGAGAGTGTCTGTCCTCGGAAAGGCTGTCCTTGGCCTTGGCCTCGGATTTTTTTTGTGTCCTTGGCCTTGGCCTCGAGCCTTGTGTCCTCGACTCCACCTCTGGCAGAAGAGCCTCTTTTTCTTCTTTAGCTCTCGGAATCTTGGGAATCTGATATTAAACTACTGGAAGAAGATGAAGAGGCAGTGCAAATGGAAATAGCCTCTTCTCCATTCTCCAGAAACTAATGCAATTGAATGGCAGCAGAAATCACTTGTTGGAAACTTTGGCTGGATCTTTGTCGGCAATGAAAGCAGAAGAGTCTTATGAAGCTGACGTCATAAACATCAGCACATCCAACAAATCGTGGAGCTATGGTGGGACAAATGGACGCAAATCTACATGACCCAACTACAACAGTGACAAAACTGGAGGCAGCCACGCAGAACCTTCAACATTGGGGATTTGATTCTTCTCTGCTATGAGCTGGTACCCAAATTCCTGAAATACCTATAGCGGTAATCATGGCAATGAAAAATGGAAAGACAATGTTCGTTCAATTACCGCCCTCATGAACAATGGTCGAAGACAGAAATGAGATATCACTACAATCGCTCTGATTTATGACGTCCACTGCTTGATCCTTGTTAATTATAACTATACTGTTGACATTGTGTGACATGTGAGTGATGTAAGCTTATCATGTGAGTGTAGTATGCTGCAGGCTTAGTTTGCTGACTTCTAACAATCCACTTAAAAGGCTCGTTGGAACTTTCTCTCCTGGAATTCGAAGTTGGGGAACGTAATGTGAATTGCATTGTGCATCACTTGCTTAAAATGTGTCCATATAGCTGCGATAGCATGTTGCCTGCGATATAGATTGTACGTCATAACTACGTATCTCCTTCAAGTTCGCAAACACCAGTTCTTAACGCTTAATCTACTTTTTATCGAAGTTGGATGAAATCATTGTGGGGTATGAATCACAAACCCTATGTTCAAAATTCCAAAAAATGTTTTGTAACTCTGTTAACTGATAAATTTTTCAGCCAGATCTCTACATAAGGAATCATTTTAGTTGTTGAGGACCGAGTATATGATAAATAGATCGACAACTTTAGAAATACAATAGCCGAAACAAAATTGTACAAAAGCTGAATACTGTACGTCATTGTGCTTTAATGCTAAAACCTTAGCTTGTTTGAGTTGATAGTGACTTAAATTATTATTTCTTATTGCCTTTTATTTGTGTAGAAAATGAGATAAGAAATTTGACTTTCGAGTGTAACTTCTTAAGTAACTTCCTAAATAACTTTTAAATTAACAGTAAATTCTTAGTTTCGTAATTGTAATCGAAAAACAACTGATGGATGTTCAAGTTGAAGTTTGCCTTACTTAATAGAATCGTGTTTCTGGACTGTCATTAATCAACTGTTGTGACTATCGGATACAAGCAGAGAAATGAAACAAGTCAGTCTTTCAAAAAAAAAAAAAAAAATTGAATTAAAATCAAATCCATGAACTGCCTAATGCTTATCATATTAACATACTACCACTAGATCCTTGCTGATCACAACTTTAATTTTTCAAATGGTGAACGTCAAAACACAAGAGTTTGATACCAAGAAAAGATCAAACGAACAACTTCCTGGCAATGAAACTGGATGACGACATCCAAGCCATGAAAGGAGGTACAACATTTTGTTCTGCTGTCTATGTTTGCATTTTGACTCAATAGTGAAGTTCAGTCAGATTTTGCAGCAGTATAGCTGAATTAGCTATGCGAAAAACTTTAATACTTCCTTCCTACAGTTAGCCTTGCATTTAGAATGTAGTAATTGAAAAAATTTTGGTTGACTTTTATTGGCCAGTTTAGCTTTAAGAAAAATATTCATGCTTTGAAGTTTTACCAAAAGTTGAACAAGCAAAAACTTACTTTGTTGCAACTTCATTTATATGATCTTAGCTGGTTCTTAAATCATATAAGTTGATTGTACGCACTAAATGCAACTTTGAGCTTGCGAAAAGGATCACGAGTTGCATAAGTACACAAAACCTTCCTCACCTCCATGAGTTAATCAATACTAAATATAAAATGTAATTAAGTTCTATAACAAAAACAGCTTTTTTCTTTTGTGTATGAAATTTCAGATGCTGTTTACGCACTACGCAGGGTTGTGCACAAAAACTTCTTATACAAGTATGCCATATGAAAAATTTTGTTCAATTTCCAGCTTGTAAAAATGATTTATCACAAGTTGTGCAACTAGAAATTACTGGTATATATTTGATTGGAGATGATATTATAGATTTAGTTTGAAACTACCTTGCCCCTTAAGCAAGGTGGAACGATTTGGTTCAAAGCAGAGAGTAGTTATGGGACTTTAACATCTGCAAAATAATGCAAAAACCTTGTAAAATATCCAGCTTGTGAAAATGATTTATCACAAGTTGCAACTTGAAATTACTGGTATATATTTTATTGGAGTTGATATGTAAAGATATAGATTTAGTTAAAGCGGAACGTAGTTATGGGACTTTAACATCTGCAGCTGAGCAATGAGTATGTAATATGCATGAAATGTAAATATGCTGCCTGTTCGCGTAAATGCCGTTGTTACAACCAAACTTGTAGCAACTATTTTAGTTGCTATCTGACATCACTGCCTTTAGTTGCTGGGCTATTAATCAAATATCCTAATCCATTATCTTATGTCTGTTTATCAGCTTCACTACACACATTGTTTAAACTCAGCTGCATGTTGTGTTATGCTTGAATCCTGTCCATAAAACTTTGTTCTAGCCCAGTAGAGACAAGAAAACATCAAAGCTGAAATTTCTTTTGGATGAGCACACTCTTCAAAGAATGAGAGTTTAAGTTGGCAAACATGCTACTTCAAAAAAACTGCCAAATTTTTCACATTTATCATGAACATCATGCAGGACAAACTATTGAGAAATTTGCAACTACAATGCATCTTAAGACAAGTTCTCTCTATTGGAATAAAAAATATCATCAGTTGAAAGTGAACCTGGCATGGATTCAGAGAATGAAGAAAAATGCATCCAAGCTAAGGCATGCAAATCGGTGACATGACAACATAAGTCTACAATCAGCATCTCAACTTTTGAAAGATTTTGCAGAGTTTTTAAGAGTTGGGAGCAAAGGAAGTCAGATGACACTTTTCAGAAAATAGATGCTGCATCATAAAACAATAGAAAAGTGGAAAAACAGCGGAAAATACACCAATTCAGATAGCAATTACTGAAAGTTCTTGAAAAAGAAAGATTTTTGTTGCTTTAGCAGTGTATACAGAAGGTGAATATTGTCTTGGCCAAAAAAATATTTGAGAAAATGAGTAGTGGAATGCTTCTACTTGTACAAACTCTATACTCTGCAAATGGTCAAGAAATGGAAATAAGCTTTAGCTTCTGTGAATGGTCAAGAAATGAAATACATTACTTTTTGTGAAACAAGGTTCAAGGAAAGGTACTACAACCATGCACGTTTCATCTACCACCAAAAGATGAGCAATGCCATCGAGCACTCCAAATTCGTATAGGCCTACCACAACAAGGAATCTGAACCCCAAACCCCACTATCGTGGAAGGGTTTACAACACACATCAGCTAATCACGGCAGAAGATGCTGTCCCTAATGTCTTTAAGAGAAACATGCCATTCTAACTACCCGTACTAACCACAACTAAACATTCCAAATTGGTCAGCATTCTGAATTGGTTAACAAGCAGGAGATCAAACCAATCTTGGATTCTACAATTCATTTGTGACAACTTCAAAAAAACTCTAGAAGGATGGTCTCGAGGAGAAGAGGTAACAATAAAATTTGCTACTCCAACAATATGGCGAGAGCCATCAGACCACTTGCATGATTGCTTCTTTTGCATGGTTGGCTTACCTTAACGACATTCAGAAAAACAAGCATCTGAAATCTCTTGTCTCAGCAACCCTTTTCGATTGCTATAGATCTCGATTCTCCTACCCCAAGTTCTGCCCATCTTTGCAGTGATGAGAGTAACCTGGACAATGGCGTGGTTATGATGGATACAACCACATTCCACAAGTTGGAGAGAGTAGCCTGATTATCCAGACTAGCAAGATAGCAATGATTTAACTCTTTGTGACTATCAGGACATATTTGTCCCAACATATCTTCCACTGCAACTAATGGATCCTAATAGTCCATAAAGTAGCTTTGTTAGGCGTCCAATTTGTCTTTGTACCATCACCCAACATTTTAGTGCAAACTGTGATCACATGACATTTTGTTCATTGCTAAGAAGCAGCTTTATTTTAGGTCTAGTGCTGCAGCAGCCTACTTAAAAAGACAAATTTGCATGATATTTTTGAAGTGAAGAGTTATAAGGCGATGGAAACCAATTATAATGTTGAAATAAGTTGTTAAGGTTTCAAGAATAAAAATTTTACAAATGCAGTGATGTTTTCAAGAAGATAATGGCTTGTTTTTGTGCTTGAGAAAATCATGTCCCAAAAGTCTTTCTTTATGAGAACAAAAAATGTAAGTTCCAGCAGTCCTGTGTAAACGACTTCATTAGGTAGACACTAATGCAGTTTTATGTTTCCTTTCAGTCAAAACTGAGCTACTTTTGTACATTTTTGAAGTTTTGCAATATTCAGATATGAATTCTCAATGTAAACGTGTGTGAAATTTCATGTGCTGTAAGCTCATCTTAAGTTCGTCTCATTGTGAAAAAGAAGCAACTGCATTAGATGCTCAATGTAAATCGTTTTTAAATGAACACAAAGTCACTGACTTTGAAGAGTGATGCTCAAAAACATCAAATGATGCACAAGACCAAGATTTTTTTTTTTGCACTAACCAAATGAACATTGAATTTTTTTTTGTTGCCAAGTGAGCAAATGAGCATCCTTTGTCAATTCAAGCTACAGTCACTGTTAAAAGGTGCCTTGAAGTAAGTGTCTACCACAAGCAACAAATGGTATCATCAGCACCATACAACCACATAATGCTGACAAATAAAGTAACGTTGCTTTCAGGAATCATAAACTTGTTGGCTTTTGCAAAGAAATATTGAAACAAGCCAACCACCAATAGAGGATATACTCATATTATGCTTTTCAAAATTGGTTAATAAGCAACTGGAAATAACAGAAAATGATCAACATATAGTCGTTTGTTAAAATTCATCCTCGATCTAATGGATCTATTCTATAAAATCAAAAATCAAACATGATATTCCATTGAATTACTAATGATGGTATATATCCATAGGTCAGTGTTTCCTCTAACTTCTTGGCTAATCGGCCAGTGCCCAAATTTTCTTGAAACAATTGTGCCCAAAGCTGTAAAAAGACATCTATGAGCCCTAAATTTTGTACCAATTAAATTTGAAGTATTTTCTAATGCTATGTTTATTGTTTTGTCAAAATGATTTGTCCTTGTTCCAGAAAATTGCTGATTCGCTAAAACAAATCGACTCAGTGGGAACACTGCCATAGGTGGGCACCAAATCATTAATAACCAAGCTAACTTTTTCATTAACTCATTAATTCGTTAAAAAAGTTATTTATGTTAACAGACTAAATTAACTTCAGTTAAGTTTCGTTAACTTACATTAGGGGTCGGCAACCAATGGCCCGCGTACCAGATCCAGCTCGACAAGAAAATTCTTCGGCCCAAAAGCTCTTGACAAATTTTAAGAATTTTGCAAAAATTAGTTTAGTTGCAGTGTACTGTAGTTCCGAGTTAAAATCGAAATATTAATTAATTCTTTATATTTAAAAACATATTTTGATATGAATAACAAACATAACATATTTGATATCTCATAATAAGAGACATTGGGCCCGCAAATGAAACCCTCCACTAAAAGACCTTAATCGTGAAATGAAAGATCATTAAAAATCGCTCTTTTTTTCTGGAAAATGCACAACATGGTCCATTTTGTGGAATTTTTTTTCTGGAAAATGCACAAAAAAATGAAAATGCACAAAATGTAGAAGTTTTGCACCCAGCTAAATGTGGAGTAGAAAAAGAAATTTGATAGCAGCATACAGAAGTATGTTTTGAAGCGTCAGAAAATCAGTTAGTAGAGCTGTTTTCTCATTTTTCAAGCAGTTTCATATATTTCAAAAACAAAAGTAACATCTTTTTCAAAATCAACATATTTTCATAATTTGTGGTCTGCGACGATTTAGGTCGCACCTTCCAGTCAGTGATGAGCATGAACATAGTTACGTTTTATTTAATCATTTACGTACTATCTGACCTAAAAGCTATCAGTGCAGAAGCCTAGGAAACAGCCGCCACAACGACGACTACTTAAAAAAAAGCAATGCAAAAAAGTTGTCTTTCCACAGGATTGTGGAAGGTGCCTGTGGATTTAACTTAAACCAAGTAATGCGAAAAAGTAGCCAGTGGGAAGACAACTTTTTCGCATTGCTTGTTTTAAGCAGTCGCCATTATGGTGGCTATTCCCTAGCTTCAACACTGGTAGCCTTTACGCTAGATAGTACATAAACGATTAAACATTAAACCTCTGGCCCCACAAACGTCAAAACATCACAATTAAATTATTATCAACATACTTACATTGTGTTGTACTGTAGTATAATCAAAAGCAAAAGAGTCCCTGAATTCATATTTAGATAAAAATACGTCGAATAGTCATAACATTAAAATGCCAAAAATCAGACTTTTAAAAAGCCAAATATTGCAAAAATTGATTCTGGCCCACCAAAACCTTGGTATGTTTGCTTTTGGCCTGTGACTACAAAAAGGTTGCCGACCCCTGACTTATGTTAAGGTTTTCATCGTCATTCTTGCACCAGTCATTCATCGTACTGGTACAAACCAATTTGCAGTGGTAACAATTGTTGCAAATCAGCTCAAGTTTTATAAAAAAGCAAAGAAAGGAGCTCTTTTTGTGGCAAATAACAAGCTGCAGCATCATAAGTCTATTAATTATCACTGTTCGCAATTTCCAAAGATTTTCTAATCGCAGCTTCAGTAGTGCATTTGAACCTATTTTTATCTTGAAATTAGACAACTGGTAGACTGCAAAATGTAACTTCCAAAACACAAAAAGACCATCACAGCATTATACTTCTCCTTAGAATCAGCTCAACAGCGCTATATGTGCTCTAGAAGTACTTAGTAAATAAAAAGAAACGTAAATTACACTCCAAATGTTAACGAACTAATGGACTTCATTACCTTCGGTTAATTTAAGCTGAAAATAACTAATTAACTTTAACGAAGAGATGAAGTATGTTAATGGGCAAGTGGCTAACGAAGCTAACAATTTGCATTACTTTGTCCACCTATTCAAATATCATACGAATACATGAAACAAGCCCATGAGCATAAGAAAGATTGATTGAAGAATAAGTTTTGACATTACCAGCAGTTAAAACTTTGAAAAAGATAGCATTGAAGCTTGACCAAACAACTGGGCTAGATGATTTTTAATGTCTGAAAATGAGATTTGGTCAACTAAATGCTGTTGACAGAAACATTTTGTAAATGATTGATGAAATATATTTGTCAAAACGTATGGGAGCAACCAGAAGAAAGCTTTGATTTAACTGAAGATTGTGAAGTAGCCTCAACAGCCCCTTGCTTAATGATCTAATCTTTCAGAAGTGATTATAAAGTGTTTCCTATCAAAAATCTCAAATCTGAGACTCAAAAGAAATGCTTTGATGAAGTAGTACAATTACTTCTCAACATTGGTTTTAATGCTGTGGCCACATCAGAGGTCAATGCAGCAACCAAGGGAAAGTTTTTCGAACAATTTCTATGTAATTGCTCTTCGAAAGAGAACATTGACAATCCTTTCACTAGTAGATTTTTTTTACTTTTTGACCCTATGCAAATAGTAAAAACATTTACCATCAGTTTCTCTCCAAAAAAAGTGTTTTAACTGCTAGTGATGTAACCACTTGCGACCAATGCCATTACAGCACATTTTTCTGATGTGGAAACAGTGTACACCAAAAAATGCCATAAACCCTTACACTTACAGCATGCACAGTTTGCGCATAAGTTCACTGAGACTGTGTTGAAACCAAAATGTACTGAAAAAGGTAATGTCAAGCCAGCTATATCTCAGCCTCATGAATCAACAATCCATGCTTAACGAGTATATGGGTTTTCGAAGGCTGCTACAGTATTACTGTTGTTTTTCAAATTTTAGTCAGTTTTGAATGTTTCATCATCAACCATTGGCAAACACAAATGAGACAAAACATGTGACCCTGTTAGATCAGCTGATGATTGAAAGCTGGAGTTTCTTTCCATGTTAGGAAAGTTTGTTACTTTTTGGAAAAATTCATCAGTAAGCTATAGTTTTGCACTGAATAAAAATAAACTACTAAATGAATATTTTAACCATTTGCATTAACTGGTACATAGAAGAATACAATAACTTTTTTATCTTTGTACCTACGAAAGCTTCAATGGTAGGCCATGATAAGTAATTGATTTTTTCATACAAGTTATGATATTACTACGTAATGATGTTCCAGAAAATACCATTCCGGATATATCTTGCTTTTGCCCTCTCCCTTTCCTTCTCAATTCAAATGTTACACTTATTGAAAAATTTTATTGAGATGATGAAGTAAGCCGAATCATGCCAGGGAAGAAGGATTGTATCTCGACAGCAAAATCTGGAATCAAACAAGCAATTCAAAAAAGATTGTTACGGAGTAATTTGAAAGAAGCATATCATTCAATGTTTCAAGAAAGAATATTTAGAAAAGTTGGTTTTTCCAAATTTACAATGCTACGACCCAAAAATGTTATGTTAGCTGGACCAAATGGGAAACACAGTGGTTGCGTTTGCACATTGCATCAAAATGTCAAGCTGATGTGGGACATCAAAATGTCAAGCTGATGTCAGATCAAAATGCCAAGTAACTTTAACTCAGCGCTAGTAGTTGATGCGGCAGATCAACTGCACACCCACTGGCAAAGTCGAATAAACGTAAAGGCACCACAGCTTATGAATGTAAATTAATTATCTTAAAATACACATCTACTGAAAGTTACAAAATGCAAATTGCATTGTTAAAAACCTTATTCAATAATAGTGATGCTTGAGCTATTTTATCGCAATCGGTTTCAGCCTAGTTCAAGAGCCTCAACAGGTGACAAAAGCCAATAACACCAATCATTTTTGGAAAGAGTTTTAAAGAAAATGCAATTTCCCCAAGCAAAAAACAATTGAATTGAGTAGTTGAAACCTTACTCTTAACAGGATTAAAAAAAAAATTTACAACACCCATTTTGTGTAACAAGCTCAACAAAACCAAAATTATTTTTCATAATAACTTTTTTCAATTCAGCTTATGACTATTCATGACCTATTTGAGTACAGGGCTTTGAAAAGACATTTCAAATGATATACTGACTGCCTTTCCAGCTTTAGCACATAACATTTAATCACTATTTTTGTGTAAAAAGTGCTTCCTCAAGTGGACAAAATAATGAAACTTAAACACTGTAACTCAAAAAATACTTGCATTAAAACCTTCAAATTTGGTTTTAAGATGTCATTTCACATGTACTATCATCCACAAGCTTGCTTTTAAAATCCATGACATTGATGAAAAAAATCTTTTTTTGGGGGTTGATTTGAAATGGAATTACACCTAAATCCAATACGATCTGAATGCGATTACAAAGGCCTATGGTGAAATCCAAGAAAAAAGTTAGGTGATGTTGTGTGAAACAGAAGACGTTTTCAAGAAACATCTTAGTTCTGAAGACAAAAAAAATTGAAGAAACAGATGATAAGACTGAATTAATAAACAGCAGTTTGAAATGATTAAGAATTATCTGACTGAAGCAGAAAACAGATAAGAGAAAGAACAAATTCAGCTGGCAAAAAATCTAAAATGCACACCAAACAAAAATGCCAAGAGCTCAACATCGGTAAGTGTAAGCAAATTGTTTTATCATAGAAGTCTGTCACTTGAGGAGAGAATATTGGTTGCACAAAACAGATGACAAGCTGCAGGGTTGAAGTTGATCTTGCAAAGATACTGGTTGAGACTCGCAAGTCTCACAATCAACAAACTGTGGAGTACCGAAATACTGGCTCACATAGCAACAGCACTATCCTTCTACTGGAGGCAATATACAGAAGTCAGAAGATGCCAGCCAAGAAAGCATTTCCAGGTCACGTATGGTAGAGGATGGGGTTGGAGCTAGAGACAGGTATCTGGGTAGCAAGGTGTTGATAGATAGTGGTGCCACGTAGTGATGGGCAATATACAGGGTGTCCACAAAGTTTTGCCCGATTTTATATTAATAACAATTGTAAGTTTAAATAAAATGTATTGTATGATAAATGAGAACTACAAGCACAATAACAACTATTAATAAACAAAGAAAGCTGGGAATATCACTTATTTATCTGTTTACAGGTTAAGTGTGCATTAAGGTTATTTTTAGTTTTTTGTCCAGGAATATGGCTTTTAAACTTAATCAAAATCACAAAATTGCTGCGATTCGACATTATTATCAATGGGGCTCAAATGCAATTGAAGCAAGTTGTCGCCTTCGTGTCGAATTCACTATTCATACAGTTCAAGGCAGAAACATCAAATCACTAGTCAACAAATTCGAAACAACTGGTTCTGTGAATGATGCACCTAGATCTGGACGCCCAATCACACCAACATACAATGAAAAAGGAGAGCGACTATGTGCTAATCAACAGTCCCCAAAAATTTGGTCGACGCCTATCTTGTGAACTTGAAATCAGTCGCCACAGTGTCCATAATAGTTCTTACTGTGCTAGTAGTTCTCATTTATCATACAATAAAACTTATCTAAACATACAATCGTAACTAATATAAAATCAGGCAAAACTTTTTGAACACCCTGTAGAATACTGAATCTTTAAGATTCGAATCCTAAATTGTTTGGAATAGTTGAAAAGATTCAGTTTCAATTTTGTCGTATCAACTTACTAGATCAAAATTTGTATTGCGACTTAAAGCGATTGCTTAACACTTTTATTTGAACTGTTTGTGCTTTTGGAATAATAAACATTTGCATGAAGAGTGGAAGTGCCAGTGCGTCTTTCGCGATTTAATCCGTTTTGCGTAACAACGTTTTCAACATTGCAACAAAGCTACTTTGGTAACCGGGAGTTGTTTTGCATGAACTAATCACCTGCTATTGTGCAGTTGCGCAAGCTCATTCACTAACACATGCACAGGTAATACTCTAGGTCTAATTGTGCATGAGTGAGTGGAAATGGCGTGAGAGCAGAGCAAACGCAGTTTGTTTGGAAATCATTGTCAATCCGATACCATAGCAAGGTACTTGCCAACTGATGTTAGCGCTGAGCAGTGACTATGATTGACCAGTCCAGAAACTGCGTAATAAGAATAGCCTATAGCAGTATTTTTTTTTTATTTCCATGTGACTACTTTTTCGCATGCTGGCCCTGCTAGGTAAATATGAAATGGTAAATTAAAACAAAAAGCAAAAGCTGGCGAAATTCTTAATTAGCTATCCAAAGTTTTGCGCGTGCATAAACGCTCATTTAAAATAAGACTTTGGTCAGATATCATTTTTTTGTAGTTTTTGAATCAAAGCTTTTTTGTTGTTCAGCATCTAGACTTTGTCTAATGAAGGAAGAAGTTCAGTATAAGCCCCAAGCCTAGGTTATACATATATACCGGTATGGGTTTTTTGTCTCGTAATCATTAAGATGTTAAGACCTCTACACCTAGTGCAGAGAAAGCAGTTAGGTTTAGAGGTTAAGGTTAAAGTAAGAGTTAAGTTAGATAGTTAGGTTTAAAAGAGATTAGGTTTTAGGCTTCCAGCTATGGTAGCACGAGTTAGGCTTTGGGCTGATTCTAAACTCAGCCCCACATTTCTGTAGTTTTTGCAGATATATGTCACAGGTGATCGATTGATAAATGATAGCTAGGCCTACCGGGTAATATTTCTCTTTGCATTTAAAATGCCTGGTGGCAAACGAAAAACCTCTGACGTATGGGAACACTTTACATTAGTTTCTCCAAAGACAGCCAAATGTAAATATTGCAAAGTGCACATGAGTTACTGCCAAATCACCGGAAGTCTTTTAAAACATCTGAAAGCTAAACACAGCTTTTTGGAGTTGGGTGCGGCATCAAATGCCAATGACAAGACAGATGACCATAGAGATGAGCCACAACCATCAAAAGCAAAACAGCAAAAACTAACTGCGTATCTGAATACTCCAGTTACTCCTTCTCGAGCCAAAAAACTTGATGACCTAATTCTCAATGTCATTATTGTAGAGCTACAAACCAGTAATATGGTACAAGGAAGTAACTTTAAGAAACTTGTCAACAAACTCGTTCCTGGTTATAGCATACCTAGTCGACAAAGCCTAACCAGGAAGATTGATGCTAGGTGGATGAAAGGTAAAGCAGAAATGAAAAAATTGTTGCAGAATGTCAAATATGCATCTAACACGACTGACATGTGGAGCAAGTCAAAGAAGGAATCATTTCTTGGAGTAACAATGCATTTTATCGATGACAGTTTTGAGTTGGTGAACGTAGTTGTAGCTACCAAACAAGCACATGAGGAGCACACTGGAGACAACATTGTTACTTGGTTGGAAACAATTTTAGAGGAATATGAAATTTCTCCATATCAGATTGTGGCCATTGTTACTGACAATGGGGCCAACATCGTTAATGCATGTCAAAAACTGAATAATAAATATAGGTGGATCCATGTGCAGTGTGCAGCCCACACACTTAAGTTGTGTTGAAAGGAAGGTCTTGATATAGCTCAGATTCGATCAGCAGTTGGTAAGCATTTCATTGTTTCTAATAACATGCAATGATCATATTACCCATACTCAAAGCATTCGATTTTCAATCAAGTGTAGGTAATTCACCCATACTCAGTACTACTTAAGTTATTCTTGCTATAAAAACTCATTTTCAAGGTTACTAACTTTCATTTCCCTGGTAAAATACTATAAACATCTTGTTGAGAGCTGCCTAAATAATAGCTAAGTCTATGCTCAACCTCAAGACTCAGAAGACCTATTTATAACTACAAGCACCAATGTAATAAGTTTTGAAATAACTGATGAACAGGCTAAAGTGCGAATCATTGTAAATTTGCAAATTGCAGCACATTAGAAACTGACAGAGCCCAATACTACAATGATGTGCCATAACTAACAACTAACCAAAAATATGATTAAATTTGTATGCATCTTTTTTCTTTCAGGGGGAACCAGACATCGTATTACCTTCTTCAGACAATCGACTAAAGCTAGTCAGACATTACACACTTTGCAGCAGAATGAGAAAGGAAAAAAACTGAATCTAAAATTGGATGTTGCAAACAGGTGAAACTCTACGTTTTTTAAGCTGGATAGGCCTTGCTTGCTGCAAGCCTATGTACCACAAGTTCTCAGTAACTCAAGGGTGGTGAGACCTTCTTCAGCGGCACAGTTGAGCTCAGAGACAGTCACTGGACATTAATTCAAATTTGGTTGAGATACTGAAGCCTATCAAGGTAGTTGGTGTGTATTAAATTAATAGGCTATTGGTTTTGCTTACGTTACACAACCCTAAAGTTTGCAACCATTTAATTATTGCATGTTATGTTTATTGAATAACACTGACTTGTGATATACGTATCTTTCACTTTTTTCAGTTGACATCGACCTCTTTGAAGGGGAAAATTAAGCTTCAATCGGTGCGGTTATACCAATGGTAAAAAGTTTGGCACAAAAAGTTGGTGCTTGTGAAGAAGACTAGCGTACAATCAAACAATTTAAGAAGATTGTGTTAAAGTAACTCAAGAATCAATTTAAATTTGCATTCGAAAGCAGTGCTTCAGATTTCCACTTGAGCATTGGCACCTGGCTGGATCCAAAATTTAAAATGCATTACTTCATGAAAGTGGATGGGATTCAAGTAAGTTTTGTTCAGTTATGAAACTAGTACCATGTATAAATTAATTACAGATTAATGAGTGTCTTGTAATGCAGTAGGCAGTAGCAGGACTGTTATGGTTAAGCATTTATATTAAACAAGTTTATTTTAGAAAAGCATTATTGCAATTTTTGAAGCTAATCTTTCCTGATGCAGTGCTTGTTCTTCGTGACCACACTGACCATGTCACTTTAATTAAGCTTGTACCACAAAAGTAAATCAAACCTTGTTTCAAGGTTAAAGGAGCTGTTGAAGCAGAGTTATACAAATTGCAAGAACAGAATCGTAATGATCAAGAGACAGATGATAAAGCTGCTTCTGGCAATGGCAGCAATAACAATGTTCGACTTCATGAAAATGAAATGGAAGATCTGTTAGCTTGTGGTATGGAGCACAGACTTTCTGACATTTCCAGTGACAGTGATGAAGGAAATTGTGATCTTTTTCTTAGTCCAGCTGCTGAAATGGCAAAGTACCTTGCAGTAAAAACTTTGCCAAAAAGCATGGATACTTTGAAGTGGTGGAGCACAACCAACAAACTCTCTTATCTTCAGCAGTTGGCTTCCAAGTATCTGTCCATGGCAGCAACATCAGCCTCCTCTGAAAGGAGCTTTTCTTCAGCAGGGATGGCTGTCAATGATAGGAGAACACAGTTGAGCGACGAACACTTGGAGGTATTAAATGTGTTGTATTGCAATCATGAATTGTTGAACGGTTGATGGATTAACTAGTTAACTTGAGATTTGTAAAATAAATGGCCTGTGAGTATGCCTCATAATGCAAAGTCTGTTTATTCAATCAAACAAGCTTATTTAAAACCAAAATGGGATTCGATATTCTGGATTCAGTTTCAACTAGATATTCAGGATTCAGTTTCAACTATTCGGAATAATTCTAGAATAGTCAACTATTCTGAAAATCCCATCACTAGTGCCTCGGCTGCATTCGCTGGAGACCTAAAGCATTATTTAGCTTTTCATCTCAGAATGGACAGAATTCTGTCAACATATGGTCCTTGATACGTGCTGAAATACGCCATTCTTCAATTGCATTGCAAGGGCAAGGTTTTTGAAGCCACCAGATGCTGTGATAGGATTAGGGATCCCAAGATTGCCCTGGAAATCGCACTTGATCGACTGGAAAAAGTTAAAAGAAATCATTCTGTTGTTGTTGAAGCTCATATTGCATATTTGACTAGGAGTGAACCTATGAGATGGAACACTGAAAAATTCCAGTCATAGCTACTAAACTTCCTGACCATCTCTTTCCTCATAAAATCTTATCCTTTGTGCTCCCTCTCAGGAACATACCATTAATTCACATCCAACAAAAGTTGTCAACATCAACGCCTAAAGAATGGAACTTGCTGGATGATTTTGTTCATGTTACTGAACAATGAAAACTGCACCGGGGCTCCTTTAGCTTTTTGACAATGCAAGATGTATTTTGCTACTGCAACAATGTCATTGCGCTCTTTGAGACAATTGGAATTCTATGTGATTTCAGCCATTTATATCATTTTGTAAATAGCTGTTCAAAAAGCCTCAAAGCTTTACTTCTGTAAAACTGAAACACACTATATAAATGCAAAAACTGTTAAGACTGTGCTAAACCTTTGAAATATGAACAAAATAATTGAATGGTAATTGGAGATTTCAAAATTAGATCGTTGGTATGTGTATTGTGAAACCAGGATAGCAAATTTAATGGTAGGTGTTGTTTGTGAAAGCTGTTTGACGAATTTGTAAAATTGCGGAGAAGTTTCTGTGCTGTTTGAAAATTTCCATATTAATTATTTAGCAGATTTCAGTTAAAACATTGTGATGCAGAAACAGCACATGCTAATGTGCGTTGTGTGTAAAATTTAAATGCGTGATTTGCTTGTGTTTTTACTCCATTAATTTTTTTTAACTGAAGCTTTGATCTTAGAGCTGCTTTATTTTAATTTTTTTGACAAAGCAGCACTAAGATTACAAATGGTGAACAAGCTGCTACTAGATCCGATTTTTGTATAAGCATATAATGGCTACAATGCACACTGGATTGTGTAACTATTTTATTTAGCCAAAGTAAGTTCGGAATCGAACTATTAACACTGGCAGAATACAAACAAGCATTTACTGGTATTGCAAAAGATTCAGCTCTCAACTTGCTGCATTGTCAATCACTAAAAACATAAAATTAATGAAAACATTATATACTTTAATTTTTGCTTAAAATTTTTTGAATTGGAATATATTTTTGATGTCCTTTTCTCTAGTAAATCTTTTTGATATTTTTGTTGCTCTAGGATTGACAGAACTGGTTAAACTGTCTTTAGTCAGAGACTCAAAATTTAATTTCAATGCCAAAAAAAACAGTCACACATACATACAAAAATAAACTGATAAACATTTAAAAATAAAATAAACAAAGATCTAGTTGAGCCATTATTGTTATTTTACCATCAAACTACAAGAATAAAATATTTAATTTATTACCTTGTGTTGAATCTCACTACCTAATTTATTTCATTTTTTTTTCTTTTCAAACCCACAAACTCATCTCTGAATGACTCTCGCTATCCCTTAGTCTTTTTCTCAATATTTTCTGAATTTACGTGCAATGGTAGCAAGATCATATGGTAGTGAGTAGTGCCAATATTGTGATATGCTACAAATTAAAAAACATGATAATTTTGGTAATCACAAAAATTGTGCAACTAATTCAACTAGAAGAGAAGTTGCACACAGCCACACACACATGATCAATCTGTATACAAATTTCATCCAGCTCAACCACGAAAGGAATATGTAACAAATTGACTTATTCAATATGATTGTACCTAAAAAATTGGTACTTTGTATGCTTATCAAACTTAAGATAAATTTTTTTCATAAAGCCAGCGCAATAATGCTATTGTGTACATGTCTCAAACAGCATACACCATTAGTAGGTAGTAGAGCAGAGCATTACTGACTTAGATAATTAATTTTTGAAGGAAATACATTTTAAACACTAGAAGAATGCAATATGCACCTTAGACTACTTTAAATTAAGATTTCAAGAAACGTTATAATGCATTTGAATGAGCAACTTTTGAGCAACATTTGAATGAGCAACTTTTGCTGTGAAATGCACAGTTGCACACTGTCACAATACTGTGGTAAAAAACCGCAATATTCAGATTACAGTGTAAAAAATAAAAGAAATTGATGTACGCCAGTATCAAATGAAAACATATGATAAGTATATACTTCGTACAAAAATAATAGAAAGGCCAATGCAGGCAATGCATGCAAGCACCAGAAAAAATTGCATAACAAATTATACCCATGGTAAAAACTAGTACAAAACAAAATTTTGCCAACTTATTTATAGAAAATACACTTAATCAAGTGGATTTAAAGTACATTAAGTACCTTTGGAAGAAAATATTAACACTATGATTTCACAAATACCGATACCAACAAGTGATGAGAGCCTCCAACAAAATCAAGTGCTTTTGCAATTTAAGTAGATCACGGAATATCCAGCTGAAACTTCGTCAGTAATTATATTTCTTTAACAAATCGTCTAATTCTTTTGCCTTAACCTGAATAAACAAGTGCAAATCATTATGTCTTATTAGTTTTGGTTGAAAACCTAATTAATTGCAATAACTGATATCAATTGTATAAAAGCTTAAAAGTTTCACCATTACGTCCCAATATACACTAACAGTAAAATCGTAAGCATGCGAATGCATCCTTAGTTTATTATACAAAAAAAGATGAATATGCCAAGCTAACCATCTCAACAGTGTATAAGCTGCCAGTTAGATGGTTAAAATAAACAAAAGATGCACTCACGATTTTAGGCCCAGTGTAGACCTGGCATAAGGCTTGGTCTACACCTGGCCATACACTTGAAGTGCACCACTGAAAGTTGGTTGGTAAAAACAAAAGATAGTTATACTGCGGTAATATGCTTATGAGTTTATGACTAAAACAGATAAATCTGGCACAAGGACGAATGATCTGAATTAAATTGATAGGACTGCAGTGTGTACTGTGCACAAGGGATCACGTCTTTTTGGCACGACCATTTTTGCGCAGACCTTTTCCGTGCCGCCTATTTTGTTACCAATCCTTTTGGGCACACGTCATTTCGTAGCCAATTCGGTGCTCTTTGACAGTTCAGTTATTTAGGGTTAGGGGTAGAGTTTGGGTTAGTCAAAAAGCACCGAATTGATGCCGAAAAATCGTGGACCCTGTGCATAATTTGCTGTTTGAAAAATATTGCCCATAAGTACAGTAACAGGAAGAGCTTTGTTTCAGTGCTTTGGTTAGCCAATCTTACAGCGAACTTTCATCCAATCGAACTTTAATTTTCATTCAGAATTATCAGCATAAAAAATGTCTTGAGTTTAAAATATCTTTTTCCTATATTTCATAATAATGGTTGCTTATTTCATAATTTCAAATAATTTCTGAGCTTATCGTTTTTCGTAAGGTATATTGACTAAAATGATTAGCAATTCACAAAAAAATTTGTTCAATGACCATCATAATCTTAAGCAAAACTTTTTCTAGGTTTCCAATTCTGGTTATAAAATTAAACAGTACAAAATATAATGATCCAAAGCAGCAACTCAAAAAGTAATTTTCAAAATCACTGCAATGAAGCAAGTCCAATACTTCATCTCAACAAGTTATTGTAAACCATTAGCCACAAACATGTGGAATAAACCTACCTTGCGATGCTGTGATCGCAATGATCGATTTGACTTTGCTGATCTGCCAGATTGAGCTGATTTATTGCTGTTTCTTGAAGAAGCTCTTTTCAGTAGATTTTGAGAAATTGATCTACAATACATTTAACTTAATAGAAACTGTATAACAGTAGATTACTCTGTGGTAATCTACTGTGATACCAGTATTTGCTCCAACTCTTCGCTTTCGAGCACTCCGAAACCCTGATATCAACCACAGACAAATAGAAACTATGCATAGATGATAAAGATATAAAAAAAGCATATTGATGAACTTACAGTCAAATCTAACATACAGTAACCATAAACTCAACATGAATGATGAAAATGCAAGCAATTCCAATCATATCACCAGCATTTATTAAAAACTTAAACTTAAATTTCTGAAGCCAAGCTTTTACATGTAAAATCATAACCAGATAGAGTTCTTTTACACATTCATTAGGTCATTAACTTTTATCCATTCACGTGGTTTTCTCTTTTTTCATAATGTAGTGCTAAAGACCAATATGTTCGGTACATACAAACAAAACCATTTTAATAAATTTGCTAGCCTTTAAATTGATACACCAGCACAAGTATCTCGTGTATATAAATTCTGTAAAAATAGTTATGGGATGTAAAGTTTTAGTTATAATATAAAAAAATCATAACAATTGGAAGATACCCAAAATGGTTTAAACAAAATGTAGCACTGTACCGATAACTAAAGTCAAGTATAGTAGCCTACCTATGCAAATTCTTATTTGATTGATTTGAATGATTAATAATCCAAGGATGTCTTAAAGCATGCTCCGTGGGCATTCGTTTTTCAGGAGTTGTAGTGAGTAGTGAATGAACAAAATCTTTTGCAACTTCTGAAACTTGAGGCCAGGGCTGAAATTAAAACACATTACAAATTAGCATCAGAGCAATATCAGTAAAAATCATACAGCAATGAAAAAACCGTAACTGTTGGAAACAGACTTGATATTAAGTCATACAAGCAAGCAACCTAGTCTTAGCAGGTACATAGTACCACCAATTCTAAGCAGAATTGTCTGCTAGAGCCCAAATTGCTTCCTATCCTGAAACCTTCAGCTATCTGCAATTCTGCGTGCTCAAAGTTATGCATAAGTTGAACATCTTGCATAAAGCATGCACTTTTTAACTCAATGATCAACAAATGCACTAATTTACAAGTGTGCCAACAAGTTTACATTAACGATGTAATTTATGCTCTTTGCTTTAAATCAGGTCAACATACTGATTGCCAAGCATGCAAAAAACCACTGTAGATCTGAGTTGCCACTGAAAACTTGAAACATACCTAATTTCCTATCCATAAAAATACAATTTAATGCCAGGTTTTTCGATTAGCATACTCAAGCAAGACACCCTTTATTCCAACATGACTAAATATAGTTACACACACTCATCACTAGTTTCATTTCTGAAAAATTTACCATCTGAAAAGCAACAAAAAACACGAAGTTGGTAACTTACATCACCATTGAAATTATAATCCCCATTTATAATTGTTCGATAGAGTCGTGTTTTGTTTTCATCATCAAAAGGCATCATACCACTCAACAATATAAAAGCTATTACTCCAATAGCCCAGTCATCAACAGCGCTAGTGTAGGGTCGTCGTAGCAACACCTAAAAACCAGCATGCAACGAGATTTTTTTGTTTTCTCCGCAGTGCAATGCCTATAAATTCGGTTTTAGTGAATATGCTACCAGTATCAAAAGTTTGCTCCTGAAAGTGTTCGGTCTTGAGTATGGTAGAGAAAGTATGAGATATCACATACAAAATAACTTACAATAATTAAATTTCTACTAGTCAAGAGATTTACATTAAAATGAAATTGTTTATAAAGTCATACAGATATCGATACTTAAATCTTTCCAAGTACAAACCTATTTTCTGGTACAAGCCTCCATGGCATATCAAGCAGTACTGGCTGGAGATTCAATTTGCTCATTTACTCTTTAATCTTTTTACATCTAAATGATAAATCCACTAATATTTAGGTCAACAATGATTACTAAATTAGCTAAAAAATCAAATAAAGGATCATTTTGTTTGCTTGTAGATTTTCAGTTTTAGAGACATATTTATTTTTCACAAAGCGGAGTCATTTATCACATAGTTTTGCATTGCATAGGTTTCATAACAATAAATTTATTTGATGATATTTTGTTTCAAAACCAGACCTGAGATAAGGCAAAAAAATGTGCTAAGTACATACCTCTTATCTAAACAAAGAAATTTACTGAGTTTCACGATCATCTCATCCTGATGAAATTTACAGAAATGTATAAAACAACTAACAGTTTAAAAACATCTGGTCTCGAACAATTTTACCTCAGGTGCAATGTATTCCGGCGTACCACAGGCAGTTTTCATCGTAGCATCAGTTCCTGAAGGTTGCATTGATGCTAGACCAAAATCAGTCAACAAAAGTTTTGAATCATTTCCAGGATGATAATACAAAAGGTTTTCTGGCTTCAAATCCCTGTGGGTAATGCCAAGCTTGTGCAAATAATGCACTGCTTGTAATATCATCTGTAAAACTTTGACAGCATCTCTCTCCGAAAAACTTCCGCGAGCAATGATTCTATCAAAAAGTTCACCTCCGGTGGCTAATTCCATAACCATGTAATACTTGTCTGTAGTCTAAATATGACATTATGATTACATGGAATATCTATTACGATTATATGGAACATTATTATTATATTGAGTTTTACAGTATAAATTGAGCACTAAGGATACAATAATACACTGGCCATGAGCAGTTTTTAATGCCTCGTTATCAGTGAACTTAACACTGATTTGCTCTTCTAATTGCCCTGTAAAAGTTTGAGCTTATTGTTTGCAAACAGATTACCTTATTCTTTTCATAGATATTGTTACACCACTTTACAACAAATGGTTGAAAAAAATTAATGGTTATTTAGATCATTGATTTTTAATTTTCATGCGAAACGTTATCTTGCATGTTTTCAGTGCAGTTAATTCTGGTCTGCATGTTATGTTACAATCCACGATTCATGCAATAAGCTGAGCTTGTTAAATCGTAATTCCTTAAATGCTATCAATCTCATCTTACCCCTCTACAAAAACCCCCATTCAGTATATACTGTACAAACAAGTTGAAGTTTGAATAGCAGCAATTTTGTCTCAATCTTTTGCAAATACCAGACATTATATTGATATAACTGCTTGGCTTTGCTACGCCAAAATTAGTTTTGTTACCGATACCATATTTTTCAGACCATAAGGTGCACTTAAACTACCCAGAATCTTTTAGAAATAGAAGGTGCGCCTTATGAATGGGTACTCTCTTTCTCTTCATGGTTTAATTCAGAGTTATAAGAGCTTTCTTACAGTTTTTTAGGCTTTATAAAAATAGGATTTTATTTAGTGCTCATTATAGCCTGAAAAATCCTTAGTAAGCAGACACAAAAAAAATGTTTTGACAAGTCTGCTGGTTAAGAAAAGTAGTTGAATTTTCTGCACATGAGCAATGAGAATGTCAAAAATCACTTTAGCTTCCGCTGACAATAATGCTGGTGTGCTGATAAAAATCAGTTTAGAGATTAAACCAGACAACTAAATCTAGACAGGATGCAACATGTAGTAAAAAACATTTCTTTGGTCTTAGCTCTGGTAGTATAAAGTGTAACAGTAAACAAAATCATGCATATCAATGGCTTTATCTCAATGTAACTCTGTCGCATATGTTTACAAAAATGTTCAAAAGCAAAATCAAACAATTAGCTAACCTCAAATACTTCAATGAGTTGAACAATGTATTCATGGCGAACCCTGCGCAATACCCGCAGCTCTGAGTTGCACACATCGCGTCCTTCCTTTTCTTTAACCTAAAAATTACAAAACAAGTTACCAATAAACTTTTCTAAAAAAAAAAAGGTATGGAGCCAAGATAAAATGAAACATTCTTTTTAATACCAGATGTTTCAACTTAAATTTAAGTCATTTTCGTTCTTTCTATTACAATAAGATAGAAAATAATTACAGAATTCTATTTGAATAAGATCGAAAACTGCTGTTTTCAAAAAAATTGAAATTCATTATTTTCAATTTTATTTAAATAAAATGCTACTTGTCAAAGTTGTTAATTGATGAAACATTCAAACCATCGATTATTTGCATAATATTCATCACCAAAGCTAAAGAAAAATAAGTGAGGTGAATGACAAGTAACAGCTTGATACCAAAACACTTGACAATCTCGTTGCTGTTTCCTCAGCCAAAGTAAACAAGGAAAAAGGAGCAAACAAACAACAATTTTTTTTTAATTGTCAATACATACTTCAATCATTTTTATTGCATAAGGTTGCTTGGTGCCTTTTCTTTCAACTCGAACAACTTTGCTGAAAGTTCCTCTGCCAATCAAAGCTTGGACATCATACTTGGCTACAACCCTTGGATCAAACTTGGTACGATATTTCACCACTTGCCTATAACAAGCAACGCAAGTTAACATAATATAAAGAACATAAGCTAACTTTTACTTGGCACTGCCTCAAAAATACACACAGCTTTGACATTTCTAACAAGAAGAAAAGAGCTGTTAAAATCATTTATTGCTGATAGTCCAACATCAGAATTTTCCAAATTAGGCACCATCAATAATATTGCAAAATAAACCAGGTTAAGTGTTATACAGTAGTGTGCGAATCAATTGGGACAAAACAAAAAGTGTCGTAAAATTAGGAAAATTCTCAAAAACGCGTCTTTAATCCAAATTATATGAACTCTAGCACGTTCAATGGTTGATATATCCTCCTTTTGTCTTTATGAGCATTGAAAATCGTGTTGGCATGAAATCAACTACGGTTGAGCAAATATCTTTAATTTCTTCATCGTGGTACCAAATTCGTATTTTGGCTTCTATGAGTTTGGTTTTAGTTGTGCAGTCACATGTTTAAAGACACCTTTTTATGAGAGCCCACAAGTTTTCGATGGGGTTTAGTTATGGGCAGTTGCCACACCAGTCTAGCAAAGTTAATTTCAATTTTCAAAAAAATGTTTGCATTTTTTTGAAGTATGGCATGGTGCATTGTCCTGCTGAAAAATACCATTGCCATCTGAGAATGATTTTTGCATTGTTGAAACCAAGTCTTTTTCCAAAATTTCCTGGTATTTAGTTGATTTATCATTCCTTCGCTTGCGCATAATCTTCCAGTATCATTATGAGTGAAGCAACCCCAAAACATTTTATTTGGGGGGTGTTTTGGGTAGAGCTCGACCAATATCACTTTTTCAGGCCGATATCGATATTTTGGAATTTTTTAGGCCGATACCGATATTGATAACCGATATATTAACTAATTAGCTACGAAACTTTGTCACTATTTTTCAACTAACTTCAACTAACAAAGTCACACTCCAGTATTATTCATCAAAAAAACAAACAAAAAATACAATGATTTGGCAATCCATTGTCAAGAGCAGTTGCGCTTGCTCTCAAAAATAAAGTTTAAGGTAATTGTTCTAAGCCGATATTTTAGCGGTGGTGAACACCGATACGATATATCGGCTTGACCCTGATATCGGCCGATATATATCGGCTGACCGATATATCGGTCGAGGTCTAGTTTCAGGGCCTGTAGAACATAAAAGGTATTGAGGGGTTCTCCAACACTTCGTCTTACATATTGAGATTTGCGTCCATGCACTTCAAAATGGTTCTCATCTGAAAAACAACTTTTCTCCATTCCTCTCTTCCCTTTTACTGTATTTTTTACCCCATTTTGGGCGTTTTTTTTTTCATAGCAACTGTTAGTAATTGCTTCTTGCAGGGACTTCTGGCTTTTCTTCCAGCTTCAAGAAGTCGCTTTCTAACGGTTGATGAATCCATGTTGACTCCTGCAGTTGCTAAATCTCTTTGAAGGTCCTTACTAGTTTTTCTAAGGTCTTTAAAAGTATTTTGCAATATCCTTTTGTCATCACGAGTGGTCATTTTACGCTTTCTTTCACACTGACCCCGCCTTTTAGTTGTGGTGACATCACCACTAGTACCCATCACTTAAAAAATTCGCCCCACATTTGATTTTGACACATTCAGCTTCTCTCCTATTTTTCTTATGGTCATATTTGAGTGTTGTCGTAGAGTAACAATTTGTGCCCTCTTTCTTGGAGTGATACCCATTTTATTGCAAGCAGGCAGCTAGTAATATGCAAAAATCAAAATAAAATTTTTGGCCACAAATAAGTTCACTCTATAATTTAATATAAAAAATCTGTAAATCTGAAAAAATGGAGCATAAAAGCAGTTAATAGTGGTTCATGTTCTTCACTTAGCTTATTAATTATCATTACAATACTGTCTATCATACATTCTCTATACTAATCTAAGCAACATTCAAAAAATACAAAAATAAAGTTTTGTCCCAATTAATTCGCACACTACTGTATTAACCTCTTCTTTCTGATGATCACTTATCACAGCATATGACTATATGCAAGATAATTATACATCCTTAAGGATACAGAACAGCATTTGATATTATGACCTGACCAATTTCATGTAAGACAACTTAGTTAAAAAATTTTCACAAGTGAGAAGATAAATTATTTTGATGCCGAAATTGATTACGTCTTGCAGTTTGTATTTCAGATTTAACATTGTTTCCCTTGAACCTTCCATAGGGCTATATTGAGCAAAACTTTTACGTAGAAACAGAATTTAAAAAATGATTTCTACAACACTATAAAGTTGTAAACATCGAAATTCAGTTGCTCAAACCTGCTTTTAAGTTTCAAGTTAGAACCAATTTTATAGGAGAATAACATGGTGACAGAAATTCAATCAATTGCTTGGTTGAAAATTGTCTTTTGTAATCGATCAAGTTCACATTTGCATCCCGTAAGTGTGCAAGTGAGCATGGTAGTTTCAATTGCACAGAAAGTGAGTTTTTCTAAAACTTGAAAGTGAAAAAGGCAATTTTTGTCATCTGTCAACACTACAAGAATAAAACAGTGCAGCCCATTAGCTATGATCACCGAAATCTGATCATTTTGTTTCCTGAAACCTGATTTCAATTTCAGTCTTCTAATAATTTTGTCACATCTCATCAGTTATTAAGTGGAACAATGTACCACACTTTGATTTTCGCCACAAAATACATACCGGTACAGTGGATATTGATACATCTTCAAAGGTACAAATTTTGCTTAGCCGCCAGCAGTTACTCATTTTTAATTATCTTTTTACTCAAAAACATTACAATCTTTACTTGCTGTTTGATTGTTTAATTTTTCCATCTTCTTTGCCTTCCAATTTTTCCACAGTAATTGAATTTTTCTTCACATATACTTCTTTTTGAGCATTTCTTTTCTCTGCAATAAGAAAGCAAACTACTATAGTGACATAATTTACGGCTATTTTATTTACACGTTTATTCCACTTTAAGGTACGGTAATTTTCATTTATTTATTTAAGCTCTTTCGCATTCTTGCACACCAATGCAAAATAGCTCAATTAACATGACATCAGTAGGCTAAGTTGTACTGTATGTAACAATAGAATTTGAATTCAAGTAATAAACTATCAAAAACTCATTTGTTCAAATAACTCCAAAATTGAACAAAATCATAAAAATAAAACTCAAAAATTGAACAAAGTCATCAAAAAAATCTAACTTGTGGCCAGGGATCCTACTAAAACATATCAGCTATAGGAGCATAAGGACTGCAAGAATCCTGGCCCTAAACCTAACCCAAATTCTAATCCTTGTGGTGCGGTATATTTGAGTTGTAACAGTTGCTAGTAATCGTATCACAGTGATTACATGATCCATGGCATTTTGCTTGGATGAAAATAAGA
The DNA here is from genome assembly GCA_963965965.1 of Trididemnum nubilum. Lineage (NCBI taxonomy): Eukaryota > Metazoa > Chordata > Ascidiacea > Aplousobranchia > Didemnidae > Trididemnum > Trididemnum nubilum. The sequence continues at coordinate 29,259,952 of OZ014473.1, read as the reverse complement.
TATGCTTGTCTTGCAACTGTCTTCATACTATAGTGTAGGCCTAATTAAAATTAAACCATTGACTAAAAAGGGCAGTCACAACGCATTAAAAAAGCAAAATATTCTTTCTTAAAGCTGTCTTGCCCTAATCCTTACTTTGTGGCAAAAGCACTGTGATGAAATCACTTTGTGACGAGATCACTGGTGGGTCATTCTATTATAATACAGGCAAAATTTAAAAATTTTGTAACCCACCCTCTTAGAATTTTTTTGTTTTTAAATATGTTGCAGTCCTAAGTGAGAGATGAAGATTGGTGTTGGTTTCATCAAAATCCATCAAGCGGTTTATGAGATATCAGCGTTAACATTTTTGCCACTAGAAGCGCTAATTTTTATTTTGAAAACTAAAAAAGTGGTTAAAATCATTATTTTTGGGCTATATCGACAAACAAAATATGCATTCTTATGGTTTTGGGGACAAGGAATTGATATTTTCACTCAAAATGGTGAAAAAACCAAAGAAAATCCCTCTAATTAGAGACTGAAATTTTTGGGGGTCCTCCACTTTGATGCCTTGTATCTAAAATCTGCAAAAAAATTTTTCTCCCAACCAATGTCAAAAGACTAAGAAAAGCTAACTGCTTCATGTGGATAAATAAAATTAAAGGTGTTCTGTTGCATATTTTTTTAAGTAACATATGTAGATACGTAATATTTTAGTTTTGCAAAAAAATTTCATGTTAGCAATTAGTGTTTGTTTAATGAGTAGTCAGTGGTGGGCAGTAACTAGTTACAATTGTAACTAGTTACTTTTTTAGTAACTGTAACTTTATTACTTTTTTTCAGGTGTAACAATATTTGTAACTAGTTACAAGTTTAGAGCCCTAAAAAAAGTTACAGTTACTGTTTGTACTACATGCTTTGAAGCAAATTACAGATTTTTTATGAATTCCATTCAAAATAATTGTATTACACTGGCAACACAGGACGCACAGTCGCATGTCTGATCAACCATAACCTTTTATCCATACTTTCTTCACTGTGTTCACTGGACTATACCTGTGATTGCTGGTTAAAGTGAAGGCAGTGATAGTTTTCCAACTTCGCTTTCTGGTGATTAAAACTGTTTGGGGATTCAGTGCTGAGTATGCCTACTGCACAGCTGTACGTGTACTAGCAATCAGTGTTAGTTTGCAATTTCAATATAATACTACCCTACCATCTAGTGCAGCAGTGGAGAGACTATTTAGTTTGAGTAAAGATATCTTAAAACCAAAACACGGTGGGCTCAGTGACGAACACTTTAAAATGTTAGCCTTTTTGAAATGCAATTAACTGATTTTTGTTTTCAAACTTTTTGTAACTACAGTGCATATTTTTAGATCTAGCTAGCCCTTTTTTCTTTGCATTCTTACACAATTGCGACTTTGAAAGTTGATGCATGAAATTTAACGCTTTGACAAAACTAAATTTTGTGACTAAGAAACATCCTTGGTTTGGTCTTAACAGTGGTGTAAAAAGTACTTAAAAATGGTACTCAAGTAAAAGTTTCGTTACTGACAAAAAAACTACTTGAAGTAAAGTACAAAGTACTGATCAAAAAAAGTACTTGAGTAAAAGTAAAAAAGTAGTCATTTTAAAACTACTCAAGTAGAAGTATTTTTGAAAGTATTCACGCAAAATAAACAAACAATTCAATTGACATATGACCACTGGTCGACTACCTTCACATCACTGCCACATACGCTTGATTTTCTAACCTCTCACGATCTTAAGAAATCATGAAATATTAGTTGAGCAGATTTTTTGTTACTATATTCAAGGAATCAATTCTTAAAAAATTTGCTCAAATACTCATTCACTGCCATTGTTAAATTTTAATGCTAAAAAGTAAAGATCAAATTACTAAATTTATATGCTAAAAATCCTTGCCCTCGAAGCCTCAAGTCCTCGAAAAATGTCCTGTCCTTGGCTCGAGGATAACAGTGTTTTTTAATTGTTAAAATTTTGTAGTTCGCCAGAAAAAAATTTTGAAGACCATTTTTTCTGGAGATTGCCTAAATTTGGACTGTAAAACTGACTCAATCTGCGTGGAAACCGATCAAAATCTGGGATAAGATCGTTAGATGTTGTTTCCAGCCTCTGAATTAGCCCCCCCCCCCCATAGCAAATTCCTGGCTATGCGCCTGCCAGGATCTCATGTCTCCACTTATTAATAAATTTCTGCAATTGCCTAATCGTCCAGTCCTACAGAACAGCAAAACGCAAGTGGTCCTTTTATCCTAATTACGAACAGCTCGATTGTAAAGGCACCCTAACCTACTAGGAACTCTACTCATGACTACAGGAAAACTGTAGATTCGTTTGCAATTTACTGGTGTTAAAATGGTTGGGTTAACTTATGGTGTTGCAGGCTAACTATTCGGTAGAGACTTGGTTCCTAGTCCTGATTAAGAAGTCGATGTAAGCAAACACAAATCTTATCCTACTGTTTATCGCTTGTGTCACGTCCAACAGCTTATCGGTACCTAATTAGAAAAAAATGCAATTGTTTTCAAAAGCACATGACCGCAGTCAAGCATAGAATATAAAGAAAGAAAGGACCAAGGGAAAATAACCTGACTGCGCGTTTTCGAATGATTGACTGCAAATGCCCTCAGTCAAAGTGCAGTCAACACTGCGGCTCAAAGTTTAAAACTACTTTGTACTTTTATCAAATAAAAAGTACTTAAGTAGCGTTACTTCAGACAAAAAGTACTTAAGTAAAAGTAAAAGTAGTCAAAAAAAAACTACTCAAAAAAGTACTCGTTACCGAAAAAAACTACTTAAGTAATCTACTCAAGTAAAAGTATTTCGTTACTTTACACCACTGGGTCTTAATATACTTTTGAGAGAAACAGACGTAATCTGGCAAGTGCCAACAGGCCTGTTTTTAGTCCAAATTTTTAATCACTAAAAGTAACTTGTAACTGTAAGTAGTTACTTTTTCAAATTTGTAACTGTAACTTAGTTACTTTTTTTGCCAAGTATATAACTTGTAACTAGTCACTTTTAGAAAGTAACCACTGTGAGTAGTTATGCCATAGCTGAAGCAGTTTTTGATATAACACGCAGAGATTGAAGCATTGTGAGTTTTATTTTGTGATTTTAAGGGTTGACAGTCGATACTGATTCCCAATTATACTTAGGCTACTATCTAAAGAATATAAGCACATTAATGTCATATACTGGAACTTAAAGCAACATTACCATTAGCACACAACGATCAGCATATGGAATGTCATTTCAACGCAATGCAATTTATCCATAATCAGTAGTTATTTGATGGATCACCGAAAAGCATATCATAGACTTTTGTAGTAAAGTTCATGCTTTAAAATAATTGTCACTGCACCATAACGTTCTGGATTCGACTCTAGTTTTATCAGAAGCAATGCTAGAATTAGACTGAAGAGGTATGCAGAATTTGAAGTCCTGCAACTTTAACTGCTAAATAAAGTTTTGTGGAACTAAGTGATTGAATGGTAGATAGCCTATGCATGCTTTTACCAACATCCAAGCCCAGTCACTGCTATGGTTGTGGAATAATGTACAGTAATAGAATATTCAAGATATACAAGAAAACTTAAGTTTTTGAACTAGATCAAACATTAAGACTTACAAAATATCATAAAATAAAAACGCAACCTAAATTTGTGATTGCCACATGCAAAATTCCTTTCATATATGACATTAAAGGTGACCAATAACCATGAAACATTTAAAATAAACATCTGGATAAAACAACAAACCTAAAAAAATTGTTTTGGACCAGAGGTTCCCATGGGAGATTTATATTGTGATGTACATAAAAAAACACAAAACATTCCAGAGCATTATGTCATCAAAACCTCACTTTGGCTCTAATTCGGGATTGTTTTGGCATACTTTAGCCATGATATGCTTCTTAGCTCATGTCAAATCAATGCATATAATTAATGTTATATACAACATTAGCAAATACTCATCAACAGATTTGGATGAGTTAACAATGAAGATGGTTAACAGTCTATTCAATACCATGTTTTTTGCCATAATCAGATTTTATTTTTACTTGTCTGCATTCTGCAAGTCAGTAAAAAAATTGAAGACCACTGTCATTGGCAATTACAGATCTATCTTTGACAAAAATTTAAACTCCTCATCAGTGATTTGATAAACACGAGATCTGCTGATGTTCGGGGTAGAAATTTGTGATAAAACATAAGCTTTCGGGACGTGTAAAATGTCATCATGCTTTGGCCAGTAAAAAGTTTGCCATAGCCCACTTGGGTGCATGAACTTCACTAACAGTTCATCTTCCGGTGCTGCTTCTAAAATGATGCCAATCCACCAAGAATTATCATATTTTACAGCAATATAATCACCAACATTGACCATTATATTTCGCTGCTGACTATCAAAAAACTTGTAGCAACCGGCATACCAATCATCCTCTGCTGTGATATTAAACTTGATGTTTACAATCGCTTCTGAAGAAAAAACATGGTAGTTTCTGGTGCTTGGTATGGTGTGACCTTGAACATATCTTTCAGTTAAGACTTGGCAAACTTTAGAAATATTTTTTTTGGATAAAAAGTAGAAGAAAATGTTAGGCATAGCTGTTTTGCAAAAATTAAAAGCATTTTTTGCTGTTAGAATTTGGTTTTGATATGGTTGAGCCAAACTTCGATGGACTGATTTTCTTTTAATTGCACCACCAAGCCCATCACATGACGACTTCCCATGGCTTGTAGCAAAGAAATTCCAATTTGCTGAAAGCCCAAAATCTGTTCTATGATAAGTTAAATTCAATAGGTTTTTGAAGTTTTTGTATTGTCCAGCGCAAACGTCTAAAAAGTACTCAATGTGTTCAATGTGTGGATAATTTTGTTCAAGATAGCTAACAAGTTTCTGTGACTGATCTTCTGCTAATAAAAAGCTTTAGATTTAACTTCAAAATTTATGCTTATTGTCAGTTTAATATTTGCTCTGTCTGTTGGCTTTAATGCGTTAACCATGCAACAAAGTAAATTCTCCCCTCAAAAAGGCCAATCGTAACAAGATTAAGCTGATAAAACTTTATTCTAGAACATTCACTATGACATCACTTTGTATTGTTTTACAATGACTTTATTTTAGAACATTCACTATGACATCACTTTGTATTTTTTCACAATGATATGTTTAAATATTTTTGAGAAAAAAATTTCTCATTTTTGACTGAATTTAACCGTCAATTACTGAAGTATGCAACAGAACACCTTTAATTTTATTATTCCACATGAAGCAGTTAGCTTTTCTTAGTCTTTTGACATTGGTTGGGAGAAAAAATTTTTTTGCAGATTTTAGATACGAGGCGTTAAAGTGGAGGACCCCCAAAAATTTCAGTCTCTAATTAGAGGGATTTTCTTTGGTTTTTTCACCATTTTGAGTGAAAATATGAATTCCTTGTCCAAAAAACCATAAGAATGCATATTTTGTTTGTCGATGTAGCCCAAAAATAATGATTTTAACCACTTTTTTAGTTTTCAAAATAAAAATTAGCGCCTCTAGTGGCAAAAATGTTAACGCTGATATCTCGTAAACCGCTTGATGGATTTTGATGAAACCAACATTAATCTTCATCTCTTACTTAGGACTGCAACATATTTAAAAACAAAAAAATTCTAAGAGGGTGGGTTACATTGATTGCCTGTATTATAATAGAATGACCCTGGTAGAGAGAGTGAGACATTTATTTTGCCACAAAAGTGTAACTTTGAGGAATCAATTTACTACCAATAACAAATGAACAAAAATAAATACCTAGCAACCAGAAGTCTGGGAGGGACTTTTCAGTTGGCAACCCCACAAATCTAACCCAAACCTTAACTTTGCTTTGCTGATAAGAATCGGCTTAGTAGTTACACACCTTAGTTCAGAAATTAACAAAGCTTTAATTCAACCATATTGGCAAATCAATTTGAAACGAAAAGCTACTGCAAAACAATATATTTTTAATAAGAACCACATCATATGAATACAAGGTGTGTTTGAAAAGTAATGGGACTGTGCAGTGTGCACGCTGCACGAACAACTTTTATCACAGAGAAAAAAGCATTGCTTTCTATGATGTCACATTCAAAAACCAAATTTCAGCATTCTGCGACAATTACATTCTTTTTTGCATGTTTTTCTATCAGGGCACTTTCTTCGTGACAGTTTTGTGAAAATTTGATGAAATTAAGAATTTTTGACTTTTTTTTCTTTGGTGCTAAGGATGAGCGCCGAATAACGAATCAACCTGAAATATCTTGTCCGTCTAGGAAAAACTCCAACTGAAACACTAAAGTTGCTTCAAGAAGTCTATGGTGATGACACGATGTCAAGAACTTGTCTTTTCGAGTGGCACAGCAGGTTTAAAGAGGGAACAGAGGAAGTGGAAGATGATTACAGGAGTGGGAGGCCATCCACAAGCAGAACAGATGAAAATGTTGAGCATGTGAGACAAAAGGTGTGGAGCGATCGCCATCTTACTGTTAGAATGATAGCGGATGAGCTGGGTATGAATAGTGAGAGGGTATGGAGGATCATTACAGAAGATCTGGGGATCAGGAAGATCTGAGCAAAAACGGTACCAAAGTTGCTGAATGAAGGACAAAAGGAGCAGCGTGTGCAAGAGTGTCAAGACATTTTGGAGCAACTCGAAACTGAACCTAACTTGCTGAAAAGAGTTGCCACTGGCGAGGAGTCAAGGATCTTCGAGTACGATCCACTCACCAAACTGCAGAGCCTTGAATGGAAGAACGCATTGTCACCAAGACCCAAAAAGTCGAGGGTGTTCAAGTCCAAAACCAAGGTGATGCTGGTCGCTTTTTTTGATGTCCATGGAATTGTCCATGCAGAATTCTTGCCACAAGGCAAACTATTGATCAGCACGTCTACAAAAACATCTTGCGATGTCTGATGCGTTCAGTGAAGGAGAAAAGAAGAGAACTGTGGGAAACGAGGTCATGGCTACTTTATCATGACAATGCTCCAGCCAGGGGTGCACTCAGAAATTTTTAAAGGGAAGGTTTCAATTTTTCAAAAAGCAACCAGACTGAATTTTAGTTAATTTATTTTAATCATTAATCAAAATGTTTGGTATTACAGTCAAAGAAGGTTTCGTGGTAATAGTGGCATTTTGTTCCAACATTTGTTTATTCAAAAACCCTGTAATGACGATTTTCAAAGTGGTTGGTTGTGAAGTTGTGAAGTGAGAAAAAAACAGCCATTTTAACACCATTTGGATGACATTTTGATTGTTTTTGACATTCTGAACATAATGACATGTATGGGGGCCTGGGGGTGAAGCCCCCACCCACTGGGCAATTCCAGCAATTTTATTTGGAAAAAACAGCCATTTCAACGCCATTTGAATGACATTTTAAACGTTTTTGACATTTTGAACATGATGGCACATGTGGAGGTTTGGAGGTGAAGCCCCCAGCCACTTGGCAGTTCTTTTTCGAAAAACAATCATTTTCACGCTATTTGGAAGACATTTTGAACGTTTTTAGAGCAATTAAAAAATATGTTATATAAATTACTAAGATTTGGAAGAGTTTGAAAGAATTTGTTTTTGCTCAGTCCAATCAAACCCTGCATACTTACTGGTCAAGTCCAAAATACGTTTAAATGCTGAAAGATCACATGTTTCGCTTAAATCTTTTAAGTGAATACGTTTGTAAATTCAAAAATTTATTAGTGGTACAGAATTTCAAAACAGCTTTTAATAGCGTCAGAGCTATCATTTCCACTCTTTGAGAAATGGGTAGCTTAGAAAAAGACTGTTTTAGATCAAAGGTTTTTGCCCAGCTCTCTTCACAAATCTACGATGGAATAAAGAAAAGCTAAAATGCTAGTGGTTTAAGCTTATATAAAAATATTGATTACATTGAAATAGACAATGGGTTATTATTAAGATGTATGATGCAGCAAAAATCACCTAAAATACTAGAAACTTGATTAATGCGAAAATATAGAAAAAATCATTTGGAAATGATAGCTCTGTTGCTATTAAGCTGTTTTTAAATTTCTGAATACGTTTGCAGATTAAAAAACTCAAAGTTTGAATGCAATTTTGTAGCTGGTTTCATCTTCAAACAGTGGATTTGTTTGCCTTTTTTTTTGCAAAAGTGCATTTGGCGTAGTAGTTTTTTTTTTTACAGAAAGCCGACTTTTTTCACTAAATGGCCGTCTGTCTCTTTTTAATGTCAAGCTCTGTTCTGCTCAGAAGTTTATGATCAAGTGCAATATATCAATTATTCAATATCAATGGATATATCAAATACACATAATTTTGCAATGTTTCTGTCAGCAATATTGTAGGTGAAGCAAATGCAAAAATCTCAATTGGTAGATAAATATCGTGCAGAATCAAATTACGCACAGAACGACATCTTAAGTCAGGGGTGTGCAATCTTTTTTAATAGCGGGCTAAATAGCAATAAGCACAATACTGTGCGGGCCGCACCTTTAAATAATATAATATTTTATCAACTATTGATATTGCTAGCGATAAAAATAAAACTGCAATAATATCAAAAACAGTAATACCAGTATTATTGGAAAAAATTGTTTAGTTAAAAAACGAAAACAAAGTAATACGATTTAATTTCTGTGGAAACAATTCTTGAGAAACATGCTCCCGACTTTTTTTCTGAACCACTCTATTCAACTTTACTTTAATTGAGGCGCTGGCAACCGTAAGTCCATTTTCCAAGTGTTCGTCTGTCATTACTTGTCGGTAAGGAGATTTTGTAAACCCATTTTACAAAAAAAATTGTTTACACAAATCAGTTGAGCCAAAAAGTGCCATTTTAGAAGCCATAGATTTTCTTAAATTTGGAAACTTCTCTTGGTCAAGATATTTCCTGTAAAGTTTACCACGGTTCATTTACACACACTTGGGCTTCAGGTCAGTCAATACTCCGGCTTCGACAGGACGTAAATTGTCAATTGATAAAAGTAATTGGCTGTCTGACTTTCTTTTTGAGATTTCGAGTTAGCTTAGCTGACTTGCTATAAATAAAACCAGATGTTCTTATTCAATTCGAAAAATCATGTTTAATAATTCAGTTAAGAAAGTTCAGGACAAGAGCACTTGGGACATTGTTTCAAAATGAATAATGATGTAATGACAAGATGACAAATAATGGATCTGAGCCGTCGCGACGTGTTTTGTCCTTTCTCAAGGAGCTCATCAGGAGACAAAGGCCAATTTTGTTTTATTAGTCAAAGATAATCGGAATTGGAATCGGCCCCCCGGCCTTTATTGTTTCTAGGGTATATATCTTCCAGTGCAATATTGCGACTTAAAACTTTTTCACCCTCTACTTATCGACCAACGCTACACAGTAGGCTACTACTACTCAAAACCTTCAAAATTTACTACTGGTATAAAGCTACTGCTGAAGTCTACCACCTATAACCAAAAATCAAAATCTACAGGCTACCCACCGCTGACACTGCAGTCTGGTCTGCATCAAGTTCAATTTGAAATCAATTTAACAATTAATACCGAACAATAGCCCATTATTGTCAACAAATGCAAAATATTGCAAAACATTACGCACGGTGCTTTATGCAAAGGAAAATTTTAACAAGATACCCCAACGCTATTTTGATTAAAATGCTCACCAAATTAATGGTTTGAGCACTCTCGGTTAGGGAATCTCTTGACTATGACCCGTGTCTTAGCCACTCTTAAACTTTAAATTGTATTAAATTGTATTTCAGTTTTGCAATTAGCTCTCATCATCAGCAGAGTATGCTATAGGCAGTATAAAACTGCAAGAGATAATGCCAGCAGAATCTGTGTTGTCGAAACGTCAAGTCACTATGAAGAAAATTACTCAGGCTTTATTTCTCCTTCTTTAGTTATTTTCTTCCCATATTTATTGCATTCAGAACGCTTTATTTGTTCTTTCCATATTTTATCAAGCACCTCAAGAAACATGTGATGCCCTCGCGGGCCGAAATTTACTCAAAAACCGCAACCCTTCGCGGGCCGCAGAATTTCTGGACGTGGGCCGCATTTGGCCCGCGGGCCGCAGTTTGCACACCCCTGTCTTAAGTGATTAACAACAACTTAAGTGATTATCTAGTTGAATGTGAGTGTTACAAACTGTGTTGTACCAACAAAATTATGTTGCTTTTTGAGATCCAAAAGGGGGGTTTCAACCCATGAAACCTCCCCCCTGGGTGCGCCACTGGCTCCAGCTCATAATGCCTTGGGAATTCGGGAGTTTCTTGCCAAAAATAACATTGCTATACTGGAGCAACCACCCTACTATCCAGATCAGGCCCCTTGTGACTTCTTTTTGTTTTCCAAACTTAAGGAAGTCATCAAAGGAACTCGTTTTCAAGATTCAGAATCCATTGAAACAGCCGTGACGAGAGAGCTCCAAGCGATCTCGGAGGAACCCTCTAGGAGTGAATGGAAGAATGGCAGAGGAGATTGGAAAAGGGCATTTGAGCCCAAGGAGGTTACTTTAAAGGCGACATGTTGTAAAATTTACTAGTCAAATAAAATAAAACATTTATAGACCCAGTCCCATTACTTTTCAAACACACCTTGTATTTTTGCTGAGTCCCCAGATATCGCTTGCAATGTCATATTGTAGTTGTTGTTACGGCAACTTTCACATTACATAATTTTAGTTAACTTGTTTTTGTTTTCTCAAGAAATTTACCATGATATCATTTGTTTACTCCGAATTGCAGTTTTTGTTGGAAAATTCAGATACCCGCTGTTTATTACGTAGTGTTTTGTCCTTTAGGATGTGTCATAGTTTTCAATAAGTTAGGATTTTCATTTTACGTGTTTTTGGGTGCTTACGTATCACGATGCCGAGTTACGTGGTTTTGGTCGTTTTCTCCTTACTTTTCTGCGAACTTGGAAATTTACTAGGCGACTTGCCGCTGGGTTAGGTTATTTTGGGGCTTATTTACAGCGTTTGCTAACTTGTTTTTCCGGAAACCTTTCCGTTTCTCCTCTTGTACCTTCACGAAATTGACCACGTCCCTTTGGCCTATATATACGTCTGTGTGTTTCCTTTGGATGGAGTGTTGAACTGGAGTGTAGGACTGAAGTGTTGCATTATCGTTTGCCGTGACCCACAGTGTTGGTCTGCACGGCAGGTTGAGCTGATTTATGTTCTAGAATTGCTGCACTGGGCAGTCTTTTCCGAAGAAGTTAGGTGCTGTTCGATTCGCTGGGTATTGAAGAGCGGCTTCCAAGTCAAGAAGGACGAAGAGCGGCATCATGATGAGTTGTGAATTGGGTTGAAGAAGTCGATTGCGTCACACTCATTTGCGAAGACAGAAGGTTGGTTGTCCTGACGCTTTGGAACCAGCTAAGAATCGCTCACTGCTCTCTGCTACGTGAAGGAAGCGTAGTACGGTATCCCCGTTGTTGGATTGACGCCAGCTACCACTTTTCACTCAATCAAGGACTTTGGTTGATTCCCGTTTGTTCCATTGCCAAAGACAATTTGCTTTGATTAAATTTGTGACTTTTTTAATTTACTTTTTGCTGCTAACGATTTACCGAGCTGTTTTAAATTTTGACGTAATTCATTTGTTTTCTTAAACTTAATAGATTTCTTTGATTGATTTAACTTAGCTGTGCATCGTGTTTTCTTTGAGCAGAGCGCATTCTTAGACTTCAAATCGCAAGTGTAATTTGTCAGAGGAGGACAACCGTAAATTACGATGAAAGTTGTGCTTTCAATTTTTTTTTGGGGGGGGGTTAATAGCGCAATGTTATTCTTTTAACATAATTTTGTTTCATTTTAGATGTACTGTATATACTCGCCTATAGGTCGTGCCACCTTATAGGTCGCTCCATTAGTTTTGTGTTAAAAAAGTTTAATTTAGAGTTGACTCGCACATAAGTCGCACTAAAAATCTAGGGATTTAAAAATCCCTTTCCCTAGCTTTTTTGCACAGATAACTTCGAAAATTAAAATAAATTTTCGAAGTTATCTGTACGAAAATTAAAATAAACTTCGAAAATTAAAATAAATTAAAAACAAATAACTTCGAAATCAAACATTAAAATCGCAAAACCTTTTTTCTCAACAAAGCGGGAAAATCCAACGCACGCCGAGTGGTCGCATGTGCGTGTGCGCGCATGAAACTGTCTCGCATTGGTATGTGCGAGCACAAGTGCATGCATCCTTATTCCATAGAACCACAGTGGCAATAGCACATTTCCACTACAATTCATGTCTATAACGGCTTATTAGCCGGAAAATACGGTACTTGCAATAGCCGAAAACTTTCAATTTTGTTCCGACTTGGTGACGATTTGCACTTATGTCGAGCGGATTGGTCGCACCTATAAATATTTTTTTTAAATATAAGGAAAAAGTTGCGACCTATACGCGAGTATATACAGTAATATTGTCTAATGTCAACCATCTATCACAAATTACCAACTCCTTTTCCGTTTAAAATTGCAAAAACGCGCAATTTGCATTGTCTTCAATAAAGTCAATTGCAAAAGTTACTTTGACTTAGTGCAAAAATCCCATTCTGCAATTGTGGAATTACATTGCACTTCAACAGAATGAAAAAGTTTGTTGCAGAAGTTTCGCTGCACTTTAGAAAAAAAATTGTGCACCTTGCGTTGCACTTTTAGTGGTTTAAAAAAGTGTTGCACTTTTGATAAAATGCAAATAGGGTTTGATAAAACTGCTCTTTAATTAGGCTTGAAACTAGCTCAATTTTTAGCCTCATTTTAAACTAACTAGTCTAATAAAACTATTTTACTGAACGCTTACTCAGAATTTGTGCAATGAACTAAAATGATGTCAAAAGCATCTAGGGATAAGCACATTCTCAAAATTGTTCATGATGTACTTCAAGCTAAAAAGCACTCTCTTAACAAATACCTGAGTTGCATTTAACGATAAAACAACTTGGGTGAGTTTGACCCAGTCTTAATCTAAAATTTCAAACAAATTTTCCAGTGCTGAGGACTGAAGTTTGAGAAAGACGCGGCTTTCAAAATACTCACAGAAGTCAACATCTAACTTTGGCATGATTCCCCTAGTACACAGCTTGATGTAACACATTTCACAACTGAAGCAACTAAATAATTATGTCAGTGCTCCTACAAAGCGTTAATGGCGCAGTGTTCTCACTGAGCTGATTTTTCTCAGGGAATCAACAATTTGATAAATACAGGGTAAAAAAATTTTGGCATTATGACAAGCATAGCCTAAGACAAGTCAAAAACTTTGTGAAAGTATGACTTTTAGCATACTTAAATAAGGGATTGGTGCAAAATTTAGAATACGTAAACCAATTTTTACAGCTTTGGTAACTATTTTTTTGAAAAAATCTGGCCACTTGCCAATTAGCAAGAAATTAAGAGGGAACACTAATGTGGCATGCTGAATGATCATCCATCACCCAGTGTGTAAGTGTGTAATGTGAGTGTGTAAATTGAATGTGTGTGTCCATAGTGTGTAAACTGAAGCTAAGCCAACGCAAAACTTTAATGTTATTAGTATTACATGCCGCAATTGTTACATAACGAAACATTCTCAAACTTCAGTCTAGAGATGTTCATTTCCGAATTTGGAATCCATTGGAATCGTCCAAAATTATGGAATCGGAATAGCAAAAATCTGTAAGATGCGTTCTGTTGCGCTACTACCCCATTGTTTGGGTGTCAACGTCATTGATCGCGCATTGCTTGCTCAGTAACCAGCGCACACAGCAAACAGCCATTGCACACATGCTGTCCTACACATGCATTGTGCAACCACGAGTGATAGCAGGTGATTAATAGTACAACTGTACGGTGTATGCGCTCTTGTAAGCAATGCATGTCAATGCTTAATTGCTTATTCTTTTTAATCTCTTGTATTTCTCTTCTCGCTTGTTTTTATGGGAAAAAAGATTCAAAATTCATATGCTCTTCTTCTGGCAGCAATAGGCAAGAATATCTTTTTTTTATCACAAGAAAAAAGCAACAAATGGTGCACGACTCTTGACCATAACAATGCATTAATGTCACTAGGCCTATTGATACAGCCATTACTATTGCTACTTGGTGATAGCAATATTGCTGTCAATCAGCATAATTTTATTTGTCAGAAATTAAATGATTTTGATATTTTGCAATAGGATTCGATATTCTGGAAAGACTGCAGAATTAAAAAAAAGATTTGAAATTATTTTTGAATATGTAGATATTCTGGAATGAACATCCCTACTTCTGCCCATAAAGTACCCGATATTAAAACAGTTAACGTAACGAAACAGAAAAAACATCACCCAGTCAGAAATAATAACAAATGATGAAAAAAATCACAGATTTTTTTGTCTAATTCCATGATGCAACAATGGATGTGGATTTTTTTTCAACATTTCAATTTATTTTGGAAAAAAATTTTTCCAAAATGCGATTTTTTGGGGAAAAAAGCGTTTGGTGCAATGTGATTGCTATCACCACTACCACTAAGCAGCTATTGTTCAACTGCAACCTCTCTCAAATAATTGTGAACAAAAAAGCAAAAGCTATGCAACGTGATGTCAATGTGCTCTACATCATAAAACCTAGGACCAATCTCAGTTGACTTGAGTGCAAATAAAACTAAAACAGTTTAGATTTCATAGGCAGCTTGGCTATTTTGCAAAATGCTAAAGACAATGCCCAATGCTAATGCTAACCCTGCCTAGCCCTGCAAAAAAATCCCGAAACCTACCATTAACCAGGGCGACTTTGAAGGCTATACTAAAACAAACTTTATTATTAGTTACCGTAAATCTTCGAGTATAGTCCGCCCCTATGTATAGTCCGCAGGGCAAGTATAGGGGTTTTTTGGGGGGAAAAACCTAAACCTTATTTATGTTTTTTTCACCTCATGTATAGTACGCACTAGGGATTTTGACCTTAAAATTTACGGAAAAAAAATGCAGACTATACTCGAAGATTTACGGTAAATTCTTTTCCAGACCGTAAATGGTCTCCTGCTAGGTCAGTATTTAAATTTTGATAAACTTGTTTTCTTATTTGCTCGACTAGCGCAAGGTCACGTGAAAATGATGTCATTATTTCAACAAAATAATTTACGAAAATATTGCTTATGTTTAGATTTAAGCTATTGACCCAAGATCACTGAAACAAGCCAATTAGCAACAGACGAATGAAGGCTCGAATCCTCGTCGTTATGATCGAAAGTCTACCGATCTAATGACAGACCACTCGGCCACAAAGATATATATCGAAGCAAAATTATTTTACTTTTTTATCAATAAAAAAAAAAGAGTCTGTATCTGTCCAACTCCGCTAGATCAATCCTTGAAAATTTTTATTTTATTCACAGTCAAATTTAGAAACCCTTAACAGTTTGTTTCACCCTTTTAGGATCATCAGAAGAGAACTTCTAAACAACATATTATACAGATAAAAACAAATTGATCAGTTGCTCTCGAAACATAGATTACCGGTAGTTAGCGCCTCGTAACAAAATGATGCATCTGTCTGGCCTTGAAATATTTGTCAAGTATTCTACAGAATAGCTGTTATACAATTTTTGAGTTAAAAAGCAGACAACATTGTGTTTGCAAAATAATACTCATGATGGGTTTGTTGTCGGTTACGCTTCAAATTTAAGTGACTCATAATTGGGTAACTTCCATTAGATTACATTTGAAAGGTAGGGGGTAAACTGTTAAAGCACTAGAACAACTCATACAAAAACTTGAAATAGCACTGCCAGTGAGTATATAATTTGTCCGGAAAGGGGAGTTTCACAAGCACATAAGGATTGCTCTACATATTTTGGCAAAAAATTTGTTTTTCTGCCTGAAAAAATTTTGGAAGTAACTCAAAGTGCTTGTTAAGCAGTGCTTCTTGGTTTCGCTTTGATGATTTGCAGCTTTTCTGCCAAACAAAGGCTGCATATTTTTGCACCACAGTGGTATGGAGCAGCTACTTCAATGATGCTCCATTGCATTTGGTAGTCGTGACCTTTGTTTTTGTGCTCTCAAACTTGTTTTGATAGTTCAGTACTTTTCTCTATCAAGCGTCATCAAAGAAGCTGCTCCATACCACTGTGGTGCAAAAATATGCAGCCTTTGTTTGGCAGAAAAGCTGCAAATCATCAAAGCGAAACCACAAGCACTGCTTAACAAACACTTCGAGTTACTTTCAAACTGCAGGCAGAAAAACAAATTTCTGCGTAAATATGCCAAGCCTTACGCGCTTGCGAAACTCCCTTTCCAGACAAATTATATACTCACTGGCACTTGGCAGTGCTATTTCAAGTTTTTGTTTGAGTCGTTTTAGAGCTTTAACAGTTTAACTCCCTACCTTTCAAATTTAATCTCTAATGGAAGTTACCCAATTATGATTCACTTAAATTTGAAGTGTAATCGACGACAAACCCATCATGAGGATTATTATGCAAACACAATATTGTCTGCCTTTACACCAGGGGTCGAAATTAACTTTTTCAACAACTTGCCTGTCGGGCAAGTGATATCAAATGTCTACTTGCCCAAGAAGATTTCAACTTGCCTGAAAAAAAAAAAAGGTACCGTACAATAAGTTTTGAGGTTAACTTTGGAAAAACATTTGTAAAATGCACTTCTCGGCAAAAAGCACTGAATTTGCAAAATAAGCGTAGTCGCATATCTAACTTCGAGAATCAAGTTTTTGCGTGCGATGTTATGCCAGATGTTAATGTGACGTAGGGTAATAATTAACTTTTTCCAATTGAGCATTATGGAAAAATTGATTATTTAATTGTAATTATTTCAATTATTACATTAAGGGTTGTTGCAAGCACATTTTTAATCGCAAATATTTTGGAAACTATATACACTAGCTAGAAAGCAGAAACTATTGCAAAAGCTATAGGAGCTAAAGGATCTTCAAAAAAATCATAACAAAAAAATTGCAAAATTCTTGATGTCTTCCTGCATCGCAGGATAGTACTTGTGATATCTGAAACAGCGGTAAATGCGACAAGCGTGGGAAAGTTTTTTATAGAAAAAAAAGAATGTAGCATTTGGCTAAACGCGTCTGAGTATCAAAAAATCTGCGTGCGATTAAGAAGTGTTAATTGCGATTAATAATGTACGTACAAATAAATTAAACAAAGTGCTAATGGTGCAGGGTGATGATTACAAAGTGTTGAACTAAAATAAAGCAAGCAACAGTTTTCTCTACTTACAGTACATATTTTATGGCAGCAAAAGCGGAGCTAAATTGCATCTCGAAATAATCTTGTTTGATGTTGTTTAATACGCTCTATTTTGTTAGCTTGCCCGTCGAGCAAGTTAAACCGAAAAATAACTTGCCCGAAGTGATTTCAGCTTGCCTTGAGCAAGCAGGCAAGCATTAATTTCGAATCTTGCTTTAAACTCAATAACTGTATAACAGCTATTCTGTAGGTTAGTTGACAAATGTTTCAAGGCCAGGCAGATGCATCATTTTGTTGATGCATCATTTTGTCAAACAAGATTATTTCGAGAATATTTCGTTTTACCTTCTAAAGTGCACTCTTATTCTATTAGATTTGTTACTGGCGACAATTACTCTTTAACTCGCTTTAACAAATCAAACTCTTAACGTTCAATTTGCTATCAAGGACCTTAAATTTGGAACGAATTACCAGCTGATATCAAGAATATTCCTCAAAAAAACAAACACGTTTTCATCTAAAAAATTGAAGAATTTCTCCATTTAAATCAAAAATAACCAATCAAACATTTAAACACGTTTTTTAGTTTTGTTTTTTCTCGTCTTTTTTTTTATTTAAATTACATACAGCATGATTTACAGCTTATTCGTCTTTGCTACATGCATGTTGTACTTTTGTCATGTGTGTTGTGCTTTTGCCGTGTGTAATTGCTTCTTCACTGTATTTGTAAATCCAGTTGGAGTTTCATTTTTGTGTTTTTACAATTCCATGTCTATTAATTGATAAAATAGTGTAAAATTTTGGTTTACAACGTAGAGTACGGTAGTGAGAGGCTGCAGACTCGATGACCGCACTTATTCCATTGGAACTGAACTTGAGGTCATTTCGCTGCCTCTCACTGGAAAGACATGGCAATTTATTTTGTGTCTGAAAATTGATAAACTGAAGTATTGTCTTTTCAAACATAAATAAAATAAAAAATGAAAAAACGAGAAATGTTAATAACCGCTAACTACCGGTAACCTATGTTTCGAGAGCAACTAATCACTTTGTTTTTATATACCGGTATATAATATGATGTTTAGAAGTTCTCTTCTGATGATCCCGAATGGGTGAAAGATGTACTGTTAAGAATTTCTAAATTTGACTGTGCAGTGTGAACAGAATTATAATTGGCTCTGATCTCTGATCATTGAGCTCTCTTCAGTTGGAGATACCAAAAAAAAACAATTGATCCTTGAAATTGTTTCAGGAAGCCCTTTGATAAAACCATTCAAAGTCATCAAACTAAGGCGACTTTGAACCTTTATGTCTCATAAGTGAAGTTAAGTGCATGTTGGTTGGGGTTCAAAGTCGCCCCAAACGGCCTAACTGTCTTAACCTTCAAAGTTGCCCCAAATGGCACCTCGAATTTGAATGCTTTTCAAAAAAATTTTCTAGCTAATCATAGTAAAATATTTTTTTCGTTATGGCAGTCCCAGTTGCCTAATCCATAAGTTACATTTAGTCTATAAGCAGTTTTGTTGCTCAAACCTAGCAAAAGTGACAAGCAAAAATGGTTCTAAAGTCTTCAAAGTTGCCCCGGTTGACGGAACAGTACATTGTTTTAAGCTAATCTTAGCTATTGTTACAAGATAAAGCTACAGGTAAGTATAAATACTCACTTTGCATTTTGTTACTCCTAAATCACATGGTAACAGTTTTAGGCATAGAAGTCTGAAGAGATGTCATTAAGAATAGGCTAAGCTGTCTGCTTTGTTTTTTGGAGCCTTTGCATCTTGTGCATAAGCAAGCACTCTCACTCCTCCCATGTGTGCGGTGCACTCAATATGGGTTACGGCTAAATTTGGGAAACAGTTTAGATTGACAAGAAAGAGAGAACGCACAAGTGCTTAAACACGGGTCACAGAGCTTCCGAAAAAAAAAGCGACAGCTCATATTTAATGAAATCCGGCTAAAGTACTGTACCTGACGTAGCATTTTCCGGCAAAACTTTGCTGTTGCCACAACCCATATTTCAGCATTTCCTTTTTGTTCTGTTGAGATATTCAGTTGGCTTACTGTTGAGTTATTTTTTCACAGTAGCCTACCATACCTCTTTGTTGCAAACTTTACTAGTTCCAAGTTTACCGGTACTGTTCAAGGTACGGTACCGGTAGGTAATTACAATTTGTTGACTAGGCCTACAGACTTTGTACTAGCTTAAACTGGTGTAGCTGTAATTCCAGACTGCCAGACCCATAGACCTACCTTAATTAAAAGCTAGGTCAATTAACATAGGCATATAATTCTCGTAGCTTGATCTGTTGATTCTTGGTCTAAATTTAGTGAACATTTGTAATCTAACTTAATGTATCATCATGAAAGACCTTATTTCACTGCAAAATTTCTAGCTAGCATTGTTTTGATTTTTACATAATCTAACCCAAACTCAAATTTTTGATTACTGTCAGCTGGAAAACTTAACGGTATCGTAAACTACCGGTAACACTACGGCAAGTACCGTACAAGTATATACCTGTATACCGGTACCATAACTCAAACTCTAATTTTGATCCATACAAACTAAAAAAAAAAACAGATAAAAAAATGCGCAGATGAATATTTATTCTCTTTAGGTTAAAATTTTTCCGCAAAATAGTCACTCCCTATACCTGCATTATTTTTTTGCTATACGCCAACCATTAACATTAACATACAGTGCCCGTAGCTTAATAATAAAGTTGGAATTTCGGAAGTTCGCATTTGCGCCGCACAGAATCACAAACTGTGCGCCAATTTGGCGCAGAAAATTCAAAAATTGCTTTGACGCATAGGCACATTAAGCTATACTATTATGAACAGTAGATTCACTTCAAGTAAATGGCTTTGTTAAAATGTCCAACATTTTTTTGCATGTGCAGCGTCATAAGGACTCTTTTGGGCAGGTCACGTCACTACATGTTGAAAAATAAAGCTTCCAATTTTTTTCGATTAATATTGTATATTTTTTAAAAACTTCGGGTTTTTTATTTGAATTAACGAACTTTGGGCTTGAGGAAAGCGCAGTGGGCAAGCGAATTGATACATTTGCACTTTCTTAATTAACAAAGGCATTCTTAATGAAGAGAGTTCAGAAGTGGTCAACTGAAGAATCATACTTGTTGCTGAAAAAAGCAGTTGTGCCCATTAGGGTGGTTATGGACCGCGCAAAGAGATCTCTCAGGCTGAAAACTGATGATCATATTGATAAGAGAACCAGATCAGAAAATCAAAAATTCTGTCTCTACCGAGAAGTTATCGAGCTGAGATCAAGGATGAAAAAAATATGTGAGAAGAAGGGACTTTCAAATACCGTAGCCTATCTGAAACAATTGAACGACTTGTTTTGAACCGTAAATTTTATCATTGGTGTTTTAGTAAGTCGGTGGCATAGGTGGGCAACAGGGGTGCGGAAACCCGGAAAAGATGGGGGGATATATCCCCCAATAATTTGACTGTATCCCCCCGATAATTTAAGTATGATCTACATTTGTATCCCCCCTATTATTTGACTCTGGTTTGCATCTGAGCGCTGGTTTTCACTAAAATTCGGGGAGAAAAAGTCTTCCAATTTTGGTAAAGACCTCTTTTTTTGGTCTTCACTTGAATTCGGGGAAAAAGGTTTTCCATTTTGGTGAAGACTTTTTTTGCTCTTCACTTAATTTGCTTACCTGAAAAAAATCGTGGTCGAGGTTCATCCCCCATTGCCCCCAATGTTGAAAATAGGACAAAATTGGGGTAAAATTGCAAATTATCCCTCATCCCACCAATGCTCAACAAAGATCGACTCTCCTAATGGGCAAGCTAATGCAAAACGTTAGCTTCGTTAACCATTAGTCCGTTAACAAACTTCACTCCTCCATCAACATTAGTCTGTTATTTCCAGCTTTAATTAACGGAAGTTAATGAAGTCCGTTAATTCGTTAATATTTTGCGGGTAATTTAGATTTCGTTTTATTCACTCGCTTCTAGGACACGTATTGACGCTGTTGAAGTGATTCAATTGTAAGGAAATATTCATAGCTGTGGTGATCTTTTTGTGTTTTGGAAGTTACCGGTACATTTTACAGTCTAATTTAATTTCAAGATAAAAATAAGTTCAAATGCACTAACAAAGCTGCGATCAGAAAATCTTTGGAAATTGCGAACAGCGATAATAATAGATCTATGATGGTGCAGCTAAAGGATGACAGTACGGTACGGTACTAAGGTACAGTACGGTACGCCTTGAATTTTGCTAAAAAGTACAGTACGTTTGTACGGTACGTTTTTTTGTAATGGTACGGTTACGGTACGTTGGTACACTGTTTGAATTAAAATCCCAAACTTTTTGCTCATTGAGACGGCTTTTTGTATGCAGAGGCAAAAGACAGCTGAAGCTGACGCTAAATATGTGAATTGAGATCGTTGATTTATTGGCTAGTAATTTAAAAGTCAGTTAAAGTTGCGAGTTGTTAAAAGCAAGAAAAGCGAGTAGTTAAAGTACGTTACTGTACGTAGGTACGGTACGCCTCAATTTTTGGTAAGAAGTACGGTACGCTGGTACGGTACGCCTTTTTTGTAATGGTACGGGTACGATACGTTGGTACGGTACGCTTCAAAAATTGAACTGAAGTACGCTACGGTTCAAGGTGCGAGGTACGTAGTACGCTAATTCTGAACATACCGTACCGTACTGCCATCCTTGGTGCAGCTTATTATTTGCCACAAAACAGAGCTCCTTTCTTTGCTTTCTTCTATAAAACTAGTGCTAATGCGCAACAAATGTTATCAGTACCAGTGGTGCAAATCTTTGTTAAGCATTGGGGGGATAATCTGCAATTTTACCCCAATTTTGCCCTATTTTCAACATTGGGGGGAATAAATCTCGACCAAGACTTTTTTTTCAGGTAAGCAAATTAGGTGAAGACCAAAAAAAGAAAAGGTCTTCACCAGATATGGAACTCTTTTTTCCCCGAATTCAAGTAGGCCTACAGACCTGCGCTCAGATGCACACTAGAGTCAAATTATTGGAGGGGATGCAGATGAAGACCATATACTCAAATTGTTGGGGGTAAACAGCCAAATTATTGGGGGGATATACCCCCCATCCCCCCGGGGTTTCAGCACCCCTGATCAGTACATACTGGTTTGTATCGATACGATGAATGAATGGTGCAAGATATTAACGATACAAACCTTAACGGAAGTGAACAGAACTTAACGGAAGTTAATTTAGTCCGTTAAAATAAAAAAAAATTTTAACTAATTAATGAGTTAATGAAAAAGGTAGCTTCCTTATTACCGATTAACGGACTAGTGCTCACCTATGATTGTTGGTTGCTAAATGCTTTCCTGCCAGATATTATTGAATGTTCGTGAAGTATGTAATTTACTTAACCGTACATTAAAAGTGGTTAATCATCCAGCCAATTCCGGTGGTTTACAATAGCCAAAATTCAACTATAATTTTTGATATTTTTTGTTTTGATTTTGGGACTGCGGTTGCAAAGATATTCAACAAATACAAAAAGATATCCCTCAAAATAAAATTTTTGGAAACTCATGAATTTTGTTCTTCCCGCCAAAACCTCAGTTCTCTAAACTATTAGCCCTACTGTGGGGTAAAGTCTAGAACACCAAAAAAATGCAGTCAGAATCGACAGGCTTGAGTGATTTTCCAATTTTAATTTTGTGTGTTTGTTCGAAAGTTTTGGGAATACTTAACATAGGCATTTTCTAATAAACAATATGCAACTTTGAACGAGTTTTGTGAATTTAAATCAAGCATTTATCAAGAAATCACTCAAGCGTGTTGATTCTGACTGCGTTTCTTTTGGTGTTCTAGACTCTTCCCTACTGTGGTTTCGGCGGGAAGAACAAAACTAAAAGTTTCCAAATTTTTTTTTTCGGGGTATATCTTTTTGTATTTGTTGAATATCTTTACAACTGCAGCCCCAAAATCAAAACAAAAAATATCAAAAATTATAGTTCAATTTTAGCTATTGTAAACCACCGAAGATGGCTGGATGATTCACCGTCTTTAAGAGATTGGAGTTTTCAGATTGATGCATTTTGATTTTTATGTGTTCAAGATTCTAAAGTTTTTGACTTATTTTAAAAAAATAATAAAAAATTTAGTTTTTTTTGCAATATCTCAAAAAGTAAAGCTTTTAGACCCAATGAATGTATTACAGACTCAAATAAGCATAACCTTTGCACAAATTTTGAGCTACAACACAATATTGCACCACAATAGATAAGGAGATACAAGCATAGGTGGGCAAGTTAATGCAAAACGTTAGCTTCGTTAACCACAAGTCCGTTAACAAACTCCACACCTCCGTTAACGTTAATCTGTTTTTTTCAGCTTTAATTAACGGAAGTTAATATAGTCCGTTAATTCGTTAACATTTTGCGTGTAATTTACATTGCTTTTTATTCATTCGCTTTTAGATAAGCATTGACGCTGTTGAGCTGATTAAAAAATATTTACTGTATTGCTATGGTAGTCTTTCTGTGTTTTGGAAGTTACATTTTACAGTCTAATCTAATTTCAAGATAAAAATAAGTTGAAATGCACTAACGAAGCTGCAATCGGAAAATCTTTGGAAATTGTGAGCAGCGATAATTAATAGACCTACGAGGCTGCAGCTTATTATTTGCCACAAAAAAACAGCTCCTTTCTTCGCTTTTTCTATAAAACCAGTGCTCATGCGCAACAACTAACTTCCGTAAAGGTTTTTATCGTTAATTTCTTGCACCATTTATTAATCGTACCAGTGCAAACTGGTTTGTACTGGTACGATTAATAAATGGTGCAAGAAATTAACGATAAAAACCTTTAAGGAAGTTAACAGAACTTAACGCAAGTTAATTTAGTCCGTTAACAGAACTTAACGGAAGTTAATTTAGTCCGTTAACATGAAAAAACTTTTTAACGGATTAACGAGTTAATGAAAAAGTTAGCTTCGTTATTAACGGATTAACGATTAACGGAATTGTGCCCACCTATGGATACAAGCATAAATGGGTAAACCCCCCGCGTGTAAGCAAAAACCCCTTAATTGGGATGAACCACAGTCAAACGATATTCGGTGACTCTCAATCTTTACGTGAGCTTTAGTTGGGTGGTTTTTTCAACTTTTTGGAAGACATCATGAAAATCGGTGACATCACCCAAAATTGGTCCACCTTAATGCACATTTAAAATTTCCTCATCAAAAGCAACGAACCAATAAATTTTGGTAACTTCAGACCAGGGATAGCTAAACAAAACCGGGATGCGAAACTTAAAAAATTGCGTGTTAGCTATGGGGCTATTTACGAAATCGTAAACTAGAGCAAAATGTCGCTGGCAATGCTACATTTTCGCGCTTTGGTTAATTTTTTAGCAGACCAACAATTCTGCAAGCCAACTTACAATAGATTACGCAGTTAAGTGTGCTACAATAGACCATTTTATTAAACTACGATGAAATTAAGACATAATTAATATTTAACAAATAAACGATATATTAAATAGCACTTTGAGCAAAGTAGAAAAACAACATGGAATTTATCAACACTAAACGACAGCAAAAAATGACAAAAAATGCTCCAATATGAACCAAAGTCGTTGTCAAAATAATTATCTATTTTGCTACGTAAGAGTGCCTAGTTGTTTTGTGAAAATTCATTAGTGATTTCCACCAGGATTTTTCGCAAAATTATACGTAGGTCGGCAAACTGCAATGAACAATGCAATTGCAGCAAATCTTATGGCTCTAAAGCTGCTAAGTGATCCCCAGACAACATGGGTACGTTGTGCCAACGTTGGCTGATGGTGGGGAGCGTGGGCGTTGGCATGGCGTATTTACCAACGTTGGGCCAATGTTGGCTGATGGTGGGAAGCGTGGGCGTTGGCTTAGCGTATTTACCAACGTTGGGCTAATGTTGGGCTGGGATGTTAAAAATGGAAATTGGTCTCAAAAACTTATTTGTGGAAAATAAGGTTTGGGTAGACGTTAGTCCAGTGGTGGCCCGAGGTGTTAAGAATGACAATTGGTTTAATGATTCGTTTGTGAAATATGACGGTTGGCCCGACGTTGGGCCACTGTTGAACTGAGGTTCCAAAACAATATAGGTTTGGATTAACGTTGGACCAAGGCTTTGAAAATTACAGTAGTCTGAAACTTTTTATTTGCCGAAAATAGGGTTTGGTTTAGTGTTGTGCCAATGTTGGGACAACACATGTTTTTGTACTTTTAATTAAGTTTCAAACGGCAACAACTGTTGTCTTATAAGATTCATTTCTCTGATTTTTATGTTTTAACAGCATAATATGCATTGAATGTGTCCTTCTTTGTAGGAAACCTTTAAAAACAAAACTAAAATTTGGAAACCCTAAAGCGGTAAATTCTATTCGTACGGTTATATTTCTCGCCCTTTGATGTTGCTGCGTAAACAGTCTAACAAATGTTGTTGATACATTTTTTGCTACAGAAACAATCTTTTCTGCACAGCAGTATATTCGGATTAAAATGTAATCACTGAGAAAAATTACAACCTTTGAAATAAACAACTGAATCTAACTGTAGCCCCTGCAAAAATACAATCATTTGAATTTACCCACAATGCCTTGCCTCGCACAATTTTTAGCGCTCAATTTTTCGCGATTAAGCAGTATTATTATAACGAGCGGCGGAGAAGGTCAGTTGATCAGCTGGGGGTTCTGAGAGAGAGAGAGAGAGACTTAAAACTGCCTACAATCTGCCGATAGTAGGGAAGTAACCAGTTTGCATAGGTTAGCTTTGTTGGCTAGAGCAATGCCAATATAACTGTAGTCAACCGTACTGCGTATAAACAGAAGTGTGTGATAGACAGGTGGGCAGGTGGCAGCTTGACTTGAAGATTGAAAGGTCCTTTCGCTGTCTCCTGGCCAAGGCAACTTGGTGAATAAAATGTAATTACAATTACCGTAAATTAGCCTAATAATAGTTACAGATTACGAATTTATTAGAGGCTAAGTTTTAATCTGTTGGTTATTATTTTCTCTGATTGCTTTATTAATTAGGCTTTGTAATGTATTTTCAATGTGATTAATAATTTATTTTTTGTTTTGCTGTTTTGTGATGTTTTCTAACCAGCTAACTACAGAGCTACCGGTACGTACTCTCAGTAGGTACCGCGACCGGTACTGTACGACTGTACGTACTACAGTAAACAGTGATAAGAATCAACAATACCGGACGTCAGACCAAGAAGGTTTTGTGATTGTTTCCTTTGGGAATGAAAATGGTGCAGTAGCCCTAGCAATTGCACCATGCTCTTGCAGGCGTGTAGCCAGGATTTGGAAAAGGGGGGGGGGCTATTTTGAAAGATTGAGAATTGTGCAAACGACCTTGACCCGAATTTTCATTGTTCTTGAATCAGTTTCACACGGTTTGTTCGAATTTCTCGGAAAGCTCGGAGATTCAAAGGTATTTTCCGCCCAAAATCAGGTGGTTTCTAAAAAAAAAAAGAGGTCTGATGAGACTGATTTTTCGGCCCAAATCCAAAGTTTAAACGTTTTTTCCGCCCAAAATCAGGTGGTCTCCAATAAAAAAAAAACGAAGTGACTTGGCGCACGGAACGTGTGCGGTTAAACAAACAAAGATTCCAGTGACGTCACTCGTTTTCGGAAATTTTTACTTCGATTATTACAGTTATAGGTTTGGGTTAGGGTTGAGGTTCGGCTTTGGGTTAGGGCTAGGATTAGGGTTAAGGTTAGGGTTAGGGCTTAAGGTTAGTTTTTTTAGGCTTTATTAAGAAATGTCTGCGCGCATGGAACGTGCGCCAAGCCTTTTCCAAAAAAAAAAGGTCTTCACCGAAATTGAGACTGCTTTTCGGCCGAAATTCAAACGTTTTTTCCGCTTAAAATTATGTGATCTCCAAGAAAAAAAAAGGTCTTCACCGAAATTGAGACTGCTTTTTCGGCCGCAATCCGAATTTCAAACGTTTTTTCCGCCCAAAATCAGGTGGTTTCCAAAAAAAAAAAAAAGGTCTTCACCTAAATTGAGACTGATTTTTCGGCCGAAATCGGAAATCCAAACATTTCAGGGGGGGCTGTTTTCAATTTTTCTCAAAAAATCGCGCTCAAAACCACCAAAAACGTGCGATTTTGCGTACTTCATAAGTCAATGGGGGGCTCAAGCCCCCCCTGGCTATGCTACTGTGCTCTTGGCTTTTTTATGGAGATAAAGTATAAACTGTTGTGGCCTCCCTCAGAACTGAAATGCCATGTCAAACGTCTTGTGAGGGATGAGGTTTGCCACAGTTAAACTGGCAAATGCTTCATTCAAGTAAGAGTGTTTTGGAAAAAAACTAAGTGAAATTTGTTGACGAAAAAGTTAAATGAATGTAACAGAAAAATAACTGATAAAATCCTTTGTTGCTGCACTTTTATGCAAATGATAAAACTGAAAACGTGACTCAAAAAGGTTATTGTTTTGTTGGCTACCTGGTTACAGAAAAAAGAATAGGGTAAGATCGGGTAATTCCGGACAAAAATCTCGTTCTGCTTGCTTTCGTCTTCAATTAACTCCAAATCTATTGCCTTCATTTGTGCATTTCAATACTGGACTTTAGTATTTTCACACTGGTTCGAAAAAAATATTTCAGGAATGGATGAAAAAATCGGTCTGAACGGACATCTACGTATACAGACAAAAGTACAAATTTGATGCTCTTTGATAGCATATTTATAAATATTATAAACTGGAATAATATGCTAAGAAGCATAATTAGGTACTTTTTTGAAGATTTTAATGCACTCCGCAGGACATTTGCGCCAGTCTAGCGCCAAATTAGTCATTGCGCCATGTCGATTAAAATGGATAAATCTAAGCCATAATGATCAAAGTTTCCTTTTTAACACCTTCATTGTGGTTGAACTTAAAATAAAGATTTTTATTCTGCAAAATGCGCTTGAATTAGCAGCTGTTTTCAGTTAAAAACCACTCCGAAATTATCGTAGAGTCGGGGATTTGGTTTGTTTTGCGCCACGCCAACTCCAGATTTATGAATTTATCTGTGATTTTCTGCCGCGAATTGCGGATTTATTGAGTGCAGCTTGTCACTTTTTAATGCATAGGCCTTTTTGTACCTAAAGCAATTTAGGCTTTTTTATTTTTTACCTCAAAGTTATCTTTTAAATTGTTTTTTTTCTTTTACAATCATTTCGACTAACAAACTCATAGTCTCACGGATTTTTCTAAGTTAGAATTGGACACGGAGTAGGAATGGATTTAACTTTTTCCGGAGAAATTCAAGTTATGAATCAATAAACCTACCAGGAATCTGGCTTGATTGGAAAACAGGGTGTGAGAGCATGTTTGGGTACAACATAGGACAAATTAATATCTAACCTAATCTGCAAATGAAAGCAGAGCGCATCTACGCAGAATAGTTTTATTGCACATAAAATGGACAGGCAATTATTTAATTACCGAAATGATAATCTACAGTGATATAGGTAATACAAAAACGCAGTAATTGCTGTTTTACTTTCATGTCCGGAATTACCCTTGGCTGTCCGGAATTTTCCCTGTCCGGAATTACCCCATCTTACCCTAGTATATATTACTGCTCCTTATTTCAGATTTTTCAAGGCTGAAGGCATGTAGAACTGAGGTTTTATGTACCGTAGTTGAAAACCCCTTTCATTACTATAAAGTAGTTGTTTGTGGAAAGGCTGATCCAATCAATTATTAGTGTGTGTAGGTTTGATGTTAAACTGCAGTGCATGTTATGAATAGACTTTTTATTTTTATGCTATGTCTCTTTATTATGCTTCTTTATTTTTATGTTTTATGCCTTTCTTTATTTTTAAACTATGCCTCAGGCTTAAATACATTTGAGAGTATTCAACCATTGTTAAATTAGCCAGTCAAAAATGCGTCAGATTTTGAGGGTGATGTTGAAACAAGAAAACCATAAATACAGTTAGGTGAATAAGATATTTAGATGACTGGACAGTAGTGAAATTATCTTAAACTGTTAATGGATTGGCCAGTGTGCACAATGCACAAAACAATTTTGTATTTGACTGATCAGATATTATTGACTCAATAATATCCGCTCTAACAATTTTCTTTTTCATATACATGTTACTAAACTGTTTATACAGGTATATGCTAATTACTTGCAAACTGAAAAATGCTGTACTAAATCATATTTGGAACATGTGATATGACATGCAACTTTTGGATACATACAACTGCAAATCTCTATTGCAGTGTTTCTCAACCTTTTGCGATTCACGACCCCTTTTAAGAGTTCTGTATAGCCAGCGACCCCCTTCCTGTTCTACTTTTTACGCGAATAGAAATTACCTCAAAAAACACTTCAAAGATATTTAATTTCAAATAACTGATCAATTTTACATCTGTTAGTGCGACGGTAGACTTGGCAACCACAAAGCCAATTTAGAGATTCGTGATTTAGTGCTCGACAAAGCCAATCTTAATTCATCTTCGACTTTTCTTTGATTTCGTTTTTGATATGTACAAGAGCTGAAAAGCCGCTCTCGCAGAGGTATGTTATTACAAAGGAAAGTAATATTCGAAAAGCCAGTTTTGATACTTGTGGCTAGGATTCGCGCATAGCACATTAGAACTGGAAGCACGCGTACAGCCAGAAATTCGCAATGGGGAAGCTGTTTTAGGGGTCTGGGGGCGAAGCCCCCAGCCACCGGAGAAAGGGGGTTTGGGGGCAAAGCTCCCAGCTGCCGTAGACACGGGGGTCTGGGGGCAGTGCCCCCAACGCTCGA
The DNA here is from genome assembly GCA_963965965.1 of Trididemnum nubilum. Lineage (NCBI taxonomy): Eukaryota > Metazoa > Chordata > Ascidiacea > Aplousobranchia > Didemnidae > Trididemnum > Trididemnum nubilum. The sequence goes on along the minus strand of OZ014473.1, from coordinate 29,229,970 downwards.
AAATTTTGCATTTTTTGCAAAAATAATTTAATTTTAGGGCTATTTTGATAAAAAAAAAATAATGCTTTTAAAACATGGCATTGAAATTGGCTGTGCAAACACGATTAAACATGTTGCATGAATGGGCTATTTGGAAGGTGGCTAATGGCAAAATTTTAATTCTCGTATTTAGATGTTGGTAAATTATAAAATGGTGCGGTTCCATAAAACTCACATGAGTAATCTATTTCGTCCACAGCTTATAGAGAAAATAATTGGGGTGGGGGTTAACGAAAAGAGATTTGAGAGGAATGATTGGTAATTAACTAATACTGAATATTTCTAATTAAGTTTATGATATATTTGTTGATGAACCTATGTTTAGCATTTTACACTAGCGATCAAATTTGATTGCTTATTTTTGGTCATTTTTCAAAGTTTTCATGTATTTGTGACTTTAATTTTTGACAAATTAGCCCCCCCCCCACTGAATATATGTTTCAAAAGGTATTTTAAATCACTATTTTAATCCATTCCAGTGCGTGGTATTTATCTTATTCTGCATTTTGTCGACATGCCAATGGAGGGGGGGTTGTAGTCCCCCCCATGGCTACCCTACTGACTGAGAGAGTGCCATTTTCTGAAAAACATCAAGTGTGGACGAATGATTTTGATGATCATAAAATTGGTCTTGTAATTTATCGGGAATATCACTAACATTCAAAGCAGTTGAGAACGGATTTCGAACGAATGCGGCTTCTTGTTCTTTAAGCTCAGGAAAATATCGTTTTAACACAGTTTTAAGAGGTTGAAGATGCTATGTAGTCGATGTATTTACACGTTTATCAAGTTCTTCATTTTCTTTAATAGCACTGGACAAATTTTCAAACATGGCGATATTTCATTGTATCACTTAGCAAATTTGGCTTTCCAACTAAGCTGCACATGGTACTGTAATACTTGCAATAGTAGGCCTACAACCGGTTGACAACTTGCTACGATATAATTGAAAAGCCATCGCAGCGAAGATTTTGAAAATTTTAGAATTCTTTGCGATTAAAGAAATAGCGGTATTTTATAAATAACCTTACGACCCCCCTGAAAACACCTTCGCGACCCCCTTGGGGGTCGCGACCCCCAGGTTGAGAAACGCTGCTCTATTGGAAATCATAACTTATATCTTGGCACTGTGTTATGTGGATTACCCTGGAGTCCTTTGTTTCTTCTGGTCTGGCTTGTTACTTCCAAAATTTGAATGCCAATGGCACATTGATACTATTGATCTGGATTGGAATTGTATCCCTAAAATTTATTATTTTTCATTTTTGTTTTTTTAAATATGTGCCCATTTTTCTTTGTTTTCATTTTTCATGCTGTGGTATTAATTTTGGCAGTGGCTATTTTGCCTCTAGAGGCAAAATAGCCCCATGTTATTTATTTTGCTATTTGGAGGCTAAATAGTCATAACCATAACGACTATTTTGCCGCAAGTGCCAAAATAGCTCTAAACCTAATTCTAAACCTAATCCTAAACCTAATCCTAAACCTAATCCTAACCCTAATCCCAACCCTAACTCTAACTAAACCCTAACCCAAACAGAGGAAAAGCACTATTTTGCCTCTTGGATCAAAATAGCCACTTCCATTTTATTTTAAGGTTTTCTTGAAAACAACTAATAAATCATAATTGCTTCTTGATCTTGGCAAACTATGTAGCCTACTGGACTTCCAACAATAGCTGATAGTTATACCTGCAGTGTGTGCAGTGCTACAAAATGCTTTTAAACCTCCAAACAATGATGCAGTAGGTGGATGCTTTTGTTTGGGTTATTAACTATTTTAGAAGCTGTACAGTGTATACTCTAGTTTGATTTTAAGTTGGGTCAAATTAAAAATTGAAAATAAGTATTTACAGCATCCCTGTTGGACACCCAACGTTTCAGGGACACTGAAAAACAATCCAGCAAGTTCACTTTGTTGTGTTGTTGGAAAACTCTCTACAGAATTTTTCCATCTTTATGTTGTAGGCAGGTGGCAGCTTGACTCGAAGATGATGAGATTGCTTTCCGGTCTATTGACAAACGTGATTGGCCAATAAGGTAAATAAACCAAGCTGATAATATTTGTTTAGATGAGGATGAAGGGCGAAGGTGGATGTTCGGAAGATAACTCATGACTAGTAAGTGTTTAACAGTAATAATTAAAACATAGTCTTAAGTTCTTTTGACAAAAAGAAACTGAATTCAAAGAATATTTTGATTATTCCGTACTAAGCACATTTTGTTGTAACGATTTTTATAATGTATAAATAATGCCTGAAATTATATGGATTGGAAACAACCTAATTCTAGTTTACATATTATTATAATGGTAGAGAATTTTGTGCGTGTAAATTTGCAATGCCAAGTATACTGTAGTGATGAAGTATGTTAAAAGGTAATGGTCAACACAGGAATTTAATGTAAGGTAATGTTCAAGAAATTGAATCAAAAGAATTCAATATCTCGAGAGGATTTTTATAATTTTGCTTGAAATTATCGAGTAAGAAAACTAGGATCCGGAACTTGAATAAACTTTTAATACAATTGTAACACATCAGTTGCAAAATCGCAATGTTGTAGGCAGGCGCGTAGCTAGGATTTGGAAAAGGGGGGGCTATTTTGAAAGAGTGAGAAAAGTGCAATCGACCTTAACCCGAATTTTCATTGTTCTTGAATCAGTTTCACACGGTTTGTCCGAAAATTGAGACAGAATTTCTCGGAAAGCTCGGAAATTCAAAGGTTTTTTCTGCCCAAAATGAGGTGGTCTCCAAAAAAAAACGGTCTTCACCGAACTTGAGACTGATTTTTCCTCCGAAGTCCGACATTCAAAGGTTTTTTCCGCCCAAAAGCAGGTGGTCTACAAAGAAAAAAAAAAAAGGTCTTCACCGAAATTGAGACTGATTTTTTGGCCGAAATCCGAAATTCAAAGGTTTTTTCCGCCCAAAAGCAGGTGGTCTTCAAAAAAAAAAAAAAGGTCTTCACCGAAATTGAGACTGATTTTTCGGTCAGATTCGGAAATTCAAACGTTTGAGGGGGGGCTGTTTTCCTATGGGGGAGGGCTATTTTCAATTTTTCAGAAAAAATCGGCCTCAAAAGCACCAAAAACGTGCGATTTTGCGTACTTCACAAGCCAATGGAGGGGCTCGAGCCCCCCCGCCTCCCCCCTGGCTACGCTACTGGTTGTAGGTTAGTTGAATGTTAAATTCCCATTGCTACTTTCTAAAATTACAAAAACGATTAATTAGTAAAATACTAAAAGCTATAGGATATGAGTGAATTAACACAAAATATTGTCAAACGCTAACAAGCTATTCTTGTTGTCAACTAAAGCGTCATACATGCGTTCAGATAAAAGCTACTAATTATCGTCCATTTACAATTGCGTTGACAGATGAGGGAGTCAAAATGCTGCCTTTGTATAGTTACTTACCGAGTACGCCATTTAGAAAAAGCTTCCACAAAGCGATCGATTTAGCAAATTCTCAGACAAGAATGACTACATTAGGAAACCATAGTTCTTATATGAGTTATCCACTGAAAAATTGGAATGCGACTAGCTTACATTGTTTTTTGAAACTCAAAATGTTTAGTGCTTCTCAAATGTTTAATGTTCAATGCTAGGGCTAGGTAAGTCATTCTTTTCAGGTGACCTAGCTTACCTTAGCTCTGCAGCTGCAAGCCCTCGTACTGCTGCATTAGTTAATATCCGTAAATATTTTATGGCAGTACGTATTATTGAATCTGTTATTTGCCTGAAGTTTTGAGCTGATAATATTAATTGTGTTTCCATATTGTTTTTCAGATGACCTACCTGGCCTTAGCACTGCAACTGCAAGCACCCGGATCGCTGCATCAGTAAATCATGGTAAATATTTTTAGATATCTACTCGTTATCATCAGAACATTGTCTTTGTTCATGCCACCATTTCTTCCAGCGAATTAGCAGTCTTTTCGCAGTGTATTTATAGTTCTATGCATTTACATTCCTCCTGTTGTCATTAGGTAAAGTTTATTCAAAAATACCTGTATTCTGTAATTTTTAATTATTAAAGTTCATCCAAAAGAGCTCCTACATCCATTGTGACGTCGAAAATGGTATTATTTTGTCAGAACAGAAAGAACCAACATGTAAAGACTTTCGCTTGCTAACCCGTAAGCGACGACACTTAACCTTAAGGCTTAGAACAATTTGTCTGTTGTAAACTTAAGGATTGGTATTTTATTGCACACTTATATTTAAGTCGTGTACTCAGCTGCAAAAATACGAGTTAAATGTGAATCACAAATGAAGTTAAGTATTATTAGCTCAGTTCACAGCTATTTTTGGAATTGTATAATGTATTGTTTGTACTACTTTTTAGGCCGCCTGCAAAGCAATTTGGAGAGCTTTTCACTCTATTTTATCTTTAAGTGAATCATTGCTAGCTACTGGTGCGCGGATGATCCAGTCTTGGTATAACTCATGACGTAGAAATTTCCACAATACGCTAGAGGATATGGAATGCAAATTATTACGCGATGCTACCCGTAAAATCAATTACTCTCACTCTAACTCATTTTATGCATTTCCTTGGTATTCTGTCCTATTGATATCAAATGCTAAATAAATCAATTGCAAGTGCAAAAAAGTTATTTACGTAGTTACTGTAGCTCATTCAAATTATCAGATGAAATTCTACAGTCGACTGCATGAAAGAAAGTTTTGCGGGTCTTTCACCAAGTCAATTAAATTGGTTACAATTTTCGGCATCTTAATTACTTCTCATTCCATCAAGTATATTCGATTAACTACAGTGTTTGGTTCAGTTATGATTTTCCAGTTAGACTTTTAAACACTTTGATTTACAGGCAGCAGTAATCAACGTTTAGATGGAGTTGCAGTGATGGCCCAGTTATCACGTAAGTGATAGTTTGATATTCTTTAAGCTTTATAATCTTTAACATAATGTATATTTTATGCAATTCACCACTCCTCATTCAATGTAGAATGAAATTGATAAAGTTAATAAAAGTTGAAACGTCGCAAATTGTACGCAAAAACATAGCAAATACCGTTGTAAAATAATGATTACTAAACTATGTTTCAAAGTTGCAAAAACGGAAATTCCAAAGTTTGCACTGCAGCTGTTTTGTGATTTTAAACAAAAAAAAAACTTGTAATTTGATTCCAATGTGGAAACGACTTTACACTTAACATTTTTTTAGTTTAAATTTGCTTTTATGCGTACATTTATACATTTTTAATCGTTGATTAAGGCTGGTTCTTAAATCGGCCCGCAAAATAGCTAGTTTTTCTTGGTACATATTTGGCATGTTCTAGCCCCACTTGAGTATGCATAGGCTCGCTTTGTGATTTGCCATGTTATTTGCGAAAAGCGTGCGCGGTCTTTTTATTTCCAAATGACTTTGGATTATTCGGTAGCGTGTCATTTCTGGAGGTGTTTAAAGGATTGTTTATGGTTGCTGACTTGCTGTAACGCGCTTTGAAGATATAGTAGCGCAGCTTCCTTAATAGATCCTCGGGATTTCGCTGCTGTCTAGCTCCGGTTGGTACGCAATCGACTCTGTTAAGCAGTTTCCTTGGAGTGGGCCGTCGACTTTTACTCTGCAGTTTCACGTTTTTGATGTGGTAGTGGTCTGTAGTAATCAATAGGCTTTGCATTACAGAACCGTAAACTATCCTTTACACCCCTAGAAACGACACGCTATCGAATAATACAAAGCCATCTAGAAAGAGAAGACTGCGGACGGTCCCCACAAATAACATGGCAAATCATAAAGCGAGCCTCTGCATACTCAAGTGGAGGTTGAACCTGCCAAAATGTGCATCAAGAAGCATTAGCTACTTTGCGGGCCGATTCAAGAACCAACCATAACAAATGATCACAAATGTATAATAAATGTAGACACACTAGCGTCGATTTCAAGGGGGCGGCGCCCCCTCGAGTCTGACACTGAATGGGGCGAAATACATCTGGCCCTCTCGGTTTTATGGCAAGTAATGCTCACTGGGCACTCAAGATATAAAGATGACCCGAAATTACGGACTGAGATAGAACCAGAATGCGGTGAAGACCTTTTTTTTTTGGTCTTACCCTGAATTTGGGGACAAAATTCCGCATTGAAATAGAATTATTAAGTTTGAACAAACTTCTCAAAAAAGTTTCACCTCCTCGGAATTGGCTAAATCAACAAAAAACCGACGCCTATGTGTAGGTATAGAGGCAAATTTAAACTAAAAAATGTTAAATAATCATTTCCGAATCGCAAACCGTTCAGTGCTTACGCCGTTTTGTACGATGTTTGAATCATGTTACTATTCATAAAGTTTCTTACAAATTTCGGCGTTTGTTTATATTTGTCTGCCTTGATTCGTTGCCGTTCCGTCTATCGATCTTGCTTTGCCACTGCATGTTGGCGCTTTCGCAGCGCTTAACCATTTTGTATTTGCAGGCGAGGCTACAGGTGGTAGCTGTGAGACTAGCTATAAGCTGTACCGGCGTGACAAAATCGTGGTTTTTATTATTGGGTAGCTCCTGACGAGTCGAAACACAAAACAGGCTGTAGGGGGTTTCAGATACTTGGATTTAATGGTCGGAGATTGATTAATATAATACGATAACACTTTTTGTTTTTTTTGCTTAAAACCATATGTTTTTAGCTTTTGAAATGCACGTTTTAACGTCGTTGAACGAACAGCATGAACATAAATCAATCCAGCGACGACGTTGGACTTCCATTCCACATTAAGTTGCCAATTTCGGAGATGGAAGAGCTGGACAAGGTGGAAGAAGCTCTCAAAAACGAGCAAACAAAAAAGATATTGGTAAGCTAATTGTGCGCAGAATAAATGCTAGCAACGTGCAAGCAACATTGGGAATGAGAATAATAGCAAATAATCGTGTTAACAAGACTTCATGCTTCTTCTGAAATTAGTATACTAAGAAAAAAAATGATCTTTTTCATCATTTTTCCCTAATCAAAGAAGCTTAGGCGATTCTAGTTACTCGGTATGTTTACTACTAATCGTGTTTTCACGCTACCAGACTTCATTAGATATGAGAGCGCTTTTAAATCCAGAGCCCAACCAAACAAACACAGATCCAAATCGAAATGAGGCATTAGGTTGTTAAGTCGGATTTCATTACCACCACTACATCACAGTGCCGCAACTAGAACATTGTTCTAGGGGGGGGCAAAATTTCTTTCAGGGGGGCCAAAAATTGCTGGCTATATTTTCTTTTAATGTCACTTATTAGTTTGGGGGGGCGCCGCCCCCCTGGTTGCGGCTTCGCTACATCACTGCAACTCATGCACAACATTGTGATAATAGAGCATTTTATAAGCACTATTGCGAAATCGGTGATTCACGCATTCAGTTTTTAAGTCTTAACTGTTCGAACGGTCTGCATTTTTAATACTAATCAAAAGCCTTGCTCTCACTGCTGTTGTAAATTTGTAGCGTAATCTTATTGAATTCGTGAAATTTATTAATGCTGGTCGAGCTCAAATGGATAGAGTGTCTGCTTTTGGAGCTGCAGATTCGGGTTCGAATCCAGGTCTGGTCAAAGCGAAGACTTTAAAAATTGGTATTTACAGCTTTCCTGTTTGGCGCTTAGCGGTAAAGGGACAGTGGTAGAAAACAATCCGTCAAGTTTCCTTTATGCCGTCGGGAAAGGCACCTAGCGAGATTTTTCCCATTTTTATGTGGTAGACAGGTAGCAGCTTGATTCGAAGATAATAAGGTTCTTTTGCTGTCTCCTGGCCGAGGAAACTCGGCAAAATATAAAAATATTTGAAGTAGGCTAACAGTAAATTTCATATTTTTAATGTTAGATAAGTTTCCTGGCTGATGTGGGTCAAGGACATTAGAAGAAAATGTTCGTCGTGTTTTTTACAAGTTGTTGACAAATGGCTTGGCTACTAAATTTTATTGGATGGGGAAGGGATGGAAAAGAAGGTTTCACGATTTTGAGTCCTAATCAAGTTCTGAAAGGTATGCATGTGCAAGTCTAATTGATGTTGTTGTTTTTTTTATTCGCTAGTTTTCTCGATCAGGAGACAGCGAATGGACGTCTCGCCGTCTTCAAGTTAAGCTGCCACCTCTCTTAAACGAGGACTGCAGGCAAAATCAATGGGGTTAGTAACATTAGTCTATTCCTCGACCCAGCTGTTGCATGGATAATCATTACTTTTCAAACACAAAATTGCGTCCCCCTCAATTTGTTTTTGGCAACACTGACGTTTCATTGCATATCAAGCAGAAAAGCTATTGTTCGGTATATGCTATTAATTTGAACCATTCAAGTGCGAAGACTGGTATTTAATAATCAACTTATTGCATTTATACGGGTAGGCTACTGGTGCATGGTAACCAAGTAATGAAACTTTGATACCCAAACCACTGTCTAGGCTTAATCTGTACTCACTTGAATGCGAATGATTGAATTGCTAGCTTAATCTCAATACTCGCTTTTCTGCTGGACATTATAGTAGAACGTCAGTGTTGCCAAACTAAATTGGGGGACCCAATTTTTGGTTTGAAGAGGAGTATCTCTGGAACAGCTGGTCAAGAAGGATGAAGTCAACGCCTACATAATTTCATGCTTTTTTACCAGAGGTGGAGTCGAGGACACAAGGCTCGAGGCCAAGGACACAAAAAAAATCCGAGGCCAAGGTCAGCCTTTCCGAGGACAGAACCTCTCGAGGCCAAGGACACAGGAGGCCCAAGCGTTCTCCTAAAAAAAAGGTCTTCAAAAATATTTTTCAGGCGATCTCCAATTCATTGGCGTACCCAAAATTTTTGATTTAGGAAGGCCTAAACCACAAATCACATGATATGACGTTATCAAAATTTTTCCAAAGAGGAAGTTTTTGTGGGACAAAGACTTCGTAGGATGAAAGATCTGAAATCGTTGTTGCCTGTTTGCACGTAACCAGGGTTTTGCTAAGGAAGAGGGCTGAAACTAATAATTGAAAAATGCGAATATCTAACTTTGGGAACGTGATGAGAAAGCTAGTGTAACTCAAATGTATCACAGTCTGGGGGCGGGGCCCCCAGCCTCTGGAGGCTTTGGGGGTCGGGGGGGCGAAGCCCCCAGCCGCTAGGCGATTTTTTGTAATTTTTTGGAAAAAAAAGCTATTTTAATGCCATTGGATCAAATTTCGCAAGTGTTCAGAGCCATTTGAAAGCACTAGATTTTTGACATTTGAAAGCCAATTAAAAAAATCAAATTGTTTATCCTCCTTTTACTTGCAATTTAAGTCCAAAACACGTTTAACATCTTGCATTTTGGAGTTAAATTTTAATTGTTATTGATTTGGTCCATGTAGGGGGAAGTAAGGTGCATTGTCTCTGGCTGCATTTCAGCAGTAAATAATAATCCACTCGAAGATATTCCTTAAGAGATTTTTGTTTTGTCATGAAAATAACCAGTTATAGGGAGTACCTGTTCGCCAGGGGGCCCAGAACCCTCAATATTGAAGTTCAATGATTCGTCAATCAGCATTTTTAAGGGCTAATTTTTTTTTAAACTATTTTGTACGTAAAAGCCGGCGAGGTTGGAGGTGAAATACTGAATTGTTTTTGAAAAATGGTACAATAGATGGTTACGTCTTCTAGCCATGTTATTGCCGGGCCGGATTTACATCGCGCTAGGCCCCTGGCACTTCGGAGATTTTCGCAGCATCTTTCTCGGAAATTTAGGTGAAGACTAAAAAAGTCTTACGATTTCAGCTCGGGGCCCTTAGCTGGTACTGCGTCATATTATGGTAAATCCAGCCCTGGTTAATGCATTACGTTCACAAAAAGGCTAGATGTGGGCATGAGATAGCAACTTTTAAGACGGAAACTCTCCATTTTCTCCGGGTTATACGTTTAAATTGGCTGGCAAAAATTGAATTGAGTGGGACCCGGTGCCCCTGGTCTTCAATAGCGTAAATTAGTTATACTGTTGTCAGCGCAAAATGGTAGAAAGAAACTGAAGAAACAATAGGCTTTTTTGTCACATTTTTGTCATTGGTAAAATTACAATTAGGGGGGAGGGCCTGCCTCCCTCCCCTTGCCTACGCCTATGCTGCAATTGAGGAAAACAAAAAAGGTGTTCACAAATTTTCCGCGAGGTTTCTGGCGTTTTCCAACGAAATTTCAACTGTTTGAAAAATAGTGCTGTCCTGGAGCCGAGGACAGGGCAATTTTCGAGGCCAAGGACTTGAGGCTTCGAGGCCAAGGCCAAGGACTTCAAAATGTGTCCTCGAGGCCAAGGACGTCCTCGAGGACTCCACCTCTTTTTAATACTAATGTTACAAACCGCATTAATTTTGCCTGCAGTCCTCGTTTAACACATGAAGATGGGGGAAGTCCGTTTAAGTGCTTTTTCAACGACACAACTGATAAAACTTCCTGGCTTGTTCGTAACATTGTCTCTTCAGTGCTGAGTGTCAGCAAGGGCAACTGAATACCGATTTTTTGATGGTCGGTTTGACCACATTGATTCCCAAAACTCTTGGAGACATCACGTTTTTATCGTAAATAGTAATACTATCTCCACAAGCTTAATTTCCTTGGCGAATTTTACCAGAAACCTATTTACCGTACTTAATGAGTGTTTTACGTTTTTCTCTTTGTTGCAGCTGCTATACAAAAAACTCTGTAGAAAGCCCACCAAATCTAGGATTGGAGAAATAACCAGAGATTGGTTCAAGTATTCCCGCGATCGTGACGGGGGAAGAAGAAAACAAGAAAATATGATGTCGCAAAAGAAGCAAACTTAGGCGTAGGAAAATTAATTGATGGTACTAATTTGTTTAATTTGGATTCTTCGTGTGGTGTATTTTTTATGCTTTAATAAAATTTGACTTTTCTTTACTCGCAGTGCTCTTCTAATTTTTAGGTTAGTGGAATATGGTGATACAAATGCCGAGTAGGCGATGGCAATGCATGGTTGGCTAATAGTGGGGTAGGCGGTGGCACGTTGTATTCATGCATAGTTGGGCCAACGGTTCATTAGTGGGCTCAGCTTCGTCGACCCAACGGTGGGCCCATAAGCAACATGACGTGGGCCCAACGTCGAAAGTCAACGTGGTGCCAACGAATCGAAACACGTTGGCACCACGTCGGATCAACGTGTGCATGTTGTCTGGGTCTTTTCTTAAAGTTTCTCCAGTTCATAAGCTCCAAAACAACCAACCAAAGTGATATTACAATAAAAGTAATTGTTACAGCAAGTTAGCTTGCTTTGGATTCAAACAAAAAATCTTTCACCTTGCAAGATTCCAACCATTATGTATTCGAACAGAAAACCTTTTGTAACATGAGAAAAGGCACGCCAATATCGATCATTGATAAGATGTCATGTTTACTTTCGCCGTACGTAGTAGACGAATTGTTTTGCTTAGTCATGTTTAGTTTTTTCTTTCTTGACCCCTAATGGTGCGTAACGGATTGGGATAAAAACAAGTTACTTTCTCTGATAGAAAATGTTGATTTTACTAGTATTAACGGAAATGTAGTGATAAGTTGATTACTGTTTTGCATTCGTCTTAGTATTTTTCAATATGATTAGTTTTACCGGTGGCGATGAATAATTCACCCATTTTTGCAAAACAAAACTTGTTTTGGACAATGTTTACGAAAAATAGCCTTTTTTCCCCATAAATTTCCACGTGGTTTTTATTCTTTTCTTTATAATTTTTCTCTATAAATGCCCTTGCAAAAACACCGAAATCATCTCAATTGACTCAAAACGTTGAAATAGATTTGAGATAAATGAATTACTGTCGATTGTCGATTTCTTGATACGTTTCTGCGCATTGCCGTCTCAATATAGTTGGTAAGTTTTGTGCATTTTATTTTCGATATTTAATTGATTTGTGAACGTTGTATTGCAAATTTGGATTTGTTATTTTGCTTTGATAATTATTTCTCTTTTCTAATGATGCTATACGTAAAAAGCCTGAAGCTGAAATAATGTTAATTCTCTCATAAAGAATGTTAATTGTTTTACGCTGTTAAAACCGATCTGTGCCTGTTATCTATCGCATTGTGTTGTGTTTATTTTAGAAAACCGTCAAAAGTTTGCGTCAGAGTTCACGTCAAAGCGTCGAGCGTCAACTGTCATTCGAAAGACGTCGATTCTAGTGATTGTGATTTGTGCACCTTAGTCAATAGTGAACTGTTCGAATTGTGAACTTGGGTGCGCTTGACGAGTCATCTCTATCCGGTCGGTAATTGCGCACGTTTAAGACTGTGGCCGAGTTTTCCTGTAACAGTAATAAGCGAGCTCGAAAATGGACTAAAATGATGAGCGAAGTGCTTCACAGTATATTTCAGTGCTTTGACTTCTCTTGTTTGATATTCATGTCCGTTAGAAGCCGAAAAATAAAAGCAATTCACATTTACTTCAAGCTTTTGTTGATAAGTTTTCAGACTTTTTGAGATATAGATCCAGGAACCAGGATCTTCACATTTTGGAGCATTCTAACGCTTTAGATCGTTTTCTTTTTTTTTTAGCATAACAGTCAAACACAGTTTGAACAATGAGGCAAAATTATAACGTCGATGAGTAAAAATTTGATTCACACCACTCTTGTTTGTCATGGTTAGTATTGCTTGCACGAATGCACGAGCCAAGTCAACTGATTGTGACAAACTGACCGCAAACCAACGGTTTCATCACAGTGGTTTTGTCACAAAGTGAGGGTTTGGGCAAGATGGCTCTGGGGATAGTAAAATATTTTTATGATCACGCTTCTCGGCCAATCAGCGTCATTTAGTTCGCGGTCAGTTTGTTCGCGGTCAGTTTGTCGCGGTCAGTTTGTTTGCGGTCAGTTTGTCGCGGTCAGTTGTCGTAGCCCCTCGAATGCAGAGCACTGATTTCAACAAGCAAATAGTTTCGATATCACGGAAAAGAGTACTAGTAATGCACTGCTAATGTAGTGGCAACAAAACAAAACTCAGTTGCCTGAGCATGGCCACTTTAGTTGGCTGAGTGAAACAAAACTCAGTTAACTAAGTGAACTCAAAACTCAGTTGGCTGAGTGAATTCAAAACTTTTTATGCAAATATTAGGCAGAAAGATACTGCAGACTTCGCCTGAATGCAAGCCAGAAAGGTTTGGTCAGTAAGTCCAGATTCTTTCCTGTCCTTGAAAATATTGGTAGTCTCTTTGAGATAGCATTTAAAGTTGGCTGTTCTGTTTCTGAAGGAAATGTCAATGGTATATACATTCATCTTTCTTTTCAATCCCTAAACACAGTGCATATTTAATATTTATGACATATAAACTTTAATGCAACAACCAACTTACGTCAAAATTATTGTTGAAAACTATTAAAAAGCTTATGCAAATCAAGGGCTGGATGATGGCAGCTCTCATAATCCATTACAGTAAGTTTAACAACCATGTTAATACCGTATTTCATTAATATCTGTAATTAATAACTGCTTGCTATAACAACATATTACTGCTGTTGCTATTTCATTTTTCTGGTTCAAAAGCACTACTACTACAGACTACAACTAGTTAACTTTGCTGATACACCATAAACACAATCAGACAATTTATTACTTTGCTAAAAAAAAAAACACCCTGTGCATTATTATTATTTATAAGTGATTTGCATTTAGCATCCACTAATATATCTTTCTTTGGAGTTGTAACAGACGTAGTTTTCCAAATGTTTGAAATACACTTTACAAACTTGGATGAGCCGACAAACCCAGGATCTTTTCAGCATCATTGGAACGACCGACGCTCGCATAGCGTGTTCCTCAGTTTTTACTCGGCCATTTTCCAACTAACGAGTGCGAAATTTCAGACTTTTGCTTATAACTCGAGAACAATTGGGTCTAGCTACATGAAATTTTGACAGCAGTTTGAAATTAATGAGTTATATGTTTGTACCAAATTTCAAGGCAATAGATCACGTGACTTCAATTTTAGAACCCGAAAACCGCCCCGCAAGTTTGGCGTAAAAAGCGGTCTCAGTCAAAAACGGCTTAAGTACGGCAAAAAATATTTCATAGGGTTATATGTCTCAAGATATCCTTTTATCCCAAACAACCCACTTTTGGCAGCGATGAGGTTTATTTATTTATTTTTTTCCTTTTTTTTCCCTTTTTTTTTCCTTTTTTTTCTTCCTAAATTTTGTACGCTCTTCTTCTCCTAAACCACAAAACATTGGAATCTAATTTTTGTGTAAAGTTGTTGAGCTGCAAACGTAATTTTTTCTCCCGAAATTTTTTGGGGCAACTCCATCGGGAACCCCCCCAAAATGGGGCCCCAAAAAATCAATTTTTTGAACGGCTAAAGCTAGGGAGCTAGTTTTTTTTTTGATATCAGTAGATATTTAGCAGACAAATATTTTGACATAGTTTGGGGGTGCCACCTCCCCGGGGACCCCCCCAAATGGACACCCAAAAATTAATTTTTTGAACAGCTCAAGCTAGAGTTCTACTTTTTTTTGATATCAGTAGATATTTAACAGACAAATATTTTGACATAGTTTGGGGGTTCCACCCACCGGGGACCCCCCAAAAAATCAATTTTTTGAATGGCTAAAGCTAGAGTTCTACTTTTTTTTGATATCAGTAGATATTTAACAGACAAATATTTTGACATAGTTTGGGGGTTTCACCTCCCCAGAAGCCCCCCCATATGGACCCCCAAAAATCAATTTTTTGAACAGCTCAAGCTAGAGTTCTACTTTTTTTGATATCAGTAGATATTTAACAGACAAATATTTTGACATAGTTTGGGGGTTCCACCCCCCGGGGACCCCCCAAAAAATCAATTTTTTGAACGGCTCAAGCTAGAGTTCTACTTTTTTTTGATATCAGTAGATATTTAACAGACAAATATTTTGACATAGTTTGGGGGTTCCACCTCCCCAGAAGCCCCCCCATATGGACCCCCAAAAATCAATTTTTTGAATAGCTCAACTTAGAGTGCCAGTGTTTTATGATATCAGTAGATATTTAACAGACAAATATTTTGACATAGTTTGGGGGTTCCACCCCCCCAGGGACCCCCCAAATGGACCCCCAAAAATCAATTTTTTGAATAGCTCAACTTAGAGTGCCAGTGTTTTATGATATCAGTAGATATTTAACAGACAAATATTTTGACATAGTTTGGGGGTTCCACCCCCCCAGGGACCCCCCAAATGGTCCTCCAAAAATCAATTTTTGAATGGCTCAAGCTAGGGTGCCAGTGTTTTATGATATCAGGAGATATTTAACAGACAAATATTTTGACTCCACTTTTCTGGAGGTTCCATAATCAGATATTTTTGAATAATTGCTGATTTTACGGTAGACAAAAAGTACTTTTGAGTGTCACAGCATTAGCTATGCGTCGGTCGTTCACTTGGTTTGCTGGCAAACTACCATCTAGTATTCTAGAGCATGAGCAGTTGATTTATTAAATTCATCTAAAATAGCAACGTTTTGGTGGTTTGTTTCATACATCCTTTGAGAAGTTGAGAAAAATACTGGTAATTGTAGATGGTTTCAGACAAACTCTTCAACTCAACAGGTTCATTTCTACTTTCTATTATTTTCCAAGAATTGGTAGTAATAGTTTCAATGTCTGCCTCAACAAACTGCTTGGCACAAATTTTGCATAAATTGTTCACATTCAATTTCTTTCAAGGAATTGCTCTACATAATCCAGTTTTGGCATAAAACTGGATCTGAAGGAATTCTTTAAATTTATTTTCTTTTTTTTTTTTCTTTGAAATTTTTGCTTTAGATTCGTTTTCTTTAATACATTAGAACAAAATCCAGTTTTGCAGTTTGGGGCACATCAGGTACACCACATTTTTAAAACTGTTGTGATTGTGATGATCTTCACAAATGTGAAAAATGACACAACATTACATATGAAGAGCCATGAAAACTGATATACCGGTACCTCAAAACTAAAATTTTATCTAATGTTTAAAATACCTGAAAAATACAAAACTAAAAATCATTCGCTCATTGCTGTTAGTGTTACAGGGTTACAGTAAGGTTTGCATTTTCCTGGGGCACTGGACAATACAACTGACTAGATTGTGAGAGAAATTACTGTCATACTTCGAACTAGAATAATTTCACATGAGGCAACTGTACTGGAAATTTTTCTTATTAATTTAGAGTCTTAAATTCTTGATTTGTGATTTCTGACTAGACATGGCCTTTATTACACTAATACTTTAAATCAGTTTTTAACGTATTCTACTGACTAATATACATTAACAGCTGATTTTAAATTTTATAGCCTACACTATTAACACATAATTGAATTTCCAACATCCTGACATTTAAGGATAAATTAATCTGAAGAACAAATTTTACTGTGCCAATGCCAGTAGGCCTACTGTACCCAAAATTAACAACCGGTACCAGACTCATCTAGCACTCTGGCAGTATAAAGCTGCAAGCTGACAAGGAATATTCACTTACCTGCAAGTATGAATTGTGCAAACAGCGCAGCAATAAACAGATACGAGATCCATAATAGAGTAGCCCTAGCCTAGTCGTAACATCTGCAAGTAAGTTAGGTTATGAGTTATACCATAGCTTAGCGATAAAATAATATGAGATACACATTAGAGTGGCCCTAGCGTAGTTATGACATCTACAGTATACCGGTAAGTAGGCAACGACTTTTGAATAATACAAGTAAGCCAGGCTAAACAACCATACCTAACTTGAATAATCTCCAACTACCTTTTACGTACTGCCTATGCACTACATTAACAATAGGCCAATCGGTATCTCCTAAACTAAACTAAACCGTTTTTCAATTCTCGAATGCTTTAATTCTTATACCAGAAGCTAAGAGCTCAGGAAAGTGCTGTTTCGGCAATAGCCGTGGCCACCGAGAAAAAGAAAGGCCTTGCTCTAGAGATGGCAACAGCGCAGCGTACGCGGCCGCGCGCTGTTGTTGGTGCACCGCGCCGCGCAGCGTGGCAACTAAAATCTGTATTATGTCACAGGGTCAGCGCAGCACCGCGTACTATAAGTTTTTACATTTTTTTTACAATTATTGCTGGTAAGTTATTTCTTTATGTTCAACAATGGTTAGTCATGATCAGTGGTGTAAAAAGTACTCGAAAATTGTACTCAAGTAAAAGTTTCGTTACTGACAAAAAAACTACTTGAAGTAAAGTACAACCCAGACAACATGCACACGTTGATCCAACGTGGTGCCAACGTGTTTCGATTCGTTGGCACCACGTTGACTTTCGACGTTGGGCCCACGTCATGTTGCTCATGGGCCCACCGCTGGGTCGACGAAGCTGAGCCCACTAATGAACCGTTGGCCCAACTATGCATGAATACAACGTGCCACCGCCTACCCCACTATTAGCCAACCATGCATTGCCATCGCCTACCCGGCATTTGTATCACCATATTCCACTAACCTAAGAATTAGACGAGCACTGCGAGTAAAGAAAAGCCAAATTTTATTAAAGCATAAAAAATACACCACACGAAGAATCCAAATTAAACAAATTAGTACCATCAATTAATTTTCCTACGGTACGCCTAAGTTTGCTTCTTTTGTGACATTATATTTTCTTGTCGGCAGCGTGGCCGAATGGGAAAAGGCGTCGTTTTTACGACGACTCTGATCGCAGGATCATGAGTTCAACCCGCACCCTGGTCACGTTGTTGCGTCCTTGGATAAGACACTTTACGATAATTATCTCTGCTTGGTGGCTTCGAACAAGCAGCAAATTTACGTGGGAAGAAGTCAAAACGTCAACAGGAAAGCTTGGAAAATTGTCAACTCCTAAGCGGGTGCGGATTCGTCCAAAATATAGCGCACCGTCGCTTTCTCGTGATAGGAGGATAAAGATGCACCAATCAATCAATCAATCTTGTTTTCTTCCCCCGTCACGATCGCGGGAATACTTAAACCAATCTCTGGTTATTTCTCTAATCCTAGATTCGGTGGGCTTTCTTCAGAGTTTTTTGTATAGCAGCTGCAACAAAGAGAAAAACGTAAAACACTCATAAAGTATGGTAAATAGGTTTCTTGTAAAATTCGCCAAGGAAATTAAGCTTGTGGAGATAGTATTACTATTTATGATAAAAACGTGATGTCTCCAAGAGTTCTGGGAGTTAATGTAATCAAACCGACTATCAAAAAATCGGTATTCAGTTGCCCTTGCTGACACTCAGCACTGAAGAGACAATGTTAAGAACAAGCCAGGAAGTTTCATCAGTTGTGTCGTTGGAAAAGCACTTAAACGGACTTCCCCCATCTTCATGTGTTAAACGAGGACTGCAGGCAAAATTAATGCGGTTTGTAACATTAGTAAAATAAAGAGGTGGAGTCCTCGAGGACGTCCTTGGCCTCGAGGACACATTTTGAAGTCCTTGGCCTCGAAGCCTCAAGTCCTTGGCCTCGAAAATTGCCCTGTCCACGGCTCCAGGACAGCACTATTTTTTAAACAGTTGAAATTTCGTTGGAAAACGCCAGAAACCTCACGAAAAATTTATGAACACCTTTTTTGTTTTCCTCAATTGGAGCATAGGCGTAGGCAAGGGGAGGGAGGCAGGCCCTCCCCCCTAATTGTAATTTCACCAATGACAAAAATGTGGCAAAAAAGCCTATTGTTTCTTCAGTTTCTTTCTACCATTTTTCGCTGACAACAGTATAACTAATTTACGCTATTGAAGACCAGGGGCGCGGGGTCCCACTCAATTCAATTTTTGCCAGCCAATTTAAACGTATAACCCGGAGAAAATGGAGAGTATCTGTCTTAAAAGTTGCTATCTCATGCCCACATCTAGCCTTTTTGTGAACGTAATGCATTAACCAGGGCTGGATTTACCATAATATGACGCAGTACCAGCTAAGGGCCCCGAGCTGAAACCGTAAGACTTTTTTGGTCTTCACCTAAATTTCCGAGAAAGATGCTGCGAAAATCTCCGAAGTGCCAGGGGCCTAGCGCGATGTAAATCCGGCCCGGCAATAACATGGCTAGAAGACGTAACCATCCATTGTACCATTTTTCAAAAACAATTGAGTATTTCACCTCCAACCTCGCCGGCTTTTACGTACAAAATAGTTTTTAAAAAAATTAGCCGTGGAAAATGCTGATTGAACGAATCATTGAACTTCAATTGAGGGTTCTGGGCCCTCTGGCGAACAGGTACACCTATAACTGGATATTTTCATGACAAAACAAAAATCTCTAAAGAAAATCTTCGAGTGAATTATTATTTACTGCTGAAATGCAGCCAGAGACAATGCACCTTACTTCCCCCTACATGGACCAAATCACTAACAATTAAAATTTAACTCCAAAATGCAAGATGTTAAACGTGTTTTGGACTTAAATTGCAAGTAAAAGGAGGATAAACAATTTCGGCCAAGAGTCTTGTCCAGCTGGGGAATAACTTTGTTAGAGAAGCTGAAGGCTGCCGATGAGAGCTAAAAGCTCGAAACAGCGCTGTCCAGCTCTGTGCATCTTGATTTTTTCAATTGGCTTTCAAATGTCTAAAATCTAGTGCTTTCAAATGGCTTTGAACACTTGCGAAATTTGATCCAATGGCATTAAAATAACTTTTTTTTTCCAAAAAATTACTAAAAATCGCCCAGCGGCTGGGGGCTTCGCCCCCCGACCCCCAAAGCCTCTGGCGGCTGCGGGCCCCGCCCCCAAACCCCCGTCTGTGATACATTTGAGTTACACTAGCTTTCTCATCACGTTCCCAAAGTTAGATATTTGCATTTTTCAATTATTAGTTTCAGCCCTCTTCCTTAGCAAAATTCTGGTTACGTGCAAACAGGCAACAACGATTTCAGATCTTTCATCCTACGAAGTCTTTGTCCCACAAAAACTTCCTCTTTGGAAAAATTTTGATAACGTCATATCATGTGATTTGTGGTTTAGGCCTTCCTAAATCAAAAATTTTGGGTACGCCAATGAATTGAAGATCGCCTGAAAAATATTTTTGAAGACCTTTTTTTTTAGAACGCTTGGGCCTCCTGTGTCCTTGGCCACGAGCATTTCTGTCCTTGGCCTCGAGAGGTTCTGTCCTCGGAAAGGCTGTCCTTGGCCTCGGATTTTTTTTGTGTCCTTGGCCTCGAGCCTTGTGTCCTCGACTCCACCTCTGGTAAAAAAGCATGAAATTATGTAGGCGTTGACTTCATCTTTCTTGACCAGCTGTTCCAGAGATACTCCTCTTCAAACCAAAAATTGGGTTCCCCAATTTAGTTTGGCAACACTGACGTTCTACTATAATGTCCAGCAGAAAAGCGATTGTTGAGATTAAGCTAGTAATTCAATCATTCGCATTCAAGTGAGTACAGATTAAGCCTAGACAGTGGTTTGGGTATCAAAATTTCATTACTTGGTTACCATGCACCAGTAGCCTACCCGTATAAATGCAATAAGTTGATTATTAAATGCCAGTCTTCGCACTTGAATGGTTCAAATTAATAGCATAATCCGAATAATAGCTTTTCTGCTTGATATGCAATGAAACGTCAGTGTTGCCAAAAACAAACTGAGGGGGACGCAATTTTGTGTTTGAAAAGTAATAATTATCCATGTAACAGCTGGGTCGAGGAATAGACTAATGTTACTAACCCCATTGATTTTGCCTGCAGTCCTCGTTTAAGAGAGGTGGCAGCTTAACTTGAAGACGGCGAGACGTCCATTCGCTGTCTCCTGATCGAGAAAACTAGCGAATAAAAAAAACAACAACATCAATTAGACTTGCACATACATACCTTTCAGAACTTGATTAAGACTCAAAATCGTGAAACCTTCTTTTCCATCCCTTCCCCATCCAATAAAATTTAGTAGCCAAGCTATTTGTCAACAACTTGTAAAGAACCCGACGAACATTTTCTTCTAATGTCCTTCGATCCACACCAGCCAGGAAACTTATCTAACATTAAAAATATGAAATTTACTGTTACTCCAAATATTTTTATATTTTGCCGAGTTTCCTCAGCCAGGAGACAGCAAAAGAACCTTATTATCTTCGAATCAAGCTTCTACCTGTCGACCACATAAAAATGGAAAAAATCTCGCTAGGTGCCTTTCCCGACGGCATAAAGGAAACTTGACGGATTGTTTTCTACCACTGTCCCTTTACCGCTAAGCGCCAAACAGGAAAGCTGTAAATACCAATTTTTAGAGTTTTCGCTTTGACCCGACCTGGATTCGAACCCGAATCTGCAGCTCCAACAGCAGACTCTCTATCCGTTTGAGCTCGACCAGCATTAATAAATTTCACGAATTCAATAAGATTACGCAACAAATTTACAACAGCAGTGAGAGCAAGGCTTTTGATTAGTATTAAAAATGCAGACCGTTCGAACAGTTAAGACTTAAAAACTGAATGCGTGAATCACTGATTTTGCAATAGTGCTTATAAAATGCTCTATTATCACAATGTTGTGCATGAGTTGCAGTGATGTAGCGAAGCCGCAACCAGGGGGGCGGCGCCCCCCCAAACTCCTAAGTGACATTAAAAGAAAATATAGCCAGCAATTTTTGGCCCCCCTAGAACAATGTTCTAGTTGCGGCACTGTGATGTAGTGGTGGTAATAAAATCCGACTTTAAAACCTAATGCCTCGTTTCGATTTGGATCTGTGTTTGCTTGGTTGGGCTCTGGATTTAAAAGCGCTCTCATATCTAATGAAGTCTGGTAGCGTGAAAACACGATTAGTAGTAGACATACCGAGTAACTAGAATCGTCTAGGCTTCTTTGATTAGGGAAAAATGATGAAAAAGATGATTTTCTTTCTTAGTATACTAATTTAAGAAGAAGCATGAAGTCTTGTTAACACGATTAGTTGCTTGCACGTTGCTAGTATTTATTCTGCGCACAATTAGCTTACCAATATCTTTTTTGTTTGCTCGTTTTTGAGAGCTTCTTCCACTATGTCCAGCTCTTCCATCTCCGAAATTGGCAACTTAATGTGGAATGGAAGTTCAACGTCGTCGCTGGCTTGATTTATGTTCATGTTGTTCGTTCAACGACGTTAAACCGTGCATTTCAAAAGCTAAAAACATATTGTTTTAAGTCAAAAAACAAAAAGTGTTATCGTATTATATTAATCAATCTCCGACCATCAAATCCAAGTATCTGAAACCCCCTACAGCCTGTTTTGTGTTTCGACTCGTCAGGAGCTACCCAATAATAAAAACCACGATTTTGTCACGCCGGTACAGCTTATCGCTAGTCTCGCAGCTACCACCAGTAGCCTCGCCTGCAAATACAAAATGTTTAAGCGCTGTGAAACCGGCAACATGCAGTGGCAAAGCAAGATCGATATACGGAACGGCAACGAATCAAGGCAGACAAATATAAACAAACGCCGAAATTTGTAAGAAACTTTATGAATAGTAACATGATTCAAACATCGTACAAAACGGCGTAAGCACTGAACGGTTTGCGATTCGGAAATGCTTATTTAACATTTTTTAGTTTAAATTTGCCTCTATACCTACACATAGGCGTCGATTTTTTGTTGATTTAGCCAATTCCGAGGGGGTGAAACTTTTTTGAGAAGTTTGTTCAAACTTAATAATTCTATTTCAATGCGGAATTTTGTCCCCAAATTCAGGGTAAGACCAAAAAAAAAAGGTCTTCACCGCATTCTGGTTCTATCTCAGTCCGTAATTTCGGGTCATCTTTATATCTTGAGTGCCAAGTGGGCATTACTTGCCAAAAAACCGAGGGGGCCAGATGTATTTCGCCCCATTCAGTGTCAGACTCGAGGGGGCGCCGCCTCCTTGAAATCGACGCCAGTGTGTCTACATTTATTATACATTTGTGATCATTTGTTATGCTTGGTTCTTGAATCGGCCCGCAAAGTAGCTTATGCTTCTCGATGCACATTTTGGCAGTTCAAACTCCACTTGAGTATGCAGAGGCTCGCTTTATGATTTGCCATGTTATTTGTGGGGACCGTCCGCAGTCTTCTCTTTCTAGATGGCTTTGTATTATTCGGTAGCGTGTCGTTTCTAGGGGTGTAAAGGATAGTTTACGGTTGCTGTAATGCAAGGCCTATTGATTACTACAGACCAATGCCAAATCAAAAACGTGAAACTGCAGAGTAAAAGTCGACGGCCCACTCCAAGGAAACTGCTTAACAGAGTCGATTGCGTACCAACCGGAGCTAGACAGCAGCGAAATCCCGAGGATCTATTAAGGAAGCTGCGCTACTATATCTTCAAAGCGCGTTACAGCAAGTCAGCAACCATAAACAATCTTTTAAACACCTCCAGAAATGACACGCTACAGAATAATCCAAAGCCATCTGGAAACAAAAAGACCGCGCACGCTTTCCGCAAATAACATGGCAAATCATAAAGCGAGCCTCTGCATACTCAAGTGGGGCTAGTACATGCCAAATATGCACCAAGAAAAACTAGCTATTTTGCGGGCCGATTCAAGAACCAGCCTTAATCAACGATTAAAAATGTATAATAAATGTACGCATAAAAGCAAATTTAAACAAAAAAAAATGTTAAGTGTAACGTCGTTTCCACATTGGAATCAAATTACAAGTTTTTTTTTTGTTTAAAATCACAAAACAGCTGCAGTGCAAACTTTGGAATTTCCGTTTTTGCAACTTTGAAACATAGTTTAGTAATCATTATTTTACAACGGTATTTGCTATGTTTTTGCGTACAATTTGCGACGTTTCAACTTTTATTAACTTTATCAATTTCATTCTACATTGAATGAGGAGTGGTGAATTGCATAAAATATACATTATGTTAAAGATTATAAAGCTTAAAGAATATCAAACTATCACTTACGTGATAACTGGGCCACTGCAACTCCATCTAAACGTTGATTACTGCTGCCTGTAAATCAAAGTGTTTAAAAGTCTAACTGGAAAATCATAACTGAACCAAACACTGTAGTTAGTCGAATATACTTGATGGAATGAGAAGTAATTAAGATGCCGAAAATTGTAACCAATTTAATTGACTTGGTGAAAGACCCGCAAAACTTTCTTTCATGCAGTCGACTGTAGAATTTCATCTGATAATTTGAATGAGCTACAGTAACTACGTAAATAACTTTTTTGCACTTGCAATTGATTTATTTAGCATTTGATATCAATAGGACAGAATACCAAGGAAATGCATAAAATGAGTTAGAGTGAGAGTAATTGATTTTACGGGTAGCATCGCGTAATAATTTACATTCCATATCCTCTAGCGTATTGTGGAAATTTCTACGTCATGAGTTATACCAAGACTGGATCATCCGCGCACCAGTAGCTAGCAATGATTCACTTAACAAAGATAAAATAAAGTGAAAAGCTCTCCAAATTGCTTTGCAGGCGGCCTAAAAAGTAGTACAAACAATACATTATACAATTCCAAAAATAGCTGTGAACTGAGCTAATAATACTTAACTTCATTCGTGATTCACATTTAACTCGTATTTTTGCAGCTGAGTATACGACTTAAATATAAGTGTGCAATAAAATACCAATCCTTAAGTTTACAACTGACAAATTGTTCTAAGCCTTAAGGTTAAGTGTCGTCGCTTACGGGTCAGCAAGCGAAAGTCTTTACATGTTGGTTCTTTCTGTTCTGACAAAACAATACCATTTTCGACGTCACAATGGATGTAGGAGCTCTTTTGGATGAACTTTAATAATTAAAAATTACAGAATACAGGTATTTTTGAATGAACTTTACCTAATGACAACAGGAGGAATGTAAATGCATAGAACTATAAATACGCTGCGAAAAGACTGCTAATTCGCTGGAAGAAATGGCGGCAAGAACAAAGACAATGTTCTGATAATAACGAGTAGATATCTAAAAATATTTACCATGATTTACTGATGCAGCAATCCGGGGACTTGCAGTTGCAGTGCTAAGGCCAGGTAGGTCATCTGAAAAACAATATGGAAACACAATTAATATTATCAGCTCAAAACTTCAGGCAAATAACAGATTCAATAATATGTACTGCCATAAAAGATTTACGGTTATTAACTAATGCAGCAGTACGAGGGCTTGCAGCTGCAGAGCTAAGGTAAGCTAGGTCACCTGAAAAGAATGACTTACCTAGCCCTAGCATTGAACATTAAACATTTGAGAAGCACTAAACATTTTGAGTTTCAAAAAACAATGTAAGCTAGTCGCATTCCAATTTTTCAGTGGATAACTCATATAAGCACTATGGTTTCCTAATCTAGTCATTCTTGTCTGAGAATTTGCTAAATCGATCGCTTTGTGAAAGCTTTTTCTAAATGCCCTACTCGGTAAGTAACTATACAAAGGCAGCATTTTGACTCCCTCATCTGTCAACGCAATTGTAAATGGACGATAATTTGTAGCTTTTATCTGAACGCATGTATGACGCTTTAGTTGACAACAAGAATAGCTTGTTAGCGTTTGACAATATTTTGTGTTAATTCACTCATATCCTATAGCTTTTAGTATTTTACTAATTAATCGTTTTTGTAATTTTAGAAAGTAGCAATGGGAATTTAACATTCAACTAACCTACAACTATAACATTGCGATTTTGCAACTGATGTGTTACAATTGTATTAAAAGTTTATTCAAGTTCCGGATCCTAGTTTTCTTACTCGATAATTTCAAGCAAAATTATAAAAATCCTCTCGAGATATTGAATTCTTTACATTAAATTTCTTGAACATTACCTTACATTAAATTCCTGTGTTGACCATTACCTTTTAACATACTTCATCACTACAGTATACTTGGCATTGCAAATTTACACACACAAAATTCTCTACCATTATAATAATATGTAAACTAGAATTAGGTTGTTTCCAATCCATATAATTTCAGGCATTATTTATACATTATAAAAATTGTTACAACAAAATGTGCTTAATATGGAATAATCAAAATATTCTTTGAATTCAGGTTCTTTTTGTCAAAAAAACTTATGACTATGTTTTAATTATTACTGTTAAACACTTACTAGTCATGAGTTATCTTCCGAACATCCACCTTTGCCCTTCATTCTCATCTAAACAAATATTATCAGCGTGGTTTATTTATCTTATTGGCCAATCACGTTTGTCAGTAGACCAGGAAGCAATTTCATCATCTTCAAGTCAAGCTGCCACCTGCCTACAACATAAAGATGGAAAAATTCCGTAAACAGAGTTTTCCAACAACACAACAAAGTGAACTAGCTGGATTGTTTTTCAGTGTCCTTGAAACGTTGAGTGTCCAACAGGGATGCTGTAAATACTTATTTTCAATTTTTAGTTTGACCCAACTTAAAATCAAACTAGAGTCTACACTGTACAGCTTCTAAAATAGTTAATAACCCAAACAAAAGCATCCACCTGCTGCATCATTGTTTGGAGGTTTAAAAGCATTTTGTAGCACTACACACACTGCAGGTATAACTATCAGCTATTGTTGGAAGTCCAGTAGGCTACATAGTTTGCCAAGATCAAGAAGCAATTACGATTTATTAGTTGTTTGCAAGAAAACCTTAAAATAAAATGGAAGTGGCTATTTTGACTCTAGAGGCAAAATAGCGTTTTTCCTCTGTTTGGGTTTAGGTTAAAGTTAGGGTTGGGATTAGGTTTAGAATTAGGTTTAGGGCTATTTTGGCACTTGCGGCAAAATAGCCGTTATGACTATTTTGCCTCCAAATGGCAAAATAAATAACATGGGGCTATTTTGCCTCTAGAGGCAAAATAGCCACTGCCAAAATTAATATCACAGCATGAAAAATGAAAACAAAGAAAAATGGGCAAATATTAAAAAAAAACAAAAATGAAAAATAATAACAAAAATTTTAAGGATACAATTCCAATTCAGATCAATAGTATCAATGTGCCATTGGCATTCAAATTTTGGAAGTAACAAGCCAGACCAGAAGAAACAAAGGACTCCAGGGCAGTGTTTCCTATAAGCGCAAAATAGTGCGAAAAGTGCGAAATTTTTTCCAGCATTTTCGCACTGAAATTTTGCGAATTCCGGCGTTTTTTCTCCCGATAAAAACCGGCGGTTTTGTTTCCTGCCAAAAACCGTAGACAGCCGCGGTTCACGGCGCCTCGCTCTGGTATGTTGCAGAAATCGCAAAGAAAAGCAGCAGAAATTAGACGAACGAACTTTTTTTTTTGGAGATCAACATAAAATCAGAGAAAAAGATGGCTTTATCGGCGTGATGACCTTTTTTTTTTTTTCTTGGAGATCACATTTAAACCGAACAAAAATGATGAGAAAATTTTCGGCATTTTCACATTGAGTTTAGAATTATTTCACACTATTTCTGGCATTTTCGCAGAAGGTGAAAACTTAGAGGGAACGCTGCTCCAGGTAATCCACATAACACAGTGCCAAGATATAAGTTATGATTTCCAACAGAGATTTGCAGTTGTACGTATCCAAAAGTTGCATGTCATATCACATGTTCCAAATATGATTTAGTACAGCATTTTTCAGTTTGCAAGTAATTAGCATATACCTGTATAAACAGTTTAGTAACATGTATATGAAAAAGAAAATTGTTAGTGCGGATATTATTGAGTCAATAATATCTGATCAAGTCAAATACAAAATTGTTTTGTGCATTGTGCACACTGGCCAATCCAGTGACAGTTTAAGCTAATTTCACTACTGTCCAGTCATCTAAATCCCTTATTCACCTAACTGTATTTATGGTTTTCTTGTTTCAACATCACCCTCAAAATCTGACGCATTTTTGACTGGCTAATTTAACAATGGTCGAATACTCTCGTATGTATTTAAGCCTGAGGCATAGTACATAAAAATAAAGAATTTGACTACAAAATTCAGTTTCTACAAAAAGTCTATGCATAACATGCACCGCAGTTTAACATCAAACCTACACACACTAATCATCGATTGGATCAGCCTTTCCACTAACAACTACTTTATAGTAATTAAAGGGGTTTTCAACTACATAACACCCCAGTTCTACATACTTTCAGCCTTGAAAAATCTGAAATAAGGAGCAGTAATATATACTATTCTTTTTTCTGTAACCAGGTAGCCAACAAAACAAAAACCTTTTTAAGTCACGCTTTCAGTTTCATCATTTGCATAAAAGTGCAGCCACAAAGGATTTATCAGTTATTTTTCTGTTACATTCATTTAAGTTTTTCGTCAACAAATTTCACTTACTTTTTTTCCAAAACACTCTTACTTGAATGAAGCATTTGCCAGTTTAACTGTGGCAAACCTCATCCCTCACAAGACGTTTGACATGGCATTTCAGTTCTGAGGGAGGCCACAACAGTTTATCTCCATAAAAAAGCCAAGAGCATGGTGCAATTGCTAGGGCTACTGCACCATTTTCGTTCCCAAAGGAAACAATCACAAAACCTTCTTGGTCTGACGTACGGTATTGTTGATCCTTATCACTGTTTACTGTAGTACGTACGGTACCAGTACCTACTGAGAGTACGTACCGTACCAGTAGCTCTGTAGTTACCGTAGCTGGTTAGAAAATTTCACAAAACAGCATAACAAAAAACAAATTATTAATCACATTGAAAATACATTACAAAGCCTAATTAATAAAGCAATCAGAGAAAATAATAACCAACAGATTAAAATTTAGCCTCTAATAAATTCGTAATCTGTAACTATTATTAGGCTAATTTACGGTACTACTTTATACTTCTGTTTATACGCAGTACGGTTGACTGCAGTTATATTGGCATTGCTCTAGCCAACAAAGCTAACCTATGCAAACTGGTTACTTCCCTACCATTGGCAGATTGTAGGCAGTTTTAAGTCTCTCTCTCTCTCTCAGACCCCCCAGCTGATCAACTGACCTTCTCCGCCGCTTGTTATAATAATAGTGCTTATTCGCGAAAAATTGTGCGCTAAAAATTGTGCAAGGCAAGGCATTGTGGGTAAATTCAAATGATTGTATTTTTGCAGGGGCTACAGTTAGATTCAGTTGTTTATTTCAAAGGTTGTAATTTTACTCAGTGATTATATTTTAATCCGATTATACTGCTGTGCAGAAAAGATTGTTTGTATAGCAAAAAATGTATAAACAACATTTGTTAGACTGTTAACGCAGCAACATCAAAGGGCGAGAAATATAACCGTACGAATAGAATTTACCGCTGTAGAGTTTCCAAATTTTAGTTTTGTTTTTAAAGGTTTCCGACAAAGAAGGACACATTCAATGCATACTATGCTGTTAAAACATAAAAATCAGAGAAATGAACCTTATAAGACAACAGTTGTTGCCGTTTGAAACTTAATTAAAAGTATAAAAACATGTGTTGTCCCAACATTGGCACAACACTAAACCAAACCCTGTTTTCGGCAAATAAAAAGTTTCAGACAACTGTAATTTTCAAAGCCTTGGTCCAACGTTAATCCAAACCTATATTGTTTTGGAACCTCAGTTCAACAGTGACCCAACG
Source organism: Trididemnum nubilum (assembly GCA_963965965.1). Classification (NCBI taxonomy): domain Eukaryota; kingdom Metazoa; phylum Chordata; class Ascidiacea; order Aplousobranchia; family Didemnidae; genus Trididemnum; species Trididemnum nubilum. The sequence continues at coordinate 29,200,556 of OZ014473.1, read as the reverse complement.
TCGGGCCAACCGTCATATTTCACAAACGAATCATTAAACCGATTGTCATTCTTAACACCTCGGGCCACCACTGGACTAACGTCAACCCAAACCTTATTTTCCACAAATAAATTTTTGACACCAATTTCCATTTTTAACATCCCAGCCCAACATTGGCCCAACGTTGGTAAATACGCCAAGCCAACGCCCACGCTTCCCACCATCAGCCAACATTGGCCCAACGTTGGTAAATACGCCATGCCAACGCCCACGCTTCCCACCATCAGCCAACGTTGGCACAACGTACCCATGTTGTCTGGGAAAGTACTGACCAAAAAAGTACTTGAGTAAAAGTAAAAAAGTAATTATTTTAAAACTACTCAAGTAGAAGTATTTCTGAAAGTATTCACGCAAAATAAGCAAACTATTAAATTGACCAATGACAACTGGTCGACTACCTTCACATCACTGCCACAAGCGCTTGATTTTCTAACCCCTCACTATCTTAAGAAGTCATGAAATATTAATTGTGCAGGTTTTTTGTTACTATATTCAAGAAATCAATTCATAAAATATTTGCTCAAATACTCATTCACTGCCATTGTTAAATTTATACGCTAAAAAGTACAAACACCGCGGAAGTGCCTTATTAGAGTGTCGGCAGTGTGACCAACAGGGTAAAAACGCCGTTTTTACGACGACCCTGATCGCATGATCATGGGTTCAACTTGTACCGTGGTCTCGTTGTTGCGTCCTTGGATAAGACGCTTTACGATGATTATCTCTGCTTAGTGGCTTTGAACAAGCAGCAAATTTATGTAGAAAGAAGTCAAAGGTCAACAGGAAAACTTGGAAATTGTTAACTCCTAAGCGGGTGCGGATTCGACCAAAGGATAGCGCCACCGTCGCTTTCTCGTGAAAGGAGGATAAAGATGCATCAATCAATCAAGTCTACTGTATCCACAGGGTGCGCCAAAAGTCACGCACCAAAAGCAATTCAATAGTCACTTTTTTTGGATTAAAGAAGAAAAACATCGTGAATTTTTTTTTAATTGATTTTATTTCACATGTAAAGGCAGATAGAAACCGGTAGAAACATAACTGAAACTGTGAGTGAAGCACAGTCATTAATTGATTGATAGTAATACCAATGTTTTGTCACAGCATTAGTAGGTTAAACTGCAGCTTAATTTAATTCCAATTCAATTTACTTGCTGCACTTTAAAAAACCTGCCTCCTGCTTAGACAAAGTTTATCATGCAATTCCTGAATTCCACCATGTTTGTTTTCAGTTTTAATGATTTATTCACCGTGTTTCCTTGACCAGGAAACCGCAGAGTGATATTAGGGTCGTTGAGGCAAGCTGCCACCTCTCTACCACACAAAGATGTAAGCACTGAACAGCACATTATCACCTTCAATGCAGAATGTCAAGCAGGAAGATGTGAATACAGTTTGCTGTAGGCTTCCTATTTTTAAGTCTTTGGCTTGGCTGGACCAGATTTGAACCCAAATTTTCAGCCTGATATACAGAAGCTCTAACCCCTAGGTTATACAATCTTGTCGGCATATTTATCAATTCAACCCCAGGCTCTCAAACTGCAAGACACTGTTCTCAAGAACAGAGAAGCTAAACATTTCATCAGTTTATTACTTAATGATGAAGTTTTACTGCTACAGTGTGCTACTCAGCAGAAGCGGAGTCCTTGAGGACGTTCTTGGTCTCCAGGACACATTTTAAAGTCCTTGGCCTCGAAGCCTCAAGTCCTCGAAAAATGCCTGTCCTCGGTTTGAGGACAGCAGTATTTTTTGAATTGTTAAAATTTTGTAGTTCACCAGAAAAAAAATTAAAGACCCTTGTTTTTGGAGATCACCTAAATTTGGACTGTAAAACCGACTAAATCTGCCTGAAAACCGATTAAAATCTGGGATAAGATCGTTTGATGTAGTTTCCAGCATCTGAATTAGCCTTCCCCCATTGCAAATTTTTGGCTATGCGCCTGCCAGGATCTCATATCTCCACAAATCAATAAATTTCTGCAATTTCCTAATCCTCCAGTCCTACAAAACAGCAAAACGGGAATGGATCTTTCACCCTAATTACGAACAGCCCGATTGTAAATGCACCCTAACCTACTACCGTGTTTCCCCGATAATAAGACCTACCCGCAAAATAAGACCTAGCGTGATTTTTAAGGATGATTTTAATGTAAGCCCTACCCTTAAAATAAGCCCTAGTTGAGAGCGGCAGAAAGACGAAAGATATTACTTATGGCAAGTTATGGCAAGTGGCAGAAAGATATACATGATATACAGACGTGTTTGTTTCCAGCTAGTTTGGCTATTAATTAGAACTTAAATTTCGGCTACCAGGCAAAATTTTCGGGCTAATTTGGCAACCAAGAAGTACTTCGTTTTGTTAGCTTGCAAAATATCTAGTCATCAACAGAAGAGAATTTCATTCAATACCAAAATTTTACAGTTTTTAATCGACTAAAACCAACGTAGGAATCAGCAGTCAGCAAGTTCTTCAGCCACAGCCATATTGAATTTATCACGTGACAAACCTTCGACAATGGGTAAAAGATATGCGAGTGATAATTATGCTAAGCCTGTATCGGCATCACTTGACCAAAATGCCGTTAACGAACTGGTAAAGAAGGCAATTAAAACTTGGAAAGAGGAATATGAGTGTGAAATCGCTGCTCTGAAAGTGGAAATCCAAGAAGTTAAAGATAGCCAGCAGTTTATCTCTACTAAGTATGAAACACTCAAAACTAATTACGATTCTCTGATGGCAACCAACAAACAGCAAGCTGAAGAAATTAAACGGCTAAAAATTCTTTCAAATGAATTGGAAACTCGAGTCGTCAAAGAAGGCCAAAAAGTTGAATCATTAGAACAATACGGCAGGAAGTTAAATCTAGAAATTACTGGAGTTCCCGTGAAAGACGAGGAAAATACCAATGATATTGTAGTTGAAATTGCTAAGCTTGCCAATGTGGATTTATCTCTAGACCAAATCTCTACTTCGCACCGACTGCCAGTCAAACCCAAACGCCCTAGCAATAACGAAAATGTTTCTCCAGCACCCCCACCGATTATAGTTCGCTTCATCAGTAGGAATGTACGGAATACTCTGTATGTCAACCGCCAAAATCTTCGACAAGCAGACTTCAAAACTTTTTCTGTGGAAGGCACTAGTAGTGTTTATGTTAATGAAAATCTGACTCGTTATAGAAAGAAACTATTTTGGAGTGCTAAGCAAAAGGTGAAATCTAGTCGATTCAAATATATCTGGACGGCTGACGGTAACATTTTTCTTAAAAAGAGCGACCAGTCTCATTCGCTAATGATTAAAAGCGAAAAAGATCTTGAATTGATTAAGTGACTTAAACTGCTGTAAAAGACATCATTGTCTGTTGCCTGTCGATGCATACTGTTACTAGGCTTACTTGTTTTGTTTCTGTTGGTTATTATTGTTTTATGCATAGCTAAATGGTTGCAAAAAAAGTTGCTTCTTTCAAAACTAATGCGCAACAAGACCTGTTTGGGGGCTTGAGTGAACCTGCTACATTTGATGATGTCAGAAATTTTAATTCTTTTGAGTTGAGTGACTTTATTCATGCAAATTTATCAATCAATATCAAACCATGTGATTATTATGACTTGAAATTCCAATTTGATACTATTGCTGACTGTAAAAACGAGAGGACATTTATCTTGCATGCTAATATTCGTTCTTTGCATAAAAATTTTGATAGTTTGATTGATTTCTGTGAAAGTCTTAGCGCAAAGCCTGATATAATATGTCTCACTGAAACTAAGTTACAGGATATTCCTTAGGCAAACATTAATATTCCTAATTATAATTTTTATCATTCTCCTACGCCAACCAATGCTGGTGGAGTAGCTATGTACATATCTTCGCGATTTGTTGTACAAAACGTATACACACAATTTTTGAAAACTGAAATGTGCGAAGATATGTTTGTAGAACTACGCAGTCAAGATGGCATACAATATATTTGCGGGACAGTATATCGTCACCCGAAATGCAACTTCAAAATTTTTAACGCAAATCTAGAAACTCAAATTATACAATTAAACAAGGATAAAAAAATTTACTACATTACTGGTGACTTCAATGTTAATATCGATAGGAATTTACATTCCGATTCAACCAGCAATGATTATTAACACATGCTTACCAGTAACGGTGTCTCATGCGTGATCACCAAACCAACACGAGTGACCCCTACCAGCAGCTCCTTAATTGATCATATTTTAACTAATGATATGAACAATACAATTCATCCTGGTGTAATTCAAAAGGACCTGCTAAGTGACCATTATCCGGTTTTTTGTGTTTTGTCAAAAAATGTGCGTTTTCTTAACCATAAACAAGCTCCTGTGAAGCCAACGTTTAGAGATTATACAAATTTTGCTCCAGAATCGTTTAAAGTTGATCTAAACAACAAACTGATTGAGTTTATTGAAAACGACCTATCTACAGCTAACACCTTAGTTCTAGATACAATGTATGACAAGTTTATTAATATAATTAAGCAAGCAATCGACGAACATGCACCAATGAAAATCGCTTCGCGAAAGCGACAAAAATTGCTTGAACGACCCTGGATTACCCGGGGACTTTTAGTTTCTATCAAACGAAAACAAAAAATGTTTAAGACTCATTTTTTGTCTAAAGATGAAAACTTATATAATTTCACTATATAGAATTTATGCAAACAAACTAAACAAAATTAAATATATCGCGAAAAAAACCTACTTCAATAAGATGTTTGACAACACAAATCCAATCCACGAAAGACGTGGCAAATGATTAAATCTCTTCTTCCAAATGCTAAAGATTCGTCACCCACCATTAATAAAATTGTAGTAAACAAAACTGAAATTAATGACGCCGCCAGTATTGCGAACCAGTTTAACACATATTTTTCTTGTGTTGGTAAGAATCTCGCGATGAAATTTTCTGAACAAAATGACACAGATCATCATAAGTTTCTTGGCAAAAGGATATCAAACTCAATTTATCTTGAACCAACATCTCCACAAGAGGTTTTTAAAGAGATCAATTCATTGAATCTCAACAAATCACCTGGGCTAGATGGCATAACTGCTTATTTTATAAAACTAGCCAGCGACATTGTTGCGGTTCCATTGTCTATTTTGTGTAATTTGTCATTTTCCGAAGGTGTTTTCCCAAATTGCATGAAAAATGCTAAAGTTATCCCTCTGTTTAAAACTGGAAGAAAAAATGAACTATCAAACTACAGACCAATATCACTGCTATCATGTCTGTCCAAAGTAATGGAAAAACTAATTTACTCTAGGCTTATAAATTATCTCAACAAAAATTCGATATTACATCCTAACCAATACGGTTTTCGCAGTGGCCTTTCCACAAGTCATGCTTTATTAGATGTGGTAACAACTACTTACGATAACATCAACAAAATGTTATACACTCTATTGATTTTCATTGACTACAAAAAGGCGTTTGATACTGTTTGTCATAAAATTCTCCTTTCAAAACTAGAACATTATGGAATACGTGGCCCAGCTCTCAATCTAATTTCATCTTACCTAAATCACAGAACTCAATGTGTAAGCATTAATGATCGTCTTTCTACTCTTAGTCATATAAGCTATGGAGTACCACAAGGGTCAATACTGGGCCCCCTACTATTTTTACTATATATCAATGACATCAACAATATTAATACTTATTCTAACGATAGCATAAAACAGTATGCTGATGACACTTGTCTCGTAATTAATGAAATTAATCTTGACAAACTGAAAGCTAAAGCGAATAAGTTGCTGCTTAGTACTGAACAATGGTCATTGGCTAATAAACTCACGATTAATTTTTCAAAATGCAAAGTCATGATTATTGCTCCTAAACTTAGATCACCTTCATGTACTATTCCAATTTTAATTAATGACATTCCTATACCAATAGTCGACTCCTTCCGATACCTTGGCGTAATACTGGATAATAAACTAACTTTTTCTGACCACATATCAAATGTAGCGAAAAAAGTATCTCGGTCAGTTGGCATCACTTCTAAATTAAGACATTATGCTCCGACCTCAATTTTACTTAAACTATACTATGCTATACTTCATCCTCACCTGTTGTATGGTATTATAATATGGGGATCAACCTATAAATCATACTGACAAAAACTTGTATCCCTACAAAATAAAGGTTTAAGATTAATTACTAATAATTTCACATTCCACCAACCCTTCGTAAGTGTGTCTTTGTTACACAAGCAAAATAAAATACTGAAATTATCAGATATCTATACTTATGAAGTCGCAATATTCATGCATAAATTTTGCAATAAGAAACTTCCATTACTTTTTCGAAGTACTTTTGTAAAACGGATACAGTACACAAATTAAGAACTAGGCAAAATTTAGCTTGTAAGTTTGCTATTCCGCGATACAGCACATCTCGACTGCAACGTTCTATAAAATACGGCGGAATTAAGATCTGGAACTCAATTTCGTATGAAACTAGAAATAGTTCCTTTAAAGTTTTCAAGAAAAAGTACAAACAATGTTTACTTACGCTTTATTAAAGATTGCTTTCATGCAATAAGATTTCCAAATTCACTCAATTAGTGTACCTTCCTTTTCTGGTACTACCATTCTTACACTTAGGTCAATATTGCCTGCCTTAGAATTCGTAACGTGGTTTTTGCCTATAACTCTGATAGTATATTTTTGCCAATTTTTTTTCTCTTTTTTCTTTTTTTTACTGGCTTTTCAACTGCAGTACCGGTAGGTTTTTTTTTTTGCTTTTGCTGTTTTGTAGTTTTTTTTGTTTTTTTTTAATGCTTACTGCTTTGCTTAGTAGTGCTGTGTAATTTGTATTTTATTGTATTGTGGAAACCTTCTCTTTTAGGGTGACTGCTTGACTTGAAGACCCTTAACCGGTCACTTCGCAGCATCCTTGTTGTCTTTTTGAGTATTTTACGTGGTGTGTTTTAATGATTATTGATGTGAGCAACAAAACAAATAAATCGTTCGTTCATCGTTCGTTCGTTACATGTTAATGGCATGTATGTACATGTATACATACATTTTGATATACATGTTAATGGCAAGTAAATGTAGATCTTTTTTCGTAATTTCTGTTTATTTAAAATCTCGTAATTTTGGACATTACTAAAAGGCGGAAATAGGAAAATGCGGAAAAGGCGGAGATTGTGCTAAAAGGCGGAAAAGACGAAAAAACTACCTAACTAAAAGGCGGAAAAGTAGGAAAAGGCGGAAATCATGCTAAAAGACGGTAAAGTTGAATTTAAGGGCGGTTGGGGTTTGAGCTAAGATTATAGTTGATCCTAACCAAACCCTATACCAATCCCGATCCTAAAACTACTCCTAAAAACCTTTCAGCACGATTTCCGTTTTTCCTAAAGCGGAAAAGTAGGAAAATGGGACATGACTGAAAGGCGGAAAAGTAGGAAACAGCGGAAATCGCCCTAAAAAGCAGAAAGGTAGGAAAGGGCGGTTGGGGTTGGGATTACGATTGGCGCTAACCCTAACCTAACCCTAATCCTATCCCTATCCCTAACTCTAATGGCGTTTTAGCACGATTTCCGCCTTTTCCTACAACGGCAAAGTAGGAAAAAGCGGAAATCGTGAAGGAAAAGTAGGAAAATGAAAATGGGGGAATGGAAGATGATTGAAAGATAAGAAAAGTATGGAAAAAATGGGGGAAGAGGAGCTCATGGAAAGGTTGGAAAAATAAGAAAATGAATGGGGAATGGGAGCTCATTTAATGGTAGGAAAACGAATGGAGGAATGGGAGCTAATTAAAAGGTAGGAAAAGTAAGAAAATGAATGGGAGAATGGACGAAGCTCATTGAAAGATAGGAAAAGTAGGAAAATAAATGGGAGAATTTGAGTTCATTAAAAGGTAGGAAATATAGGAAAATGAATAGGGGAATGGGAGCTCATTGAAAGGTATGAAAAGTAGGAAAATAAATGGGGGAATGGGAGCTCATTGAAAAGTTGGAAAATGGATTGGGGAATGGGAGCTCATTGAAAGGTAGCAAAAGTAGGAAAATAAATGGGGGAATGGAAGCTCATTGAAAAGTTGGAAAATGGATTGGGGAATGGGAGCTCTTTGAAAGGTAGAAAAAGTAGGAAAAGGAATGGGGGAATGGGGGCCTCATTGAAAAGTAGGAAAATGAATAGGGGAAGGGAAGGTTATTGATAAGTAGGAAAATGAATGAGGGAATGGGAGCTGATTGAAAGGTAGGAAAAGTAGGGAAACACTGTAAATGGGAGAATGGACGAAGTTCATTGAAAGGTAGGAAAATGAATAGGGGAATGGGAGCTCATTGAAAGGTAGGAAATGAATGGGGGAATGGGGGGCTCATTAAAAGGTAGAAAAAGTAGGAAAATAAATGGGGGAATGGGTGCTCAATGAAAGGTAGGAAAAGTAGGAAAACGAATGGGAATGGGAGCTCATTGAAAGGTAAGAAAAATAGGAAAATGAATGGGAATGGAAGCTCATTGAAAGGTAGGAAAAGGAATGAGGGAATGGGAGTTCATTGAAAGGTAGGGAAAGCATGAGCTGTTGGTTCAAAAAGTAAAATTTTTGGAAATGGGAGCTCATTGTGTGGTTGGGAAAGGTAGGAAAAATAAAAAATGTTGGAAATATAAATTGAGATTGGTTAGGAATTGGCAAAAAAAGGCGGAAAAGTAGGAAATGAGGACATGACTAGAAGACAGAAAAGTAGGAAAAGGCTGAATTCGTCTCAAAAGGTGGAAAAGTAGAAAGGGTGAATTCGTCTAACCCTTGTCTTAAACCAAATCTAAAATTAGTCAGTTTTTTGCACGATTTCCCCATTTTCCTACGGCAGAAAAGTAGGAAAAGGCGGAAAACGTGCTAAAAAGCAGATTAAGGTTAGATTTGGGTTAGGATTGGGGTTAGGGTTAGGTGAGGGTTAACCCTAACCCAAACCCCAACTGCCCTTTCCTACTTTCCGCCTTTTAGGACGATTTCAGCTTTTCCCTACTTTACCGCCTTTTAGTCATATCCGAAAAATGCAAGGCCATTTATACATCGCGTTTCGCGCGTGGTACCATTGTTTTTGCCCGCCGATTTTTTGCAGATAAAGATATCAAAGCGTTATAAATTCATAACGGCTAAACACAGAAAGTTGAATTTCGGACACAACCTGGTTGTGAATAAATCCATCTTGTATGACAGTTTTGAGGATCAAGGGTGACATCATCGCGATTCAGTAATCTGAAAACCGGAAAAAAATGGCCGTTTTTATGTCAAAGAAATATTAGTCGTTTACAGCTTCAAAACAGTTGGACGTGGAAAACTCAAATTTGGACACAGCATGGGTGCATCTATAGAAACTTTGTACGTAACAATTTTGGGGACGCTTGGTCACGTGACTGCAATTATGAAGACAAAATTTCGGCAGAAAATGGTCAAATTTGAACAGATATATCTCGGTAAATACCGATGTTGATAAAAACACGTTAGCGGTTTTAGAACACACTTTTACCGTCTTTCTTATGGCTATGTTTATGATATCCGACTTGGATATCATTTTCCTTTTTTTTTCTATCTTCAGCTTTCTGTATTTTGCTTGCAAAACGCAGAGAATCGAAAGTTTGAGCGAATGTAGATATCAAAATGGGTTAGTGCCCGTCTGAATTGGAGGGTGACACGTTGGGGATCCCCCCAAATGGGACCTCCAAATTTTCAAGATTTTGACCCCTAAAGATGAATTTGGACCACCTTTGGACCACCTACGGGCCAAATTAGCCCACGCTAATTCGAAATGTGGACAGGCTAAATATTCAGCGAGGTAATACAAATGCAATTATGAAACACTTGCGCACTGAAAAAACGCTTCAGGTCTGAATTCTTTATAAGCAGCGATGAAAGAATGGAACTTGCAGAAATTGAAAACACTTTATCAACATCTCATGCGCTTGAGGGTAATTATAAGCAATAATACACACTTGTAATAGTCTAAAAAAATATCACCAATATCAAAAAATATGCGACAATAATATCGGTTCTTTTTATATGGTGGATTTAATCTTTTTATGTTTCTATGGTTGGAAAATGCTAACATTTTAGGAAACCGAGATTAAAGCTTTGCGTTTTTTACAGCAATAACGACGCCTTCTTAAAGTTTCAAAATTAAGAAAAAGATTTTAACAAAGTCTTATCAAGGCTGTTAGCAATGCTAAGCTATTTAGATACACTTTACAGTGTATCTAAATACACTGTAAACACATGTTTGTAGCGGTTATGAAACAAATACGGTGGGCAATGAAAGCATCTTATTCTGCAGAAAAGCTCAAAACGTGTATCAAAAAAAAAAATTGGAGTCCTCAATAGGCCTACATTCCCGTCAATTTTTTTAACCCATCTATTTCATACATTGGGTTATTTGAGGTTTCGAGCTTCAAATAACGCCATAAAAAACGTTATTGAGCCTTATAAGGAGGCTCTAACTTCATCCTGAATCATAAAATTACCCAGATTATATAATTCCATATTCGACTCCCCTAATTTGGATCCTGTACGGGACATTACTAAAAGGCGGAAAAGTAGCAAAAGGCGGAAAAGTAGGAAAATGCGGAAATCGTGCACAGCAGAGCACTGTTTTTCAATTGAAGTTTATACAGTGCTGCCGTCCTAAACAAACAAGTGGGAAGGCTCCAAACAAGAAGTGTGTAGGCTCGTGTACAAGAAAAAAAACAAAAAACAAAGATCACCGCAGTCACTATCTTTTTCGGTCAGTTTCAGATGAAGAAAAAGAAGTCTTCAATGGGAAAAAGCTGTTCTTTTTCGTCTAATATCGAAGATATACTTCGTCAATTACAACAATGCTTACATCATTTTTGAGGTTAGAGACTACCAAGCCTACCCTCAACGGCAGTTCTGAGTTCATAGCAGTCGCTACTTACAAGCTTCAAAACTTGCCATAAAAAATGTCATAGCCCGAATATTACAAATAGCCTGTATAGTTTATCAAAATGTAGACAAACAACACAAAATAATTCAGTTACAAGTTACACCTCATTTCAGATCTTCTTCATTGGCTTAAGCAGCTTTTACCGATAGTCCGGATTTTATCCGCATGCGGATTTTTTCAGTAGGCACTTACGGAAAAAATCCTCATGAGGATAAAATCCGGATTATTGGTAAAAGCCGCTTTTCCCGTACAAAATTTTTATTAACTCTAGAGAGAACCATTCATGCAAACAAGAAATGCTGGTCTACATTAAACGATGAAGTAGAAAATGTGCTAAATTTTCTTAAAAATTTCAAATCAAAATGGTGTATCCACTGCTCCTCCTTGCAGGTCAGCATTGCTTAAGTAGTACTCACGTACAGGTAAAATGGCCAAAATCGGCCTACGTTGGAGTACCTTGCTGTTTAAACTTGGCTAACGTTACACTGAGTTTTCAGTAGTTAGCCTAAACATTTCCCCGAAAAAGTACGCACTGCAAAATTGTAAAATTTTGAAGGAAAGCAATTTCTCTTCTCCAAAATAATTTTGCGTAACCAGAACAATGACAGAACAACAAGCCCGCTCAGCACACTTCTCTGTCACGAATGAAAATAAACTTCCGCTCGATTAGTAAGGCTACTCGCTGCAACAACAAAAGTAAGTTTCGTTTATGTCCGCACACTTTGCACGACATTTGAGGTGAAACCATTTTCTGCACAAAACACTTGCTTTTCATCTTGTGCATCGCCTGAGCAATCTCTTTTACCACATTCCAACCAACCACTGGAAGAAGTACCATTAGGGTCACAGTTCATTAAAAAATCATAACTGGTTTTTGAGAAACTGACCTTGACATCAGGACACCAGCAAGTCTTTGCTTTGAGTGCGGCATTACAAAGCTCTTTTCTTTTTTTTTTGTGTATTAATCTTTTGGGCCGACTATCTGCTAAAGATTGTACCCATCTTCTTGCAGGAAGAGATGAGATATCTGTAGCCAATTCAAGTTTATGAATAAAGCAATAAGCATTAGCAATGACATGCACACCGCAATCATACCAATTCTTCTGTTTGGGTATGTCAGTGCAACTGAAAAACTTCCAACTGCTTAAGTTTGTGGACATATTTGCTACCGCATAACACGTTTGAATTATGTTAAAAGTTGCAGCAAAATCGAGTGTTAGTTGATCTTCCGCACTCGGTAACGAATCAATGGATACCAAAAGCTGTCGTAAGAAATCAACAATGATTAAGTACCAGTGATTACCAGTGTGAACAACCACAAGTAGGTAGTCACGATTTAACGCCTCATTATTGTGTAAAAATTTGGCTATCGTATCACTTGCATCGATTCTCGCGAAAGTCAAAAGGAATGGATCACACAGCAAAAATGATTCGTATCCATTTGTATTGTTGTTAATGATACTCTTTATGGCATTTTCAATTGTTTCGCCATCCAGCCAGTTTGTATTCATTAAACAATGTCTGGAGATGGCTTGTTGCGTTATCTTGTTTTCATACTCAAGCCAAGGATAATCCGAAATTTCGGAATTAATTGCTCTCTTGGTGTTAGAAAATGCAGTGCCCACCTTTAGAGATACTAATGAATTGTCTGATACAGTAATGCATCAGACATTACTGTATCAGTAGCATACAGTAGCAAGGCTTGGTTTGGCGTTACTATTCTTGCCCCCCACGATGTTCACATTCAAGCGAGAGGCGTTGAATCGACCAAGAAAGACCTTTTTTGGTTTCAGACTAGGTAAATGGTTTTCGTAAGCACTCTCGTGTAGCTTTACATTATCGGCTGTTGTTTTTGAACCCAAAGAATTGCAAAGCCCATCGTTAAAAGCTTTCTTTGGTTTTAAGCAAGGTAAATCGTTTTCTTTAGCACTCTCAGGTACGTTTACAACATCGGTTGTTGTTTTCGAACCCAGTAAATTGCAAATATCATCACTTTTAGCGCTCTTTGCGCTTGTTCGAATTACGTCATTCTGAACTACCTTGCTGTTGTTTCTCTCAAAATTCGCTCTTGCGTTTCTCTCATAAGACACGGGTTTGGTGGTGCTTACATCTTTAATCTTTAATTTTGGTTTAGGAGTTGAAGTGACAAGTTCAGCTCTGCTTCTCGGCGATTCTGCATCTGGAGCTGGTTTTACTTGGTAGTCGTAATCGTGAGGCCGTGGTCGTTTTCGGCCAGATTTCCTTTCTTTGCCTCGATGTTTCCTTTTCATCAGAGATAGTGAATAGTGCCTACTATCCTGAATTTGGCTTTCTTCCAGTTTGAGTGACATATGTACAGCCAATATATGATAACAGTTGCCTGTACTGGTGCAAGAACATTTCGACGGTATTGGAAATACTTTAACAGAGTGAACATGTTCATTGAAAGGACTTGCCACTGAAAATGATGATGTGGCAGAATTAAACCCTATCAGTCCCTTTTTGACACATTGCCGAGCAATTGAAGTTTGCGTCAAACGGTACTGTGGTCCTTTTTCAACACCTTTGAAAACATAAACGTCATTTGACAATAAATCCTGCAAAATCTTATCTTTGCTGGTAATTTGAGGCAAATCAATTTCGGTCCTGTGTTTGTGCAGGTTGCTGAATGTAGATTTCAGCCTGAATTCTCCAAAGTTGGCTTTTCCTCTTTCAAACTCATAGGCATACCAGTCCTGCAACTGTTTCAAAGCCAATATCATTGTGTCAATTGGAAGTTCTTTATATTCAACCACAGATTTTATTATATTGTTCATTGATTCACTAATGTTGTTGGTAACAAATTTTTGCTCAAAAGCTGCAAAGCGCATGGTCACGAAACGACAAGCGTGATTTAGCAAATCACATTTTAATTGATCATCGAAATAGGATTTGAACAATTCAGACCAAGTACTTGACAAAACTTTGTAAGTTTTCCAAAAATCTTCTTTATTTTCACAGCTGATCAATCTTTCCACATCATCCTTGAGCACTTTAACATCATCTGTACAACTTTCTTGCTTCTTTACCCATATTTCCACATCTTTTAATATATGGTTACTGCAGAATACATTGGTGATTTTAGGAAAAACTTTCTTAAAACAAACCGTCAATCCTTTTTCTCTGTCTGTAACAACGGGAATTTTGGAAGCATTTTCCATTCCAATTATAGGAAACACTTCGCACAAAAACTCTTTGTGGTATTTCATGTACTTTCGATCATGCATCATGAAGGCAATTGGAAAAATCGGATCTCCTTCACAAAATGTATTTCTTCCAACTAATACAGACAAATAAAAGTCGCCCAAGCAAAACGTTGTGTCATAAGAAATTACTTGTTTTAGTTGTTGGTTTTTTGTGCAAATTTGGACTAGGTTTTTGGTTAGCAACAACAAACTATCATCAGCTAAATAAACAACAAGATCAGGATATACTGTGAGTCTCTTCACAAAGTTTTGCGTTTGAATTGCCAGCTCAACAGCACTAAAATATTCATCGTTAGTCAATTTTTTCTTTGAGTTCATTGCAAATTTTGCATTGCTGCATTGCTTTTTGTCTCTTGGACGATCGACGGGCATTCGGTCATGGGGTTTGGAACTCATTTTTGCTTGCGTTTCAAGATAAACTTTGTTTGGCTTTTTTGAAAGAGTCTCTGTGCTGATGGTCTCCAGGACATTTTTCATGGTAGGGAGATAAACTCCAGTTTTGTTCTTTGAATTGCCATGAGCAGTGTCTTGAAACTGAGATGAATCTCCCAAATAATGAACAAGACAAACTGGTGGTTGCTGCGCTGTTTTTGTTGAGCTGTAAACATGCCGTTGAAATCATCTAAAGTTTCTTTTAGTTTCCCTTCAGGGTTTTTAATCTTGTAGTATCTTTTTAAAATACCTTTTTCTCTGTTATGATATTGCCCTTGATAAATAAATCTATACTGATCACAATTAAAGTCATTTTTAGAGCGCTTGGACATCCCTCGAAAAAAATAGGCATAGCTCCGCTGAGGAGTAATAGCAGGTTCATGAGTTATTGGAGTTGCACTTTCTAACAACTCGGCTGTTTTTTCCCATGATAGGGATTCACTTCCAACGTAGAATAAATTGTTTTGAGTCATGTAAACAACGCTATTATCCACGTAAATTTGTGAAAAATAATCTATTGCTTCAACATTCTGGAAACAGTTAAATTAAAATTCAAACCTTACATGTCTGCTGTACTCTTCTGCTCACTTTTCTGCTGTAGCTATTTCATCAGTTTTAATACATTTCGTTCTTTTTTCTCAATCCGAAAAATGTCCTCACTACTTTCCAAAGCGTTTTTCTATTTCGCGCTTAGTAATGTTTTGAGACGATTTTTCGCAATTTTATAATGAACCAGAACCCTTACGCAATAAATTAGTAATATAATTATGCACCAGGGGCTAACACCTCCAAAAAAATAAAAATGATAGATTCACCTCCGAAGAAGTCTTCCTTCTCTGCAATTGGTACGTTTGACTCGCGACTGCCTAAGTGAAACCTCGAAACGGCTAAAGATAGAAACTTGAAGTTCAGAAATAGATAGAAAACCTACGGAAAAACGTTTGTGCAAATTTTGGGGTCAATCCGACACGTGATATGGGTTTTCAAGTCAAAAAACGGAAAAGCCAATCGGTGTATCAAACCGCTTCAGTTGAAAACCTAACTACAGGAGTCGTAACAATTTCAAATCCAAACCGCCTGGGGATGTAGTTTTAGCATCCACATTCAGACTATTGGAATTCCAACATCCTTTTTCTTACTTCGTTTTTTTTCTCTCTTCTATTAAGAAGTTTTTGGTTTGCGCAAAAGCTCTAAAACCACCTAAGTTAGAAACTTGACATTTGGAGATATAAGTCTACACCTGAAGTTGTTCAACTGCATTTTTGGGGGTGCTAGATCACGTGATTTGGGGCCAGGTCCAAAAGTTATGGTTTTAACCTCGTTCGAACCTCCCCCCAAATTTTTTTGAATTGCTTTCTTAACGAGCTGGAAAGCAGAAAAAAAACGTTTGGAAATTACAAATAACGTCGATCGTTCATTGCACTTGCTTTTGCTAGCAAGCTTCCATCTAGTTATACTGTAGCTTACATTGGCTTTTGACTTAAAGCTCTTTATAGCAGCAAAGAAAAAGCATGTTATAATATCTGAGTTTGGCTTTTTATTCTATGAAACAATAATACGTGAAAACAGCAAGTTTTTGGACGGCACGGGGCAGAGTATGAGCCTTGAACAAAACAGAAATCAGCTAGGAGGAACGAGGGAGCGCTGCTAGCTTCCACAGTGGGGTCTGGGGCCAAAACTCAGAAGCTCTTGATTGCTTTTTTCACATTTGCAAGAAAAATGCTAAAAAAACTTTTTCTTTGGAAATAGACGAAGGTCGAAAAAAGAGTCTCGTCAATTCGTGAGCATTCTCACTTTTAGGATCCTACATTTTTTAATATTTCATATTTTCCTATTTTCGCCTTTTAGTGTTAGTTTCCCCATCCATTTTCCTACTTTTCTTACCTATCAAAACTATCTACTAATTCTACTACTAGAAATTGTACTACTAAAAATCAAAACTATCTACTAACTTGTAACTAGCCTAGACAATACACTTACAGTGGCTCCAACAAGGTCCACCTACTAATGCCGATATCAGCAACTCAACTTAGGTCTAGTCAGTAGTTTAACAGCAGGTAATCCCCAATCAATGAATCAAAGCCAAACGTAGTAGGCTATTTTACTTAGTCAGTTACTAGTTAGTACTTAATCTTTAGACTAGTAGGCCTACCTATTTGAGCAAGTGTGATAGGTCTAATAAACTTTCAGACCTGCAGCAACTCAAAAAAGTTTTTTGTAAATGCAAATGTAACTTAAAAGCGCTGCGGTTGTACCACTGGGAAATTAGCTAAGGTTGCTGATAGATTAGGAGAAGGAAAATAGGCGAGACTCGACTCAAACTGACTCTGACTAAAACAGCAATCACAGCACCACGTATAGAAATACAGCAATATTATTGCACTTGTAGCACTGGCCGAATCAAATGCACAACAGGTCATTCACAACAATGGAGTCTCTACTCTCTACCCTGATTCGGTAACTAGAATATCCAAATAACCTAACCAAACCTGACCGAACCTAATCTATTTACAAAAAACGATTGCTCGTCCCATGGCTAATAACAAGCTTTACTACGGCCAAGAAATTTAGCTACAAGTGCAAAAACTCCCACGCTATGCAGAAGTAAATATACAAATCCCTAAATAGAGTCAAAACAGATTATTGTTCCCAAAACCCATTTCTCCATTAATTTTCCTACCTTTCAATCAGCTTACATTCCGCCATTCATTTTCATACTTTTCAAACAGCTTCTACGACCCTATTCATTTTCCTACTTTTCAATAAGTTCCCATTCCCCCATTCATTTTCCTACCTTTCAATGAGCTCCCATTTCCCCATTTATTTTCCTACTTTTCCAACCTTTAAATGAGCTCCCATTCCCCCAATCAATTTTCTACTTTTCCAACCTTTCAATGACGTTCCCATTCCCTCATTCTTTTTTCTACTTTTCAATGACGTTCCCATTCCCCCATCCATTTTCCTACTTTTCCTACCTTTCAATAAGCTCCCATTCCCCCACTCTTTTTCCTACCTTTCAATGACTTTACCTTCCTCCAACCATTTTCCTACTTTTCCAACCTTTCATTGAGCTCCCATTTCCCCATTTATTTTCCTACCTCTCATTCAGCTTCCATTCCGCCAATTCATTTTCCTACTTTTTCTACCTTTCAATGACCTCCCATTTCCCCATTCATTTTCCTACCTTTCAATGAACTTCGTCCATTTTCCCATTTACAGTATTTTCCTACTTTTGCTACCTTTCAATTAGCTCCCATTCTCCAATCCATTTTCCAACTTTTCAATGAGCTTCCATTCCCCCATTTATTTTCCTACTTTTGCTACCTTTTAATGAGCTCCCATTCCGCATTCACTTTCTTACTTTTCCTACCTTTCATTGAGCTCCCATTCCCCAATTCATTTTCCTGGTTTTTTTACCTTTCATTGAGCTCCCATTTCCCTATTCATTTTCATACTTTTCTTACCTTTTAATGAACTCAAATTCCCCCATTCAATTTCCTACTTTTCCTATCTTTCAATGAGCTTCGTCCATTCTCCAATTTATTTTCTTACTTTTCCTACCTTTCAATGAGCCCCCCATTCCTCCATTCGTTTTCCTACCATTAAATGAGCTCCCATTCCCCATTCATTTTCTTATTTTTCCAACCTTTCAATGAGCTCCCCTTCCCCCATTTTTTCCATACTTTTCTTATCTTTCAATCATCTTCCATGTCCCATTTTCCTACTTTTCCGCTTTAGGAAAAACGGAAATCGTGCTGAAAGGTTTTTAGGAGTAGTTTTAGGATCGGGATTGGTATTTAGTTTAGTTAGGATCAACTATAACCTTAGCTCAAACCCCAACCGCCCTTAAATTCAACTTTCTCGCCTTTTAACATGATTTCCGCCTTTTCCTACTTTTCCGCTTTTTAGTTAGGTAGTTTTTCCGTCTTTTCCGCCTTTTCCTACTTTTCCGCCTTTTAGTACAATTTCCGCCTTTTCCTATTTCCGCCTTTTAGTAATGTCCCGTAATTTTTACTTTGTAACTTCATTTTTTGATATATCAAAATAAAACATCCCCCGAAAATAAGCCCTACCCAGTAAACATGCATATATCGGACCAATATTGTTTGCGTGCTGTTTTATATTGTGTGTATCGATGTTGTCTAGCCAATATAGAAACAACATTGGGCCTATTTTACAAAACACATATAAGTGAAATACGAAAAATATTATTAAACTGCTTTATATCACAATCTAACTTTATCCGTCATTCATATTTGCATGTTTTAATTAGCGTGTTGTCAAAAGACAAATGTTATTACACAATATTGTGCAAGAATTGTTCAATACTGTCAAAACAGTACCGGATTACCAATACTGAGCAACATTAACTCAATACACAAAGAGTCGCGAAATCACGAAATGCATAGAACACCCAAAACTGCCAAAAAACGTCATTAATTGAAGCAATAACAGCTGCACTGCTGCAAGCATCCACATACAGTAATGCGCCGTTTGTGAGCTCCAGGCGACAGACACACTAACGTACGCAGGATTTTGAAAAGGGGGGGCAGGAAATTTGAAAATATTGAAGATCAAAAGAAAAATTTCTCTACTCAGATTTAGTCCGGTTTTTGGCCCAAAATTAGGTGAAGACCAAAAATAATAAAAATAAAAAAAGGTCTTCACTCAGATTTAGCCCTGTTTTAGGCCCAAAATTTGAAAATAGGCACCTGGGCAGACACCATCATCTTTAGATTTAGCCTAATTATTCTACAACAATAATTAATAGCGCTTTTTATTGTTATGCGTATCAAGCAAGGCATATCTTTTTTGCAGATGATAGTAACGCTTATCGGAGAATTATTTTGGGAGCTTTTAGAATTGCAATCAACGGCAATTGTCCGATTTAAATCAGCATTACCAATTTCACTTTGCGGTTTTTGTATTCATTCTCTGCAGTACATGCTGTCATTTCATCTGTTTGTAGCGATTGCACTCATTACCGCTCCCGTAAATTTCGCCATTGTTTCTAAACTACAGCGCACCAATCAAATTTGCCCATTCCTTTTATCACTGTGACGCTCTTGTCAAGTTGACGTAACAATGATATACAATGGCGGTTGGTATATAAACCTGGAGCGAGCCGCTGTCGAGACAGACTCAGGCAGCTAAAGAGACAAAGTTTGTGTGTAGTCAGTTTGTACAAATAATTAAGTGGTTTAAGCTAATCGGTCTGCTCTACCTTTCGCTGGAATATTGCACAACGGCTAAAGGTTGGTTCATGATTACTTTGCCTTAAATAACTAAAATAGGCCTATTTGCGAGGCTGTAATAATAGCATAGATGCACAGAATGTACAAAAATAATATTCAAAAAGTGAAAAAAACAACGATCTAATTAAAAGTGCGTAGGATCCTGGGTAGTGCAATACTTGCGAAATCAGGTAGCGTGACCATAAATTCACGCATGGTTTATCGCGCTTACAGGTTGGCGGGAAGGGCAAGGCAGTAGAACAAAGACTGTGCACATGCTGGTCACCGACTTGCCAGTGACACCATTGTTTGGTTTCGTGCTGCCGGCAGATCTGACAGGAAATTCTGACTGGATTGTGTTGTGGAGTTTTAAGGCGCGCATTCTAAAACAGAACTTGAGTAGACCTAGGACTTCGTACTCATTAGGCTACTCAAGTCCAACTTGGCTATACGAATTAACAGAATTGTGTTTATAGCCAAGCAAGTTGGACTTGAGTATGAAGTCCTACTCAAGTTCTGGTTTCTCTTTCAGTTTAAACCTCCCTAGGTTAAACTATTATCTTCTAAAACCATCAAGTTTATGCTATTTAACAATAACTTTTAGGGTATGCAGTTAATATGGCTGATTAGGCTGAGTAAATTATGAGAGGAGGCTTGCACCAAAAGAGACCCAAGTTTTGTTTTAAAGTACGAGCGTAAGGTGCTGGTCTTTCACTGTTTCCTACCTGCACTTTTGAGTGTTGAGATAAAAAAACTTTACTTGACTGGTGATAAACAATAATGCATCAAGGTAAGCTATTATTTACGCAGTAGCTATTTTGCTTCTAGAGGCTGAATTTAGATAGGCTAGTCCTAATTGCTATTTTGCCTCTAGAGAAAAAATAGTTCTAAATGCTGTTTAGCCTCTATAAGCAAAATAGTCCTAAATGCTATTTTGCCTCTAAAAGCAAAATTAAAATAGTTCTAAATGCTATTTTGCCTCTAAAAGCCAAATAAAAACAGTTCTAAATGCTATCGTCGTCAGAGGTGACTTTGATCACCTGTTTGTCTTCAAGTGCTGTGATGTACGGTACTACCACACTGCCGCTCTATCTTTCTCTAGCGACTGGTCCTAGCACTGTGTGGCTGAGCTTTCTTGTCATACATTGCTTTTCGATTAGTGTCACATGATGTCCCATGCCAGGGGTGACTTTGATCACTCATATAAAACTGCCGTTTTATATAAAGTAAACTCATCTGAAGGGTGACTTTGTTCATTTTTATATTTTTAAAAAGTGTCGGGGACTAAAACTTAGTGTTTATTAGAGTGAAGTGCTGTTACAGGAGGTTTGGTGAAAACAATGCTACAGGTAATGGCCATCTCACATCTGCCTCGAGTTCGGAAGGGTAGGGGTTCGATTCCTTCTAAACCGATCAAATATAACACTTGTTGTTGTTAATATTAAAGGCGATGAATCATCCAGCCAATTCCGGTGGTTTATAATAGCTAAAATTGAACTATAATTTTTTGTTTTAATTTTGGGGCTGCGATTGCAAAGATAGCCTATTCATTCAACAAATACAAAAAGATATCCCCTAAAAAAGTGTTTGGAAACTTTGAGTTTTGTTCTTCCCACCAAAACCACAGTAGGCCTAATAGTTAATAGTTTAGAGAACTGTGGTTTTGGCGGGAAGAACAAAACTCAAAGTTTTCAAACAGTTTTTTCGGGGACATCTTTTTTGTATTTGTTGAATATCTTTGCAACCGTAGCCTCAAAATTAAAACAAAAAATATCAAAAATAATAGTTCAATTTTAGCTATTGTAAACCACTGGAATTGGCTGGATACTTCATCGCCTTTAACTTGCAACCGCTATTACGTTGCACATTTGTGCTAGGTGGCTTGATAATGTGTGTTCAATTTTGAAAATGAAGACCTGAAGACTAGAGATTGGATAACAAAATTAATGAGGGAAAGTAAAGACTGACAAGGGAAAGTGTACCACGTTGCTAAAAGTGCTGCCGATTATTGTTTGATTATTGCTCTATTTTTGTTCTCCATTAACTTGGAATTAATTTGCATGGGAGTGGCGAGCTGCCACATTCTAATAGCCAAAATTGGTGCCGCATGAAATTTTGGCAAAAGAAATAGTAATCACGTGACCAAGCAACCACTTATAACTCAAAGTGTGAGGTGACAATATCCACTACGGGTTTTGCAATTTGTGATTGTTTTCTGGTACAAATCAAAGTCACCCCCAACGACTGTATTTTGCCTCTAGAGCAGTGGTTCTTTATCTTTGTTATGTTGTTACTCCTACAATATTTTGGATGTACAGGGTGTCCATAAAGTCTTTTTATAATTTAAAAAAATTACTACTAGCGTCCAAATGATGAGATAACACAATGAGGGTTGTTTTATGTTACTCAGTACTTCATAAACTTTTCATTGACACTAAAGTTTATTGGTTCAGATAAAATTTTTACAAGATTGAGTTCTATATACCCCCTTAAAATCTGAAATGACTACTCCTCTAGAAAAAGCGCAATGTGTATCTTGGTTTATTGAGAAATTCAGGTGTTTAGACCATAGGTGGGCAAGTTAATGCAAAACGTTAGCTTTGTTAATAACTAGTTTGTTAACAAACTTCACACCTGCATTAATGTTAATTCGTTATTTTTAGCTTTAATTAACGGGAGGTAATGAAATTTGTTAACATTTTGCGTGATTTACATTTCTTTTTATTCACTCGCTTCTAGAACACCTATTGACGTGATTGAGTGTTGAGCTTTTGATTGTTAGGAAACATTTATTGCTATGGTGGTCTTTTTGTGTTTTGCAAGTTTTATTTTGCAGCCTAATCTAACTTCAAGATAAAAATAAGTTCAAATGCACAACAAAGCTGTGATCGGAAAATCTTTGGAAATTGTGAACAGCGATAATTTATATACCTATGAGGCTGCAGATTATTATTTGCCGCAAAAGAGAGCTCCTTTGTTCGCTTTCTTCTATAAAACTTGTGCTAATATGCAACAAGTGTTAAGAGTGCAAACTGGTTTGTATCGGTCTGATGAATGATTGAAATAAGATATTAGTGATAAAAACCTTAACGGAAGGTAATTTAGTCCGTTAACATGGAAAAAACTTTTTAACGGATTAGCAAGTTAATGAAAAAGTTAGCTTCCTTATTAACAGTTAACGGACTTGTGCCCACCTATGGTTTAGACTCATCAAGACTACAGAACTAAGTATGGAAGAGACCCACCATCACATCCTTCAATTCGTTTATGGTAGAAATTTATTGACACAAGGACATGACAGTTGTCACCTCACTAAAAACGAAGTCTTTTTTTCTGTTGAACCAGTTTGTGATACAACCGCCAACAGCAATGTGAAATCGCTTGATCGGCATCACAAGCTGGTTGAACAGAACTAGTCAAGGTTATTATGCTAATTCTGTTTAACCAGCTTGTGCTAATCACGCGACTTTGCGTCGCTGTTGTGGTTTTGCATTACAAGCTGGTTGAACAGGTTATTTTGATGTTTTTTTTTTCTGGAGTAGTCATTTTATTGGGGTTCATTAAACTCAATCATTAAACACGTTGAAACTTTATCTCAAACAATAAATTTTAGTGTCAAGGAAAACTATGAAATACTGATTAACATTAAACAACTCTCATTGCATTGTCTCATCATTTGATATTGTAGTAATTTTTTAAAATTGCACAGAGACTTTAAGGACACCCTGTATATCAATTTGGCTACCGTTTTTAGAAAAACAGCAATTACAATAGCTTCCAATTCAAAATAAACATGCACTAAAAGAAGGTAATTTTTTATGACAAATGCATTTGATTCAATAGGAAGGTAGATGCTGCTTTTTTGTTATTAGACTAAGCGTTTTAACTTCTAATCTAGGCTTAGCGCAGCAAAGAAAACATCTTATACCATTATTATCAATCTCAAGCCTGTTTTGATAGTTTGTCTTATTGGACACCATTGAAGAAAACTCCTCGTCACAACAATATCTTGAAGGAAATTGAATGAAACTCAAAGCTTTTATTGAAGGGATAGGATATTCATTTTAAATACTGGTATCAGCCCAAAGTTTTCTTATAGCCTCTCCTGTGAAATCAGTTTTAAGACGTGCATCTTTGCGCAGTTGGAAAAATTCTATTTTTGCTACCATATCATCATCATAAGTAGAGTTTTTGTCACCTAAAAATGGCTTGCTAATCCGCAAACAGTTAGGCCTATGTCACTCAAAATTCCAAGAAAATATTGCTCAATCGCAAGATAACAAATGCTCGCATCACGCATATTACTAACTGGACTAGACTATCAGTTGTTTTTTTAAACAAAAGAATTTAAAGAGTTTCTATAATTCTGACTAATTGCTATAAAACTATGACATCATAGAATACATGGTGATAGTGAAGCAAAATAAAATGTTTAGAGTTGGTAGCCCCATACAATATCCATAGAAGATTTCTTTTTAATTTCAAAAAATTACATTACCCCTTTTAGTTTTAGAATGCCAAGTTACCACAGGCTAAGAACCAATGCTCTAGAGCCAAAATAGCCCTAAATACTATTTTGCAATTTTAAACACTGTCTTGGTCATTGACTTAGGCCTTCCTAACCTCCTAACAGAGGCAAAATTGCTCTAAGGTTAGGGTTTGGGAGGCCTAAGTCACAACCAGGAGAGTGTTAAGGATAGCAAAATAGTATTTAGGGCTATTTTGGTTCTAGAGCAGTGGTTCTTAATCTGTGGGTAAATACCCCCAAAGGGGTAACTTGACATTCTAAAAACTAAAAATCTTCCATGGCTATCATGTGGGGCTACCAACTTGAAACATTTCATTTTGCTTCACTATCACCATGTATTCTATGATGTCAGTCTTCAAATTAATACTAATTAGTCAGAATTATAGGGTCTAGTTAAATTCTTTTGTTTCACAAACAATTGATAGTCTAGTCCAGTTAGCACAGAGTAATAGGTGGGAGGGAAGCATTTGTTATCTTGTGATTAAGCAATATTTTCCTGGAATTTTGAGGGACATGGGCCTAATTGTTTGTGGATTAGCAAGCCATTTTCAGGTGACGAAAGCTCTATTTATGATGATGATATGGTAGCAAAAATGGAATTTCTTCAACAGCACGAAGATGATTTAACCAGAGAGGATATAGGGAAAATTTGGACTGATACCAGTATTAAATATGAACCTCCCATTCTTTCAATAAAAGCTTTGAGTTTCATTCAGTTTCCTTTAACTTATTGCTCTAAAGTGGGGTTTTTTTCAATGGTGTCTATAAAGACAATGTATCAAACAGGCTTAAGATTGATTATGGTCTGTGATGTTTTCTTTGCTGCACTCAGCCAGACGTTGTTAAGTATGAGCTGTCTGCTTTTTTTGAAATCTCTATGACTCGTGTATGCGCGTACGCACACTCTTGCTCCTCTCATGCATGCACTTATTAGGGTTAGGGCTAGATTTGGGAATAGCTTAGATCATAGAGAAGGACAGAGCACACGCATGCTCATACACGAGTTGCAAAGGTTCCGCAAAAAAGCAACGACTCATACCGGTACTTAACTACACCCCACTCAGCCTAGATTAGAAGTTAAAACGCTTAATGCAAAAAAGCAGCATCAACCTTTCCATTAAATATTAAATGCATCTGTAATAAAAAATTATCTTGTTTTTCTGTGTGTTAATTTTGAATTGGCAGCTCTTATAGTTGCTGTTTTTGTATAAAGAGTAGCCTAATTGATATACATTAAACTATTTTAGGGGCAACAACATAAGTACTGTAACGTAAGGTAAAAGCCTCTGCTCCATAGGCAAAATAGCATTTAGAACTATTTTGCCTCTAGAGGCAAAATAGCCATGGGACCACGACAACTGACTGCGAACAACGCCTGTTGCTTGGTTAGTTTAGTTCACCTTTATTTTTCTATGTTTACAATGCATCGTTCTCTTTGTGTTCAGTCATGCGTCACACCGTATCGGCTTTACGTTTGTAACTGCGCTGACTTGTCATTCTAGTTTTGAGAGCAATGGAATAAAGAGCATTAAACAAGCAACAACGCCGATTGGATGAAAAGAATGATCCTAAATATATTTTTACTATCCCCAGAGCCATCTTTCCCAAACCCTCACTTTGTGGCGAAATCACTGTAACAAAACCGGTCTCATTTAACTTGGCTCGAAATAGCCACTACCTATTCTTTAGGGTGATGCCTACTGGTATGGTAGCATTGAAAGTTGAAATATCGTGCAATGTCTTCATATTAGTCAAAGCGGAGGAAAATCAATAAACTGGCTAATGAAATAGGAGCTAGAAAAGAAAAATCCAAGCAACCTGCTTGTAATTTATCTACTTTTACGTCAAAAGATCTTGGAGCAAGTAAAAATGTTGAGGAGAAAGATGTTATAGTAGGCCAAACTGTAATGCAAAGCCATACTATTTGTGAAAGTGTACTGGTAGATGATAATACTGCAGTGCCAGTTGTGCAAAGCAATGAGAATAGGGAATTACGCTATGCTGGCAATGCTGTTAGCAGTTATCATTTGGACACTGATAACAGTGAGAATGAAAGAGATGATGATGACGATCAATTTTTGCATACTTTCGGGGTTAGGTTGATATTTTTATGAAGAAAAATTTTTTAAAAATTGGCACCAATTGCGCACTTTTTTATCTAATCTTTATTTAAAAAGTTGTCAAGCTTTTTGTAAAGATGTTTTGTGGATTACACCCAGCTTTCGGACGTCTGCGAAAGTTGGGTGCGATGTCTTTAGCAGCGTTTGATTCAAGTTGAAGTGGGTGTTACTGCTTAATATCAGTCACAGTTACTCCCGGCAGCATTTTAAGCCAACAGCCACGTTTCGTTTTGTAGCGGTTTCAAGTTGTTAATAACAATCACAAATTGCAGATGCGTTTTGGAGACGTTCAAATTTGGGTGAAAATTGCAAAACCTGTTAGCAAATTGCTAGATCACTTTTTAAGTAATGCATTTAGAGGGGCGCAGCTTTTGTGAAAGCCAAAAGCGGGATTTTTCAAATTTTTAAAAAGCATTTGAAACTTCGCTCTTTTAAGTTTGCGTCTAAATCGAAAAGATAGCCAACACTACAGTGTATTGATTTGTTTTTTGACAATTTAACGGAGTTGAAAAGGCAGTATTATTGTCTTGTGCGTAAGTAAGTCTTTGCTGCGGTTGTCGTATCTTTGTTTTAAAGTGTAGTAATCCATGACAATTTGCTTTAGGTAAATTGGTTGTCAATCGTTGGTGGCTCCTTGGTCAAAGCAGTGAGTTGGCGTGTCATGGAGACCTAATGTCCAGCAGTCTCAGCGAGTACGTTAACTGGACTGGAAAAAGTGGACCATTTAAAGCGGATGTCCAGAAAGAGGCGTTCAATCAGCATAAGCGTTTAAGCAACGCTGTTGTAAGTAAGTAGGCCTGTTGTTTGCATGTATCAAATTTGTTGAAATCTTGGATGCAGACGTGTGTTTTTTTTTCACTTGGGCTTACAGAATCACGTATAGTCCTCTACATTAAGGTGGAGCCGTTGACTGTCGCTTTACTAAAGTGGCCACTTAACACAGTAAATATCAAGCTTTTTAAAACTATTTTGGTACCGATATGCTTGATAAGAGAGTAGTCCCAAGCCCACCGATAGCAAAAAGGATGCTTTAATTGCGTTTACTACTATGTCATTGCGCCAGCATTAAGAACGTATTGTAGCAGAAAAGCAGATACTGATGAAAATAATCCTGTTTATGTTTAACTCTGATTTGCCATTGCTATGTTAAAACTCTCTCCACCACCGAAGCAGGACATCCTGACGCGACCGACCTGACGCGAGACAACTAACCCCGGGAATCCTGACGCCAGGGACATCCTGCGCTAAAAGCTCCAAACTTTCGCGCTCTGCTTTTTTTCTTTTCCGTGCTACGCCATGGCTTTGCTTTTTTCTCTAAACGATTAACGTTCGGTTATTGTGACGTAAGTATAATATTTTCCGTTAATTGCAAACTTCATAGGAATCTCTGTTTTGCAGAAACAACTCAAACGCGAGTTGTATGTTCGCGAAAGCAATCGCGATAAAATCAAAGTCAAGTTAGCAAATCTGTAAAAATCCTGGCGGTAAGTTTCAAACGATGACCGAATGCCGCGATTGAAAGTAGTATATGTTTTGCTATTATTAAACGACCACATAGATATTTCATAAACAGAGAAAAATGCTCTAAAAGGAATTGTAGCTATGTGTGGTTAGTTTACAGAGAAAAATGCTCTAAAAGGAATTGTATGTTGAAAGAAAATATTAAAAATATAATTCAAAGTTCAGTACCGCAAATCGAAATTAATTAATGCAGCGATTAAAGTCTATTATTTTTGCCTATTATTATTGGATGACCACGTTGCAATTTTACACGCATTTTCATGAAAAAAAGTTGTTAGTTTTTGGTTAGCAATAATTTGTCGATAGCATTTCGATGAGCAACTTGTTGTCATTCTTGTGATCTTACTCTTTAATAAACTGAAAATTTTGGAGCTTGTCGAAATTAGCAACTTGTTATTATTTAATGCTTTGATTTTGCAAGCGGAGAAATTACGATAATTTGGCAAGGTGATATGAAGCGTGTGACCGTCTTGTATTGTCCTTTCAAAGTCATTCAAAGTAAAAACTGCGATTGCAAAAACTAACGGCTCAATTAATCGAGGTTAAAACTAAATAACCGCCTATTGGGAAATTAATTAATTGGATGATTACAAACTATTGCACAGTATTTTTAATCTATTTTCATTCTTTGCCGTAATTTCAACTTTATTTCAAACGTTGTCTATTGAAAAACTATTGTTTACCAAAACCTAATAACTTTTGTACGAAAAATGTGTGAAAAATTGCAACGTGGTCATCCAATAATAATAGGCAAAAATAATAAACTTTAATCGCTGCATTATATAATTTCGATTTGCGGTACTTGACTTAGAATTATATTTTTGATATTTTCTTTCAACATACAATTCCTTTTAGAGCATTTTTCTCTGTAAATTAACCACACGTATTATTGTTTATGAAATATCTACGTGGTCGTTCAATAATAGCAAAACATATACTACTTTCAATCGCGGCATTCGGTCATCGTTTGAAACTTATCGCCAGGATTTTTACAGATTTGCTAACTTGGGTTTGATTTTATCACGATTGTTTTCGCGAACATACAACTCGCGTTTGAGTTGTATCTGCAAAACAGAGATTCCTATGAAGTTTGCAATTAACGGAAAATATTATACTTACGTCACAATCATTGAACGTTAATCGTTAAAAGCGTAGCGCGGTAAAGAGAAAAGAAGAAACAAAGCAGAGCGCGAAAGTTTGGAGCTTTTAGCGTCAGGATGTCCCGCGCGTCAGGATGTCCTTGGCGTCAGGATTCCCGGGATGAGTTGTCTCGCGTCAGGATGTCGCGGACCGTTCCACCCCAACCACCCCTTAGGTGAAGTGTTTGGAGGGTCGATGTCCGCTCCGCTTGAGAAACTACTCCTATGTTTGTTAAAACATTGGCAACAAGTATGCTTTTAATTGTTTCTCTTTTTTACGACTATTACTTTGAGGTGAGGTTGTTTTAAGGAAATCGAAGTCGCTAGTCTAAGCGGTTTTTTCATGCAAACAACTATAATGTATCAACAAAATATAGATCACGATTTCGTGTGTTTGTTTGCAGAAGCTGTGTTGAAGAATCCTCATACTAAGGGTTCTGTTGAAAAAGAAGTGAGCACTTGCATGAGGAACTGGCAGGACCGATGTGGCAGAAGAAAAAAATCTTGTAATCAAAATCTAACCGACGAATGAGCGTGAAGGCTGCTGCGTGATGTGTTTTATTACATCTGTACATTTCTATTCGTGTTATGTATTACATCTTTTGATATTTAGTTGCTTTGCTATTTGTATACTGTACGTTGTATCAACTCAACTCAAGAAAGATTTTAGCATTAGCAAATGCAGAATTATATTCGTAACAGTATATGACTATAAAAACAGGACCATATCGCAACAGTACAAGACTATATAAAGGCAATATAGGGTGACTATAGCAACTCCATATTAACCCAATATGGGTTCCAGCATTGTTAGACATAGATCCAGTATAGGATAACTATGTCGTAACTATATGAGCCAACATACAGACAGCATTGGATGACGATATCGAAACAATATATCCCCGATGAGCAAACCTATGTTGTGTCAATATCAAAACCCCATATCAATACAATACAGAATGACTATATGAGACAATATCGAAACAATATTGTCCCAATATTAGCATGTTTACTGGGTAGTGCCATATTTTGGAGTAAAAATTAATATAAGCCCTGTCTTATTTTCGGGGAAACACGGTAACTCTACTAATGACTTCAGGAAAACTGACGATTCGTTTGCATTTTATTGGAGTTAAAATGGTAAGGTTAACCTATAATGTTGCAGGCTAACTATTCGGTAGAGCTTTGGTTCCTAGTCCTGATTAAGAAGTCGATGTTTACCACTATTTGATTAGAAAAAATGCAATCGTTTTCAAAAGCACATGAACGCAGTCAAGCGTGGAATTTAAAGAAAGAAAGAACGAATAGAGAATAGCCTGACTGCGCATTTACGAATGATTGACTGAAGATGCCCTCAGTCAAAGTGCAGTCAACATTGCGTCTCAAATCTTAAAACTACTTTGTACTTTTATCAAATAAAAAGTACTTAAGTAGCTTTACTTTAGACTAAAAGTACTTAAGTAAAAGTAGTTTAAAAAAAAACTTATCAAAAAAGTACTCGTTACCGAAAAAAACTACTCAAGTAAAAGTCTTTCGTTACTTTACACCACTGGTCATGATACAACTATAATAAGAATCAAAAAGAATAACATTATCATGTAGTGACAATGCATATGTTTAGGCTACTAAACCAGTAAAAGATGCCTTCGGTTCAAGTTTATTTTTGCAGAATTCGGAATATCCTAAAATAAGCTATTTTGGCTACAACAAACTTAGTTTTGATTGGCTGAACATTTTTCTTATCACCAACAAAAGAATTTTGGTTTTGGTAGGCTAGGTTAGGAAAAGTTTAGGACGTTTGATGAGAAGATAAAACAAAAGGCAGACAAAAAAAAGGAGATGAAGGAGGTTTGTGGTAAACAATTATCAGAACAGAGGCACATAGCCTAGCCACATACCCATCCTGTATGCAGTAGGCCTATGGTATTGATACAACGCTTGCATTTCACGTTTCAGAGTGACAGAGTTAGTTTAGTGTAGCCAATAGTATTCATCAACTGGTCATGGCATAAAGCTTTAGGCTTTTAGTCCTAT
Organism: Trididemnum nubilum; assembly: GCA_963965965.1. Classification (NCBI taxonomy): domain Eukaryota; kingdom Metazoa; phylum Chordata; class Ascidiacea; order Aplousobranchia; family Didemnidae; genus Trididemnum; species Trididemnum nubilum. The sequence goes on along the minus strand of OZ014473.1, from coordinate 29,169,345 downwards.
GTGTCTGTAGCCTCTCCGGTATGTGGTAGAGTAAGAATACTAGGCTAGGCTACACAAAGTTGCAATGACAGAATTGCCTACGTGGTAGTAGCAGATGATTAGAGGGTTCTCGATTCACGGACAAGAAGCTACCGGTAGTTTACCCGATATTGAATACCCATTTATAGGCTTACGTTGGGAGGCAGCAAAGTTGTTCTTATCAAGTTAGACTGTTAAATATGAGTGTAGTAGCTTACGACAGCACGCAGAGCACGTAATATACCAGTATAGACTGGTAAAGTTGCTTGGTGGCGCTATCTTAGCAACGGCCGTCACTGGTTCTAAACAATCGCGGCATTATCGTAGTTACCAGTGTAATGGGAGTGTCGAATCGTGTGATCTATCGTGTCACTGCTTTTGTATTAAGCTGATGAACCAAAATCGGTTTGATCGAGGGGAAAATCATTATAAATCCAATCATGTTGAAGCGTTTTTATATTCTGCTGGATCTTTAAGAGAAAAGGTACACGCTAATATGAAAGCTAGATCATACAACACAAAGTAACGATAAGTTGGCAAGTTGATTAATTCTGTGTCAAAGTAAAACTTGACTTATTTGTTTGGTTCTCATTTGGTACTCTACTAATAGCATAGGTGGGCAAGTTAATGCAAAACGTTAGCTTCGTTAACCACTAGTCCGTTAACAAACTTCACACCTACGTTAACGTTAATCAGTTATTTTCAGCTTTAATTAACGGAAGTTAATAAAGTCCGTTAATCCGTTAACATTTTTCGTGTAATTTAGAATTCTTTTTATTCACTCGCTTCTAGAAGTATTGACGCAGTTGAGCTGATTGTAAGGAAATATTTATTGCTATGGTGGTCTTTTTGTGTTTTGAAAGATACATTTTACAGTTTAATCTAATTTCAAGATAAAAACAAGTTCAAATGCACAACGAAGCTGCAAGATATTAACGATAAAAACCTTAACGGAAGTTAACAGAACTTACTTTAGTCCGTTAACAGAACTTAACGGAAGTTAATTTAGTCCGTTAATATGAAAAAACTTTTTAACGGATTAACGAGTTAATGAAAAAGTTAGCTTCGTTTTTTAACGGATTAACGATTAACGGACTTGTGCCCACCTATGACTAATAGCAATACTGTACGCGGAAGTCTTAGCTCAATGTCAGAATCGGACAATAGGTTATGGTTTTGAGAAAAAAAAACTAACTTTATTTTAAAGCCTAGTTGTAAACAGGTAAAGCAAATGTTTTTCTAAAACATGGGTCTTTGATGTGGCCAAGGGTTGTGAAACCTTCATTTCAGAATAGCTATGGAATAACAATAATGTTTGATTCAAGTTCGATTGGCCTTTCTTTTTCAACAAAATTGTTGATATTTCTATATAATAGCCTGCACAACCATCACCCAAAGGCTATTGAGAGAAATTATTTGACTTTAGTGCTTTAAAATACATTAAACAGGTTTATTTTCAATTCTGCTGTATAGGTGGATACCAGCTAGACTAGACTAAGCCTAGTAGTGAATCAACATAGAGCAGAGTTGTTGAATCAGTCAAGCTTGATATTGATCTCAAATTCTCTACATTGTAGGCAATAAACTTATGACACCGATAGTGTGCTACACCTAATTATGTGAAGTATTATTGGATGTTAATGCATTGGCTTAGCTTGGTTCTCTTTAGGCTTCTAATATGATTAAGTGGTATTCAACAAAGTTGAAGCTTAATTAACATAAACTATTACCAACATTGATATACCAGTACTTCTGAAACTTCCATTTATTTTTTGCAGACGAGCTGACAGAGAGCCAAACTTGAACTCCTGAGTGTGCAGTTGCCATTTTTAGAGAAAAAAAATGAAAATGATCCAACAATATTCAGAAGAAATGTTGACAAATTTTTTCCTGTGGAAAATGCAGCAAAAAAGCGCAAACTAACGGTTATCAGTACTTCAGAGGCATGCCTTGTACCAAAAATTGACGATGACAAGTTGAACAATTTTTCATTACATCTAGATGAATCAGCATTAATGGATCCTTGAACTATTGATTCAGAAAGTGTGGACAAGTAAAAAAAAATCTGATGTTGCTACTTGTACCAGTAATAGATTTTATTAATTTAAAAACTTAAATGAAGAAATTATATGAATAGAAACTGGTATTCCCATAAAATAAATTTGTTCATTAATAGTAGATTATGCAAGAAGATTTGAAGATGACATATCATATTTTTATGGTTGGAGGGTGGAAAGCATAGAATTTGTGGATCAGATTCTTATCCCATTAATGAAATAAGGCAAAATTATCCCAATTTGCATCTTGCAAAGCAAAGTTGTTTTGTTGCAGCAAAACTACAATTGCAAACTTAATTTTAACTTCTTTTTAACTTTAAAACTTAATTTTAACTTTAAAACTTAATAGTTAAAACTTAATTTTAACTTTAACTTAATTGCAAACTTAATTCATGTGTCACATAAATTGTTGTTTGATGATCTTATGCCAAATGTGCCTTCAAGATTTAAAAATAACGTATCTGCTCCAGGTGCATTTGCTGATTTTCCAAATTGCTGCATTATATTAGATTGTACAGATATAGAACTGGTCACGCCAAAAAGAATGGATTTGCAGCAATTTACCTATTGCACCTACAGATCTATGAACTCGTTTAAGGCCCTTGTTGGTGTCGCTTCTAATGGTGTCATCATTTTTATCAGTAAGCTGTATTTTGGGTCCACATCCGACAAAGTAATAGTTCAAAAGTGTGGGATTTTAAGTCATTTTGTTGCAGTTAGTCTCATACTTGCAGATGAAGGATTCTTAATTCAAAACATTGTACCAGCAGGAGTAAGTGTCAACATTTCGATGTTTCTTGAACATAGTAAGTTCACGTAAAATAAAATTGTTGAAACAAAAAGCATTGCTAAATTTTGAATTCATGAGAAACGAGCCAATGCTCGGCTTAAAAGCTTTTAGCTTTAATTCCATAATGGCTTTGGAGTTACTTTTTAGTTAGTGGCTGCTGTAGTTAACTTACAATTTCCTCTGATCAAAGAGTCATGTGATGATAATCCTTATGAGTGATGCAAGGGTATTTCAACTGTGTTTTGCCAGTACTGTAGTTTGGATTACTATTTAGTGTTGCTATACTGTGTGTATCGTGTTTATCTGTGAATTCTGAAAGTGTTAAGCCAATTACTTTTCAGGGTGTTTATGTTGACTAGAATTAGTATTATTACTGTCTATTGCAAAGAAAGCAACTTTTGGTTTAGTATTATTTGGTAAATGCAAGCATTTTTGATCCATTTAGAAGGTAATGATTATAACCAGTTTTACTATGTATAAATTTTTTGCTTGCTTAGGTATTTTTCACCTTTGTTGGTTAGGTTATGTAATATTTAGTAAACCTCTCTGCATAGTTTGTACGAGTATTACGGATCTATTCAGTATATGTCATATATTTCAGAAGTTTTTGTCACGAGGTTAATATACTCATACCTCTGCTGACTGAAACCAAAAACCTTGTCTTGCGCGTGTTTTTAAAAGTTGGATTTAATTTTGATTACCTCAGGGATCAAACTTATTGTAATTACATTTGACTGCCAAACGTCACCAACATCACTTTAAAGTGTTTATGCTAAACAATTTTTGCAATACGACAGCTTTTTTAATATTGTTATGTTATCTATTGAGACTTTCTATGTGTATTGCATTTGTTATCTTTCTATTGGCCACGTCAACTGTTAGACTCTCCACAATTTACTTTTCCACAATAAAATTGCTTGTACTGTTAAAAATGTGTACTTGAGATTTATGATAGCAAATTAAAACAATAGAAAATAAAGAAACATGTTATTATTTTTTATAAATATTGTATTACAATATTGTGATAGCTCAGGTTTTTTACTTGCCAAAGCAACAAAGCAAGTTAACTGATCATGGAAATTACTGTTATAGAAATTATCTGGACCCTTAAGTTAATTACTTTCAATGTGACTGTTCACAACATACAGTGGTACGTTACAGTGTCATATGTCATCGAGAACCCCGCTATTAATAATTAGGCAAATTTAAAGATTAAATAAATACATAAAAAATACAAGCAGTGACAATATTCTTCATAGAGATTGGCAAGAAATCAATTACAAATGTATTAAAAAATCAATCTAAAAACCTAAACAGACTTGGCAGTTTTTACTTTGCAATAATTTTGTTAAATCGAGCACATGAACTGATTGTATAGCTGCACAGAAAAAATAGTGTTTATCAGTAAGATTTATCTATCAAGATTTCCACCGTTTAAATTTGAGGGGGTTTCTTACGTTACCACTCATGTACCTGAAAATAATATGCCAAACATTGGTATAAGTAGCTTAGTGCAAAACCCTATAAACTAGAGTTATCCAGATCATAAAATGAGAAAACCTGTGATAGTGGTTGCAGCAGCTCAAAGCTCAGAACTATTAATATTATAACAATTAAACACACACAAAAAGCACTTTGTATGTATAACTACGTAACATTTTAAAATCATGTGATTGATGGACTGGCATATGGGACCATACCAATCTTTTTTACTACAGCCATATGCCAACCTACTACTACTTCAATACCCCCGATTCTAATAACCAAGACCCATAGGCCTATCAGTTGATTTATGATACTATTTCATAAGTCGCCTTATCCAAAAATATATATTGCCACCTATACAGCAGAATTGAAAATAAACCTGTTTAATATATTTTAAAGCACTAAAGTCAAATAATTTCTCTCAATAGCCTTTGGGTGATGGTTATACAGGCTATTATATAGAAATATCAACAATTTTGCTGCAAAAAAAAAGGCCAATCGAACTTGAATCAAACATTATTGTTATTCCATAGCTATTCTGAAATGAAGATTTCACAACTCTTGGTCACATCAAAAGACCCATGTTTTAGAAAAACATTTGCTTTACCAGTTTACAACTAGGCTTTAAAATAAGGTTAGTTTTTTTTTCTCAAAACCATAACCTATTGTCCGATTCTGACATTGAGCTAAGACTTCCGCGTGCAGTATTGCTATTAGTAGAGTACCAAATGAGAACCAAACAAATAAGTCAAGTTTTACTTTGACACAGAATTAATCAACCTGCCAACTTACCGTTACTTTGTGTTGTATGATCTAGCTTTCATATTAGCGTGTACCTTTTCTCTTAAAGATCCAGCAGAATATAAAAACGCTTCAACATGATTGGATTTATAATGATTTTCCCCTCGATCAAACCGATTTTGGTTCATCAGCTTAATACAAAAGCAGTGACACGATAGATCACACGATCCGACACTCCCATTACACTGGTAACTACGATAACGCCGCGATTGTTTGGAACCAGTGACGGCCGTTGCTAAGATAGCGCCACCAAGCAACTTTACCAGTCTATTTCGGCTATTGGTTCAGGATTAGTACAGTAGTTTCATAAATCATCAGGTAGACTGGTAGATTGTTTTTGATTGCCAAAACACGGTTCAGAAAACCTGATAGAGAACACATACAAGGCAGATAAAAGCAGTATAATTAGAACGACTGACCTCGCGTCGCGTGTTTCTTTGTTTTTACTCGGCCATTTTCAAAATATAACGAGTGCAAAGTTTCAGACTTTTACTTATAATTCGAGAACAGTGTGGTCTAGCTCTATGAAATTTCAACAGCAGTTTGAGATTGATAAATTATATGTTTGTGCGAAAGTTTAAGGCAATGAGTCACGTGACCTCGGTTTTAGAACCCGAAAACCATGTCAAAAATTTGGTTTAAAAAGCGGTCTTATTGAAAAACGGCTTAAATAGAGCAAAAAATATTTCACAGGGTTATTACGTGTCTTAAGATACCCTTTTATCCCTACCAACCCACTTTTGGCCACCACGAGTTTTTTTTTCTTTTTTTTTTCTTTCTAAATCTTGTGTGCTCTTCTTCTAAACTACAACACATCGAAATCTAATTTTTGAGTAAAGTTGCCAAGCTGCAAACGCAAAATTTTTTGGGGCCACTCCTCCAAAAACCCCACAATATAGGGTCCCTAAAATTAATTTTTTTGATTGCTCAAGCTAGGGTGATAGTTTTTTTTCTATATCTGTAGATATTTAAGCGACAAATGTTTTGACTTTGAGGTACCACTCCCCCAGGGGCCCCCAAATAGACCCCCCAAAAATCAATTTTTAATTAAAGCATTGGTTTCTTTTATCAGCAAATGTTTAAAAAACCAAATAGTTTGACATGGGTAAAGAAGGCCACCCCTCTGAAAACCGTCCAAAATGATGCCGAAAAATCAATTTTTTTTTATGTCATAAGTAGGGCAAGTTTTTGCAACTTTTTTACAGCTTCCGACAGCTTCTAAAACACTCAGACTTTAGATAGTACAATGTTTTAAGCTGTTTCCATAAATTTTATTTTGCAACTTTTTTTTATTTTACTTGCAACTTTTTACGGCAACTTTTATCGATTTTTGCGCAAAATATAAAAAGTGTGCTTGGAAAAATATGCTTTGAAACTGCAGTATTTCAGTTTAATTGTGGTATTGTCTTTGAATTGTGAAACAATGAGCTTTGTGACGTATTGGCTTCGTCTCAATGTTATCTATGATGCAACAGCTGGTTTACACAATGTACTATAGTAGAACTAATATACTACCATAGTGTCAGAACCAGGGCTGTGGAGCAATTGCAGAAATGACTCGGGCAAACATTAGCCCCGAACTTTATGTAAAATTATTAAACTGCCAAGCATCTTCAAGCTCTGTGGAGCGAAGTTCCAGCATTCTGCGGAAACTGTTGTCAAACGATCGCCATTTCTCCTCAGACAATGTTTAGAAGTATCTGGCATTCCATGTTAATAAATCTCGTGAATAATTTAAACTATAGCGATTGCCCCTTTTCCAGTTTAATGGTTTTCTATTTCGTTTGATGGCAACACTTGCATGCATGTTTTTCTTTTCGGTTGGATTTGATGGTAGAAAAGCGGTTTCTGTTTTGTTCCTTAATTTGACCAAACCAAGGTTATTTGAAAAGTATAACTGTGTGGTAACTAGTGAGTAGCTACAAAATCAGTGTTGTTTAAACTCGTTGTGCATAGGCCTAAATCCAACTTTTTACTGCAACTTTCGTTAAAAATAAATGCAACTTTTTAGTGCAACTTTTGTTAAAAATAAATGCAACTTTTTTAGAATTTTAGTGCAACAAAAACTTGCCCTACATAAGCTAGAGAGCTAATTTTTTTCTGATGTTTGTTGGAAATTTGAAGAATACATAACGTGCGGTGCAGCGTGAACTTAGTTGTGTTTGAATGCTGTGCAATGCAGCATGCGGACAAGGTTTGTGGACACGGCGCAGCATGCGGATGCATTTTTTGTTATCTGCGCCATCTCTACCTTGCGCATCGCTGCAGACAAACGGATGACGTCATCATGAGTAGTCATTCGCGTCAATGCAAACAGCTTTGTTTGCAGCAAAAAAGCGTCATAAAGTACACCAAAAGGATATTTATAAGCCTTGAGCAATCAAGTTTCGTAACAAATATTGCATGTATAAAAATTAAACGATAGCAATTTTGAAAGTTGGCCGAACAAAAAAAAGAATTTGAAAAACTAGTGATTCTTGATTAATAAATTATACGCAGTATGTTAAACTGGAATGTTTTTCAGTGCAGACTCGATATGTACAACGAACAAACATTGTGCATCATATCATAAGCGTATAGTTTTCACAATCAACCACGGCAAGGCAGCATTTAATAAACAATGCACACTGAATCAATAATAAACACTGTGATGTAACAACACCTTCATAAATTATAACAATTTCAATCAAGGTCGCTTACATGAGTTGCGTAAGTAGGCCTATGTCAAAATAACATCTAAAATTTTGAAGATTAATACAGATACAAGTAACACTGCAGAAAAACAGTATATTGCAAATTAATTTTGCATTGAGAGTTGAAATCACATTGCAAGGTAATTTCGTGAAAGATGGAAAGGCATGTTGTACAAATAATAGACCTACAGGGCGCAGGCGTATAAAATAACAACCAATAACTATGAAGTTAGAGTGCAATTTTCTTCGTTTAGCCAATTTTGCAGCCCCAACTACATCGTTTTTTACAAAACAATAATTATTCAGTAGTACGTTAGTGCATGTGTGTACTGCCATTTTTACCAATTTAACTGGCTCGTGCTTCGAGTTGCATTCGTTTGCAAAATCTATCTCGAGTAATTCGTCGTCTAATGCAGCTAAAATTGAATTCATTGTTAAAGCACGTTGGCAGCGGGAGCGCAAAAATTCCTCGCAGCCGATAACTTTTTGAAAGACTTTATAGCAGACAAGTGCAACGTGGACAATGTCTGAAGAAGGGTACAATAAACTACCTCTATTAATACACTTTATTAACGAATTATTAAAAGAGTTTTCATCGCCATGATTTGACACAATAAGTGTTGCTTGCATTCCTCACATTTTAGTTTTTTAAATATTGAAAAACAGCAATATCCGCCAATGTAAGTTATTACTGGCATACTTTCACGGGATGAGTTTATGTCTTCTTCAGTTACTGAAACAAGTATTGGTGAAGATGGAGAAGGAGTTTCTGTTTCATATTGATCCCAGTTGAATTCAAAATCGGACAAACAGATGTCAACGTCACTCTTAAGTTTTAATTTTAGAACAGACAACAAGCGGAGCTTTTTTTCGCATTCGTACACTTGACGTAAAGACACGTCGTATTTTCCTCCAGCAAGCTGTCTGTACTGCCCGAAACGAGCCTCTAGTGAGTCCGTTTGAAATTTTCCGAGTAGAACGCATTCCGCTCCCAACTCATCAATGCAATAGTTCGCTATTTCCAGGAGAGCATGCGTGGTATGCTTTAAAGCTCCAAAGGTTTCTTTGGTCAGCCTTCCTGAAGAAGAATTCTCGGTTTCCCATTTTGATAGCCAATGAGAAAAGCTGTGGAGGAAAAGTTTTGGTTCATTGCTGCCTGCGTGCATTGGCTGTAAAAATTTATTGTTCAGCCGACGTCCTTTACGTGGTGTTTTCACGTTTACCACATCCCACCAAGTAGAAATGATTTTAATAAAATTACTGGTGTCTTGATAATGCAAAATGTTAAATTTAGCTCCGAGTTGAATTAAAGCTTGGGAAACATACTCATTAAATACTTGAAGAACTAATTTAACATTTTGACGCTCCAGATTGCTTGGATGCAATGATTTGACAGAAAGTCTGTAGTTAAATTTTAAATTCTGGTGGCATTCTAGGCGATGTAAATGTTTTAAAGCTTCCAAAGAAGCATACGATAATCCAGAGGAATTTGGTTTGGCCATGTCAAAGTCGTAAAAATCCAAACTGGGATATGTGATACACTGATTGTCAGTTTTTTGATTTAGCCAATTATTTCTTATGCATTTCAAAATTTGGACAGAATCCAAAATAAAAAACAGACGACGAGAATTGTCGCTGGGATGTGGATAAACAACAGAGTTTTTTGGTGGAGATAAAAATAGCGACATTGCTTTGCTGTTGATTGCATTATTATCGGTAATAACAGATATAACTCGAAATCCAATTATTTCAAGACCTGTGAGAGTTATTAAAATTAGTCTGTACAGTACTTCCGACTTCATCTGGTTGATGGTATTATGTAGACTACATCTTTTAATGACGAAAAAAGACTGGTAATCATGAAGACAAAAGCTGAATTTGCAGGTTGTTCACTGTTATATGCAGCACCAGCAATGTTTCCCCCTTTATAATCAAAGTAGGGTTTCAAATGTATTTGTGGCTGCATTCAAGTAGGCTTTTGTGTTAACGCGTCAGTCTTATTTCTTGACGGTAACTAAAAAAAAAAAAATTACACCAGCATAAACAAAAAATTACGAAAAGCATTAACAAAGTTACCATAAAAAAGACAAATCTAAGACGTAACACATTCCACTAATACAAATGTTCAGCTTAATATCAATTAGTAAATCAGGCGAATTCAAAAATCGTATCGGATCAGTAATTCTAATTAGGCCTATAGATTATGCAGAGTCGCGATGTTCTACAGGTAAAGAAACAGTCAGCCGAATAATAATAATTGAAGTAATCAGTAAATCAATTAGGCAATGACAACCGACAATTGCAAACAGCATATACCTGCTTTTCACCTACGCGGCGGGTATGTCTACTAATCACTCAGTGTACAAGTGTAAGAAAATCCAAGTCTGCAATAAAATAACACACTGTGGCTACTGGCTACTATTTAGGCTACACAAACACCACTGGAACAATATAATACCACTTGTAGCACCAGACCATGCTAATTCAGACATTTACATAAAGAAATCAGAGCAAATGTGATTATGCTGAACATAAAGCAGAACAGTATCAGCAGTCTGCTTTTGAGCCAACGAAACAATTCAGCAACAAAAAAGGCAATTATGTACAGAATCACACTCATAAAGAACAACAGCTTCAAGGCTAGAAGCAAGAAGATTATCTGGACAAGTAAGTTTTACTCTGTGTTACTTTAAGAAGTTTTGTACGTACACAACAGTAAACATCAAATCACAATTTATAGCAATATACTCAATTTTTAAAGCATCTTACCAATATTGTCAATGTAGTTCCTAATCATGAATAATCAGCAGAACAGAAAATCCAATGTTATAGTAAATCCAAGAATATTAAATAGCAACTCCAAATTATCCATAAATTCAATCAAATACAACTTAAAAGTTCTTTTAAGTCGCTCAAAACCACTCAATACAAAAACACCAACACACCTAACTTAGTTTTAGCCTAGAATGACCAAAAAACTTCATTTACCCACAATGCACTATCGCAGTGTTTCCAATTTTCGAACAAAAGACTAAAGCGGAGTAAAAAGAGAAATCACGGCAGTCACAGTATTTCGTCAACCAACAAGGATACCGGTACCGTTTTATCGCATGGTAACAAGACTTTAAACTTCTGCTTTGCGTAGAACAAAAACGTACTGTCGTGTTGTTCTTGAAACGGATCCATGGAAGAAGATATTGTTCATCGTCGAATTGTCGTGTAAGACGGTAAAATGATCTTGCCACTACTGCGCAAAAATCTATAGCCATGAGGAGACAAGTTATAAAATATTGACGAAAAGATCAGGTAGTCATTGGAGTAACTCTTTTTCTTTTTTGTCAGTAATTGCAGTTGTTCATAAACAAACGATACAAAAGAGCAAAATAAGCATTTCTCAGTCTTAAACAAGCAAAGAAGTGCTAGGATGAACTTGATATAAAATATACAGAGAGCATCCAAATCCGACTCACAAGAGGTTTCAACAGCTTCATCCAATGAATTTACCTTTGTTATGGTTTCACAAACTTGGTTTATGGTACTAATGTTTTCAAGTTTTAGTGGCAGTTTTTTGTCTTCTAGTTGAATTAATTTAACAGAATCGATGTAAACATTGAGGGACAAATCTTCTTGTATCAAAATTGCGCTTTTGATTTGTGGTCCCATTTTATCGGATTTGCTCAGGATACAAACAGTTACTTCTTTGGGATTGTCATCAATAAGTAGCCATGGAGAAGTAGGAACAAATTTTGCCTTGATGTCAGTTAAGCATCTGCAAGCGTCTTGCTCTTGTCGTCCTTTCTCATCTTCTTTGCTTTGTTCAATTGCTTTTGCTATTAAATCTTCTTCTTTTTTTGCAACATATCGCTTTTGCTTGAGCGCGGTATCTCATATTGCTTGCATAAACACGAGGGGGCATTTGGAAGCTGTGACGGAATCGCACCAGCTTTCAGCTTAGAATGTTTTAATTCGCATGAGGTTCGTTTTCCAGTTTTTTCGTCAAACATGGATTGCGTTCGCAAAATTTCATGTAGTTCATTGGATATGAAGTTCACTGGATATGAAGTTCATTGGAAATGAAGTTCACATACCTGTCAATCAAAAATTATTTAAGTATCGAGTCAAGATATTATGTGATCCTGCATGCTTTTTTGCTTTATAGTTAAAACATTGCAGTAAGTTATTAATGTTGCTTGTGACTGCATAATCATGCTGAAAATAATCGAACTTTGCGATTTGTTAGGCATACGTATGAACGCCATAGGTGGGCAAGTTAATGCAAAACGTTAGCTTCGTTAACCACTAGTCCGTTAACAAACTTCACACCTACGTTAACGTTAATTAGTTATTTTCAGCTTTAATTAACGGAAGTTAATAAAGCCCGTTAATCCGTTAACATATTTCGTGTAATTTACATTTCGTTTTATTCACTCGCTTCTAGAACACGTATTGACGCTATTGAGCTGATTGTAAGGAAATATTTATTGCTATGGTGGTCTTTTTGTGTTTTGAAAGTTTCATTTTACAGTCTAATCTAATTTCAAGATAAAAACAAGTTCAAATGCACAACGAAGCTGCAAGATATTAACGATAAAAACCTTAACGGAAGTTAAATAATATAGCCACAAGCTTATCGGGCATATACGAAATCAGTCGTAAATATACTACTACTTTATTTATTAAAATCGATTTCACCCCAGCGGGGCATCATTAGTTAGATCTAAAAACAATCAGCGTATACTTTAAAACCAAAATCATCATAAAACCTATAAATAGACTATAACATCAATCAAATTGAAAAGAACATAAAATGGACTTCAATAACAACAAAATTAAAGAAAAAATAATACTGTATAAAGCAAAACCTCTTTCGCAAAGCAAATATATTGAAAACCTGGTTTTATCTACACCACCACAACATCAGAAAAAAACTATACAAAAAAAGTTGTTTAAAATAATAAACCCCTGCAAAAAAATATAAATATTTTTTCAATTATAAAACGCGTTGCTAAGCAACCAAAAAGAAAACATATCTCCAAACCTTAAAATGTAGAAAACTTAAATCTTTTTTCAAAAAAAGTGGAATTGGAAAAGAAAACATTGGTAAGAGTTTGGTAATGTTTTCTTTTCCAATTCCACTTTTTTTGAAAAAAGATTTAAGTTTTCTACATTTTAAGGTTTGGAGATATGTTTTCTTTTTGGTTGCTTAGCAACGCGTTTTATAATTGAAAAAATATTTATATTTTTTTGCAGGGGTTTATTATTTTAAACAACTTTTTTTGTATAGTTTTTTCTGATGTTGTGGTGGTGTAGATAAAACCAGGTTTTCAATATATTTGCTTTGCGAAAGAGGTTTTGCTATATACAGTATTATTTTTTCTTTAATTTTGTTGTTATTGAAGTCCATTTTATGTTCTTTTCAATTTGATTGATGTTATAGTCTATTTATAGGTTTTATGATGATTTTGGTTTTAAAGTATACGCTGATTGTTTTTAGATCTAACTGATGATGCCCCGCTGGGGTGAAATCGATTTTAATAAATAAAGCAATAGTATATTTACGACTGATTTCGTATATGCCCGATAAGCTTGTGGCTATATTATTTTACTGATCCCTAAATGCGAAGTCGTCGAAATTTCTTCTTTCTTCTCCTGTGTGTGATTTTCAACCAAAACATGGCCTCAAACAATTAACGGAAGTTAACAGAACTTAACGGAAGTTACTTTAGTCCGTTAACAGCACTTAACGGAAGTTAATTTAGTCCATAACATGAAAAAACTTTTTAACGGATTAACGAGTCAATGAAAAAGTTAGCTTCGTTATTAACGGAGTAACGATTAACGGACTTGTGCCCACCTATGATGAACGCTATAGAAATATGTTAATTATAACCATCGTCAGCAGTCAGCAAACGTTAAACAGATTTCATAAATTAATATATTTCATCCACTGCGTAGCATCATCAGTGTTTAAAAGTTGAAACAAACTAATAAAAGATACTTAAAATACACTACTAAATCCTGGCACTGGCGTTTACTAGATAAAAACTAAAAGTGGCGTGGCAAAAAGTGGAAGATCTGCGAAAGATTACGTCGAAAGAGGCTACATTTCAGTCCGGTAGTAAAAGACAGCCGCAAAATACAACTACAGCTTCTGTCTGATTACGTGCAAAATAACACAACAGCACCATGAAGTTCTTCTTCTTGCATATCGGGACCGAAGATTTAATCTTCTACCAGTACCACTTCGTGAACGCTGTAGATTGCCGGTCTGATTGTTGCCATTCGTTTGATGTATACTGTAACAAGTTACCGGATAACAATCACGACATAATAAGCTTACCATAAATTTATTGTCTCACTCACAAGAAGCCAACTTACCTTACTGGTTTGAGATGGAGAGAAATCTTTCCTCTTGATTGCGTGTATCCATTTCCGTTTTATTTCTGACTCTGCTGGAAAACTAAATACTGAAACTTGGGGGCCAGTTTTGTAATTTCCTTTACAATTAGGTACACAGCATCTGCATGGAATTTTGGAGATAGCTCGATGGTTGAATAAAAAAACTGACTTAAAGATATTGCAAAACAAAAAAAATTATAGTACCGGTAAATAATTTACATTTTTGAAGACCTAAAGCTGTTGAATTGCTAATAAAATAACGCTGTTTAACAGAGGTGGAGTCCTCGAGGACGTCCTTGGCCTCGAGGACACATTTTGAAGTCCTTGGCCTTGCCCTTGGCCTCGAAGCCTTAGGTCCTCAAAAATTGCCCTGTCCTCGGCACGAGGACAGCACTATTTTTTGAGCCGTTGAAATTTCATTGGAAAACGCCAGAAACCTCACGGAAAATTTGCCAAAACCTTTTTTGTTTTCCGCAATTGGAGCATAGGCTTAGCCAAGCGGGCCTTCCCCCAATTGAAATTTCACCAATGACACAAATGTGACAAAAAAGCCTGTTGTTTCTTCAGTTTCAGTTTCTTTTTAGCATTTTTCGCTTACACCAGTAGCGAACAACAATATTGAAGACCAGGGATCCCGGGACCCCCTCAAATCAATTTTTGCCAGCCAATTTCAAAGTAAACCCGAAGAAATGGATAGTTTTTGTCCTGAAAGTTGCTATGTCAGGATCACATCTAATCTTTTTATGAACGTAATCAGTAGCGTAGCCAGGGGGGGGGTCGGGGGGGGGGCTATAGCCCCCCCCCCCATTGGCCTGCCGACCAAAATGCAGAATAAGGAAAATACCACGTTTTAGCACTTTTAAGACTCTCTTTTGCACTGGATTGGACTAAAAAATGATTTGAAGCATAGTTTGAAACGTTTATTTAGGGGGGGGGGGAGGGCTAATAGATTGCTGACCAAAATGCAGAATAAGGAAAATACCACGTTTTTAGCCAGTAGCGTAGCCAGGGGGGCGGGGGGCTATAGCCCCCCCCCCCCCCCCCCCCATTGACATGTCGACCAAAATGCAGAATGGGAAAAACACTACATTTTTAACACTTTTGAGACTGTTTTATGCTCTGGAGTGGACTAAATAGTGATTTAAAACATCTTTTGAAACACATGTTCAGGGGGGGGGCTAATTTGTCAAAAATAAAACCAACAAATAAATGAAAACTTTGAAAAATGGGAAGAAATAAGCAATCAAATTTGATTGCAAGTGTAAAAATGCTGAACATAGGTATCATCAACAATTATAGTATAAACTAAGGAATAGGGGGGGGGGGGGGCTCTTCAGTATTTATTAATTACCAATCATTTCTCTTCAATCTCTTTTCATTAGCCCCCCCCCAATTATTTTTCTCTATAAACTGTATACGAAATAGATTACTCAGTGTGAGTTTTATTGAACTACTCGATTTTATAATTTAACTGCATCTACACAAGAGAACTAACATTTTACCATTAGCCACCTCCTAAATAGCCCATTTATGCCACCCGTTTAATCTTGTTTGCACTGCCGATTTCTAACCCACGTTTTAAAAGCGTTATTATTTAATCAAAATAGCCCTAAAATGAAGTTATTTTTGCAAAAAAAATGCAAAATTTTCGAGCGCTAGGGGGCCCCCAGACCCCCAAAGCAGCCCCCCCCCCATTGCGAATTTCTGGCTACGCGCCTGAACGTAATGCATTAACCAAGGCCGGATTTACCACAATATGGCGCAGTACTAGCCCAGGGCCCTGCGCTCAAATCTTAAGACTTTTTATGGTCTTCACCTACATTTGGCAGAAACATGTCGCGAAAATCTCCAAAGTGCCAAAGGCTCAGCGCGATGTAAACCCGGCCCGGCAATAACATGGTTAGTAAGCGCAATCATCTATTGTACTATTTTTCAATAACAATTCATTAATTTACCTCCACCTCGCCAGTTTTTACGCACAAAATACTTTTTAAAAAAATTAGCCAATGGAAAATGCTGATTGAACAAATCGTTGAACTTCAATTGAGGGGCCTGGGCCCCCTGGCCTAACATGCACTTCTATAACTGGTTATTTTCATGACAAAACAAAAATCTCTAAGGAAAATCTTCGAGTGGGTTTTCATTTACTGCTACAATGTTGCACGAGACAATGCACCTTACTTCCTCCCACCTGTACCAAATCACGTACAGTTAGCACCAAAATGCAAGATGTCAAACATGTTTTTTAATGGAGGATTAAACAGTTTAGATGGAGGATTAAACAGTTTAATCTTTTTAATTGGCTTTCAAATGTCAAAAATCTAGTGCTTTCAAATGGCTCTGAACATGTGCGAAATGTGATTCAATGGCATTAAAATAGCTTCTTTTTTCAAAAAATCGCCCAGCAGCTGGGGGCTTAGCCCCCAGACCCCCAAAACCTCCGGCCGCTGGGGGCCCGCCCCCAGACCCCCCATCCGTGATGCGTTTGAGTTACACTGGCTTTCTCAAAACGTCTCCCAAGTTACGTATTTGCACTTTTCAACTGTACTAGTTTAAGCACTTTCCGTTTGCAAAATCCTGGTGAAGTGCCAACAGGCAAATTTTTGATGACGTTATTGCATGTGATTTGTGGTTTAGCCCTCCCCAATCAAAAATTCTGACTACGCCTATAAATTGGAGATGTCGTGAAAAACTTTTTTGAAGACCTTTTATTTGGAGAACACTTGCGGCTGTGCCCTTGGTCCTTGGCCTAGACTAGAGCATTCCTGTCCTTGGCCTCGAGAGGGTCTGTCCTCGGAAAGGCTGTCCTTGGCCTTGCCTCGGATTTTTTTGTGTCCTTGGCCTCGAGCCTTGTGTCCTCGACTCCACCTCTGCTGTTTAAGCTAAATAAATTTTTCCTTTTTGAGCATCGATCAGTTCTATGTTTCGAACATTAGATACTAACTAAAACCTGCTGATGAAACTGGAAACTTCGACTTGTTATTGTTATACTTTTGACATTATTTTTAATATATCGGTACATTAACTTCGCTAATTGACATTCTTCATCTTAGTTTTTACCCTGAATAACGATAAATTCGCCAACAAACCTATCCAGCTTGCTTTAGTACAGCATGAAATTTGTTATATTACTGCTGTTTGTTTGAGCTATTCCATACTAAACAGTACTGATTACTTACTTAGTGTCAACGATCTCATGCGCTCGCAGCAATGCGAAATTGGATTAATCTTCTTCTGACAAAGGACTACTTGTAATGACGTCATTGTAAATGCGCAAGGCCTTTCTTTTTCTCGGTGGCCGCGCAATTGCCCTACTGTTAGCACGAAATCGCTCGGAGTAAAGCGGAGTTTCGCATCCCGATTTTGTTTAGGTATCCCTGCTTCAGACTTATCATCACCAAAAAATTCTTGTTCCGAATACAGTATCAAGTAATTTTGTGGCAGCCGCAGAAATCGCTAACACAATACATCATTATCATCATCATCATATTTATTTATTTACCAAGTGACGTCATATCACAAGAGAAAACTGCAACTTCCTCTACGTCTATCACCAAAGCATCGAAATATGCAATTCCTTTAAAACCAACACACAAACTTGCAGAGTCAAAGCGATATTTAGTCACTTGGTGGGGAGACAGCGAAGGACCGAAAGGTCATCTAAGTCTACTGCCACCTCACAGTCTACTACATTGCTTTGGCACAGCGCGAAAGCCTTCAACAAAAAAATTATAGCGTGGATCAACCATGTAAAACTTTTCAATGCTACAAACAAATTTATCCTTCCTAATCGGCGTGTTCCATCCATGCACTTTATTTAAGATTTCGCAGTGTATTGAATTTTTCATCTTGGATAATCATACCTGATATAACACCCTGTACGAGACCGGTAAGTCTCAACAAAAACTATGCCGATATTTAAGTGATCCACTTTTAACTGAAATTTGTAGTCAAGAGCAAAAATGTACAACAGTAAAAATAAAACTAAAGGGTAGGCCATACTGCAACGCTTCACCCCCTCGTAATTACGATCTGCTTTCATTTTAAAGTCAAGACTAGAGCCCTCATGAAAGAAATTTTCACGTTCACATTAATAACGAGTGTTGCGTAAGAGGCGCTACCGCAAGAAATACTTTGTAAAGGCAAGAGGTCATTTATTTGCAAGTGTATGTCAACACGGCTTTTATTTTGCCCCTCCCCTCTTTCGGTTTTTTGTGATACTCTTTTCTTTGACCCAATTTGACTTTGAGTCAAATTTCATCACAAAATAACTTCTGAAAATTTGAAAATGCTAAGGTAAAGGAAACTTACCAATTTTGCGGTTTCTCGAAGTCACTTCCTGAAATCTGAGCATTTTTGGCCAATATTTAACGTAAATGACGTCATAACACATAATCGTCTCGTAACCAACTTGACTTGGACATTTCATGATTCAGTATTTAAAGAGATACTGCTCGAAATCGGTTTTATTCAAGAAACGAAAACTATTTAAAAATACAATAAAAACTCCCAGTTGCAGGACAATTTTTGTCCTTTTTGGGAAAAAAATGGGCATCTTAGTCATTTAGTGCCAGTTAGATTACATTTTGCTCGTTTTTAGAGTAATTTGAAAGGGAAAAATTTCTAAAATTCGTAAGTCATTGGAAAGAATTACGTTGTCCATCCCATTTAGCCCCCTCCCCCTTACAACACATTTAACGCTTTTAATTTGGGACTATTTAATATTTTAAATGATTTGGCAAAAGCGGGATGCTAAAGTCCCCATAAGCCTCCTGGGCCCACATGACAGAACGTGTTAGCGAGCTCGTAAAGGCCATTCTCGCTCGCTAAAAGGCGCTAACGAACAAAAAAAGTGGTACACAATCTGCCATTTCCGAACCGTCTCGCCTAAAGTGCGTTAAAACTGCTCGACCGAATATTTTTGCGAGATGTTCGTAACCTGTTTAGTACGTAATAAATATCTCATTGTGACGTCCTCAGATGCATTCCTACTTTAAAATAATGCATTTAAGCGTGCTGTATGTACTGCATTGTTATGGGGTGCCATCCGTAAAAGATGAAATTGCATGCAATTTAGCGGAAATTGCATGCAATTTAGCCAAATTGCAGATTTCATGCAATTTAGCTAAATTGCAGATTTCATGCAATTTAGCTAAATTGCAGATTTCATGCAATTTAGCTAAATTGCAAATTACATGCAATTTAGCTAAATTGTTACAATTTGTTAAATTGCACTGTACAGTAATTGCCATGGCTACGGATTGTGAAATGTTGCCAACCAAAACTGTAGAAAAAACTGCATTTGAAACCAGGCATTTCGCGGCTCACGTACCGTGCGTTATTGTAGAAAGACTAGGCCTAATGTTTAAATGCTGAGTGATGGTTACAGTTGCAGTGATGTTTGTTTAGCAGAGCGTTTTAAGGGCCAGGTGATTGTGAGACTGTTCTCTTTGATTAATTAAGCTGCCAAACTTCCCATAGGTTGCTGTTGATTAGAACGTGTAGCCAGAGATGTAGATTTAAGCTGCATTTTATGCGCCGTAAACGTACGGCGCAAAGTTTTTGGAACGTTTATCTTTATGCTGACGGCGTCAAAATTTTTTGTATGCGCTTACATCACTGCGTGTAGCTAGCCATGAAGGTCTTCTGCGACTGTGTAGCAGGTAGTACCGGTAGGTTACTTGTTGTGAAGCATTTTGAAATGTTGTAGTTATGATAGACGGCAAGTCAGGAGTATTTGAACTACCGCTAGCAGAATTCATTGAGCTTAGAGTTAGTCTGAAAGTTATCAGTAAGTGTTTGTGGGCTCTCTTTCAGTTTAAGCCTCCCTCAGCTTGAAACCACCCACCAGCTATTATTTCAGACGTAAGTGGTAAACTATGGTGGAGCTTAGGAAATAATTGCAATAAGAATAACTTTTAATCTAACTCCTTTTAATCAATACGGCCGATACAGCCAATCAACTAGGCAAACTTGGATGGGGAGGCTTAAACTGAAAGAGACCCGTGTTTGTGTAATAACGATAAAACTGCAAGGTAAAAAAGTCTAGGCCTATACCGGTAAGTATATTTGGCAGAGCGCTACCCGAGCACGGTACCAGTATTATTCTTGCTGCTGGGAGTCACCTTAGCCGGCAGTATCCTTACTCAGTATTCAATCTTTACATTGCAGAACCGTTAACTGACTACCAGTAACCTACCGGTACTACCTGCTACACAGTCGCAGAAGACCTTCATGGCTAGCTACACGCAGTGATGTAAGCGCATACAAAAAATTTTGACGCCGTCAGCATAAAGATAAACGTTCCAAAAACTTTGCGCCGTACGTTTACGGCGCATAAAATGCAGCTTAAATCTACATCTCTGGCTACACGTTCTAATCAACAGCAACCTATGGGAAGTTTGGCAGCTTAATTAATCAAAGAGAACAGTCTCACAATCACCTGGCCCTTAAAACGCTCTGCTAAACAAACATCACTGCAACTGTAACCATCACTCAGCATTTAAACATTAGGCCTAGTCTTTCTACAATAACGCACGGTACGTGAGCCGCGAAATGCCTGGTTTCAAATGCAGTTTTTTCTACAGTTTTGGTTGGCAACATTTCACAATCCGTAGCCATGGCAATTACTGTACAGTGCAATTTAACAAATTGTAACAATTTAGCTAAATTGCATGTAATTTGCAATTTAGCTAAATTGCATGAAATCTGCAATTTAGCTAAATTGCATGAAATCTGCAATTTAGCTAAATTGCATGAAATCTGCAATTTGGCTAAATTGCATGCAATTTCCGCTAAATTGCATGCAATTTCATCTTTTACGGATGGCACCCCATACATTGTTATGGAAAAAAAATACTGTTTGCCTTGCCCTGCTATTCAAAGCTATAGCAAATTCCTCGACTGATTATAATTAGTTAATGAGCGACGGAATTTAATTATATTTTCGGATCAATGTTAAAAAAGAACAACTTTTTTCGAACTATAATTTTTAAAATAACGTGAAGAGCCCTTGAGATTGTTGGTTGGTAAAGTTATATGTTTACAGTAACTTTAAGCAAAGGTGGGCACAAGTTCGTTAACCGTTATAATCCGTTAATAACGAAGCTAACTTTTTCATTACCTCGTTAATCCGTTCAAAAAAATTTTTTCATGTTAACGGATTAAATTAAGAATAAAAGAGCCAAAGCTGTCGTAAACATTTTATTTAAAAAGAGACGTTTCGACTAATTACTTAAGTCATTGTCAATCTGTAAATAATGCGCAAGAAAAATTAAAGCAATAGGTAACCTGAAAAGGTAAAATGAACAAAACTGGCAAAAATACCAAAATTAACGCTATGTAGTTCTACAGTGTGAAGACATCATTGCTTTCAAGAATGCGCCCAAACCAAGGTAGTAAGTAGTACTTACTTGCTTTCAAGAATGTGCCCAAACCAAGGTAGTAAGTAGTACTTACTACCTTGATTTGGGCACATTCTTGAAAGCAATGATGTCTTCACACTAGAGATGGCAACAGCGCAGCGTACGCGGCCGCGCGCTGTTGTTGGTGCACTGCGCCGCGCAGCGTGGCAACTAAAATCTGCATTACGTCACAGCATCAGCGCAGCGCCGCGTACAAAATTTTTTTTACATTTTTTTTACGATTATTGTTGGTGATTTTCTCTTTATGAACAACAATGGTTAGTCTGGATGTAACTATTATATGAATTGAAGACAATGCATGCTACTAAAACAGGAAAAGGTACCTTCAGTTCAAGTTTATTTTTTCAGAATTCGGGCATCCTAGAATCGGCTATTTTGGCTACAAGAAACTTAGTTTTGATCGGCTGAACGTGTTTTTTTTTTTTTTTGACACCAACAAAAAGATTTTGGTTTTAGTAGGCTAGACTAGGAAAGGTTTAGGACGTTGGGTGAGCAAGGATACCAATCTTCGTTGACTATTGGAGGGGATAACTGGCAATTTTACCCCAATTTTGCCCTATTTTCAATTTTGGGGGGATGATCCTCGACCACGATTTTTTTTCAGGTGAGCAAATTAAGTGAAGACCAAAAAAAAGGTCTTCATCAAAAGAAGGAAAACTTTGTTCCCCAAATTGTAGTGGAGACCTGCGCTCAAATGCACACCAAAGTCAAATTATTGGGGGGATGCAGATGCAGACTATACTAAAATTATTGGGGGAGATACAGTCAAATTATTGGGGGAATATATCTCCCACTCCCCCCCTCGGCACCCCTGTCGGTGAGAAGATGAAACAAAGGCAGACAAATGTAGAAGAAACAGATTTGTTGGAAACTATCATCACAGTAGAGGCACAAAACAAAGCCTAGCGACACACCTTCTTTGTACGCAGTAGGCCTATGGTATTGGTACAAGCCCAAGGCTAGACAACAGTTTCTACTACACATGGGTTTGCATTTCAGAGAGAAAGAGTTAGTTCAGTGTAGCCTATTCGTCAACAGGTCATGGCATCAAGAATTAGGCTTTCGGTCCTATGTCTGTAGCCTATCTCAGATCTGGTAGACCTATGTAGTCGAGTACGAAGACTAGGCTACACAAATTTCCAATGACAGAATAGCCTACGTAGTAGCAAAATTTATTCCACAATCAAACACACTTGCAAACAGCAAAGGTATAGTACATATGTTAGTTTCATACAAGTGTAGTACGGTAGCTTGTGACAGCATGCAGAGCACGTGATACCTTATATTTCATGATTTGAGCTACTGGTTCAGGATTAGTACCGCACAGTAGTTGCATGAAATCATCAGGTAGACTGGTAGATTGTTTTTGATTGCCAAAACACGGTGCAGAAAAACTGAGAGGAAGCACACACATAGCAGATTAAACCTGAAAGCCTATAATTGAAACGACTGATCTTACGTCGCGTGTTTTTTGGTTTTAACTCGGCCCTTTTCAAAGTTAACGAGTGCGAAGTTTCAGACTTTTACTTACAACTCAATAATGGCTTGATCTAGCTACATGAAATTTTGACTGCAGTTTGAGATTCATAAGTTATTTGTGTGTGCCAAATTTCAAGGCAATAAGTCCAGTAACTTCAGGTTTAGGACCCGAAAACTACTTCAAAAGTTTGGTGTAAAAAGCGGTCTTATTGAAAAACGGTTTAAGTACGGCAAAAAATATTTCACATGGTTATATGTCATAAGATACTCTTTCATCTCTACCTACACTTTTAGCCGCATTGAGTTTTTTTTCTTTTTTGATTTTTTGCTTTCTAAATTTTGTGCACTCTTCTTCTCCTAAACCACACAACATTAATATCTAATTTTTGTGTAAATTTGTTGGGCTGCAAATGCAATTTTGTCTCCTGAATTTTTTTGAGGCTTCTCCCCAGAACCCCCCCAAAATGGGGCCCTAAAAAACCAATTTTTTTAATTGCTCAAGCTAGGGTGATAGTTTTTGGTTTATATTGGTAGATATTTAAGCAACAAATAGTTTGACATAGTATGGAGGTACCACCCCCCCAGGGGCCCCCAAATGGACTCCCCAGAAATTAGTTTTTTGAATGGCTCAAACTTGGGCATTAGTTTTTTTTATATCGGCAAATGTTTAAAAAACCAATATTTTGACATGGTTTGAGAGAGCGACTCTTTTGAAAACTCTCCAAAATAATACCCCTAATATCAATTTTTTATATGCCATAAGCTAGAGAGCTAATTTTTTTCTGATGTTAGTGGAAATTTAAAGGATATTTAACTTGCGGTGCGGTGCGATGCAGCGTGAACTTAGTTGTGTTTGAATGCGGTGCGGTGCAGCGTGCGGACAAAGTTTGCGGATGCAGCGCAGCATGCGGATGCATTTTTTGTTATCCACGCCATCTCTACTTCACACTGTAGAATTACATAGCGTTAATTTTGGTATTTTTTGCCAGTTTTGTTCATTTTACCTTTGCAGGTTACCTATTGCTTTAATTTTTCTTGCGCATTAGTTACAGATTGACAATGACTTAAGTAATTAGTCGAAACGTCTCTTTTTAAATAAAATGTTTACGACAGCTTTGGCTCTTTTATTCTTAGTGAAACTGTTTCTCAAGACCAGTTTTTATGCTCCAAAGGACTAAATTAACTTTCGTTAAGCTTAGTTCTGTTTAGGGACCAGGGGGGTTACTACATGCTGTTCGTAAGAACAAGAATCTTCGGCATTCGGATCGTCTCCGAACGCTCGCATCGTTTGGTATT
The DNA here is from genome assembly GCA_963965965.1 of Trididemnum nubilum. Lineage (NCBI taxonomy): Eukaryota > Metazoa > Chordata > Ascidiacea > Aplousobranchia > Didemnidae > Trididemnum > Trididemnum nubilum. The sequence goes on along the minus strand of OZ014473.1, from coordinate 29,144,903 downwards.
ACATGCTCGCCTCTCCCGAACACAAAATAAGAATCTTTGTGAAAAACAAAAAAAAATATTCGAGAAAGGACACGAACGGTAAAGACCATTCGTGATCAACCAAAATCATTCGGCATTGTGTTTAGTTCACTGAAATTGAGTTAGGTTAGCACCTAAAATGGCTGGTAGATATTTTTTGATGAACAATACGCCGCGAAATTCAATTTTAAGAAGAGAAAGAGATTTCAGTCTAGCAGGTTGGACGGAAGAAGAGGTAATTAAAGAATTTAGACTTAAAAAATCAGAAATAAGCTACCTTTGTTCTTTACTGCAAAGTAGCATGGCTCCTTTGGGGCACCGATCAACAGATCTTTCACTTGAGCAGAAAGTTCTTACATGCCTAAAAACTTTGGGATCCGGAAGTTTCCAAAACTGCAACAAAGATTTTATTACGTTGCTCAACCAACAGTTAGTCAAGTTCTCAGCGAATTTGTTGAAAACATGGTCAAAATTGCTCCCAGCTTCATTTACATGCCCAGTAACAGCATGGACATCCGAAGAGCAAAACGGAAATTTTATAAAGTAGCAGGATTTCCGGGGGGTAATCGGCAGTGTAGATGGGTCGCATATTCCTATCATAGCCCCCCATCAAGATGAGTATGCTTATGTAAATCGAAAGAACTTTTATTCTATAAACATGCAAGGAATTTGTGATGCCAACCTTGTATTTCTTGACGTAGTTGCTAAATGGCCCGGATCAAGCCATGACTCGTTTATATTGCAAGCTTCTCAAGTAAATGATGACTTCGAACAGGGGACATACGGGGACAGTTGGTTATAGGGTGACAGCGGTAGCCTGTGTTATTTCTTGGATCTCATTGGTGGTAGCCTGTGTTATTCTCCAACGAAAGCGGCTAAAATTACAATAACGTGTTGTGTTCTTCATAACATTTGCCGTCGTAATGGAACGCCTATTTTGGGTCCAAACCCACCTATTCGTTCTCTGGATACAACAGATGATGATCAAACGCCAACCAACGCTACAAGTGCTTTTTAACACTGCATAAGAATCGTTGAAATGCTGCAACCTAATTCCAAACTGTGACTCTCCAGTAACCTTTATTTGCAACATACATTGTCATAGACTCAATTTTGTCCTATTTGAATCTATAGGTTTATAATTACCCAATTTTCAGATTTTCATTGTTGTCGCTTTTATTTAAAGTCACAAACATGCGAAAACGAAACGCGACTAGACTACAGCACAAGAAAGTGACGTGCTCTGCTTAGCCTATTGGTTGAAGTGCAATTCAGGCACGTTGAAATAGTTTTGTTGTCGATTTTGCTGTGGAGCAATAAGACAGCATTGCTCATCGATTTGATTTCTTCGCTTTAGTTCCAGGGCAATATCCAGCAAAACAGCATTAGTTTTTTGCAGTTCATTCGCAATTTGTACAACTGCGTTTTTTATTTCATGCTCAACTTGAATGATTTCTTCGTTTTGAGATTCTCGTTTGCTAATTTTCTGCCGCTTAGCCGGAGGTTCACTGCTAGTGCCCAAATCAACTGTAGTATCGATAGGACTTGAGAGCAATGACACCGACGTTGTTTCATGCACATTTGTCAGTGATGGTGATTGATCGATGCCATCACTTTTCGGCGATGAATCGAATATTGCAGTAGCACCTGCCACATCACAGCTTTGGGTTTCTGGAATTCCTTCCGTGAATACCGGGCCTATAAACCTCGCAATTCTAAATTGCAATTCTGTGGGAGTTGAGGCTGCATTAGTACCCCCTCCAGTTTTACGGACTTCTTAATTTTACTCTGCTACAGCTTTTTTCGCGATAGATTTTGTGTCGAACCACTTCTTTTTCACTTTATCTACCTCAAGCTTCGGACCCGCACCGAGAGCATTTATGCGCTGAGTAATTTCCAGCCATTTTGCATCTACCATATCTTTCGTTTTGGAATTAGTGAGTGCACCCGTTAGAAACTCATAGTGAGTTTCTACATTCTCCACCAAATCGTTTACTTCTTCGAATGTCCAACGTCACGGCATTGCGGCTCAGGAATAATTTTCAGCTTTTAGGCCAAAAAGTATTAGGCTATTTAGTGTGATGACAAACGAGATGATGTGAGCTTATACGAGTACGACTGATTCTAAATGATTGTCTCACGCAACAAAATACTGTGTGATGTCACTATAGAAGTATACGTTCCTATGTCTCCCGAATAAAGAATGCGCCTACGAATGAAGCGTGTCTTCCCGAACGTTCTTATTCGTGTTCGCTCGAAAAGAATACGAACAAAAAACTCCTTCCCAAACACGAACAAGAACACGAACAAGCATGTAATGAGCCCCCAGGGCCGTGTCAAGGCAGCCCCAAACCCCCCGGTCGGGAGGGGGGGCCCAGCCAACATGGGGGTTCCGGTTTTTACTTTACTACTACTACTACTTTAAAAGTTGGTATTGTTGATCAGTGCTAGTATGTTTCGCAATATTTAAAACACAATTAAAGCCTATTGTCAATTTGAAATTGCATAAGGTACTGAAAATACGCTCGCTGTACCTGTATGTCTCTGCTGCTGCGTTACAATTTCATCTATGGTGTAATAAAATCACAATCCCTTTGTCTTAGCTAGTTAATCAATTCAGATGTTCAGCTTACCAGTCGATTGCACTACAGCCAGTTCATAGTCAGTCTAATTATGGTTACAGTCAGATTACCTTCAGATGTCAGCAATAGCGTAGCCAGGGGGGGGCTATATCCTCCCCATTGGCCTGTCAACCAAAATGCAGACTAATGAAAATGCCACGTGTTTAGCTCTTCTGAGACTGCTTTTTGCTCTGGAATGGACTAAAAAGTAATTTAAAACGTCTTTTGAAACATACATTCAGGGGGTGGGGATAATTTAAAAAAAATTAAAGTCACAAATCAATGAAAACTTTAAAAAATGCCCAATAATAAACAATCAAATTTCATCGCTAGGGTAAAAACGCCAAACATAGGCTTTATCAACAAATATATTATAAACTCAGAAATAAGTAGAGGGGGGGCTATTCAGTGTTAATTAATAACCAATCACTTTTTTCAAATATCTTTCCATTAGCCCTCCCCCCAATCATTTTTTTTATAAAATATAGACAAAATAGATTACTCCATGTGAGTTTTATTGAATAATAGGATTTTATGATTTACCAGCATGTAAACAAGAAAGCTACAATGTTATCATAAGCCACTTCCCACATAGCCCATTAATGCAATCAGTTAAATCATGTTGCGCTGCCAATTTTTATGCCACGTTTTAAAAGCATTATTTTTTATTAAAATAGTCCTACAATTAAGTTATTTTTGCAAAAAAATGCAAAATTTTGGAGCGCTGGGGGCTCCGCCCCCAGACCCCCAGAATACCCCCCTCATTGCCAATTTCTGGCTACGCGCTTGGATGTCAGCAAACAAGTTAAAATTTATTTCATTAAATCCTAAGTTCCTTGAGTTCAGTACAGATATTTTTAGTATCATTGATGTCACTACAGCCGCTTACAAGGATCGCATCTTTAACTCATAATTACAGCTCCAGTACCCAAATTATTTTTCACGTAGCATTGTAACAATACAGTATTAATGGTATTTGGAATTCAATAAAACTCACTTTCAAACGATAATTTTATTAATTGTACTGGTTTAGTTTATTTTTTGGATATCATTAATGTAAATTTAACTGTAAATTTTTGTGCTGTTCCACAATCCTGGTTTTGGAAAAGTAGTGCGTCTTGGATATGTGAAAATTAAGTGACTATTTTGGCCGATTGCAAAAATGTGCAAATTTAAGCGTTTCGGAGGGGGCCCCTTCTGGAGTTTTCGGGGGGGGGGGGCCGAACCACCAAGGAACGGCACTATAACGGACTAAATTAACTTCCGTCAAGTTCTGTTAACTTCCGTTAAGGTTTTTATCGTTAATATCTTGCACCATTTATTTATCGTACCGGTACAAACCAGTTTGCACTGGTTACACTTGTTGCGTATTAGCATGAGTTTTGTAGAAGAAAGCGAGTAAAAGAGCTCTCTTTTGTGGCAAATAATAACCTGCAGCCTCATAAGTCTAATTATCGCTGTTCACAATTTCCAAAGATTTTCCAATCGCAGCTTCGTTGGTGCATTTCTACTTAATTTTTAGACTGTAAAATGTAACTTCCAAAACACAAAAAGATCACCACAGCAATAAATATTTCCGTACAATCAGCTCAACAGCGTCAATACGTGTTCTAGAAGCGAGTGAATAAAAAGAATTCTAAATTACACGCAAAATATTAACGAATTTACGGACTTTATTAACTTCCGTTAATTAAACCTGAAAAAAACGGATAAACGTTAACAGAGGTGTGAATTAAGTTTGTTAACGGACTGGTGGTTAACGAAGCTAACGTTTTGCATTAACTTGCCCACCTATGACTTTAGGTTTCAAAATTTTTCAGAAGTGAGCAAATCGAAGTACACTCTTCTTTTTTAGAACCAGTAAATCTTTAGTTGAGACTGGCTGTTTTTAAGTTTTTGCTGATTGATTTTCAGCTTGATTTATAAAAAATTTTGAAGGTATTGATGTCAATTTTAGTGTCCATGTTTGTGACACTGTTTGATTGTTCCGTCTGCTTGAGTGAAGGTTTTTTACTTGCTTTTCCACCATCGTAAAACTGCAAAAGAGAAAAAGCAAACTTTTTTCAACTTGAATACCTGCCAAAAAGAAGTCTCAATTGCTTGCGCAGAGCAACAGCGCTCTTTGATGTATAATTGTTTTGCGTGCTTCTGGCCTAAAGGCTACCAGCGCTGAAGCCTAAGGAAGAGCCACCAGAACGGCGACTACTACTACGCTGATGGCTCTTCCCTACGCTTCCGCGCTGGTAGCCTTTAGGTCAGAAGCACGCAAAACGATTAAACATTAAAACTCTGCCCTGTAAACGTCAAAAATATCTTAATTGACTTATTATTAAAATCATACAGCGCTCTATAATCTTGAATAGCTGCAACGTTGCTTGCAAACACAAGAAAATCACTAAAATTTTATCCTTTTGAATCAGCACAAAACTTAGTTTCTTTCATTGATTAGAATTTTTTTTCATTTGTTTTTGTTTTATTTTGTTGCTGAGGCTAGCATTTTTTAAAATTTGTTCTTAAATTCTGAGTATAAATGAGGCTCGTGTTCTCAGAAAATTGTTCTTATAGTACAAAAAGAGTGTATTGCTATTTTTGTCAACTGGCGGTACTCAATATTTCTATCAGTCGAAACAGCAATTGGTTCTCGATGCAATTTTATTTCTTTGTAGCAGTCTAATAGCAAACATAGCGACTATTTTAATTAATTTTCAGCAAAAATTCGCTTTAGTTAGAAGTTTTCAACATTCGCCATTAAATTTCTGAACCAAAAAAAGATGTGTCGCTCACGTAAAGAGTGTTTAGAAATTTTCGTTAAGTTGGCAAGGCAAATATGACGTTTTTTTTACTCAAATTACATCTCAGAATCGATCCAAGCCACATAAAGCGCAAAAATGACGTTATCGAGCTCTCAGAGCTTCAAATACACGTGCAAAAGTAACCTCTCGCCTTTAGCGAGTATTTCGTTTGGTAGCGCCCTTAAAAAATTCTCGTTATTCATGCGAACGAGGAAATTTCTGTCACGTGGGCCCTAATTGCGCTACTGTACCAAATACGAGAATGCTCATTCATGTTTTGCATCGTCCTACCAATTACACAGCAAAAACTTACCCAGCACATAACATAATCAAGATTTTGCTAAGACAGGTGCTAGATTGAATCAAAAGCTAACGTTTCTCTTTGCTAACGTTTCTCTTCTTAAATCTTCTTAAATATTCAATTCTTCTTAAATGAGGTGAAAATGGCTATTTTTTCATATAAAATTTTAATAATCGCTCAACAGCATATGGAGCTTCGCCTCCAGATACATTTTTAAGAAACAGCAGTGTATTCAAGATGGTGCGAGCTGGGTGCTATTCAAACTTCATTTAAGAAGATTATCAAGTTTGAATAGCACCCAGCTCGCACCATCTTGAATACACTGCTGTTTCTTAAAAATGTATCTGGAGGCGAAGCTCCATATGCTGTTGAGCGATTATTAAAATTTTATATGAAAAAATAGCCATTTTCACCTCATTTAAGAAGAATTTTGCACCTTTTAGAACCACTTCAGGGAATCGAATGGCTAATTCAATTCACCCCTCCACTTATTAAGTCAGGCCCAAAACACATTTCAAAGCCAGCATTGTTTGGCTAAAATTTTGAAATTACTCGGCTAATGAAGGAGGCTTCATCCTCCGTAACGTCTGTTTCCCATTCCCCAATAGTTGCACTAGTGAACAAAATAGTTCCACTAGCGAACTATGAAGTATAGTATCCGCTGCAACTCTACGTTTTGGAACGTAAATTACGCGGCGATAAAAATATACAATAAGGTAACCAAAAAAATTACATCGTAGCTTATGTAATGGCCGACGAAATAATAAGTTGCTACTTTGTAACACTGTATTTAACAGGCTACTCAGCACTGTGTTCCAGGCAGAAGTCTTAGCTATTCCAGAAGTGACCAAGAGCCTGCTTGTGGAAAAAATGCTCAATAAAAGTATTGTTGTGCTGGTGGATAGTAAGGCAGCTATCAAATCACTTACACAGTGCACTGTAACCTAAATTACAGTGCTCAACTGCATTAGAAGTCTAAATCAGTTGGGTAAACAAAACCACGTCAGTGTTGCCTGGATTCGTGGTCATGCAGAGGTACATGGTAACAATTAAAGTGGCAGACTATCTAGCCAAATTAGGATCTAAATCAAAAATGCATGGTTCTGAACCTTTTATCTCAGTCCCGTATGCAGGTGCGTCACCAGCGGGGGGGCATAGGGGGCATTGCCCCCCCCGATGTATTTCTTGCCCCCCTCACTGTATTTTTTCTTAGAAGTGAGCATTCCCCTCACAGTTAAAATAGTGGTAATTTTAAGTGTTCCATCCCCTATCCTGACATCGATTCTATTTGATTGATTGTATTTGAATAAGCTGAAGATGGCCACTGGCCGAAAACGATTTTAGTGAAAGTTTTTGTTAATATACGTTAGTTTAATATATTTTTGAGCTGATTCTTTGTTTGCTTTATGCAACTAAGTATCCTGACATGTATATTAAAGATGGTGCGGATAACAAAAAATGCATCGCGTGCTGTGCCGTGTCCGCAAACTTTGTCCGCATGCTGCACCGCAGCGCATACAGACACAACTAAGTTCACACTGCACCGCACCACACTGCAAGTTATGTATTCTTCAAATTTCCACAAACATCAAAAAAAATTAGCCCTTTAGCCTACGACATACAAAAATATTGATTTTGGGCAATCATTTTGGACGGTTTTTGGAGGGGTGGCCCTCTCAAACCATGTCAAACTAATTGTTTTTTTTAACATCTGCTGATAAAAGAAACTGATGCTCTAGCTCGACCCAATCAAAAATTGATTTTTTGGGGGGCTATTTGGGGGCCCCTGGGGAGGTGGTACCCCCAAAGTATGTCAAAACATTTGTCGCTTAAATATCTACTAACAAAAAAAAAAACTATCACCCTAGCTCGAGCAATCAAAAAAATTAATTTTAGGGGCCCCATATTGGGGAGTTTTTGGAGGAGTGGCCCCGAAAAATTTCGGGAGGCAAAATTGCGTTTGCAGCTTAGCAACTTTACACAAAAATTTGATTTTGATGTGTTGTAGTTTAGGAGAAGAAGAGTAAACAAGATTTAGAAAGAAAAAAAAGAAAAAAAAACTCATCGTGGCCAAAGGTAGGTTGGTATGGATAAAAGGGTATCTTAAGACGTATAATAACCCTGTGAAATATTTTTTGCCGTATTTAAGCCGTTTTTCAATAAGACCGCTTTATATACCAAATTTTTGACGAGGTTTTTGGTTTTTAAAACCGAAGTCACGTGACTCATTGCCTCAAAATTAGGCACAAACATATAACTTAACAATCTCAAACTGCTGTTAAAATTTCATTCAGCTAGACCACTCTGTTCTCGAGTTATGAGTAAAAGTCTGAAACTTCGCACTCGTTATCTTATTTTGAAAATGGTCGAGTAAAAACAAAGGAACGCGCGATGCGAGGTCAGTCGTTTTAATTATATTGCTGTTATCTGCCTTGTATGTGTTTTCTATCAGGTTTTCTAAACCGTGTTTTGGCAATTAAAAACAATTTACTTGTTTACCTGATGATTTATGAAACTACTGTACTAATCCTGAACCAATAGCCCAAAATACTGGTATATCACGTGTTCTGCATGCTGTCACAAGCTACTACACTCATATTTAACTGTCTAACTTGTTAAGAACAACTTCGCTGCCTCCCAACGTAAGCCTATGAATGGGTATTCAATATTGGGTAAACTACCACTAGCTTACCGGTACTTATCCGTGAACCGTCTAATCATCTGCTACTACCACGTAGGCAATTCTGTCATTGCGACTTTGTATAGCCTAGCATTCCTACTCTACCACATACCAGACAGGCTACAGACATCTAGGACTGAAAGCATAATGCTTTATGCCATGACCAGTTAATGAACACTATTGGCCACACTGAACTAACTCTGTCACTTTGAAAAGTGAAATGCAAGCGTTGTACCAATACCAGAGGTGGAGTCCTCGAGGACACATTTTGAAGTCCTTGGCCTCGAAGCCTCAAATCCAGTAGCGTAGCCAGGGGCGGGGGAAGGGGGGGGCTCGAGCCCCCCCCCCCCATTGGCTTGTGAAGTATGCAAAATCGCGCGTTTTTGGTGCTTTTTAGGCCGAATTTTGGTGAAAAATTGAAAACAGCCCCCCCTCAAAGGAAATTGGGTGCCAAAGAAGTGGTGAAGTAGATGTCGTGATTCGGTGTTAAAAAGCGTTTGAATTTCCGATTTTGGACGAAAAATCAGTCTCAATTTCGGTGAAGACCTTTTTTTTTTTGGAGACCACCTGTTTTTGGGCTGAAAAAACATTTGAATTTCCGAGCTTTCCGAGAAATTCCGTCTCAATTTATGGATTTAGGAACAATGAAAATTCGGGTCAAGGTCGTTTGCACCTCTCTCACTCTTTCAAAAAAGCCCCCCCCTTTTCCAAATCCTGGCTACGCGCCTGCTCAAGTCCTTGGCCTCGAAGCCTTAGGTCCTCAAAAATTGCCCTATCTTCGGCACGAGGACAGCACTATTTTTTGAGCCGTTGAAATTTCATTGGAAAACGCCAGAAACCTCACGGAAAATTTGTAAATATCTTTTTTGTTTTCCGCAATTGGAGCATAGGCTTAGCCAAGCGGGCCTCCCACCCCCAAATGAAATTTTACCAATGACAAAAATGTGACAAAAAAGCCTGTTGTTTCTTCAGTTTCAGTTTCTTTTTAGCATTTTTCGCTTACACCAGTAGCGAACAACAATATTGAAGACCAGGGATCCCGGACCCCCTCAAATCAATTTTTGCCAGCCAATTTAAACGTAAACCTGGAAGAAATGGATAGTTTTTGTCCCAAAAGTTGCTACCTCAGGATTACATCTAGCCTTTTTATGAACGTAATGCATTAACCAAGGCTGGATTTACCACAATATAGCGCAGTACCAGCTATGGGCCCTACGCTGAAATCGTAAGACTTTTTATGGTCTTCACCTACATGTGGCAGAAAGATGTTGCGAAAATCTCCAAAGTGCCAAAGGCCCAGCGCAATGTAAATCCGGCCCGGCAATAACATGGTCAGTAGCGTAGCCAGGGGGGCGGGGGGCTATAACCCCCACCCTATTGGCTTGTCAACCAAAATGCAGAATAAGAAAAACACCACGTTTTTAGCTCTTCTGAGACTGTCTTTTGCGCTGGAATTGACTAAAAAGTGATTTTAAAGCATTTTTTGAAACATATATTCAGAGGGGGGCTAATTCGTCAAAAATTAAAATCACAAATCAATAAAAACTTTAAAAATGCCAAAAAATAAGCAATCAAAATTGATCGCTAGTGTAAAAACGCCAAACATAGGTTTTATCAACAAATATATTATAAACTCAGGAATAAGGGGGGAGGGGGGCTATTCAGTGCTAGTTAATTATTAATCACTTCTCTCAAATATCTTTCCATTAGCCCCCCCCCTTCGATTATTTTTCTTTATAAAATATAGACGAAATAGATTACTCCGTGTGAGTTTTATTGAATAATAGGATTTTATGAGTTACCAGCATGTAAACAAGAGAATTGCAATGTTATCATTAGCCACTACCCACATAGCCCGATAATGCAACCAGTTGAATCTTGTTGCGCTGCCAATTTCTATGCCACGTTTTAAAAGCATTAATTTTCATTAAAATAGCTCCAAAATTAAGTTATATTTGCAAAAAAATGTAAAATTTGCGAGCGCTGGGGGCTCCGCCCCCAGATCCTCGTGCCTCCGGCGGCTGGGAGCTTTGCCCCCAGGCCCCCAAAACAGCCCCACATTGCGAATTTCTGGCTACGCGCCTGAACATGGTTAGTAAGCGAAACTAACCAACTATTGTACTATTTTTCAATAACAATTCATTAATTCACCTCCACATCGCCAGTTTTTCCGCACAAAATACTTTAAACAAAAATTAGCCATGGAAAATGCTGATTGAACAAATCGTTGAACTTCAATTGACGGGGCCTGGGCCCCCTGGCCTAACATGCACTTCTATAACTGGTTATTTTCCTGACGAAACAAAAATTTCTAAGGAAAATCTTCGAGTGGGTTTTCATTTACTGCTACAATGTTGCACGAGACAATGCACCTTACTTCCCCCTACCTGGACCAAGTCACGTACAATTACACTTTAACTCCAAAATGCAAGATGTTAAACGTGTTTTGAACTTAAATTGCAATTAGAAGGAGGATTAAACAGTTTAATCTTTTTAATTGGGTTTCAAATGTCAAAAATCTAGTGCTTTCAAATAGCTCTGAACATGTGCGAAGTGTGATTCAATGACATTAAAATAGCTTCTTTTTCCAAAAAATTACAAAAAATCGGCCAACAGCTGGGGGCTTTGCCCCCAGACCCCCGTCTGTGATACGTTTGAGTTACACTGGTTTTCTCAAAACGTCTCCAAAGTTACGTATTTGCACTTTTCAACTATATTAGTTGAGGCCCTCTCCATTTGCAAAATCCTGGTTAAGTGCCAACAGACAAATTTTTGATGACGTCATTGCACGTGATTTGTGGTTTAGCCCTCCCCAATCAAAAATTCTGGTTACGCCTATAAATTGGAGATTGCCTGAAAAACTTTTTTGAAGACCTTTTTTTTGGAAAACACTTGCGCTTGTGTCCTTGGTCCTTGGCCTTGAGCATTCCTGTCCTTGGCCTCAATAGGGTCTGTCCTCGAAAAGGCTGTCCTTGGCCTTGGCCTCGGATTTTTTTTGAGTCCTTGGCCTTGGCCTCGAGCCTTGTGTCCTCGACTCCACCTCTGACCAATACCATAGGCCTACTGCATACAGGATTGGTATGTGGCTAGGCTATGTGCCTCTGTTCTGATGATTGTTTACCACAAATCTGCTTCATCTACATTTTTTTGTCTGCCTTTTGTTTTATCTTCTCATCAAACGTCCTAAACTTTTCCTAGCACAGCCTACCAAAACCAAAATCTTTTTGTTGGTGATAAGAAAAATGTTCAGCCAATCAAAACTAAGTTTGTTGTAGCCAAAATAGATTATTTTAGGATCCGAATTTTGAAAAAATAAACTTGAACCGAAGGCATCTTTTACTGGTTTAGTAGCCTAAACATACGTATTGTCACTACATGATATTGTTATTCTTTTTGATTGATATTATAGTTGCATCATGACTAACCATTGTTGAACATAAAGAAATAATTTACCAGCAATAATTGTAAAAAAAATGTAAAAACTTATAGTACGCGGCTCTGCGCTAATGCTGTGACGTCATACAGGTTTTAGTTGCCACACTGCTCGGCGCGGTGCATCAACAACAGCACGCGGCCGCGTACGCTGCGCTGTTGCCACCTCCAATGTATATTACATACTAGGGTACGGTACGCAGCACAATCTCGTGTCTTGGGTCAGATTCAACAACAACAACAACAACAAACCAATTCAGTACGGTATAATAATGATACAGCTACCTGCAGTTTGTGTGTGCTGTGTAGTAGACGTGGGTGGCATCGTAGATTATAATGTCATATACAGCAGCACTTATGGGCGAGGTCTTATTACAAATCAGCATACATGGGCAAGTTAATGCAAAACGTTAGCTTCGTTAACCACAAGTGCGTTAACCAACTTCACACCTCCGTTAACGTTAATCCGTTATTTTTAGCTTTAATTAACGGAAGTTAACAAAGTCCGTTAATTCGTTAACATTTTGCGTGTAATTTACATTTCTTTTTATTCACTCGCTTCTAGAACACGTATTGACGCTGTTAAGCTGATTGTAAGGAAATATTTATTGCTATGGTGGTCTTTTTGTGTTTTGGAAGTTACATTTTACAGTTTAATCTAATTTCAAGATAAAAATAAGTTCAAATGCACTAACGAAGCTGCGATCGGAAAATCTTTGGAAATTGCGAACAGCGATAATTAAAAGACCTATGAGGCTGCAGGTTATTATTTCCACAAAAAAGAGCCCCTTTTTTCGCTCTCTTTTATAAAACTCGTGCTTAAATGCAAAGGTGTTACCAGTGCAAACCGGTTTGTACCAGTACGATGAATGAATGGTGCGAGATATTATCGATAAAAACATTAACGGAAGTTAACAGAACTTGACGGAAGTTACTTTAGTCCGTTAACAGCACTTAACGGAAGTTAATATAGTCCGTTAACATGAAAAAACTTTTTAACGGATTAACGAGTTAACGAAAAAGTTAGCTTCGTTATTAACGGATTAACGATTAACGGACTTGTGCCCATCTATGCAAATCAGGTGTTGTGACTGTTAAAGGTAATGTACAAAGTTGGTGTAGGCTGTAAGTTGGTAATCAGTGGTATACGTATAGTACAAACCATCCGCAATGTACCGTGCAATCAATACCGGTGGTTACAGAAAGAAAAATAGACTATCGCCAAATGCCTCCGAAAAGAAAGATAAGAATTCGATTGGTCATTTGCACTTCTAGGCTATGTAGCAAAAGTAGGCTACGAGTAAGCAAACTTAGCAAAAGTGAGTTGAGTTGACAAGCCCATGTCTGGAAGTGGAAGGCCTTAGCTCAGCAACTCAAACCATACTGTATTTTGATTGGGATCTTGTTCAGCAGTATATGAGTAATCGATCTGCAGAAACTCTTTTTTCACCAAAAATCGGCCTCAAAAGCACCAAATACGTGCGATTTTGCATACTGTACAGCCCCTCCCCCCTCCTGGCTATGCTACTGTAACTCTATGAAATACTTTTGCCGTACTTAAAGGCGGTGAATCATCCAGCCAATTCCAGTGGTTTACAATAGCTAAAATTGAACTATAATTTTTGATACTTTTTGTTTTGATTTTGGGACTGCGGTTGCAAAGATATTCAACAAATACAAAAAGATGTCCCCCGAAAAAAGTTTTTGGAAACTCTGAGTTTTGTTCTTCCCGCCAAAACCACAGTAGACCTAATGGTTTAGAGAACTGTGGTAGGCCTAATAGTTTAGAGATAAGCACAGAGCTGGACAGCGCTGTTTCGAGCTTTTAGCTCTCATCGGCAGCTCTCAGCTATCTTTTCAAAGGTATTCCCAGCTGTAATTTTTTATTACATAATGACGACAAACAAACACAACATGTCACAATTGTTTTCAATGTTAATCAATTTTAATCTTTTTATTCTTTTGTTGAAGGTATTCCCCAGCTGGACAAGACTCTTGGCCGAACTGGACAAACCTAGCTGAACAAACATCTTGGCCTAACTGGCAATCCTTAATGGCTTGCAGTGAGGCAGATGCTTAGTAGGGAATAAACGATTTTTCACTTGTGGTACTTTAGAAACAAGTGAAAAATCGCTGGATCCTTGTGGTAAGGACAGCCATAGGCTATCCTTTACTACAAGGACTCCCCTCTGCGTGACCACGAAAATCAAAACTGCAACATCTTGACGTCCTTCGTGGTCGACTCCTGGGAAGCCATGTCAACTTCCAGTTAGGCCAAGATGTTTGTTCAGCTGGGAATACCTTTGAAAAGATAGCTGAGGGCTGCCGATGAGAGCTAAAAGCTCGAAACAGCGCTGTTCAGCTCTGTGCTTAATTGACTTGAGCTACAATGTGAAATATCATTGGAGCTGCAGGGTTTGTGGTTGTTCTGGCCACCTAACTGCCAGTGGAAGTTGACATGGCTTCCCAGGAGTCGACCACGAAGGACGTCAAGATGTTGCAGTTTAGAGATAGTTTATTTCTAAATAGCTTATTTCTAAATAGTTAGGCCTAACTATCTCTAAATAGTTTAGAGATAGTTAGGCCTAATAGTTTAATGAGATTACAGTAGGCCTAATAGTTTAGAAAAATGTGGTTTTGGAGGGAAGATCAAAACTCAGAGTTTCCAAAAACTTTTTTCGGAGGGACATCTTTTTGTATTTGATGAATATCTTTGCAAATGCAGCCCCAAAATCAAAACAAAAAATATCAAAAATTGTAGTTCAATTTTAGCTTTTGTAAACCATTGGCATTGGCTGGATAATTCACCGCCTTTAAGCCGTTTTTGAATGAAAGACCACTTTTTACACCAAACTTGCTGGGCGGTTTTCGGGTTCTAAAACCGAAGTCACGTGACCTATTGCCTTGAAATTTGGTACAAACATGTAACTCATTAATCTCCAACTGCTGTTAAAACTTCATGAAGCTAGATCCAAACCGTTTTTGAGTTATAAGCAAAAGTCTAAAATTTCGCACTCGTTAGTTGGAAAATGGCCGAGTAAAAACAAAGGAACACGCTACGCGAGCGTCGGTCGTTCCAATAATAATACATAATTTTAACCGTTCAAAAAATACTGCTGTCCTCGAGCCGAGGACAGGGCAATTTTGAGGACTTGAGGTTTTGAGGCCAAGACCAAAGCTAAGGACTTGACCTACGAGGCCAAGGCCAAGGACTTCAAAATATGTCCTCGAGGACTCCACCTCTGTCAAATAACTTTTTAAATTTCAGAAAAGAAGAATTTTTAATTTTCAGTAAAATATCATTCCACATTTTTGTTCTAATGTGCTTTAATGAGCGTTGACATCTCAAATTTTTGAAACAGGGGAAAAATGTTATTGTTGGAAGTTTGGCGATTAAGACGAGATGAAAAACTTGTTGTGTTAGAAAAATATGTATTAAAATAATTTGGTGTTTTTTATGTGTAAATTAGTGCATTCATTATTTTAGTAATTTCGAACGTAAACAGATCCTCAATCTTTAGAACTTTAAATTTGCAGTGTTGTTGTGGTATGATGTCTCTAATATGTGCGATCTGCTTTCACAGGCAGGGCATGGTATGAAATGGAATGGAAGACGATTTTTCTATATTTATACTGGAAATTTTCTTCCATTCCATATCAGAAATCTTCCATTCTATATTCCATTCCACGCTAAAATTTTATTCCATATTCCATTCCATACTTCTATACCAAAGAAATTTTAGACTAGAAGCAATGCAACGTGTATAATTATATATATTTTGTTGCTTTGCACCTTTGCAATGTTGTAAGCAACCGTTCGTGAAGGTGCGCCAACAATACTAAGATGCAACGACTGGTATCTGGTATGCATATTGCACATGATTTAATGCCAAGCCGTAGCCTGGATTTTGAATCGGAAGAAGGGCTAAACCGCAAATCAGGCAAAGACGTCATCAGAAGTTTTTGAAAAGAGGGACTTTTTATGGAACAAAGAATGAAAGATCAAGAGCTGGGCGTATGATTTGGCTCGTAACCTGGATTTGCTAGAGGAAGGACTAAAGCCGCAAGTGAAAAATATTTCTATCCTATCAAAATTGGGAGACGTGGTGAGCAAATTAGTGCAACTCAAACATGTCACAGAGGGGGCATGGGGTCTCCACCCCCAGCTGCTGGGCGATTTTTTGTAATTTTTTGGAAAAATGTAGCTATTTTAATGCGATTCGGATTACATTTCGCACGTTTTCAGAGCCATTTGAAAGAACAAAATTTTTGACGTTTGAAAGCCGATTGAAAAATCACTCCCTTTACTTCAGATGAAGTCCAAAACACGGTTAAAATGTTGCATTTTGGGGTTAAATTTTGTGACTTGGCCTGAGTCAGGGAAATCAAGGTGCATTGCTTTCTGCAGCAATTTTAGCATTAAATGATGCACTCGAAGATTTGCCTTTGAAGATTTTTGTTTTGTCATGACAATAACCAGTTTTAGGAATATATGTACGACCAGGGGCACAGGCATCCTCGATTCAAATTCACTAATTTGTTCAATAAGCATTTCCCCTAACTAGGTTTTTTCAAAAGCATTTTGTCGCATAAAAAGTGATAAGATGGAGGTGGATTGTTATTTAAAGTTATTCAAAGTTGGTGCGTTAGATGCCATAAATGGTCACTAATCATGTTATTGCAATATAAAAGGTAGCTGGGGGCCTAAAACATATTATTTTAATTGCCTAAACAAGTAAGATGAGTGCCTGAGGTTGCACCTTTTAGAACAAAAGCGCTGAATTTCTTCCGGCTTGTAAACAGATCCGGCGCCACGGGGGGCATACCGGGGCGTGCCCCCCCAAACAAAGATTGTGCCCCCCCAAACGAGGACTGTGCCCCGAAGAAATTAACAGACTCGGGGCTACTGGAGTGCAAATCGAGGCCCAAATTGGTGTTTTTTGTGGACTGACACCGGAATTCAGGCCTTTTTGTGAGGAAGACCTTTTTCTTTTTTTTTTGGAGATCACCTGTTTTCGATCCCTTTGAATCTTTGCTCCTCACCTTGTTCATTTGTACCAGACTGGGATAAATTTCTCGTGCCCCCGTGCTCCTCTCAAATTCCCACAAGATAAACTTCTCGTGCCCCCCCAAAATTTATTTCTGCCCCACCAGTCACGCTATCCTGGCGCCGGGCCTGCTTGTAGATTTAAATTGGTTGGTAAAAATTTAAATTGAGAGGGCATGGGCCCCCTGGTCGTCAATATTGATATTGAGTTATTGCTAATTGACGTTGTACGCATGTACTGTTGCACTCCAACAATGCTAAAAGAAACTGAATAAATAGGCTTTGTGTCATCATTTTTTTCATTGGTAGCTTTTCAAAGGGCGGGGGGAGAGCAGAGAGCCCGGTCCTTCTGGCTATGCCTATGGTTTAATTATGAATACCGTACAAGTTTGCCCTCACATCACCAAGAACATTTACCGTAATAGAAATACCAAGCTTTAACACCAAAAAAGAATGATTATAAGCTTAAAAACTAAAAATTAAAATAAAATTAAGCTGAAACGGGGATGAAATAGTAAATACGAGTTTTTGTGGCGATGTAAGAAAACAAAATTTACGACTGGGCAAATTATCAGCCTAAAAAAAAACAAAAAAAACAACAAGTCAAATCTATCAAGGTCGTCAACTGTAACATCAATGCTGCAATTAAATTGAAATGTACTTACAATGATGCAATACGTACTCTGTTTGCACAACGTACACAACCAAAGTACCGGTATACCGCGATTTGTTGACAAATAATATGCGCAGATATCGAAGTTGAATATTTCTGTGACAATATTATTTATCACTACCCGACATTGGTATGTATTTTTGTGTAAATACAATGCACGAAATCTAATATGGAATTGATATGGAAGTATGGAAGATTGTCTTCCATTCCATTCTTGAAATATTCCATTCCATTCTGGCTTCTTACATATTCCATACCGAAATTTCCGTTCCATTCCATTCCATTTTCCATTCCATACTATGCCCTGTTCACAGGGAGCGTGTCAATGACGTAAGACTCATTGTTGCTCAAAAAGATTCTTGTCCCAGATTGTGCACATGTGCCTATTTCCGGCGATACAAAAAAAAACAGACGAACTCGCCGAGACTATAGCTAAAAATACGATTTTGTTAATTGTGACGTATTAACTCACGCTGGCGTTTTAACATTTACCCACAAATTCTTAATGCTAAACCACTGGGTGAAAGTAGCCAAGTGAGCAAGTGAGAGTTCTTCTTAATGTACGTTGGAAACTTGAAATAGTCTATAGATAAAACAAGTGAACTAGGTAACAATTTGAAGTTATCTGGTAAAAATGTAAAAGTATGCTTTTTATTATTAGCCTATGGTAGCTTAGGCGACAAAATACAATCAATGAATTACAGATATAGAATAGGCTAGTTTAATCAGACCTCATTGCACGGTCTGTGACCTAGCCTAGTAATACTGTAACAGTAGCAGCAGCTTCTGCCAAAAAAAAAGTTTACGGCTTTAAGCCACTGATCTTGTGTAGCCTATATATATATATATACATAGGTGGGCAAGTTAATGCAGAATGTTAGCTTCGTTAACCACTAGTCCGTTAACAAACTTCACACCTCCGTTAACGGTAATCCGTTATTTTCAGCTTCAATTAACGGAAGTTAATAAAGTCCGTTAATCCATTAACATTTTGTGTGTAATTTACATTTCGTTTTATTCACTCGCTTCTAGAACACGTATTGACGCTATTGAGCTGATTGTAAGGAAATATTTAAGGCAGTGTCTGCTGCACCGGCCCGGTTTCAAACATCAAATTGCTGCTGCACCGGCAGCGGCGGTCGTTTTCTTTTGCTGTTCAATTTACTATCTCTCAGGCTGGCATCGCTGCCCTAACCCTAACTCTAATAATAAGATTTTAGAGAAAAAAAGAGGACTTTGGAGCGAAATAGCTCTCTAGCGCTATTCTCAAAAAGTGTGTCCGGCGGGAATCGATATTCCAACCCTCTGCATTGTGGTCAAGCGTACTCACTGCTACACCATCAGGGCTTCCAATACAACGCGTCAAAATGCTGTATTTAAATCGAATTAATGCGAATAACGCAATCCGGTCCACCAGCGATTTGATGTCCGAAACCGGGACGGTGCAGTAGACACTTTCAATATTTAATGCTATGGTGGTCTTTTTGTGTTTTGAAAGTTACATTTTACAGTGTAATCTAATTTCAAGATAAAAACAAGTTCAAATGCACAATAAAGCTGCAAGATATAAACGATAAAAATCTTAATGGAAGTTAACAGAACTTAACGGAAGTTACTTTGTTCCGTTAACAGCACTTAACGGAAGTTAATTTAGTCCGTTAACATGAAAAAACTTTTTAACGGATTAACGAGTTCAAGAAAAAGTTAGCTTCGTTATTAACGGATTAACGATTAACGGACTTGTGCCCACTTATGTATATGTATATAAATTCTGAGGGCATCTCTCTTTACAAAGAGCTAAATAACAACCAATATGTTTTTTTTTCAAACTACACAGATATGAGTTAAAAAGCTAATGATTATTGATGTGGTATCTGTACCGATAGTTAACCTATACCGTTTAAGCACAGAGCTGGACAGCGCTGTTACCATTTAAGTTGGGTCACATTTGCTGTTGATTTTACTAAGTCATCTACTTCACTAGTACAAGTCCAACCATTAATCTTAGATACAACAGTATCTGTTTGATTAATTCTAATAGGCTACTGGTACTGTTGTGAATGTGTAGCCTATATGGCATGATGTGACACACAAAAGCTAGCCTACCCTACATTTCTGAATTGATAGTGTAGGCATGAATAGATCAGACGTACAGTAGACTGGTACTGGTAGTGGTACCTGAACTTACTAAAAGTAAATTGCTTTCAGAATTGCTACAGTCCAGAGTCTGACAGTATTGTACCGTAATTATTAAATTCATGAGTTTTTCATTTGTTACCGTACGCTATCAAAACTTATTTGAAGACTCTAGACTTAGCCTATTTCACTGAAAATATTTGATCTACTTTTTCTATAGGAAGTGGCCAGTGTTACGTTACACAACTACCTCAAAAAGAATAAGAGAGCAAAAAGTGAGCGCTCCACTCATTTGCTTTTTTTTTAAAATTTTTGTTAGGGGTTAGATTTTTAGTTTGGGTTAAGATTTAGATTAATCATTAATGTGAGGGTCTGGGGTTAGAATTTGGGTCAGGTTTAGGGTTGGGATCAGGGTTGGAATAGTCTAGCAATTTTCTTATTCTTACATAACATGACAGCTGCCTCTTCCTTTTTCTATTTTTGATCCAAATCTAGCACAAACACAAATCTTTAGCCTTGTTGAAAACAGGGATGTGTGACGTAAGCGGCAACTTTTGAATTGCTTCTGCTTTCACCCTCTGCCTTTAGCGCTTCCACCACTTGATGACATACTTTTGCTTAAAATTTAATGCAAATTTTTTTCCTGGTAGGTTCTTACCTATGGTAGTATCCTACATGCGGTTAGGCCTACTGCATAAAACCAAAAACAGGTTGGTTATCATCATCTTAAATCATAGATATAGACTAGAGTTTATCTAATTGTATTCAGTGGTTGCCATCGCAAGGATCTGCACATGGGAGTAGGCTAGTCATGAATTCAGATCCAGAATAGTCCTAAAAAAAGCAAAAGTCCAATCTAATTTCATAGTCATTATGTTTCAGCTGATGCGAATTTCTCTGAATGTTCAGCTAAAAGTTTAAAATAATGAACAATTATTTGGGGTCTGGGGACGGATTTCCAAGAGCTTAATATACTGGTAATCAGGTAATAACTTATTTCAACAGCATCTGCGCTAGGCTACACTGTATGAATGAAAATCTTTAGGTGCTTCGTTATAATTACTGCATCGGTAGGTAGCACTGGTAGCTTGGGGTGAAACTTCAACATTTGAAAAGTTTTGTTTTTTATTTTTGGAGTGACTTGGCGCACAGAACATGTGCGGTTAAACAAACAAAGATTCTGGTGACATCACTCGTTTTCAAAATTTTTTATTTTGATTATAACAGTTCTAGGTCTGGGTCAGGGTTTAGGTTAGGGTTAGAGCTAGGTTTAGGGTTAGGATTAATGTTTAGGGATATATAGGTTTTTCATGCTTTAATAAAAAATGTCTACGTGCTTGGAACGTGTGCCAAGCTTTCTCTTTCTACTAAATAACTTTTTATGCAAATGGTTTGCTCCAAATGTTTGCTAGCAATGTGTGTGTATTTTAAGGAGAGCAAAATGAAAAAAACATTGCAAGAATTACAGTACGTGCTTATACACAGCACCATATTGGTTGGTACTTTGCAGTAATTACCAGTAACCAGGTGACGGTAAGACGAGCCTTTCAGATTATAAAGTTATCTTCATCTTTAAAAGTACCCGTAATACAATATTAAACTTTGTTTGAGAGATGTTATCTCTGATCTGGTTATGACAGATGATGCTCTCATTTGTTTTCTTTTCAGTTTTCAAGAATACTGTATATTAGGCAGAGGCAAATTAGCAACATGCAATTTTATCACTGGAGGCAAAATAGTCATGGCTATTTCACCTCCAGTCCTAAAATACCCAAAACCTGCCTCAAGAGGCATAATAGACTCCCAATATATTAACATAGTGAAGCAGGAAAGAAATTTAAATCCTAGAACTGGAAAGTGTGTTTGCGTTGGTGAATGCTGTTTTATGCTAGTATGGTCCGAGATTTTTAAAAGATGGGCAAGCCTTCTTAAAAATATTTTTGAGAAAGTCTTTAAATTTTAGAACTCAAGTAGATAGTTTTTGAACACTTATAATTTTGAAAACAAAGTGACTTGGCGCCCGGAACTTGCATGGTTAAGTAAACAAAGATTTCGATGACATCACTTGTTCTCAAAAATTTTTATTTTGATTATCACAGATATAGGTTTGAATTAGGGATGTGCCGATTAATCGGCATCGGTATCGGCATCGGCAAGTATCGGCAATTTTGGGGGGAATCGGCATCGGTAAAATATGGCCGATACTTGCCGATTCTTTGAACATAATAACATAGCTAATTTTTTTCCGATCAGATCGTTTTACATCGGTATTTCTTACCAGACAAAAACATTTTTCTTTTTATGAAAGCGTTTACACATGTTACGAAAAGAAAAACTACAAATTGTTGAAGAAAAAATGAAACAAAGGTTTTTAGCGAGCGCATTGCTTATTATTTCGCGCAGTTGCATATTGCGCAACACGATGGTAAAAACAGTTTATTGCATCACAGGATTGTTTGAACAAAGCTATTCATTACAATACAATTGCTGTGGTTTTGAATGCAGCGAACAGAAAGCTTGAAAATGAAACACGTATAAGTCTGAACTCTAAAGCTGCTGTAAAAAAAGTTAACAGTATATAAACAACGATGCTGCTACCGTGTTTCCCCGAAAATAAGACAGGGCTTATATTGATTTTTACTCCAAAATATGGCACTAGGGCTTATTTTCGGGGGATGTATTATTTTGATATCAAAAAATGAATTTGCAAAGTAAAAATTACGAGATTTTAAATAAACAGAAATTACGAAAAAAGATCTACATTTACTTGCCATTAACATGTATATCAAAATGTATGTATACATGTACATACATGCCATTAACATGTATATCGTGTATATCTTTCTGCCACTTGCCATAAGTAATATCTTTCGTCTTTCTGCCGCTCTCAACTAGGGCTTATTTTAAGGGTAGGGCTTACATTAAAATCATCCTCAAAAATCACGCTAGGTCTTATTTTGCGGGTAGGTCTTATTATCGGGGAAACACGGTACGCATACGTAGGTGGGCAAGTTAATGCAAAACGTTAGCTTCGTTAACCACTAGTCCGTTAACAAACTTCACACCTCCGTTAACGTTAATCCGTTATTTTCAGCTTTAATTAACGGAAGTTAATAAAGTCCGTTAATTCGTTAACATTTTGCGTGTAATTTACATTTCGCTTTATTTACTCGCTTCTAGAACACGTATTGACGCAGTTGAGCTGATTGTAAGGAAATATTTATTGCTATGGTGGTCTTTTTGTGTTTTGAAAGTTACATTTTACAATCTAATCTAATTTCAAGATAAAAACAAGTTCAAATGCACAACGAAGCTGCAAGATATTAGGATAAAAACCTTAACGGAAGTTAACAGAACTTAACGGAAGTTACTTTTGTTCGTTAACAGCACTTAACGGAAGTTAATTTAGTCCGTTAACATGAAAAAACTTTTTAACGGATTAACGAGTTAGTGAAAAAGTTAGCTTCGTTATAAACGGATTAACGACTAACGGACTTGTGCCCACTTATGCTGCTACGCTATTAACAGTATATAAACAACGTTGCTGCATTTGAATTTGCGAGTGTTTCATTTCGAATATTAAAATCGCAACGTTCTGTTGATCATTTTTCTAATCGTATGTTGTGTCTGCGAGATCGCTAGTCAGTCGCAGTGATAAGCCACGGATGTTGCGAAGCTCTAACTAAGCAGAATTGGTGTGACACTAAGCTACCATATGCCATTAAAGAATATTACCGCGTCGGTCGAATGATGTCAGCGACATACAGTTAGTCATTTTTTAATGGTGTAGCCAATAGTTTTGCGCTTGATTTTGCTTTCAGAGTTAACACCTGGTTGTTTGTAAAGCGTTGCTTTAAACGCGACTCCTCTTAAAATAACTTTGTCCAGCATACATATATATAAGTTACATAGTAATTAAAGAATCGGAATCGGCATCGGAATCGGCATCGGAATCGGCATCGGAATCGGTATTTCAACAAGAATCGGCATCGGTATCGGCATCGGCAAAAATTTTGGTATCGGTACATCCCTAGTTTGAATTAGAGTTAAGAGTTAGGGTTTAGGGATGGGGTTAGGTTAGTTTTTGTTTTATACTAGTATGGGCCCAGATTTTTAAGAAAAGGGCAAAGCCCTATTTAAAAATATTTTAAAAAGTCTTTAAATTTTGGAACAAAAATAGAGAATTTTTTAACACTTATAATTTTAATAATGAAGTAACTTGGCAAACCAAGATTTCGGGGACGTCACTTGTTTTCAAAAATTTTTATTTTGATTGTTACAGATATAGGTTTTGGTTAGGGTTAGAATTGGGGTTTAGGGCATTAGATTTTTTAGGTTTCATTACAAAATGTCTGCATGCACGGAACGTACACCAAGCCATTTTATTTTAAAAATGAGTTGATGACAATAGCTACATGGATTATCTTTGAGTTGGTAGGAGTGGGGGCTGCCCAGGATCTAATTGAACCACAAACTCTTAAAAATGTTTCTTTACTAATGATGATCAATCAGACATTTACCTTTCGTTGTACATTTTGCAAAAAATGGCATCATGTTTAAGTTTTTGACACTTGATATAAATGGCCAAAGCCGAAGCGATACCCTTTTGCCGCTGCGATTGCTTCCACATCCCTAACATTAACCGCAAACTTAAGTATAAATCAAACCCTAATTTTATTCGTTAAAAAAAGTAGGCCTTTAAATAAAATATTCTTCATTTTTGTTTTATTGTTTTTAACTTAAAAGTGTTTGTGAAATGGTGGCTCCTAAACTTTTCAATTTTATGATATGTGATGGTTTGTTTAATTGTGATTACAGTATCTCTGATCTTCATTGTCTTTACCTTTTTACAGTTTGAAACTTGATATTGTCATTATTTAATATCGAAAAGCTTTGCAGTCGATCACACTGACAGGATTTTTTAGCCGTTACTGGTATCAGTGGTGTCGTCACCGAAGTGATTTCACCATTGAGTGTAGAGTACTGTACCATAAGGGTTAGAACAACACAGCTCTCAAGATAATAAACTATTTCAATGACTATCCTTTTCAGTCAATTCTTTAATTTTCATAATGCAATAGGCATAGTAGTATAATGAAGAATGATGGGTTCCAGATAGGTTTAGGTAATCTGTCTTGTTAAGCAGCATGCCATCTGTCATGTATATACAGTGATTACTTCAGACTTTGTGATAAAATCAATGTGATGAAATCACTTTGTTTGTGATAACAGTGATCAGAGATCATTTTGCTCTGGCAACCTTATCAACTAAGAATGTTTTTCTCAGGTTAATCTATTTTACTTAACTTAAATTTAATAAACTATTAATGTAGGCTGCTGTGCACAACTATATTGTTGAAGTTTTTTTTCATCTGATGTTAAGCGGTTCTTGATTCTACACCATAGGCCTACTCCAGCCAGTGTTCCCTCTAACTTGATGGGTAATCGGCCAGTGCCCAAATTTTCTTGAAACAATTGCTCTCGAAGCTCAAAAAAATAAAGTTTATGTGGCCTAATTTTTGTATTCCAATCAGGTGTCACAGTGTACCAAATGTCATATTTCCACAAATTTGTTGAGTTTTCTAAAGGTATGTTTACCATATTGCCGAAAATTATTTGCCCTTGCTTCAACAAATTGCTGATTGGCTGAAAAAAATCGGCCTAGTGGGAACACTGACTCTACAGCAGTGTTCCCTCTAACTTTGTGGCTAATCGGCGAGTGCCCAAATTTTCTTTAAACAAGTGTGCCCAAAGCTCTAGAAAGACGATTAAGTGCCCTAAATTTTGTACCAATCCAGTATTAAAGTACACAAAATGTCATATTTCCACAAATTAGTTGGATTTTCTAAAGCAAAGTTTACTATATTTCCAAAAAGTATTTGCGCTTGCTCCAACAAATTGCTGATTTGTTGAAAAAAATCGGCTTAGTGGGAACACTGCTCTACAGCCTATCTTCAAAAATGAACCATTGGTAATAAGCATAGGTGGGCAAGTGAATGCAAAACGTTAGCTTCGTTAACCACTAGTCTGTTAACAAACTTCACACCTCCGTTAACGTTAATCCATTATTTTTGGCTTTAATTAACGGAAGTTGATAAAGTCTGTTAATTCGTTATATTTTGCGTGTATCATAATTTACATTTCTTTTTATTCACTCGCTTCTAGAACACGTATTGATGCTGTTGAAGTGATTGTAAGGAAATATTTATTGCTGTGGTGTTCTTTTTGTGGTTTGGAAGTTACATTTTACAGTCTAATCTAATTTCAAGATAAAAATAAGTTCAAATGCACTAACGAAACTGCGATCAGAAAATCTTTGGAAATTGCAAACAGTGATAATTAAAAGACCTATGAAGCTGAAGCTTATTATTTGCCACAAAAAGGAGGTCCTTTCTTCGCTTCTATAAAACTCATGCTAATACGCAACAAGTGTTACCAGAGCAAACCGGTTTGTACCGGTACGATGAATAAATGGTGCAAGATATTAACGATAAGAATCTTAACGTAATTCAACAAAACTTAACGGAAGTTAATTTAGTTCGTTAACAGAACTTAATGGAAGTTAATATAGTTCGTTAACATGAAAAAACTTTTTAACGGATTAACGAGTTAATGAAAAAGTTAGCTTTGTTTTTAGCGATTAACGAACTTGTGCCCACCTTTGGTAATAAATAATGACTGTTAAGCGATAACAAGATCATGAAGTTCTTGTTCCTAATTAATGCAGTTTTAATTCTGGACATAGTTTTGGAATCATTATAAAGAACGTGTTGGTAGGTGGTAGGAATCTCAAACGATATCAGAGATTTGCTGATATAGCTTGTCTCATTAATTAGCAGAGCCTACTTGTTTAAAAACAAATTCTTGGTTGTAATTGAATAAGACTGATAATAACTCTGAACTAGAATACATAATTACATGCAAGTCGAAGTTATTGGAATTACATCTTTATTAGCCAAGTTCATAGATGCCTTGGCCAGAAGAAAGTACACAGTGATCTCTGATCTTAAATTAAGCTACCAATTACTTACCTCAGACCTGTCTAGTGTCTACTACTCATGGTAGAAGCTTCAAATTGTCAAGCAGGAAAGGTGAGACTGTGAGATGTGGCTGAAAAGAAACGGAACTATCGAATTGAGAAGTTTATTCAGATGCATATCATACAATGTCCACGTTGTGTAACACATACAAGTCTTAAGTCATCTCTAGTTTTCCCTTTTCCAGTATTCCCTATTGGCTCTGATGCACTTTTCCATTCTTGTTGACCAGGCTTTGAACCCCTGTGAAAATTCCTCTTTTGTGATTGTTTTAAGGTGATTTTTCTTGCAGGACTTCATATCCTTGACTCCTTCAAAGCATCTCCCCTTGAGAATCCCTTTTAGTTTTGGAAAAAGAAATCACAAGGGGCTAAGTCCAGCGTATACGGTGGATGATGCAACGTGGTGATTTCTTTTGAGACCAAAAACTGTTTTGTGCTGAAGGCTGTGTGGGCAGGAGCATTGTCGTGATGCAAAATCCAGGTTTTCATGCCCAGAAAGCTCTTCGTTTTTGACGGATTTTGTTGACAAGGCAAGTCAGGACTTCCTTGTAGAAGAGTTGCTTAACTGTTTGCTGTTAAGGAACAAACCCATGATGCAGCAGTCCGTGATGGTCAAAGAAGATGATCAACATCACTTTCACTTGCAAATGTTGCATGCAAGCCATTTTTGGTCTGGGTGAGGATGCACTTTTCCACTGGCGACTTTGTCGTTTTGCTTCTTGATCATATTGAAAGACCCATGACTCTTCTCCTTTAATGACGTTTTCCAAGAGTTTGTCATCTGCTTTCAGCTGCTGAAGGATGTCTTGGGATGCATTCAATTGTTGAACTTTCTGCTCCTAAGTCAAAAGCCTTGGCACCATTTCGGCACACACCTTTTGCATGCCCAAAGTGTCCACCAAAATGGTGCGAATCGTTTCTTTGTCCATCCCAACTTCATTGGCAATGACACGAATGGTTTAGCAATGGTCGCTGCAAACCAACTGCCAAACTTTTTCAATGTTGGCATCATTCGTGGAAGTGCTAGGCCTCCCTGACTTAAGATCATCCTCCCTGCCTTTCACTAATCGCTTGTGCCATTCAAGAATTCTTATTCTGGACATGGAAGAATCTCCATAAACATCACGCAACACCTTTAAAGTTTCTGTCGCAGTTTTTCCAAGTTTGACACAAAATTTAATGTTGATTCTTTGCTCAATCGTCATTTTGCAATTGAACTCCTATTGCTACAAAAACTCAATCAGATATTACACAACAATTTTTTTCAGCAAGTAATCAATCACATTCTCCTATTGCTCTGGAAAAGCTAAAATAATTGTGATGTTGTGTCAAAACAGTTGTTAAACAAAGAACACATGTTACGCCAAACTGTGGAAGTGTTGATTCCCAATGATTATTCGTGTTGCACAATCTGTGACATCAGTTTCATTTCTTTTCAGCCACACCTCGTATTTAGTTTGACCCCAGTAGGAATTGTACCCTAAGTCTCCAGTTTCAGTACTCATATCACGCTGCTCTAAGTGCTCATGCTCCAACCAACACTCATCTATTGAGTGAATGGCGTGATGTATTAAAGTGGTTCAGGATTGTACATCTTAACATGGCACATGTAAAAATCGGGTAGCTAGTGCCCACTTGAAAAAACAAAACAGAACACTAAGTATAATGCACAAAAAGTTTTGTGATATTCACAGAAAGTTTAATTATGTGGAGAGGAGTGAAGGACAGTGTTTCTGCATGGATTTTTGTCTGCTTGCAAGTAAACAGTGAATAATTTTTAACTGGTGAGTAAGTAATGGAAATACTAAAACTTTATTATGAGTGGCCTTTTACCATCTAAGCTAAGAAGCAGCGACTCTATGTTTCAAGATTTTAAAATCTTGGAGCTACGCCATATGCACCTTTTCAAATAATGTAACTAAGCACTTCATTCTTTGAAAAAACCTTGATATACATTGGATGCTTTTGCCAGGGGTAAAGATAATCTTTTTCAACTCTTGCCCATTGATGTGATGTCAAATATTTACTTGCTCAAGGTAATCTCAAATTGTCCAAAAGAAATAGGCACAGTTATTTTAGAAGTTGTTTATTTTTGAAAAAAATGCAAAACAATACTTACAGTAATAGCTAACGTACTAAATTTGCATATTAGACTAAAACACTAAAAAACAATTAAGGAAATCAACTTTGACCAGAAGAACTACCAAGGTGTGAAAAAAAAACAGTTAATTTGTCGTGACTTACTTTGTTTTTGATCATTAGTGCTATTGAAGCCAAAAGTATTGCATCGTGCTCTGATTGGACATAATGTTTCATCAAACTCTTTGTATGCAAATTAACGTGATTGTTGAAGGGGAGATTTAGAGAATCAAACCTAGACCTAAGAAGTACTGACAGTTTTGTGGAAATGGTTCATTAATGATGAAACATGGAGTGCATTCCCTATACCAAACATTGATTTTTGAAAAGTACTAAAATTTATTTGAAATTTCATAAAATGATGAAGTTGATGATTTTGTTTTCAATGACCAAAATGATAATGGTCTTTTGGACTAAATTTGATTTTATCATTTTATGATATTTTAAATAAATTTTCGTTCTTTTTAAAAATTATTGACTGATTTTATGAATGCACTTCATGTTTCATCATAAATACAAGATAACAAAGCATAGTTTTGCTTTCTTCAAAAGAAAGTCAATTCTAGCCTACTTTTCAAGAAGCTTAAAAAGTTGTAATTATTTTGTGTCTTCATAATCATACTTTTAAATTAAGTATATTAATTGCTTGCTTTTCAAGTTTTTGTGCTGAAATAAATGTAGGGTCGAATGGGGTGAAATTGATAGAAAATTGAAATCAAATATTTGTAAAAATTTGGAATATAAAAGAGTTATTAAATTTTAGTCTACTTTATGTACTTTTGATTAATGCATTATTCAGTCCATTATTAGAAACTACTTTATTGTTAGGCTACAGGCTTTTTTTTTAATTCAAATATACCAATTTTATCCACTGTGTGGGCTAAAATGGGCAAATGGTATTTTCTCAACGATATAAATAACTATTCTGAAAACGATTAACTTTACCCCAAGTAATAAGTAAAATTGGTGCATTTAATGCTATTAAAAATGTGTATGATCAAGGATGTTCAGATATTGGCTCATATTGGCAAAATTATCAATTAGCATATCGGGTAAAGTAGTAAAAGGCTTGTTAATGCTGACAATGACTCCGAATGAGTCATAACAAATTGATAAGCACAACTACTCTTACATTACTTGCAACTCAGTCATATTTCAGGAAACGTTGCATATTATATTGTAGCTTACTTTTAGCATAAGGTCATGTGGTTAAATGAATTATTTATATAATAAAAAAGCAATTTCAACTAAAGATGCATTTATGAATACCTCAAATTTCGCGAGTCGACTTTTGAATGTTTTTTTTTTTTTATTCGCCATTTTTCCAATACATGAAAAACTATTCTTGTATTCACATGGAAATAAAAAACATGAAAAGAGCAATTTCTAGCAAAATTTTGCATTTGCATAAATGCACCTTAATGCTTGTTGTGGCAGGAGAGAAAAAACACTTAAATCTTGGTGATCACCAGCACCTTAATTTAGTCATGTACAGTACTTCCTCGATTATCCGTACCTTGTTTATCCGGCATTCGATTATCCGTCCATTGGGTCAGATAATAATTTATGATATAACTAACACTTTTCCGGTTAATGTGGGGCAATAGATAGCCCTACTGTAAATTTAACGATCATGCAAATTTACATTGCTTTCAATAAAAAAGTACTGAGATCCCTCAATGCGGTACATTATTTGATGTTGAACCTCGTTTAAGTTTTGGTGCATTCGAATCTGCTTCTTGCTGCGTTGTTTTGGTTTAAATAAAGAAATTCAATTATCCGGTTTTTTTACTTATCCGTTCAGGTTTTGAAGAAATGCTGTCCCGACTAGACCGGATAATCGAGGAAGTACTGTTTAAAAAAAAATTGCATAAAAAAAGCACCAGTATTGCTGCAATGATCAGGTATCACCAAAAGCTATTTTTAAACCTAAAACATAAATTAGCATTATCCATCAGAAATCCCATTTCTGCTAAGGAGTTTGCTGCTGTAACTACAGCTTTTTTTTCACTTTTTGAGAGAACAAGTGTCGTATATCCCCGCATATAAGCCGAGTTTAGAACTCCAAAAAAAAGTTGCCACACTAAGGAGTTGGCTTTTATGCGCATAACTCTGATCGTACTCAAGTGAAATGACATTATGCTAACTTACTTGCAGCAACTACAACTCAAACCATGCTGAATGCAACGATGGTCGCGCAATTTGCCTTTTTTCTGTTCTTTTCTCCTTTCCTCTTGTGATAATAGCGTCCACGCACACACGCAAAGCAGCATGTGCGCTTGGACGCTGTTGTGCTATTGGTTTTTTCAGACGCATGATAATACCAGTCCATGATTGGTTGGTCATACACGTAAAAACAATGGCTACCATTTTCATTTATGATTTTTTGCAACCTTTTGATGTGGTAGGGTGCGTACAATGTGTTAGGATTTGTAGGGTCGTCTTATATGCGAATTTTATAAAATCACTATTTTAGAACGTTTTTCTTGAGTCGGCTTATATGCAAGATAGGCTTATATGCAGGGATATACGATAAGCATCCTGTCCCTCTGCGCTTTACTATGTTTTTAAGATTGTATCTTAACATTTCTTTTGGGATGCCAGTTTCTTTAGAAACTTGATATTATGTTTCTCTGTCACCTTTCACTCTCGTTATAGCATCTTCCAACTCTTGGTTGTTGTACTTGTTTTGTTTTTTGCTTTTTTTTAGACATAGTTTCTTGGCATCTTTCAACTGTAACACTCTAATATTGTACTATGCAACTAGCAACAATATTATCTGAAACAAATCTGCTGTATTCCGATTTTTACATCCTATAAAAATGAGCTTATTCAAATTCCATTTGAATAAGCTTTACCTTTGATGATCCCATTTATGGGTGAAACAGACTGTTGGGTTATAGGTTATAATTTTTAATGTTTAATGTCTTAATACTGTAGTGGTTTACTGTAAGTGTTAATTGTGGTGAATTTGCATTTTAGTTGATTGGAGCAAAAGCGGCAATGTTTCCTTTAAATTTTTGACTAACCTGTGGGTGCTGAAATTTTTTACAACTGAAAGTGAAGAGGAAAAAAATGACATTCGTCGCAAAATATCAGCTAGACAGAGCTAATAACTGAACAAGTCTAAACCACAGTGCAAAAGAATACTTATGTCATGCCATCATAATCAAATTACTGTTTCCATCTAAGCTGCAGTACTAAAAAGATACACGAGGTCTAAATCGTCAGGTTTAATTAAACTGTCGTGTTAGGATTTTATGCTTGACGGGGAAAAATCAGAGTGTTGACAAGGGCCACCCTAAATGGCTTGGCGGGCCGCCTGTTGCACACCCCTGCTATAGCATATTTCATTCTAATCCAATTTGTTTATCTTAATCATTGTTCAATTGCTTATCTTTATTTCAATGTTCCTTTTAATTTTACACTGATTTGCTAAATTTTTAAAACCATCTACTTATTCTGACAGGTGTCCACAACTATTGACCATGAACAAATTTACTGCAAACCAACTTGACCTCCAACTAACCCTAATGTTGTAGGTCAGTTAGTTTGTGCCAGTGAACCCCGATGTTGGTGGTCAGTTAGCTCACGATTAGTTGACTTGGTTTATTTTGAAACACCTTCTCAAAGGGCACAGGCTCATGACCTTAACAACAACAAAATTTCAAATTGGTTAAAAACTGGTCTTGTTTTCATTATTTACCATTGTGACTGCTGTTTAGTACCTATTGATAATAACATTAATAATAGAGCATCACTTTCACCTTTCATTAGCATTTTTAGAATGCTAAGTAGTGATACATTTTAGAGTAGACCAGTACTACATGGGCAATGAAAATGACGCTTGAGAAGATTATAATGATTTTGCCAAAAATATGATGTAAAAATGACTCAAAAAAGATTAGTTTTTAGCATATTGCATTAACATGCTATGTGATTTGAAATTCCAAGAAGACTAGAAATTTGAAATTGTAATGATGACTGTGGACTCAAAAAACAATGCTTTGGAGATGGTCACTGTAGTTTCAGATGCTGAAACAGTGTCTCTCAAAGAATATGATGCAAATAAGCTGCTGAGTAGTGGTGACTTAGGCGATGGTAATTTTGGACATGTGCTTCGTTGTGTTTATATGTTATCATCTACCGATACTGACAAAAATCAGCCAGAATATGTAGCTGTGAAATGCATGCAAATAGTTGGTTCAGAAGAAGGAAAATCATGCAAACTTGCAAAACTGAAAAAGATTGTTCTCATTCAGCATCAGTTCCAGCATGACAACGTTATAAAAACCTTGGGTGTTTCATCTTGGTGTTCACTAGATGGCTATAGGTACTTTGGCATAGTTATGGAATATGCTGAATTCTCTAATCTACATGATATTTTGCATGTTTATGTCAAAGAATTTTCAATTTCCTTTAAATTGAAGTTTAGATTTTTGTTGCAAATTGCATTGGGGCTACAATATTTACATGATATGAATTATGTTCATATGGACTTAAAACCAGAAAACATTTTAATGACTGAGAAACTGGTACCAAAGCTAACCGACTTTGATGGTCTTCAAGTCATGCAAACAGCAGGGAGTACTGTTTCCCATACTCAAATGTATACTGAGTTATATGCACCTCCTGAATTAATGAAAACACCCAATGCTGCATCTGCAAGTTCAATGGATATTTACAGTTATGCAATGATTGCTTATGAGATTTTAACTAGAATAGAAATTTATCGACCTTTTATGGCTTCTGTCGGTTTAATAAAGGAGCTCATTATTTTTCAAGGATTAAAACCTTATTCTCGTCCAATTCTTATGGTTGAAATTATTGCCCATGTATCAAATCAAGATCTGCAGATTTTTAATGCAATAAAAGCTTTAATGGAAGAATGTTGGAAATTTAATCCTGATGAAAGGTGGAAAATTGCAAAAGTTTGCAGTTACCTGAAGAATTTTTCCGGGTCTGAAAACCCTTATGAACCAGCTGTGCAATCAGAAATTGCAGAGATAGCACGGGTGTTTCATAACAAAAAACTTAAAATCAAATCTCTCAAACTTCCTTTGAATCAAGCTTTTCGGTCTAAGCTTGCTGAGGAAAGAAAAATCATGGATTTGAAAGATGAATCTGTTTTATCAAAAGTAGTGCAATCAAAACATTTCTCGACTGGTGATGCTTCTCAAGAATTAGATGCTGATGCTCCTCAACTGACTTCAGAAAAAGTGGAGGAAGTTTCGTTAATTCGAATGCGTGACAATATAGATTTGGAATCAAATGATCCCCTTGTAATCAATGAACGAAAGTGGGCCAAGTCCTCTGCAGCAGTTAAAGATGAAATTCTACCATATACCGGTACTGAAAATGCTGGCAAGAGCATTTCTGGAACAAGTTCTCATCGACATTTGAAGATTTTGGTAAAGCCATCAGCAACAGCTGTTGATGAAATTCTAGCAAATACTCAAAGTACTGACAACAGCACTAATGGAACAAGTCATCAGCAACATTTGAAGAGTTGGGTCAAATCATCAACAACAGTGGTAGATAAAATTTCACAGTTTACTGAAATCGCTGGTACTAGCAGTGATAACGACAGATCTAAATTAATTCCGATAAAACTGGAACAAAAATTGCAGATAAAACTCGGACCGTGTGAGTTTGTGTATGAGCATTCACTGAAGTTTTTAATACCAATTGTTATTATAGGTGTAGTAGGTTTTTCATTGATATTCTCAGGTCTTGTTAATGCAAGTTCAGCTAATAACACTTTACGCTTTGCAAGTCCAAATAAGACTTTATTTGAAGTTGAGAAAGGAAGCACTTTAAACATTCCTTGCATAGCTGAAGGAGGTGAAATATCTTTTGTGCACTGGCAGAAAGTGACTTTGACGAAAGCAGGTGATGTACCTTTTGAAACATCATTGGCTAGCATTGGAAACACAAATTTAACTGAATATCAGTTTTCCGCAAGTAAAGGACGTTCTGAACTCATTTTAACTAATATTCAGTTGTCAAATAATTTTACCTGTGCTGCCAATACCAGTGACAATCAATTTGCAAGTCAAGACATTTTTGTGTGTGTAGAAATGAACATGGAGGTATTGTTAACACCGGTGTTTTCTACAATTATTCCTACCTTGCCTAGCTCTTGTGCTTCACACAATAATTCCATGCCCTCCACTGATGATTTAGAGGAGAGATTTTTTGTTACATTAGTAATAGGTTTAATTTTTGCAGTGCCATCAGTATTTTTTATTACTTTTTTTGTCATTTGGTTTCCAAAATATGATAAAAGACTTCTAAAAAAAAAGAACTTCCTTGAAAATATGATTGAAGCCAATGAAAAAAAAAGCGAACAAATTGAGAAACAAATTATTGCCAATTCAAAACAAATGAATAGAAATATTACATTACAAAGGGATATCATTGCTGAAAATCCTATTTTTCATTTGATTGAGAATGAATCTTTTGATGCTCTAAATCAAGGAGACCCTATTCCTGTATCTAATCTGAGTGCTTATGTAAACGCTTATCATGAAGGTAATGATCATATGTTTTCTGAAGAGTTTCAGTTAATTGATCGTGATCCTCAGCCACATTTTACTTGGGAAAATTCATCTTTAAAAGCTAACAGACCAAAAAATCGCAATGCCAATGTTGTTGCTTACGATCATTCTCGGGTTGTTTTGAAGTCTATCAATGCCATCACAGGGTCTGATTATATCCATGCAAATTACATAACTGGTTATGAGAATGAAAAAACATACATTGCCACACAAGGACCACTTCCACTTACTTTTAGTGATTTTTGGAGAATGATATGGCAGCAAAATGTTAGAGTCATTGTTATGATTGCAAAGTGCATTGAAAATTCAACTGAATTTTGCAGTAAGTACTGGCCTTCTAAGTCCTCAGAAACTTTTGGTGACTTGACTGTCAAGCTTGTGGAGGAAGTTGGATTTGCTGATCATGTTATTCGCACTATTTCTCTTCGCAAAAATTTCAAAAATGGGATGGAGCTTTCATTGAAACATTATCAGTTTACAGATTGGCCTGATGATGGTGTTCCTGCGTTTTCAGCACCATTTTTACGCTTTGTTGAAAAAATACGAACCAGTCATCCTACAATAAGAAACCCCATAGTGGTTCATTGCGGTTTGGGAATTAGCAGAACTGCTTGTTTCATTTGTATTGATGCCATGTTGCAGCGTTTGAAGCATGAAAGCACTGTTGATATATATAATTTTGTCACTAAAATGCGTTCTGAGAGATTCGACATGGTTGCATCTGTGAAACAGTATACTTTTATTTATGACACAATAGTTGAAGCAATAAAGACTGGCAGTACAAAAGTCGAGCAAGTGGTTATGGTCAATGATATGAAGAAAACTAAATCAATTGCAGATATACAAAGAGAATTTCAGCTTTTGCTTGATATTGTCATACCTGCCTCCCAATTTCGTAGTGCCAAACTTGCTTGCAATAAATCAAAAAACCGAATTGCCACCATTCTGCCAAGTGAAGAAACAAGAGTTCAATTATCCAGAGATTCTGATATTGCAGGATCAGATTATATCAATGCTAGCTTCATGGATAGTTTAAGACGAAAAAAGGCTTTCATTGCAACCCAATGCCCTCTGATATCCACTATTGGTGACTTCTGGAAAATGCTATGGGAACACAATTCAAGAATTATTGTTATGCTAACTGCAACTGAGGCTCAGGGACATACAAGTTTTCGGTATTGGCCAGAGTCAATATTTTGTCACACACATCAACAATACACAATTGAAAATTCAAGCGAAATAAATCTTTCCAGCTATGTTGTGCGTGAATTTCAGATAACCTATTCACAGCAGGTTCGTGTTGTTCGGCATTTTCAATTTCTTGAATGGACAAGTTGTGATGTTCCTGCTTCATTGGTTCATTTTCTGGAGTTTATCAAAGAGGTGCACAAAGTCCATCAAGAATTTGGAAAAGATACACCTATAACAGTTCATTGCATTGGTGGTGGAGGACGAACTGGCATGTTTATTGCATTAAGCAACTTCCAAGAACAACTGTTGGATGGAGATTTTATTGATATATTCAATGAATTTCGATTGCAACTCAATCGACGCTCTAGAATGCTGGAGTACTTAGAACAATATGAATTTTGCTACAAAGCTCTTGTTAAGCTGTAAATGCCAGATAGCCTGCTTAGCTGTTGAAAAATCTGTAAGCAGGACATTGTGTTGTGCCTGATCTGATGTGAGTTAACTTACCTGACACCCGGGATGTCCTGATGCTTGAGACATCTTGGCAATGCCAAAACTTTGTACTCTGCTGCCTTTTTTTTTCTTACTCATTGCTGTAAGATGGGTTTAGTAATGCTTTTTTATGCCTTTTTCAACAGTATCATCATGTTACTAAAAATAAATTCTTGATGGTATGAGTTGCAAATTATTGTAATGTTATGTCTAAAGCCAAATTAAAATAGTGTGTGAAAGTGAAATAATATCAAAGTTAATAAACCTATTACAGTAACAAACAGCTGTTTTAAAAGAGGTCTACAGGCAAAATTAATGCAGTATCTAAAGTTAGGACAATTGTACTACTGTAGGTTAGATTGACATTGACTTCACCTTTCTTGACCCAGCCATTCCAGAGATAATCTACTCCAAACATGACAAGGGGGCGTTTCATATTAACCTTGGTTGTTCAATGCAGTAGCCTAGCTCATAGAATAATAATTAGGGAGGCGTATTGTTGTGCTTGAAGTAGAATGACTGTGGAATAACAAGGTCAAAGAAAACAGAGTCAGTGCCAGTCTAATTGTGATATGATTGCCCTAACTTTAGATATTCTCTTTGGTTTTGTCTGTGCAATCTATTTTACAGGGTGGGCCAAAAAAATGTTACCACTTTTTATATTCTAACCATTTTCAAAATTACTAAGACTTTGTTTCATATTCCTGCTCTTAGGAGAAAGCAGGGAGTCAATATGAATAACGTTATTTACCAGCAAGATGGTGCTCCTCCACATTGCTCAAATGTCTCACTGGATTTCCTCAACGAGTACTTTCCTGGAGATAGACTCATCTCACAGCGTACGAACAACCCATGGCCTGCCTACTCTCCTGATCTTTCTCCTGCAGACTACTTCCTATGGGGGTACCTGAGAGAGAGGGTGTACTACAACAACCCACAGACCATTGAAGCCATGAAGACCAACATCTGTCAGGAAATTCGAAGAATCCCTCTTGAGATGTGCGGCAATGTCATCACAAACTTCAATGTGCGTGTTGCAGCTGTATTCCACAGAAGAGGAGCTTGGATTGAACATGTTATCAGTTATTGAACTGTGTAAGAAACAAGAGACAAAGTGAAAAGACTTTGTTATCAAATTTTAATTGGATATTTTTGTTAAACATCTGTGAAAAAAAATTTCGAATAAATGTTCATTTTTAAAATTTGTGTATGGATTAAAAGTGGTAACATTTTTTGGGCCCACCCTGTATGTCTTACTTTTTAAAGTCTCAAGCTAAAGCAGATGAATCACTATTTTGCTAGTTCATTAACTTATGGGCTAGCAGAAGTTTAATGCTAGCTATTCAGCATATCGTAGCATTTTTTAGCCAATTGAGTTCAATCTTTTCACTTTCTTTTTTTTGTGTTTGTTCAAGCAGTACAATACATCAATGTTTTTTTATTGTGCCATTAGCCTAGCTAGATCTGTAAATCTTATAATTATGCTTTTGTCTTTCTTGCATTTCAAGTCCAGAAAATTTTATTTTTAACTTCCCTGTTGAAAATGTGTTTTTTAATTTTTTATCTCAAATCCTTTATATATGTGATTTTTGTCTATTTTTTAAAAAGATTTAGAAGTGTATTAGTCTTAGACTTACATGCGTTAATACCAATAGATTTTATTGCAATTCATTGTTTAATTTAAATGTAGCTCTATCAAACATTTTTTAGCTTTTTTTTACTGTGCACCATTATGCAGTTATACTTTTTTCTTGCCTGTAGATATCAATACTACATGTAATTGTGTTGAAACGTTGCGAATGTATAATACATATTCATATATTTTTGTGTGCATTATTTTCATTTTTTAATGATTTAGATTTTTGTGTATCCAAAGTCTGTTTGAATGTAAGAGCATTGTAAATTGACTTGTAGAATAATTTAATAAAAAAACAACAATATAGCCAAAAAATGCTGTAGAACACATATATTAAGATGTTTCAGTTAATTTGTTTAAACCAGTGGTTTTTAATCTTTATGTTCAACGGGCCAATCCTATGTGGGGGCAGAGGTTGCTGGCCATGCGCTAATAGTTTATTACAGAGAAAACAACCAAAAATACACTAAAACAAAAATAAGACTAAAATTCTTTTCATTTTAAACATTTCCGTGCGACCCCTGGGGCTGCACTTTCTTCCCCAAATCTTCTAATCTTGGTTGTTGGTGACTGCCAATTTCATTGATGTTTTTAGATGTGCACACTGCATATGTGAGCCTAGTTTGGTAGTTCAACTTCACGAATTTTATAACAGAGAAAGCTTGTTTGCATCGATACATCGTTCCAAAGTGAGACATGAATTTTGTACTGAGTAATTGTAACTCTAGAAAGGCTGTAATTGTCGCAGCTTTTTTAAAGTCCATCAAGTCCTGCCCTGTGGCCATCATTGACAACTTCTCATAGTGTTTTTTGAGCGTCACTGAATTTTGAAGATCGATCAGTTCATGAAATCTAAATTCCATTTTGCCAGGACCCACTGAAGCAGATTGATGAATAGTAGATTTTTGTGTTTTGCCTTATTTGAGTCTAGTTCTTCAAACCTTTGCTCAAAGTTTTCAATCATGCTGTCATGCTTGTCAACGTAAAAATCTTAATCCTCTCTATTGCCTGGTTCTGCCTCTCTATTTTTCAATGCTGAGAAGTTGTCAAAGCATCTCTCATTTAGTTGATGACGAAATAACTTTAGCTTCTGTCAGAATGAATTCACTTGGTCATTGAGGTGACTTACAAGTCGTTGCTGTCGTTGCATGCATTTGTTCAGCTTCTTCAGATGTTTCTGGACATCTGTCAGGAAAGACAAATTGTTCAGCCGTGAAGGGTCTTTTAGCTTTTTTTAAATTTTTTTCAGGCATAAAAATTTATAGTCGTGTTTCGTGATGGCAAGGAATCGGGCTAGTACTTTCTCCCGAGAAAGCCAGTGCTCTTCTGTACACAGAAAAAATTCCTTGTACTGTTCGCCAACCTCATTCTGCAATTGGCAAAATTCTTTTCTTTTCGAAGCTACAGCTCATATATCATTCAGCGTTTCACGGCCACTAACATGACTCTTTTCTTTGTAATGACTTCCTACAAAACAAGTCTTATTGAATTATGCAGAGATACCTCAGCAGTGTTTTTCCTAGAAACTGTTCCAACTTAGCGCAGAATCCAACATTATATCTGGTCCTAGCTTGAACTTCATCAGTACAAACACTAGTCAACTTGTCCTGCCGAAAGGTCATTTTTTAGCCACATTTTTGGAATGCGTTTATTATATCAACTCTTCACGATCACTCCTCCATAGCAACAAAACCAAGTACCTTCTTCTTTACGTCTAATTCTTGATCCACAACACTCCTGAATTTAGGTAGTTGGGCTGTATTTATAGCATCAGTACTCTCATCCAATGCGATTGAAAAGACAGCATCTTTCTGAGATTGTATTAGCTGCTCACTCATGTCTTCTTGCATTTCCACCCATCTGGTCTTTGTGCTGTCAGACAACGGTATACCAGTTGTGAATGTGCAGGCTATGTCATCCACATCTTTCATCACAAAATGCAAAGCTGGCTTGATAGTATTTTCTCCCTCCATCATTGGTCTTTTCTCTTTGGCTATCAACAAAGTGAGCTCAAATGAAGCAGATGTTTGATCATTTAATCATTTGTTGCCTCTACCGAACATGTTTCTGCAATATTCAAGTTCTTTGCCGACTTTCATTATCCAGGATTTTTCAAGTTTGGACCATATATATCGGATGTTCACGAATAAAATTCAAATGCATTTGGTAGTGGCAATAATGTATTTTTTCACAGAGCTCATGGTAACATAGCAAACCAAGCATATTGCCTTTCCGTTTTTCTAATTGAATAAATAATCCATTGTCCATTCTTTGTGGAATTCCCTGCAGCGTTCTGCCTTTCTCTTAGTCGCCATCTTTCAATCACACAAAATACCGTTCAACAGAGTCAGAAACTTACTGAAAGACGAGCACTGTCGTTTTGACATAACAATTCCAAATGGCATGTGCTGATCAGTGCAAATCAATACAAGCAGTGCTTTTTTTGCATGCATTTCCAAAAAAGGCACGTTTTTGCTTGCCTTCACACTATCGTTTTATTCAAGAAGGTAAAATGAGCAAAATCATTGTTTCGAGTAAAACAAGTCTTTTGTGAATCATTCATTGCTTTAGGAATATGATGAAATAAGCAAGTTTTTTTTTAAGTTGTTTTGATTGTTTGTTCTTTAGACTTATTTTGTGTGTAATCTAGTTGCCTTGTATAATGCTAGCACAGCCTACCTAAACTGTGTTTTGAAGTATCGTTGTAGGTTCGATACAGATCTGCGATATATGGATATTGGCTTGACATTTCAGACATGTATAGTATTTTTTAGATTTTGGAAAGGGCTCTTGGGCCACAAAAATGTGCCTTGCATGCAACTTGTGGCCCATGAGCCACAGGTTGAGAACCCCTGCTTTAGACCATAGTCAGTCTTGTTCAAATAGAGTTTATGTTTGAATGAAATTGACAATAGTTAAAAGCAACTACCTGAAAATCGGTGTATATATGTTCTGAAGTTTTTTGGTTGTATTGTTTTTGATTAAAAGTCTGTTTAAATGTATTTTTCTGTTTTAGATTGATTATTTTGATCAATGCTAAACAATAAACATGTAGTCATATTTGTTTACTATTTAATATCAGCATAAAAATATCTTTTAGTAGACTGCTTGAAGTGCTACCATGCATTGATTAAAACAGTAGCAATGAATAAGAAATGAATGTTATTGCGTTATTTTTGTTGTCATTATTTTACAATGCCTAGCAAGCGTCTTTGCACTTCAAACTTTTGCAGTAGTCAGTTTATATTTTTGTTACTTCAAACTTACCTGCAAATATATTTTAGCATCTATGCTGTGTTTTAATTAGCGATTAGCATCCTATTTAGTCCTGCTTGTTGCAATCTAAATTACTCCAACTGTATTGGCTATGAAGGAGGTGAAAAAATGGTTGTAATAAAGGTTACTTTGTTGTAACATTGCATCAACCACTTCCATAAATATTTATGAGATTATTGATGAAGAAAACTGGTTAACATTCCTTACCACAAGCCACATTAACTAGCTTTGAATGCAAATGTGCTTTCCACTACAATTTTTTGAATTAACTGCCATTAGTACTTGGTGACACAGACTTCATATTGTTGTTTATTTATGATTATTACTTTTTTTGAAGTTGTAACAAATGATATATATAGCCTTTTTATTCTCTGCTAAAAAATTTAAAAGCTCAGTGAACTGATTTTGAAATTTTTTTTTGAAATGGACGGATGTCACTGTCAGGCTGTCAGTTTAAATTTCAATTAGTGAAGTAGTCTTCTGGCTGTGCAAACGTTACTCTTATGCAGTTACTTTTCGATGTTTTATGTACAAAATAATTACGACATAAATTAGAAGTAAGGCAATTCAAAACATTTCTTGCATGCCTTGCAAGGTTGGAGGTATAGCACTGCGCTCCAATATCTCAAATACAAATATAATCTTGTGAATTATACTTGTTGTATTAGGCCAAAGCATGCAACGGTGTGCAAGGCCTACGTCTCATTAATGCACTCAAACAACCTAGCTCTTTTCAAAGAAATATTGTGACAGTGCTGAGTCTTTGTCAACACTGTGTCCAATTTGATTACGAAAAAGATAGACCAAATAAACAATTTTGTTCAACCTCCTTTGTTGTTCAAATCGAGGTAAGAGGATTTTGAGACTCTGTTTAATCCCTCTACTCTTTTTGTATCCTCATACCCAAGCTAAATACAAAAGGAATTGGATTGGCTATGTGATATGACTGGGGCAGTTAACATCATATAGCCAATTGATCAATTCTAGATTTGAACCTCATGCTTTTTCGTTTTTGAAAGGAACATGTTACTGGTTGACTGAAACTGGTTGTAAATGGTTAAAACTGATTGTAACTGACTAAAGCTGTAACTGGATGTCTTGAAAACAAATGCATCTTCTGAAATTAATTTGTAATGATGATGTTTTGGAATTTGAATTTTCACATTATTTCCAAGCTATACTGATACTCAACTACTTCTACTGTCAGCAAATTAAAATCTTGCAGTGCAAGTTATAATTTTTCTTTTTTAGGATTACTCCAGTAATTATTTTATTAGAGTAGACCTTTAAATTGCAATGTAATTTTTCTATATTGCTTTGAAACATCTTAGTGACTTTTTTGCTACAAACGATGGATGACAGACAATATCAGAAGAAACTGGAAGAAATGCGTCAACGGCATGAGTTGGATAAACAGGTAAGAATTTTGTAGTTTTGCTTGGTGAATTCTGCATATTTCAACCATTGAAAGAAAAAATTGATGTTTTTGACGTACAGTAGAAAAAGCCATTTTCTGTATAAAATGTGAATTGACAAATATTTACTGAAACAAAAAAAACAGCAGAATTTGATTCTCTTAATACTACCTTGGCATTCAAATCTATCAACTGTAGAGCCTAGGGCTGTATCTGTTAAATTGGAAGATCCCCTTAAACTTAAATGTGGTTGTGGTACCCATTACCAATTAATACATTTGTATTCGGTAGGCATCATTTAAAATTGCAAAACATTTTACATGTTTACAACTAAGAACATTTAAAAAATATTTTATAAAATTTTCTTACGATTTTAGTTTATTGTTGGGGCAAAGTGCATGTAACCCAAAGAAGATTAAAATTAAAATTGAGAACAATTGGCTTTTTTTGTAAAGTATTTACAATACATTCACCAAGTTTTGCTAGCTCAAATCAAATGGTTTAATCAGGAATTACAAAGCTTTGTAGTGCATAGAAATTATAATTAGGTTTAGCTTCAAAATTCCTTATTGAGGTTAACTAGGATG
Source organism: Trididemnum nubilum (assembly GCA_963965965.1). Taxonomy (NCBI): domain Eukaryota; kingdom Metazoa; phylum Chordata; class Ascidiacea; order Aplousobranchia; family Didemnidae; genus Trididemnum; species Trididemnum nubilum. Next base: position 29,100,868 of record OZ014473.1, on the reverse strand, counting down.
GTTGTCAATGTATCTCCTATTTTTAAAATAATACCCAGCTAGGTTTATTTTTTGATCATTTGATGATTATTGACGTAAATTTTTATTAAAAATATGAAAAAAGTTTATAATTTCAATCAAAATGACCAAAAAAAAGTTTTTCCTGTTTTAGTTTACAAGCCTTGAAGTGTTGTGTCCAATTTGAAATGACCAATGATATACAGAATGATCAAAAAACATAACTATATAATTACAGAATTTGAGTTAGATGCTGGGTCAAAGTTCAGGGCACCAGTCACTCATTTACGCAAACTGGTGTACCGGCGTACCCTCGGTCTGATCAATTACCGAATTCCCAAATTCCTCATTAGTGTTTCTAATTAACTACTGGTACTTAAAATTTTTTACTTGGTTTTTAGGTTCTCATGGCACAATATCAGCAGCATGCTAGTTCTCTTCAGCATCATCATCAGTTACAACTGCAGAAACATCTTGAGGTAAGATAATATTTCAATTAAAATCGTTTAAGTCGTGAAGGAAGTTTTTCTATATTGTGTAATCAAGTAAGGTGCTGAAATGGTCACTGACAATCTCAAAAGTCTAAGCATTTGTAGGCAACATTTCTGGCTATATTTTTCGTTTCATCTTTAATTTTAACCTAGCAGCATATTACAGTTGCTTTAATGTACATTGTTGTTTGTCGTGCATCTTGTACCAATTAGATTAGTTTTTTTTTTTTTGCGCCGTAGTCTCTACTAGAAATTAAAAAAAAAATCCAGTTAGACCATGTGCTAAAGTTAGTGAGGTAGATGGTAAGTAAAGCTACAAATAATATTCTTTACTTGAATTAATACATAAAGTGAGTCTCTCGTTTACATCTTCTAAGCTTGTGCTAATCTGCTATTGATTAGATAGCAATACCATGCTGCATATTTTTTACCCTTTTGATCAGTTAATCAATGTCTGGGATTGAAAGAAAAATAGATAAAACTGGTTCTATTTCTTGCTTCTATAAAAATGTCCAGATCAATTGTCTTGGTTTGACATCTATATTAAGAACAGATCTACTGTATTGTTTCTGTTGCTGAGCACTAAAAATAGACATTATGCTGCAATCTATAAGATCTATCATTCAAATTTGTTACTAAGTGCAATCGATTCCTGCAGAACATTTAAATTTTTTCAAGTCAATAAAAATAAAATTTGCCTTTTTGGATAATTCAGGTAAATAATTCTATTTTTAAACACAAATAGTTGAAAAAGGAATTGGTTGAGGTTTGTGGAGCACCAGTGAAAGTTGAATGAAATTTTTTGGTCCTAAAGAATTCCGAGATTTCTACATGGGTTTGGGTTTTGAATGAACTTGAGTGGTCTCAATAGAATAATCTTGTCCAGTTTGTAATATTATAAACTATTACGACAGTGATGATGATTTCACTGATATAATGTCGAACTTATCATAGTTACGAAATGGTAGTACATGTTTCAGCCTTTGATTACATGTGCCATATCTCCTTGTTTTGTTGCATGTAAAAGCACGGTTTAAGTTTCGAATAGTAAGCTAATTTTTAAGTCAGATGCAAAATGCAACTGCAATGGAGCTAAAGCAAATAGTGTTTGTTTTGTTCGGAATAACCTTGTCATGAAATGAGTCATTTTGCATATACAGTCATTAGAGCAAACCCTAAGATAAGGCATCTACCTAGATTTTAATTGAACTCAGATTACAATTTGCTTGAAAATCTAATCTCGGACGTAAGTTATTCTTGTTTTTCATCGCTACTTATTTAGTCGTATAGTGTTTTCGTTCGTTCACTTATTTGCTGCTAGAGCGAAACTGTAGTGCGATACGTGGTTGTGTGAAACTAAAGAATTCTAGTTTTGATCCTTCAAAAGCGAGAGTGCCAGTTGCTCAGTTTAGCCCATTGAGCTCAAAATAGATCCACGTTTTTAAATGTGTCCAATCCATTAAATTGATGTGTTTCACTATCTCATAGTTCCGGCTCTTTACTGCTAATGCTGCTGTGAATTAAGCAAAGAGTTTTCGGTTGTATTTTACACGTACCTTGCAAAAATTTTGTATATACTGTGCAGTATGCACAAAAAATTCCAAAAAAAAGCAACATAATGTTCTCTCATTTGTTTTTCTCTTCAATTAAGTGTAAACTTGACATTTCTGGGTTGTTTGAAGAGCTTAATTGTTATCTGCTTAAACTGCACCATCCTTAAAAGTATACATTCAATTATTGGCAAGAATTTACGTTTGTTTGCATACCGCATGAGTACACAACTCGATGGAACCCTCCAGTTTTAAAGCCAGCATAAGCCGTTCAAGCTAGCTATTAATACTGCTAGTAAATGTATTTACTCTTTGTTGAATTTATCGCGCTACGCCATTGTGCTGTTTTTCGTGTCTATTTTTAGCACCTCGGGCATGTTTGGTTTATTTTTTCAAGACAAGAAGCGCTGGGCTGTTCGAAAAATCAATAGAGGATCATAATATGCAATGTAATGCTTGTGAGTAAACGAGCGTTTATCGTTGTAAAAACGCAGTATAAATTCAAAAAAGTAGGAAGCCAATTTAGAAAAAAAATAGACTTGACTAAAAAAACTTTTATTTGCAATGACATTTTAGTACACAACTAATATGCAACAACAAGACAACTTTGAATAAAAGCTTGTGTGTATTTAGAGCTAACTTATGGAGCAGAGTATCGTAGGAACACCTCAGCGAAAATCATTATTTGGTTTACATTTTGTACGTAATTTACATTACCAGTGTTTCTTGTTTGTTTCGCACTTGATAAATTTGTGCTCTTGCTTGGTGATATTTTACTTTTCAATTCGAAACTGAGGTTGCTCGTACTTTAAAGAGGTCATTTGTTGTCTGAATTTATGTTTTGTTCCTGATTTGTAATGTCTTTTACTTTAATACGTCTGTTTTATTGAGCAAGCAAGTTAAAGTACTAAAATTTAGCGTTGCTTTAATTGAGCAAAGTCGCTATTCTATACCCTAGTGCGTAATACTAAATTCCCTGCAGCAGGTATGCCATTTGAAGAATTTTGAAAAGCTTTTGTGATAAACTATGATTCGTATTTCAATCAGTTACTATGTTAAATTCTGCCGACAGCGCTCATCAGTTGTATATCGATCTTTTTTTGTTTCCCTAACAACAATTTAACTCTGCATATGATGTACCTTGCTAAAAACGAATAATTTTTGCGTGTTTTATTCACTCTGGTTTATTTTTAATTAACTTCTTTGTTGAACTTGGTGACTATTGTGTTCGCGTTTAGCTATTATCATTTTTACATGAATTTTATTGTAGATAGAATTCCACTTTTGCGTGAAATCTAAACTTTTTGAGAGTGTTTTTCTAATCAAAGATAAAAACGAAGAACTATTATTATTGACGAAAATTGCTGAATTCAAATCGAGCAATCAGGAAATTCCCTAATTGCGTAGACATTTAAAAATCTAAAGCAACGCAATGGACATACGAATCTGGCAGCCTTGCACTATTTTTAGCTTCATTTATTGCATGATCAACATCGACTATTTTGTAACTGTAACAGTGGCTATGGCTCTGACAAGACACTATTAGCACTACGCTATCTCGAATAATTTCTTTTGTTTTAAGAATTTCAACCATTATGCTGAACGTGGAGACTGTAGAGTGTACGACAGACAGATATTATTATTTACGTCTTGTTTTGATCATTAGTTTACTGGCTTGTCTGTTAATAATAACCCAAATAAAATCCCATGCAAATAATACTAATAACAACTCTAACTTTAAAGCAACTCAACTTATTAAATAAAGAAAGTAGTTATTATTTCTTGTTGGAGAACCTGCGTACTTTTTATATTATTTGTATTAAGGCTGCATTCTGAGATAACATTTAATATAAAAATTAACTAATTAAACAAAGTCCGTCTTTAAAAAAACTAAAACTGTATGATGGTCGTTATTGTATTAATGAACTTTTTCAAAGGTGTTTTTCTAAACATTGTTTCGCCAAAAATTAGTATCGGCAATTTTGGAAGAAGTAATTTTTAGATTATCTGCAGCTGTACGTATTACTATCAGGTAAAATAAAGTAACACTAAAAACTAACTTCTTTTTAAATATAGTTACTTTTAACAGATTTTATTATCTTGACACGATATCTTGGAATTGAAACTGATGTCGCTCGTTTCCTTACCTTATTCACTAACACATATTTAATTTTATGCATTTTCAGCTGGTGCTATCTCAGCAAAAGCAACATCTTGATGCTCTGAGCCAAAGCGAAGAACTGGCGAATGTGAAAAACAAAGATAAGGACAAAGAAAGTAGGTGTTTTTTTTGAGTTATTAGCAAAATTAACAAATTATTAAGCTGTTGTTTACAATCAGTTTGCATTTTTGTGAGTTTTTCGTTGGATTTTTTGCATAATCCCTGCAGAACTCAACCACAGACCACAGCTTTCGGTCCAATTTTACTGTCAGGGTGAAGGTGATAATAGTAAATGCAATTCAAAGAGATACAGACAAAAATTTGTCTAAGCAAAATCACATTCGATGGGACAGAAAACACAGATCATTCAGCAGACGTTGTGGTAGTGCAACATCTCTTGCTAAATGTCAGATTTGGCTCGATGTTGTTAAAAGCACTCTTGCTGGGTATTTGTAGGAAAAGGCACCCGCATTTTTTTTGGGAAGTATCTCGTTAAAAAAGTCTGGTAGTCTTGTATGTTATTCTACAAAATAAAAACTTTTCGATTTTTTAAAAGTAGCAAGTAGCGCCGCTGCTTTCGTCGCCTAATAGCAGTCGCGTGTTATTTTTGTAGCAGAGCATGTCCTGTGCTCACCACTGAGGTATATTGGCCACAAATTGCTGTACATATCTGCTCAAAAGTCGGTTGTGCTGGAAAGTGTGATTGAATTGGAATAAAAAAAGAAAAAAAAAGAAAATGAATATATTCTGTCTATTGCATACCTGTAGCAAAAATAAATGGAGGATGCTGCGTTGATTTTTAAAACTGTGGGATTTTTTGGTTTTGTCATCCACCTAGTTTCCGTGGCCAGGAGACAGCGAAGGAACTTTTTTGATATTTAAGTCAAGCTGCCATCTGTCTACCACTATCACAATGGTGGAAGCTTCACACTGCCCATTTTTATTGCCGAACGTCAAGCAAGGTAGCTGTGAATACCAAGTTTGTCGTTGGTGTTTCCTGACCTGGAATCGAACTCGGGTCTATCGTTTCACTAGGATTAGCTCTGCCAGTATTGTTATGCATTTACTTCTCAAAACCACACCACAATACTGTTGGAATTTTGGCTCTTGGTAGGATATAGATAGTTTAGGAGTCATGTTCAACTTTTTCTGGCCTGAGAGTTGGCGGCTGTGGCTTGAAGCTAATTGCAACACAAATTCAAGTTAAAAATTGTTCGAATTCAAATCACTCGTTCCATCATCCCATTATTTTCAGATGAGTGAAAAAGAAAAAAAAAAGAGCGAAGTTAATGTCATTGTTGTCAACTTTTGATAAGTGCAAGAACGATGGTTCATAAATGCTTTTATTGTTTTACTAAACGAACATATCCAAAATCAATTATTTATGGTATGGTATCATAAAGTGTTGATTAGGTGTAGCAAGAACTGCATAATTTGTGCTAAAACAAAATAAACTTAAACGCTATAAATAGAATGTGTTGTTGCTTGGTAGATTATGCGAATATACTGTATAGCATCTTGCTTAGTCACGGTAGAAACAAAGAACACTTGCTCTGTATGACAAAGAACAGCGAGAGGTTTAAATATGCAGTCGTCTTGATTCATCATAGTGGTAAAATATTGATTTCTATAATACCTCACCGTTTCTCTAATATTTCTTGAATTTATAGTATTACCGAGTTGCCTTGGACAGAAAACTGCAAGACGGAAGCTCCCCATTTATATTTTTACGCTTCACTCTAGCCCAGAACATGTGAATGCAAGTTTCAAGATTTGGTTTGGCGCGGCTTGGAATCAAACCCAAGGTTATTGATTTGAAAGCAGACCCTCTATCCACCCTACCCCTTATGTATCTGAAATTTAAACTATTATACTGGTTGCAGGTGCTGTGGCGTCCACTGCTGTGAAAAGACATTTACAAAACTTTGTAATTGGGCGCCAGAAAGGGAAAATGGATGGCTACAACAATCATTCTTCAAAGTATGTGTGTGTGTCCTTTTTGAATTAATTTGCATTGTAGATTTAGGAATAAAATATTGTCAAGTTCCGTGGTTGGTTTAACTGAATATCCAACGTCGATAACTAATCTGTTACAAAAGATCTTGGTTAAGATGTGTATGCACATACTTTCGTATGAAAATATTTCGAAAGTAAATCACCCAATGTTTTGAAACCGTTTTAGATTGGAATTCATGAAACATTTTTTGTAGTTACCATTCTCTAATGATCCCTAAAAATTCAACTCCAAACCATTTTAGGAGTAAAAGTCTTTTCGCCAAGACCCCAGATCACTTGTAAACTAATGAAGGTTACATGACTCAGCGAAAATTCGCTATAAGCGTAAAGCATCTAAACGTTATTATTTATTCACTATTTTCCCCTTGCCTTAGGTAATTCCAAAAACGACAGCGAAGTCATTATTTGAGAATTTTACTCCATTTAAATACAGATAAAAGTTTCTAATTGCGAAAAAATTCCTAAAAAATTAAAATGATCAATTATTCTAACGCAGAAGTAGAATAATGGTTATGGTCTTTAGTATGTTAAACCGGTTAGCCAGTAGACAATGTCAATATGAATGATTAGCTGTACCATGTACACAACGTATTATTACATCATCATTAAAGTTTTATTTTTTAAGAAAAAAAATTCATTAGGCCAAAGAAACTTTGTTACGATACTTAATAGGTCATGTTAGGCCGATTCTATACGTAATATTTGCATTATTTCATTTGCATGACACGAATAAACCATAGAAGTCTATTTTTGTCTTCCCATTTTCCAGTAAATGGTGACAATACTCAAGCCTACTTTATGAGACGTTGCTATCTATTTCCTGTCTTTTCTTTCATTCACCATAATTTTGTTTGTCATTAATGTTTTAAACTTCTGCAGTAAATTAAATTTTTGATAGACCTAACGCTGCACGTTGTTTAGCTGCCTTGTTTTGCCTAGTAATGAGAGAATTTTTAAAGAATCGATGGCCAATGCTCCCTGTCTTTGTCATTACGGTAACACATGCCTCGAGCATCCTATCGAAACGTTGGCATAAATTTTCTACCCCACGGGTTAGGTTATTAAATTTAATTTAATTCAATATTCACCAGCGATGTTTTCGCCAGCAGTGCTGTACTCAAACTTGAAGCATATACTTGACCGTTTTGATTATTTTTTTGGTATTTGTTTAAGCAGACGAAACTAAGCATATCACACTGGTTTGTGGTTTGGTCGCAGTAGAGTGTCACCAAATTATGATGCTGTATTGAAAATTATCAGCTGCTTAAGGATGAAATTGATTAGCTTTGAAGATGATTTCAAGGAGAAGTGCAAAAACGTATGCCCTGGTCTAAAAAAGTGAACAATTGGAGATGTCTTTCTTTGCAAATAAAAAGCAAGATTGTTTTTTTTTAGGACATTTACTCTTAGAGATTCGCGTTGATGAGTTGAAGCTGAGTGTTTTATGCATTCTTGGTTAGCGAAGTGTAATTTGGCTCTAAGCTTACTTCTCTACCTAAACTTTGCATTCATTAAGTAGAGAAGCCGGCTATGATTGTAGTAGAAACACCACGCACAGTGTGCTCTATTCTTGTAATAATGTAACGTTACAGACCTGGTCTTCGATGGCATCACACATTAATCGATGATGTTGATCACCATAGCTTTGAATCCCCTGGAGGAATACACCCATCGTACAGTGAAAAATGTGACTTTCCATTGCGAAAAACCGGTAAGATTATGCTAATTGACTGGAAAAGTTTATTTATTAATCTCTTTTGTAACCTGCCCTTGCTTCCCAGTTTTAATAGACTGTAAGGCCACAGGTTTTTGTTGGAATATATTGAGCTGAGGGTTTTCAGAATTTTGTCCGTCTAAACGAAAACGAAGCAAAAAACTGTTTGGTTAATGGTATTTCCACAATCACAACCAAGAGTTAATAAACAAAATTTGAAACCCAAAATCTCGGGGTCTTCGATTGTTGTGGGTTTTTATTATCAGCATTCTCAGAGTCTAGTGTTGAATTAGAACGGCATAATTTTATGGAATTATGGGAAGGCATACTTTCAATTGGGAAATTATCTCGAAGTCGCGTCACCCTTGTTTAGTCAGCGGATTTCGCTGGACTTGGTTGCTTCAAATGTGGAATTATGAATTTAAATTAGAAAACCGGCAAAGGTCCTACTTAAAAAAGTTGCATTGTCATTGCAATCTGCCACTCCGTTTCTAGTGCTTATATAATGATGTGGCTTTGCTATGGGTAGCCTTGCTTATGGATGCAGATTGATACGTACGATCACGTTCGTAAGGTAAAATTTTGTCGAGTATTTGTTTTCTGCTAAATGGTTTTGCCTGTTTTATCGCGGTGTTTGTTGTATCAGCAAATAATTTCTCCAAAATACCGTTCAGAACTGATTCAGTTTTAAATCGATCATTTTGTATATACTTTGCGGATTTTCAAGTAAACTATTTTTAATTAAAGCTTCAGTTGAACATTAGCTTTCTTGTAGCTATAACTGCTTAATCTTGCAAATCCTTCTAAATGGTACCTCTTTCTGTCTGTATTTTTAAATTCAATTTAGCAATCGGTCACGTTTTGTGGATGCATTGTGGTTTATTTATATGGATGTATAGTTTTTTTGCTTTGCATCATTGCAATTTGTCATTTCTTGAAAGCTAGGGTCAAAGGGATGATTATTATTGCACATTTTGCACCAGAATAAAAAATGTTCAAGCTGCAGTTAAGTCTTGTGATGCAGCGAATGCCAATCGCACATTTAATTTAATTCCTCCTTTATGTTATATAACGCTTCAATGGCTTTGATAGATTTTCGTCCGTAGAGAACTGTAGCACCACAGCCATATTAATTCGTTTTTTTCTACCGGGGTATGTCCCATTGTCGGTGACCACGAGGTCTCTCGCTGACTCATGGTCGACGTAGCTCGGTGAATAGAAGCACACTAAACTATTCTCGTAGATTTTATTTTTCTTAATGCAGCAGCATCCTCTTTAGTTCTGTTGCAGTGTTCACGCGTTAACTTCGCAGACGCATAGCTAAATCCTTCCCCAATCCCCATTGCTGCCACAAATAAGAGAGCTTGTTCTGGTAAAGCAGCTTAGAATTGGACTGATTTTATTCTGCTGTTCCGTTAAAGGAGTTGGCTCGACCCACATCACTCATCGCTTTAGCACTATTAGTTTGGTGATTTGATCGGTCAGTCGCTTTGTAGATGGGGGGTCTGCGACTGAAACGGTTGGCATGAGTTCGATTCCCGGCTGGATCAAACTCAATTTAAAAATTTGAAAAATTGGTAGTGAAAGCAGTGTTCGGACTAAACCGATTTTTGTCAGCAAATCAGCGATTTATTGAATCACATGCAAATAATTTTTGGAAGTATGATATACACAGCTTTAGAGAAGTCGACAAATTTGTGGAAATGCCTGTTTCGGGAAATATATGTTAGTACTGGATTGGTGCAAAGTTTAGGGCACATAAACGTATTTTTACAACTTTGTTTTGAGAAAATTTGACCTTTCGCTGGTTAACCAACAGGAGTACACGTGGCAGCTTGAATCGAAGATTGCAAGGTGATTTTGTTATCCCTTGGTTAAGTTTCCTTTGTACATAAAGTTACAATGTGATATCTTGCTTTCAATGTGATGACATCTTTTGTTTTGCAGCCTCGGAACCTAATTTGAAAGTACGGTCGCGTTTGAAGCAGAAGCTTTCAATGGAACAGCGTTCCTCTCCGCTTTTACCGCGCCAGGACACAAAAGACGTTAAGCTGAGCTTGGCAAATCGAATCAAAAAGAAAATCAACGCCGAGAATCCGACAAGTGAGTCAACAAGTCCTTAAGTGTTGATTGAGGTCTGAGGACCTGTTTATTTATGTACTAGTTTTACTTTCTGTATTTTAAAGAAACACAGCTGGCAAAATTAAAATGACTTTAAAAATTCGTGCGATGCCATTAGATTATATTTGCACCATCCTTGATCCAACTGTCCCATGGATATTCTACTTCAAACATATCAACGTATACCCCGACTAATGCACAACAATAACGATTTCAGTTGGCAACCCTGATGTTAATAATTGATCCAAGTTTGAAAATAAAGCTTACGTTTGTAATCTCCGCAACGATCTCCATAATAAAAGCGGATGACATGACGATGTGCTTGAAATCAAACCTGACGGACTCCTGTGGAGCGAAACCAAAGCTGCAGAGCAAAAAATCATTCTATTCCATGCTTTGCTGTTATTAACTATCAGGCGCCAATCACAACTCACTATTCCGATCATAGCCTACGTGGATTATGACTTTGCAATTTGCGCGGCATGCTAGCTGCAAATGTTTTGAAATTACGTAAATTTAGAACGTTTTGCAAGAAATGCTGAACTCACAATATGCACATTTTGGCATCAGTGCTGACCAATGACCTTTTGAAACTGCTACAGAAATTAACCCAGTTGTAGTGCTTTTAATCCGTCACTCATACCTCCGTTACTGTACCGTTCTTTATCTTTTGATGTTGTTTCTGTATTATATGATTAGTATTGTAACGTTTTGTTTTAGCGCCATAGGCTGAGAAGTTCAACGTTTTATATTGTTATTTTTGGGCTAATGGCTACTTCTCGCCGCATTGTAGTGGTTAACAAGGCATTCAAGTCAAGTTTTTTACTCTTGACCAAAATGTTGGGATATGCCTAAAATGCATTCTCGCCAAATTTGAAGTTTTTACGCCTTCCCGTTTTTAAGATATTGCAGTTCAAAATTAGTTGTTTTCCGCTTACTTTAGTGTTCCCATTTTGCAGTACTCTGACAGTAGATTAACTTCGGCAAAGCTGGCTTACATTTATCAAAAAGCATCCAATTTTGCAGTTCTAAACTTGTATTTTGTTGTACAATAACTCTGCCGCAAAATATTTGTGGAGAATCAAGAACATTCGGACAAGTTTTAAAATTTTGTTTCAAATTGGCAACCCTGGTAAAATTTCTTAAGGGGAAAAGCCTTTCTAAGGGGAAATCTAATCTGTTATATTTCAGGGACAGAAGATCGTAAAAAGCTCAGGTTTGGCAAAATTGGTTTTCAGATCTGTCCAAATTTTTTGAGAAAAAATCGAGCAAAAAAATTTCCGATCTGAATGCCCGTTTAAAAGATTGGTCTTTGAAGTTTATTGCTTTTTGGAGCGGGTTCGGTTCCAGCTGAAACCATTTACGAATTTAATAATGGTCGAGAAGGTATTCCAAAAGTTGAAATGATACGAGGCTTCGAATATCTAGTTGGGTTGAGTTGTCAGACGCAGAGTTAGCAGAAAGGGAAAATCAGTTGTAGAACAATTGTTTTAAAAGTTTATTTAGTACGATTGTCGTATAGTGCAATTGATTAAGCTTGCGTTCCTTTTTGTAAGCATGTTTTACTCTGTCGTACCAAAATAAATTTTATATTTTTTGCTGTTGTTCTTATAGAGAGCTCCTCCATGACTGGATTGAACCTTTCGACATCAGGCGCACCACGAAATGACAGTTCTCCTTCCTCTTCTGCCAGAATGGAGGTAATACCCGACTGAATGTAATTTGTTATGTTTTTTAAAACTTGACTCTTTTTTGCCTTTATCTTCACATTTGGCGATTGATCAACCATTCAGAAAACTTTTTTTCGGTCATACTGACAGAAAAAATTAAAAATTTTTGCATGTTTTTGCATACAAGTCCTAAAACTGCCTTGCAATCGCAAAAATTGCCCTAGGTTTTTGGAAATGACCGAAAAAAATCCAATTTTGGACAATTGCGTAAAAGATAATACGGAATCCGTGTCGAAATGTTGCACCTAATGAAGTAAAGAAAAGTGATTGACTACTGCATTGTGCTACGTGCACATAATCTATCAATTACTTTATTGAGGTGTTTGCTATATTACATCAAGTCTAATGAGACTTGCACGATTGTAAAGAATAAAAATCGGTTATTCTTGTGGATACGGCATCTGCTGCTTAATGGACTAGTTTCGCTTCTCTGTTATTCAGACCAAGTTTTTTCAAGTTGGTATGCACAGTTTTTTTGCTCGGCGTACTAAACTGGGCAAGAGTGTAAAGATTTCCCTGAGTGTGGCTGACAGGTGGCTGTTTGACTCAGAAAACTCTCTTCACTGTCTCTTGGCCGAGGCAATTTGGTGAAAAAAACAGGTAATTTAATTAATTACAATTTACCGGAAAGGTGTAGAATTGAAAGTGATATCAACCAACTTATCTGCCAAAATAGCCTCGTTTGAGTCGCAACAATGTGAGCAGTTTACGTGTGACAACACCTCGAATGCCTTGTAGTTTGCGGCCGTTTAGCACGTTTCTGACGCATTTATGTCTTGTTCAATTTAAACCGAGTAAATACCAAGTGAGATTTCATTCAGCCAGTACTATTTTAACAGCCGGTATCTCTTTAAAGAATCAAAAGTTATTTTAATATGGTAGCTATTCAATAGCCAGCATTGCACTTTTTAAATGCTTGCCTCTAAACTAGTGAAATTAGTCTAAGTTTCATTTGATGGAGCCGACTTACACTCAGATTTAATGGCAACTCATACGTAAAGTCATATTCTTGCTTGAAGATGTGTCTATAATTGGATTAAAATCTGTTAGCCATGAAAAAGTTATATATGTCTTGTTAAGAAATCAACTACTGTAAGTCAGCGTGCTTGTAAGCAAATGCAACGTAACTGCTATATCCAAATATGATGTGCTCATTGTGTAGACTTCGGATTGTTTTGTTTGCAGTGAGCATTTGAGTAAAGATTTTTGCCGTTTTTCTATGAGATGCTTAAGACCTATCACAACCATATCAAAACCCCAATGTGACAAATGCGTTGACAATGACACCAGCTAAGCATCGAAACGTCGATTTTCATATTTAACTGTGCTTCGGTTAGGTAATTAAATTAGCATTTATTTTATTTGTAGACTGGATTTTTCGAGAAGAAAACGGGAGCGATTGGGAATACTAGCACAGGCGATTTATATACCTCTCCGTCTCTACCCAACATCACTCTTGGAGCAAACAAAAGACATTCGGTGAGGGAGATTTTATAAGACTCTGAAATACATAGTATTTTTTTTATTATAAAGTGAAAAATACAATTTATAAAGATTTCGCGACTGTGCTTTAGAATAAGAAGATAAAAATGGACTAAAAGACGAAGAAAATTCAAATTTCACGAAGAGTGCGACCCTGATTAAAAAAACAAACTGACCTAGTATGCACACTACGTATATAGAATTATTTATGTCCTCCTGAGTAGCTTGTGTTCGGTATGACCCTACAAGTTGTTCTGTTGCTAGTTACACACTTATAAATCGGTTGTTGTTGCATTATTGATATGGTATCGAATTCAAGTTTTGTTTTAAAATATTTTCGTGTTTGAAACTTACCCACTAGCTTTGAAATGGAACTTTGTAAATAATAAATCCAAAAAGTAAACTTTTGTTTGTGTTAGTTATCATTTTACGTTTTCAAGCGTGTTTTCGGTTGCTAGGGATTTAATGGCTACGAATTTCGTCCCAAACCCCTTCTTGAACTTCCCAAATCGTCGCAAAAAGTTCACCTTAATTCTTTCCGGAATCCGACGCCTCTATGTCCAATTGCCCATGTTAACAAATTTTTATTTGGTTTAAAAATAATCACTAACTGTTGAAATTTTTTCCGTAATTTAAAGCAAAACTTTCAAACATGATTAGTCACGTTTGGTTGGATAACAGTTATGTAATTCGCAACAATAATTTGGTGCTAGTATTACGATTGTTAGTTCTTAATAATAATTTGGTGCTGTTAGTTCTTAACAATATGTCCCATGTTAAGTCTTGAAATTCGTATGTTATGTTATTGTTGGCATTTAAGTAAATACTTCGTTGTGTTGTGGTGGCTAACTGCTTTTCAAATTTGTCTAACTTAGTTTGAGTGGGCTTTTTATTTTGCTCTACTCCTAGTAAAAACTTTTGGGGCTAAATTTCTTTTTACTTAAGCATTTTGGAGTGCGTTTCGTTTTCATATCTCCACTTCAACCGAAGAAAAGTGTGCAAAAATTGAATTAGATTGGAGTTTATTTTTAGATTTTTAAAAACCTAGTTCTATTGTATCTTTGTTTTTGCAGCTACGAGCTTGTTGCAAAAAACACTTTACAAATTGAAAGCCGCATTGTGAACTGGCAAATTCTAACGTCAAATTTGTTTATGTTGACACCGTACATACGCGTGAGGGCTATTTACGTCATAACTACGCGTCTACAGCCTTTCTCTTTTTGTGATAAGCTTTCTTGAGCGCCGGTTATGCTATTTTTAGCCCATCTGACATTTTGCCTCGCAAAAATCAATACTCAGCTAAGTTAATGGCTTGTTTGTGCAACGTTTGCTCTTGAATTAACGAAACCTTTTGCGTTTTATTGTTATCAAAAAAAAAAGAACAATACTACATTGAATTAAACTTTCTGAAATGATAATTTATTGCAACTAAGCAAATTAGCCAAGTCATTTGAGCTGTGTTTAGGAAAGGTGAAGTACTTCTAAAGTTAAGATTTTTCTGTAATTTAATGAAGTCAAGTTGGTTAAACTTATGGGGCATACTGGTCTAGTTTTACTTAAAAATATAAAAACGTTTAATTTATTTTCGCCCAAAATGTGCATTGCCAGGTCTTACCGTTTGCCTTATTATTGAAAATTTAAGGCTTTCCGTTACAGCATTTGGGCATGTTGCAATGGAGCCTATTTGCAAAGTTTACAAACCCAGTTTCAAAGTTTACTAATCCAGTTTCAAAAAGCTTGAAAGCTTTGTAATAGCATAACCCAACTTTGACCCATTATTTTTCCTTTGCCCATTTGTGCTGTCTCCGAGCACTTTGGTGGTTAGGTAAAAATAATTGAATACTCTAGGTTAAATGCGTTTTTACATTACTGGCAGGTACCTTATGGTAACAACTGCGGTTCAATGTATTAATAAAGTAGTCAATGTATGTAAATTTTTACGTTTGTAAAAGCCAGCCGCATTTAAATTACAGGTAAAGTAATTCGATTTAGCTGGGCGGTTAATTTTTAGGGCTCTTTTTATGCAATTGCATCACCCTTGTTTTTTTCATAAGAACTCTAGACTCATTTTTGCTCAAAGTTTGAGAACAAATTAACAATGCGAGCCTCTGCACGAAAAATATCTTAGCCTTAGACCAACATTGTGCATATGTGAGCAGTCAGCAGGACTTCTTGACCTTCTCTATATTGCCATTGTTGATTTATCTAAAGACTATATTTTTGTGAATCATGATCTGTGTATAGCAAAAGCAACTTTTGACCAAGCAAGAATGAATTTGTGTCATTTATATTCTTAATTTGAGAAAAAAATTAAGAACAATTGAGGCTGAGAATTTAAGAACAGCCAGCTTCAATCCAAAATTAAGTGGTTCTTAGAAAAAAAAGTTCTACCATACTTTGCGAAGTGCAAAAGCATTGCATTTTCCTTAGAATTTTACATTTTTGTTTGTTTTTTTAGGACCACCCAATGCTGGTGCCCACCAACGAGGAACTGAGTCGCTTGGTCTCGAGAACCGCATCTCTCCCCGGTCCTCTCCTCAAGCTTCCGCCTAAGCAGAACTACCCTTTATCATTACCAGGTTAGCTGCTTTTACCTTCACTGTAGCCGCACCGCTGTGTTGCTGCTTACTCTCGGAAACGCAAAGCTTTGATATAGAAGTTGCCTCAGTGTCTCTGGAATAGCTTGTTTCTTGTTCGATTCTTAGACTATTAAATACAACAGAGATTTTAATGGTTTACCACTTCATAATAGACTGCATTGTCATCTGAAGCGCAACCATGAATGTAGCACTCGTAAGTCGCAAGTAGCAACATGAAGAGTAAAATTTGACGCTAGTTTTCTGCGCTTACCACAATCTTGATTTGCATCTATTCTTGGCGTCGCGTTTGTGCTTATATGGACTACAGTTTTGTAACCATTAATTAACGCTCTTGTGTGATCATGTAAACACGAGTGTGGTTTACTGTTGATTTTTCATGGCCTACGAGGCTGTTATATTAATGTCACGCTGTACCTTATCAGCAAATTTACGGCTACCATTCTGAAGTTGAGACCCGGTTTCGCCGGTACCTATCCATTTGAAGCATTAACGGTGGTTGTGGAAGTAACTTACTCCTTTTTGTGAATGTGGAATGCTCTTGTTATGATATAATAACTACCTTATTCATTCAGTGGTCAATTGTTCAAAACGTTTATAAATTTTGAATGCTTTCCAGCCTTTTTGAGGGTGTGAAAGTACCCCTTCCCGTAGATCTAAGTTTACCCACTCCCATTTGAAATTGATCGTGTTCTGTTTCAATATTCAAAATGTCAATATTTTCTTATTTGAAAATAAAACAGGTTATTTCGCTAGCAAACCAATTAATTTTTCCTATTTCATAATACACTTTGGCTTGTTTATTGGCTTTGTTAGTTAGGAGTGCTCTTATCTCAAAGCACAAGCACTTGAGATCTATTTTGGGCACAAATCTAAATTGTTACCGTTGGCCAATAAACATTTACAATATTTAATTAGTATTTTTAGCCGTGGTAATGATTTTCGTTAGATAACCTGCCTAGTGTTGCTAAGTTAAATATAATTTTTTTGCTAATTTTAACTGATTAAAAAAGATACTGTAGTTTTTGCTTTTGCATTTTGTGTAATTTTTTATTTATTTTGGAATAAAATCTGGTGCACAGTTTTAGTCAGCACACTACAAGATGTGGTCAATTTTTATTCGGTTTCATACAATACAACGCAAGTTTTGATCTTGTGCGAAGTAGCTGTAATACCTTGTCGTTTTGATTTTATCATTTTTATCTTGCTTCGTTTGTACCATAAAAAAACACCTATTCCACTTATTTGAGAATCTACTATTTTTGACAATAGATTAATACGGTATTTGACTGAGCTTTATCTTTTGAAACGCGTTTTAAAGCAGTTTTGGCACTGAGCCAAGAAACCTGTTGCGTTTGTTGTGTTTGTTTTTAGTTTCATTTTAGAAAGGAGTAATCTTGTTTGTGTATTTGCTTTGGTTTAGCACTGGCCTGATTGAATTGAGAAAGAGCTTTTTTGATCTAAAAACATTCGCTATACGTGTGCAGTATACTATTTAGCTGAGGTCCACGACAAATGACCGCCAAGAACTGACCGCCAACGAACCTTAATGTCGGCGGTCAGGTGGCTCGTGGTCAGTTTTTGGCGGTCGGTTAACTTGGTTCGGTATAGCTGTTATAATAGGTTTTCCTTTCTTCATGTTAGAACCAGTAAGTTTTACCTCAAGGCTGGTTGTCTTCAAATTTTCACTGATTTTCAACCTCATTTACAAGTTTCTTAATTCATAAATGTTTTTCAGTTTATTGGAGAATGAAGCAACGCAAATTTATTTCTGCTAGGTTAAAAGTTGTCTTTTACTAAAGACCGCGAGTATTGTTATCCAAAGCAATAATGGCAATATTAAAGAGGCCGAGAAAGCTCTCCTAATTGCTTACAAATACATTGCATTAACCCGTGTTGTGAATTTTTTTGTTAGTGCTAGGGCTTGCTTTGTTCTTATTTTGTTCTTAAATTTTGTGCTAAGTCCCATCCACTTGTGCAGCATCTACCACACACGGTGGATGCTTCACGCTGCTTCTTCAACGTTGAGATGCGAATAAGAATTTTAAAGTTATTGATGTGGACCGATTATGAATCGAACCCTCCTTTAAAACAGCCGACCTACATCCATTTGATCAACTGCTGGGTGCATAGCATAAGTTTCTCGGGTTGGAATTGCCGAATAAGAACGTAATGCAACAGAATGTCATACAATATACCTCCAAGGGTATTCTGAAGATCTCGGGAAAGAAATGTTCTTTTAATTCAGTCAAAAACTGGCTACGTTATAACCTCGTAGTTGGTAACCACTACTAATAGGCACTTACTGATTATTGATCGCCTTTTAAAGAACTTGTTGAGCAAGAGGCTTGAGTATTCTGTTCCGACGAACAGTTGGGGATAATCAAACTTTGCACTGTAGGTAGAAAACTCGGAGACCCGATAACATGGTGAACACGAATCACCGTGATTTCGAATTCAATTGAGAACTCTGGAAAGATTAAGCCAATTACATGAGTTGAATTTCAATGTATTTCTTTTTAGTTGAAATGAAAGACATGATGCTGAAAAACGCTTTTGTTATGGATGAAGCTGCACTCTTGGCCGTTAAATCATTACCTGATTATGGTAAGACATAATAATTATTTTAGTAAGATGTCATCTTGATGTTACTAAAAAATGCACTTTTAAATGCTACAATATTGTGTTTAAACTAGTGGCGTAAGTAGAGTTTTGTTGGTGAAAATCGAAGTTCGTCCGTTTTGGGTGAGGACGTAAAAAGTTTTTTTCGTCGGATTTAGCTAAAAACTTTTTCCAGAAGTTTGCTGCACCGGAGATGCTGATTTCCAGCTAGAACCCCACATCTGGGGAGCAAATACCTCCCCCCCGCTTGTCTTTGCTCTAGTTACGCGAATGGTTCAAACAAATTAGCCAATGAAGCTGCGCTCTTCTATTTGAGCAATGCCACTATAATAATATTAGCCTTTTGCAATTGGTTTGATTTCACGTTGTTACTTGCCGATGAAGCGATGACACGTTTGTAGAACAAATGTATAGTTTTTATTTTTCCATCCAATATTTTTAACGTTAAAGATCAAAGTGCGGCTCTGTGCAAATTACTACAAATCATGAATCGGAGATTAAGAAAAATTACTTTCAGTCGAATTTGATCGAAAAAAATTTAATCATTTAATAAACTTTCTTTTTTCCAGAAAAGGATTCCGGCTCGTTACCCCCTTCTCATGGTCCCATCCGTCCCTCACCTATTTCTCGTTCACATCGGGCCCTAATTCGCACTCAGTCAGCGCCTACCAGTGTTGCATCTCAACTACAGCAGCATATCCTTCAGGTTAGACGATGTTTAAGATTTGAAATGCTTCTTGTCGAGTTGTTTTTCTACCAATTTTTTAACAAGAGAGAAACTTTTCATTTTGGCAAGCAAACTTTAAGCTTTTTTTGGATTTTTTTTCTTCGGGGGGGGGGGTGGTGGTTTGTATTTGAAGTTAAGTTGATGACATCATCACTCGTGATATTATCTTTTCAAAGTGGTATTGTGTAATAGCTCATGCTGGGTGCTGCTGTAGACTTACTACAGGAAAGTATTTGAGTTAGATTGTAGATTTGAACAACTTTACCATTTCCAGTTTCTGATCTAATTTAATTTGAGAAAAGGCTCAATAGCTCGTCAAACAAAAGGAACCCTCGTTTCAACCTCCATAGTTTTTGCTTTCTTGTGTGCGTACTTTGATCTTGCCATGTGCAACTGTTTCCGAAATCTTGATTGATCAATTTTAGCCGATAAATAACCGAAACTAGTCTAAGCTGCACACTACGCAACCAACCAAAAATATTTACGTTTGACCACTCACAAGCACCGTAGCCTCAGATAAATGCGACTTTTTTGTAGGCACATGTGGGACTAAAATCTTAAAAAATTATGGACGACTTTAGTACTGTGAATTGACATTTGTTGTTCTGTATTAAAGGGTTATTTAAGAACATAGGCAGTAGACATAGCGTACTTTGCCACTAAAATATTATAGAGGAATCTTAAAGAAGCAGAAGTTAAACAGTTAAATATGACTTTAAAGCGTGAACTGTGAATGTTTACTATTGTTTTTCAAGTGTACGAGTATATCCGTAGACAACGGAAAAAAAAATTAACAATTATATCGACCAAGCGTCAAAAGATAAATCACATCTGACTAGTTGCAAGTCGAACTTAAATCGTCAGTTTTCAAAATGATTGATTGCTTGCGTGTTTTGGACTGGGTCTGGATAAGCGACGTGGTTTCTAAAAGTTAAAAATTATTTTGTGTTGCAGAAAAAGCAACATAAGTCTCTGAAGCATTATCAGGAGCAGAAATTAATGAAGTTAGGAGCTGCTGGTATCTCACACGAGAGGCAGGTCACCTACCCTGTGTATTATGAAGCTGATGCCGACAAGAAAGAACTTTACAACAGGTTACTGTCGCATTATTTTGCGTAGTTTTTGTAGAAGTTTTCCTATTAGAAATTAATGTAACTGAACTAATTTAAACTTAATGCTTCAAAAAAGTTCCCGTTTAGTGTTGGTTAGTCGAGCGGTAACGCGTTATTTATGGACCGTGAAGTCTGAGATTCAAATCTCAGGTCTGTCAAATCGGACTCAGTGTTGCCAAGGGGCACAATAACGCAGAGATGGGCCGCGCGTACTGGTCACACTCTTTGGCGTACTATAGCGACTTCTGCATCCTTCGTTTTTTAATCATTGATTAGCTGTTTTTCTTGATTTAAAATGAGATAGAGTTAAAAGAGCCAACACCTTCACGAAATTAATAACTGCTATTGGACGAATTACTTAGAGTAACTCTATGGTAAATGGGTGCTCCTGTGGTATTCTCCACCAGTCAGGCAGCATTTACCAAACAGTGTCGTTTTCCGCGCAAAAGAAAGCCAAAATACTAAAAAAAAATTCACTCCTGAGAAATATTTTTTGCTGGTGTGCCATTTTGCTGAGGAAAAAGTTTCACATGCATGCCTTTCGACTTAGTTTGATTTTTTGCAGGCTTCACGGCAATCTTTCGTTGAACTACTTATCGGCAACAGAGAGAGAAAACTTATTAAAATATGAAGAAAAACAGCGGCAATTCGAACGGCAAAAGAACGCGGTATCTGCGATGTCTGTAGACGAACCGCTAATAGAGAAAGAACAAAACCGATCTGTGAGTAAAACGGCGTTTTCAAGTATAGGTACAAGTATAGGTGATTCCTGTGTACAAATAATGTTTAGGCGTCGTTTTTACGACGACTCTGATCGCGGGATCTATGTTCAATCGTACACTTTTCACGTTGTTGCGTTCTTGGATAAAACGCTTTACGATAATTATCTCTGCTTGGTGGCTTCGAACAAGCAGCGAATTTACGCGGAAAGAAGTCAGTCAGAAAGCTTGGAATACAGTCAACTCCTAAGCGGATGAGGATTCGTGCAAAATAAAAGCGCCACCGTCACGTCCTCGTCAGTGGAGAATAAATTAATGGATAAGTCAATCAATCAAATAGCAACCCTCATTGATTTTACCGCAGATTTCTTTAGTATCAGTTTTATAATAAGGTTTCATGAACCAAGTTACAATAATCTATCCTTTTTCTCTGTCCTTTAAATTAAATGCATTTGGCGATTTTGCAGCATTGTCTATATGACGTAACTCTACGGCGCGCGCTCTTTAATTCGTGTACCGTTCTTTATTCTTTTCCTGCTGAATCTTGCAGTAGAATTAAGGTCCTTCCAGCATAGCCAGTCTAAGAGATAACAGAACCTGAAGAAGAGGCTACCTCTCCGGAAATTTTCATGTAGTTTTTTATTAATTCTCACCCAAATCTAACCCTAAGTCAAATCCGTATTCTAAAACTACCCCAAAGCTAACTCAAACCCTAATCCGAACCTTAAACACGATAACGAAAAATACGCAGATGAAAATTTCTCATTTTTGCTTATTTTCTGTTACTTAAAAATTTTTGGTGAAACACTCACTCCCAACCCTCAACATACGTAGCAGTACGGCAGTGGCCATTTCAGAATACAGCACATTTTTTTATCAAGACTCTACGTCTAAAATTAATTGTAATTGTAATCATTGTAATTACGTTTTTTTTCACCAAGTTGTTTTGGTCAGGTGACAACGAAGGGACCTTTCGATCTTCGAGTCAAGCTGCCATCTGCCCATCTGTCTACCACACACGGTGGAGGCTTCACACTGTCCCTTTATTTGCTGAACGTGAAGCAGGGAAGCTGTGAATACCAAGTTTTATAGTCTTTGGTTTGAATTATTGTTTTTTTGCGATTTATTTTTTGACATTCAAAACAACGCTAATTTTCAACTTCTCAATTTCTTTCAGGCTTCTGTTGATGAAATTGAACGGCGCGAACCGCCTCATCCAAGGCAAACTTTAAGTCCTCCCGCCAAAGTGGAGGTTCCCAAATCAATACATCGGCCTCTTCAACGAACACAAAGCTCCCCGGCGGCTTCGTTAATCAAAAAACTTCCTCCATCAAAAGTAAGTAATTGATAGGAACGCTTAGGAGTAAGTAGGGATAAAAGAAAAGTACCATATTATTATGATCCGTTTAAACGTAGTAATGTTAAATTCGAACTTCTGTAGAAACTAAAAATCGTCATTTATTTTTATAGCCGGCAAAGAATTTATTTGTAGCCGATTTTGTTTTGCATTTCGAACTTAAATGTTTTTCAATTTGCGAAGAAAAATTAAACCGCGACAGTGGAATACATTTTGATTGAAATGTTTCAACTAATTGCCCGGGCCTTATTGTCAAGCATTTCAACTAACTCCCAATTATTGCTACCGATCAGTAGCCGAGTAGATACTGCGTCTGCTCCTAAACGGGTAGACTCGGGTTCGATTTCCGGTCGGGTCAAACCAATGACTAAAAATTGGTGTTTACAGCTTTTCTGCTTGACGTTCAGCATTAAAAAGGGACAATGTGAGGTAGGATGTTTCATTTTTTCATCAATTTCGAGAAAAGCTTAGTTTGGGCGATTTTATGACGGGGTTTTGGGTACAAGTAACGAATCGAGCGTTTTTTTCGATTATGACGTCATTCACCGGTGGCACCGGCCGTTTGAAGTTTATGACGTCATATGAGGCGCCGAAATTAGCATATCTCGCGAACGGATCGGGTTAGGAACCTCATATTGGTGTCAAACGACGCAGAATAGCCGGTTTCCTATCTGCTCTTAATACATTTCATACGTCTATCTGCTACTACAAACCGATAAATCAAGAAAAACCGTGTTTTTTAGAAAAATTTGAAATTTTTAACACTACACAGCAATTGCTACAGTTTTTGGTTAGTTGTAAGGATCTAGAAGTTTTTTTTATATGGCTCAGAATCTTAGTTTTTGAGTTATGTTTCCGATCTTGTTTTGCAGACTTCTTTACTTACACCAGATTTTATTTAGCTCAAGTATCCAGCTCTTTCATGCTTAAGATACCGGTATTTTTAACATTTTTTATTACCGAAGTTCTAATTCACCTAAGAGATGATGGCTGACTAGCGTACCTCTTCCAAATCTTATAACAAACAATTAGTAAGAGAACAATTTTTAATAGTAGATAACATTAAAACATAAAGCATAACACATCAAACAAAGACGGCAATGTGATTTTTAAAACCGCATTATTTTTGCAAATATTCCATTGCACATAAATATGCTCTAATCTTCACATCGACTAAACCACTTGCAGCATTGTCACTAATTTTACTCTGTACAATTGATCTCAATTTACCAATTCTTCGTTCAGTGGAACGGTTGTTGTTATCAATTGTTTTCCAAAAATTGGGACTAACTGAAGTCATGGTGATGCAGGGTGCATTTTTACTTGCGGAAGTGAAAAAATGACGAAGACGGGAGGTCCGATCTTGCAAAAAAGCTCGAGTATTGACCACATCTGGAAACGAAGCAGTTTTTACAGCTTCCATGCAGTATGGTGGCACTTCAGAGAACACACTGAGGGAAACGTTTTTAGGTGAAAGCCAATGAACAGCATGATCCAAAAAATACTTGAAAATAACATCAGCAATTTCTTTATCAATTTCTTGGTAGGAATTCAACAAATCTTTCTGAAAGAGAGTTAACTGTGGTCCTTCAGCAGCTTGTGGTTTCAAATGCATCATTATGAAAGATGGAACATACACAGAAACAATGTAAGAAACCAATCGTTTCAGAGTCGTTTGCTGGTGGCGGTTTAGTTTATCATAGTAAAACAGCAGAAGTCGCAAATAGCCATTTGCGGTTGTTATCCACCTTGAACGACTAATAGATTCTTGCCGATAAGCAAGAAAATTGATAAGATTTTCCGGCACATTCATAATTGAATAGCTTGCCAGAGTCAGCATCACCATTTGGTCACTGCGAAACTTGTCATCTGTTTTATGATCGGATTTTAATTGGCTAAACCATTCCACTTTTGACTTTATATGAAGAGAAGCAATTTGAGTTGTTCGGATGTCAAGTCTTTGTCTTGAAAGAAGATCTTTCATGTTTGGCTTGCCAATATTATGTATCAGATTCATAAGTGCATCACCTTCTAGCGAAGATGGACCCTTTGTAATTCCCTCAAGAGATTGAATGACATGCGACAAATATATCTCGTTCACATGGAACAAACACTCGAGTGTGTGAATGCCATGTCCTACCTTTTCTTGAAAGTACTTCTCTAAACGGACATTTACCCCTGACTTCTTGCCAGTATTAACAGCTGTAGTATCTGCCATTACCGATACAATCTTGTTTATGTAACCGCCACAAATTTGATCTACAATGGTTGCAAATATAGCTTCTCCAGTAACAGACGATGTTTTTGGAAAAGATTTAACACCCATAACATGCTCCGACTTGATGGTTTGATTGGAACCTACACCTTGACCTAGAAAAACGTACCTATCAACTTTATTGACTACTCGACCATCATAGCAAAGCTGTAGAGCTTCAGCTCTGTTCAAGGCAGCTTCACACTCTTCAAGGGCAGTTAATCTGAATTTCTGGCGCTTGCGAAATACAGTAGAAGCTGAAGCAGCAACAGCATCTTTTCCTACAACAGAAAGAATAGCATCCGACTGTTGACGAACAGATAACATGCGCTTGTCTGCACGCACGCAACTCTCATCCTTTAAGTGCAACGATTTTCGTTTTATGGATTTTTTTTCACCAACCGGTATATCTACTGGCGAATACTCTTTAGCATCGCCCTTATCTTCAGTTGGATCAGCATCATCGGGATCAACTGTAATATTAAATGTTGTAGCCAAAGATGAGGAAGTACAAGGTTCATCATCCTCCGAGCTGTTCTTGGGTTTATGAGCTAACCGTTTTAAAAACTGCTTTGTGTGAGTTAAGTCTTTACTGGCAGAAATCATCATTCTACGTTCACCTCGTTGATCCTTCAAGAAAGATGCTTCTTTTTCAGGTACACGATCTTCGAATGGGCAAGGGCACAGCACTTTTGTTTGATGGATCTTTGGATGATCGCTAATTTTACATTTGCACCTGCTCAAATCAAACAACTCAAATAACCATTTTTCACCTGATAAATCCTTTTCTTTAGTCTTTCTAACTCTTTTTAGAACAAGGGTATACTTTTTAATGAGTTCCTTTAGTTTAGTTTCAACTCTTTTTGTGGAAATAATTGGAAGACTGGCTTTCCCCCACAACCCAATCACATCACTGATCAGTTGAATCTTGACGTCAGTAAAGTTTGGTAATTGCAGCAAAAATTTTGGATTGCTTTCGGATTCAGATCTCCTCAAAAAGTTATAATAACCTAAGACTTCTGCTGCTAACGGCAAACGGTCACCTTTCAAATCCTCGTCTAATTTTCGGGTACTGGCTGCTTCGTGCCTAGTAACTGGCATTTTGGAAACTTTAGCTCATATTATATGTCACTCGAAAACTGATTTAGCAATTGATTGCGACCGAAATAATGAAATGTTCTATAATTTTATTATGTCGTAGTAACTAACATATTGTCCGCTAACAAAACTTATTGGGCAAGCTAATTGAACAAGTTTCAGAGCTGCCAATTGCGATAAAAAGACCAATATTTTGCTAAAAAAACGGTTTTTCTTGATTTATCGGTTTGTAGTAGCAGATAGACGTATGAAATGTATTAAGAGCAGATAGGAAACCGGCTATTCTGCGTCGTTTGACACCAATATGAGGTTCCTAACCCGATCCGTTCGCGAGATATGCTAATTTCGGCGCCTCATATGACGTCATAAACTTCAAACGGCCGGTGCCACCGGTGAATGACGTCATAATCGAAAAAAACGCTCGATTCGTTACTTGTACCCAAAACCCCGTCATAAAATCGCCCAAACTAAGCTTTTCTCGAAATTGATGAAAAAATGAAACATCCTAATGTGAGGCCTCCATCGTGTGTGGTAGACAGGTGGGCAGGTGGCAGCTTGACTCGAAGACCGAAAGGTCTCTTTGCTGTCACCTGATCAAGGTAATGTGGTGAATAAAATGTAATTACAATTATTCACAAAGTTTAGGTCGTTTTCAAAGCTCTATTTTCTGCTTCTAAATTTTTAGTCGTTTCAGAGTTACCATAATACCACTGGTATCGCATACAGCCCTGTTATGCTGCGACACGGTTGCTCTTGTGGGGACGATCATACGGAAAACGCCGGCCGACTCCGAGCGATCTGGTCCCGGCTAACGTCTTGCGGTTTGATCGATGAGAGAGACTCAGCGAATTCGCAGTGTGAACTGATCGAATGCCGCAAGGCAACCACCGACGAACTTGAACTGGTACACACTCAAGATCACGTGCTTAAATATGGTACTACGTCACTCACAAGAAAAGAATTAGGTAAGTTCAATATATCCGTTTTTTTTCGGTTGTTTTTTTTTTTTTTGCAAGTTTAATTTGAAGAAACACTGCAGTTGAAAACCAAATTTAATTTGCCTAGCTCTAATTCTAAAATTTTATCATCAGATGAGTTTTAACATCCTTCACACGGACTGTCAGATACGTTAATTACTATGAATACAGTGTTTGCGACTTTGACACAAACAATAATTGTAATTATGTTTTCATTCACCAAGTTCCTTGGCCGGCAAACACTGAACCTTCTACCCGCTGGTCTACGACATACAGTGGAGCCTTCACACCGTCCCTTATAGTGCTGAACGTCAAGCGGAAAGCTGTGAATACCAATTTAAGCCGACTTGAGTGATTTGTCATTAGTGACTCGAATGACTTGTCATTAGTCCGTAAATGCATTTAAAAGTTAGAAAAAACACGTAAGACTCCAAACATCGAAGTTGACATAATTTCCAAATATCGATTTATTATGTTGCCAATTTAGAACAACATGAGAAAAAATGATAAAGCGCAAACTATTATGTTTCAGATTTATCAAACAAGTTAATAGTGCTCCCGTGTGGTGGCGTTGGTGTTGATAATAAGATAGATGTTGATACGGTATGGAATGAACAACACACTGTCAATGCAGGTAAATGCCAGTTATTTTTGACGAAGTAAGTTCTCATTGTCAAGCTTTTTCGTTCGTGCTAGCCTAACCGTACTATGATGTCGAATCCAAGTCTGCTTCACCAGTAGACGACGAAAGGAACTTAGTAATTTTTGTGGTTTTACACTGGCTCCTTTGTTGCTAAACGTGAAGCAAGGAAACTGGAATTATTAATTTTTATAGTATTTGGTTTGGTCTGTCGGCGAATCAAACCAAAGTTTACTGTTTCAGTTACAGTCTGGATCACCTCTGATCGGTTAAATTAATTTGCTAAATTTTTATTTTTTTCTACCATCCTTTGCTGTTTCTTCGAAATTTTTTTGATGTCCAGAAGAAATATCTATCTTTTATTGCCGCTTTTCCGTTAGTGTTGCGGGGGCAACAGATTAAGACTAAGCCTCTGCTCTTTGCTCCGGATGAAAGCATCTGCGGTCTTGGTACCACACTATCGAACCCCATCAATTTTCTTGAAGAACCCGAGAAACAAGAACTGCAAATTGGGTTTAAATGTTTTTTCGTAATGTATTTGTTAGGCATATTACCCTATAACTCCGCATTTATATTGGCCAAAGCAAATATCTTTCAAAATTATTCTTCCATCGCTAATAGTCACTTTCTATGTTTCAGCACGAATGGCAGTGGGTTGCACTGTGGATATTGCCCTCCTTGTTGCACAAAATAAACTAAAAAATGGTTTTGCACTCGTTAGACCGCCTGGACATCACGCTGAAAAGAATCTTGCCATGTAAGTTTGCACAATGAAATAACTTTTTAATCGAAAACTGGTGAAAATAGTCAGCCTGAGCACTACATTGTGCTGTGGGCTACAAGCTTATTTCGATTTCTGAATTCAAGAAGCAACTTTTGAAAATCTGTGGCTCTGAAAAGTTTTACTTTCTAAGCATAATGTAAGTTGTTCCATTTTATCGATTTTGTGTGCCTGTGTTTTGCATAGTACAGATTATGTGAAAATTTTCTTCATTTAAGTTTTTTTAATCTCTTACTAATAATATAAGGTCAAATATTAAATCCAAAGAAAAGCATAAAGCGTGGTATCCACGGGCAATTTTATGAGTATTTAGTTGATTATAGCCAATCTTTTCCGCTCATTAGTCTCCTACGTTTTGATGTATTTTAATATTCTATGTCGAAACGACTTTTATTTATAGTACGTTTTCGCATGGTGGCAATAAATTACTTTTAATTTCAGGGCTTTCTGTTATTTCAATTCGATAGCAGTGGCTACGAGAAAGTTGCAAGTGTCTGGATTGGCGAAAAAGGTTTTAATTTTGGACTGGGACATACACCATTGTAATGGCACTCAAAATATTTTCTACGACGATCCTACTGTCCTGGTAATTTCTATCCATCGTTATGACCACGGCAATTTCTTCCCTGGGACAGGAGCAATCGTCGAGGTAATAGCACACAGATTTGTGTGTACTGATAAAATCCATATGACTTGTTTTTGCGACGATTAGATTGCAATTTTCCAAGCTAAATTGATATGTTAGGTGGTTTCTTTCATAACAATACCAGCACTCTGATCTCTTCTTGTTTTTTTTTAATGATTTAATGAAGCTGATTTAAAATAATTTACTGTATTTTTTGGTTATCACAAACAATTAGTATTTCAATAAAAACACTGGAAAATTATAGTTGAGAGATACTTAGGCATAAATTTTTACCTACGGGAAGATTTATTACAAATAGTTATCGCCGTCTCGTGATTGGTTAATGGTTGTGGTTAATGGGGTTAACTAACTTTTTCTCGTGATCAGTCTAGTGATTTTTGTGATCAGTTATCTCTATTCAATTCCGATTAGAGTAGTACATTATATCTAACGCTGTGAATCCTGAATCAATTTTTGCGATTAGGAAAATTCAGTGTTTTTTTAGATAAAAATTCATGGCAACGTTATCGCAGTAGCTAAATTTATCTTGTAGTTTTAATTACAGCTTTATTAGCAAGTTTGTCTTGGCCAGGAGACAGCGAAGGCCAGGGGGATCTTTCTGTTTTCGAGCCAAGCTAGCACTTGTCCACCCCCACGGTGGCGGCTTCACACAGTCTCTTATTACCGAACGTCAAGCAGGAAAGCTGTGAATTCTAGTTTTTCTATTGATCCGACCGGTAATTGAACCCGAGTCTACCGTTTCAATAGTAGTTGCTGTATCCGCTCGACCACTCTGATTGGTTACCAATTTCTCTTTTTTAGATCGGTTCCCAGGACGGCGTTGGTCGTAACGTTAACATCGCGTTTAGCAGCGATTCAGCGTTGGGAGATGCCGACTACCTAGCCGCGTTTCGAACCCTTGTCCTTCCGATCGCTCGTCAATACGTACCGGACGTTATCCTGGTTTCTTGCGGCTTCTCTGCTGCAAGCGGCCACTCCGAAATGTTAGGAGGTTACACGGTAACTCCGCAATGTAAGTAAAAGCTAGTAGCAATAGTTAGAACGCAGTGCTTTTTGAGTGTCGGTCTGTAGTGTACAAAACTCCTTGACTAACACTGGAAGCACGGTTTGCCGCGGCTCCTTCTTGCTGAACCATTCTAACGTAAATCTTAGTAGGCAATTGGTACAAAGGTAAACAATTTTTGAGCTTTGTTTTTTACAGTGTGCTTACACGAGTGCTGTTACTATAATGAATGTGACATTCTTGAACAAAACAGCCCGCCAATAGAATGAGAAAGACCAGTCTGTTGGCAGGTAGTTCAGTAATGGCGCATTCTAACGCAATTTTTTTGCACATGTTATCTACGTTATGGGCACTCGTTACTCAGTAGACGTTATCAAGCAGTTCTTGCCTAGTTGGTCGTTGAGCGTACAAGTTGGTAGTTGTAATTGCAGTTAGATCTTTGTTTACCAATTAGCCTGGACCAGGTGACAGGGAAGAAACCTTATCGGTCTTCAAGTCAAGCTACCACATTTCTACCACACATGGTAGAGGCTTCCACGCTAATTTTTATTGCAGTAGCTTTGTTTGCAACATTCTCCTAGAAGCCCCAAGTGGCGGGTTGCTTTTCTGGTTTTCTATTATACCATTTGTTTATCATTCTTTGGGAATAAACTCAACGCTGTCTTTAACACGGCACGCCAAGCCAGGAAGCCGCGGATGCATTTTTCCAATTTGCTTTGGTTCGCTCGACCTGAAATCGAACTCAAGTTTACCGTTTCACTAGCGGATGCTGCTACATTTAAACGGGAAATGTGTATGCTTTCAGTGAATCAACTGCGTATATTTTCATTTGTGTTTATTACAGGTTACGGATATCTGACACAAATGTTGATGAAACTAACGAACGACAAACTAATTATGGCGTTGGAAGGCGGCTTTGAACTTGAGGCGCTGTGTGACTGCACTGAAACCTGCATCAGAACATTAAGAGGCGAAACCAACTTCTCAAAGTTGTCAGACCAAGCTTTAACGAGCAAACCAAACCCGTGTGCTGTGCAAACGATACGAAAAGTAATAGCAGTACAAGGTGCGTATAATAAAACTCTTCCTAAAAGCGATGTATCAAACCTGCACCATAGCTATTCCAAGCTATAAATGTTGTTTAAAGCGTGGTTTACAAATGGAGGTTGAGTAGCTGGTTAGTTCAACAATTTTCGAGTTTTGAGTTTTCTGCGTTTTGCTAGTTGGTTGTTGGAACTGCCTGCTCTTTTTCGTTGGTAAGAGACGATGCAACTGAACTGCTGCACCACTGAACTACAGAACCCTTAGAGAAAAAATGCCATTTCCGTAACACTCAATGACTGGGCACCGGTCACCACACTGGCGACCATCGTTCAAGTGTATGAACCAAACGCTCTGTGCCAGTCTACCTGCACCAACACAGAGCTCCTTTTTTTTGGGTTTTATTTGCATGTCTTCCATCATGCTGGGCCTCGACAATGGGTAGACTGCTTGGCTATAATGGGAAGAGCACAACGATGCATTGCTAGATCAGGAATAGAATCGGGAGTCAGTGACCTTTCGACCACTAACTCTACTTCTACCAACCGAGGTACCGCAGCCATTGTTGATGCGTACCCATTAATTACCTCTTACGACACGCGACGTGGCGTCACTATCCCACCTTGAATAACGCACTGATTTTCATCTTGTTCTCATGTCGTAGTTCAGCCAAAATCAACAGTGGTTAAACACCAGACAGCCCACAGCATTTATTGAACTTTTGTAATGCACAGAAAAACACTGGAAGAAATTTGATGCAAGTTTGGCGGAGTGTTCGCATGCGGAATGGATTAGTTTATCGCGTGAAAATGAGACGTGTAACGCTCTAGCGTCGTTGACTGTTAATCACAAAAGTAAGTCTTATTTAAATGAATATAATAGCAAAGTAACCCACTCGTATGTTCTGACTATTTAGATGTGAATAGATTAGATTACAGTAATTAGCAGAAAAAAGTAAAAACAAAACTTAAAATCGTGACTTTTCAGTTGCGTGGAGTTGGATAATGGATACGTATCTATTTATACTGGATCTATCTGGATAAATTTAGAATCAATAAAGGAAGAAATTAACCATTTCACTGAAAATTTTATCTACTTTTTTATTAATTTCAACTCAAACTCAAATATTTACTTGAAAATTAACCTCAAACGGGATGACTTTTAAATCGTACAAATAGATCTATTTAGAATCTTATTAAGTACCACAAACTTAAATCTTTGAACTGTCGAAAGTGGCCGGCCAGTTGGTCGAGCGGTATCGTGTTTGCCTCTGGAGCGGAAGGTCTTGGGTTTAAATCTCAGGCCGATCAAATCGAACTCAGTATTGCCAACGGCTCGCCGCCGCTGCGACATTTTTTCGAAAGAAACTGTGTTGCCCGGGCGCAATGAC
This sequence comes from Trididemnum nubilum, assembly GCA_963965965.1. Lineage (NCBI taxonomy): Eukaryota > Metazoa > Chordata > Ascidiacea > Aplousobranchia > Didemnidae > Trididemnum > Trididemnum nubilum. The sequence continues at coordinate 29,068,642 of OZ014473.1, read as the reverse complement.
GTGGAGATGGGCTCTGCCTACGCGTTACGTGCTTCGATTTGATTAGAATCTTATTAAGTACTACAAACGAAAAATCTGGCTATAAGTAACAGTACTTGTAGCTGGTTTTCAAAGCTGTCAGCTCTCAAATGATGAGTTCTGTTAAAAACATGTTATTTTCTCGGCGTCGAATTGAAAACTATCGATTAAATAAAAAGCATAGTCAAATTTTGAAACTTTTGAAATGCTCTCATATATTAAATTTGATTAGATAATGATTGTGACATGTTGTGTTTTGTTTCGTTGTTGTAATTTTGTTGCAGTAAAAAACTAGAGTAATACTCTTGGTTTAGATGATATTTGTGACATGTTGTGTTCTGTTCGTTTTCGTAATTATGTAAAAAAAAAAAACGAAATGATTCCGACTTTTGTTGTCTAGATTCTTATTGAAATGCATATCTTCCTGAAATAATTCATACGCGTAGTATGTATTGTACACTACAGATTGCATATTTAATATCATAACCTATCAATGGAACTGCAAAGTACATGTTTTGCTTTTTTAGGTTTTGTGAAACCTCCATTAATTGGCGAAACCCGAAAACTCGCAATGAACCAGCGAATTACCGAATCGCCGCCATCAGTGGAGATGGAAGAGGATGTCCACCTCAAACCAGAGCATTTAAATGACTCCCACATCTCGGACACGATTAGTAACGAATCGTCACCACTAGATGTCGTAAATACCTCCAATCCCTCCTCGCCCCTTAATGGGGTGCGCGAAGAAAGATTATTAACAGCTGATCCTCCGACGTGACGTAGCCTTTAAGTAGAGTTGCCATTCGTTTTTTGTACATTGCCATGCTGCGATGTTTTGCACCAACGCGCTCGAAGAGGTGAGGAGACGGACCTCTTGCGCTTTCCAGCGAAAAAGGACGCAATATATTTTTCAGTGTAAAGACGCTGCGGCATTTGCTTTGCCTGCTCGACGAAGTTCAATAATGCTTTAAAGTGGTGAAAATTGTACTTTTTCGCGTTACTTCGAGGCAGATTTCGTTGCGATTTATATCTGCAAATTCTCGATTTTTTGATAGTACAGCAAAAGTATTTGGTGACCTATTTACCTATTGTGTTGTTGGGATGCGTGTCTAGTACAGTCTATGCGACGTCCCTTTCAAACTAATACAAAACTTAACAATCTATTTCCTCCCAAAACTATTAGAAGTGAATTATTACGGTAAAGAGGCTACTTGATTTTAATTTTTTGACCGACCGTTAGCTAATTTATTTTTAATGTTGAATACGTACTAAAACGTAATATTCTTGTTGCCATAATGTGAAACTCGAGATTCGAGATTATTCCAGTGATTTTTTAAAATTTTGATAAAACATTGGTGCATATCTTACAGTACTTGCTTAGGCCTAGAAGCTTTTTCAAAATTTTTTATTGAGGGGAAGAAACGCAATAAACCCCTCAAGAAACAGCATTTAGATTGTTAAATTGGAAGTTTACAAATTCTGTATTAGAAATAGCTTTTTAAAATTTGTCCAATCGCTTGTGGGATTTTTTTGGATTTGTTAAGGAGACATCAGAGCTAGAAATGGGTTTATTTTTTTGTTCAAGTCCACTCACTCCACTGGTGCGAACTAAATATAAGAGTTTTGTTTACTAACTCATAAAAAGAAAAGTTCAGCTCTGTTACATGAACTTTTAAGATGTTGGGTTTGGTGGGGCAAGAGCTTGAAAACGAGTTTGACTTAGTTTTGAGGGACATTGTGTTGTTTCTGTGATATGCTAGCGTACGAGTATTTCGTTAACTTTCGTTTTTTGCCAAATGTTTTTTATTTTTTATGGACAATGACGTAACAATGGTGTGACGTAACAGCACATATCAATCATGTATGCTGATGCTTTTTCGTGTCGCTTTCCGCTTTTTGACATGGGATAGGTTTGTTGATTTGTCCCGCTGCTTACTGCTATCACAGCCCGGCTTAATTATTTCAATATTCAGGGCAATTTTAACTCAACTACAATTAATTTTTAAACCAATTATTTTAAAAAATGAAATTTACCAATTTTTAAGTTAGCAATTTTCAAAGAGTTTTGAAAAAAGTGCAATAATTTGTCGAAGATTTTGGTTATCATGGCGGTCGTTAGAGTTGGGTTTAAAGAATTCGAGTTCTCGATTTGAGCGAAAAAGTAGCATTTCTTTTTTTCGACTGTGTATTTCAATGCAATCGCTATCTCAATCTAAACTTGATTGACCCCGAATTTTGGCGTTTTTTACGTCTTTTTTGAGATTTGTCTTTTTTAGCTTTCGCGTATAAAAATACATTTCCCTAAAATTCTGTTGTGTTTTATTTGCAGTTTAAGATTGACACCATCACCTGCCCAAAGCCTTTTTCGATAGCCAAGTGTCATTCCTTTTATAGGTTATATAGAATGGTAACCAATTAAGCCATATCGAAACTACACCTCCAAGCATTTTAGTCAAAAACAAACAGTTAAAATACTGCCGTGCATATTTATGTTAACACGTTTCAGTTATTTTTTTAACCATAGTAAATCAGAAGCAAAGAAACAAAATCACAGACGACTCTTCAGGGGCAGCAGACTTAACTCGTTCCAAAAAAACTGGCTGCAAACTAAATGATTACAATGAGCACTTCACGTAATAAGCAATTGTATATTTGTGTTAAGGAATCTCGCACTAGTTCGCAACGCACTAAAAAAATGTATTATATATCGGTAATAATGCATTAACGTAAAACAATATTTGAAATGCGGTCTGTTAACGTCGTATACTTGGATTAACTCTGATCCATGGATTAAAGCGTTTATGGAAAAGTTTGGACAAATGGGCGGGCAAATTACTGAAATGATTATGATTCAAAGATAACTTCTCTGAACATGCAAATTCAGTTTTATGTAATGAGTTCAGCTGTGTTGAGGATAAAAAAGAGGTGATCTGTTTGATCAAAGTTTATCTACGTTGATGCATACGATCCTTAAAAAGTGACTACTCGGATGATTGAAAAAATCGAGCTGCAATTTAATCAATCAAAAAACTTGTCTGTTTGGGAAAGCAAAATTTACCAGTGCAATTTCAAATTGTTTATGGCAACGAAAAATATTTTTCAAGACTGTCAAACCATAGATGGTCAAACTCTCAGGTAATGTTTTTATCAAATTTAATCACATTTTTGACTCGAATTAAACAAATTAGTAATTGTGCAAACTGCAGTGGTAGATTTCCGAAAACACACAACCTTATTTTTGTGTTTTTTAAACCATTGAAGAAATTTATCATTTCTACGAAACCAAACTAATGATTGCGCACTTTGTAGACGCCAGACAGCAGTTGCAGCTTCGACTGAAAGTTTACTTTGTATTGTTTGAATCAAAACTGTAGTCGTTTAGGACATGTGGGCCAGAGGGACTGTGCCAAGGTTTTCAAAATACACGTTCTTTCTCGATAAGAAACTAACAAAATCAAAAATAAGCAGCAAAGTAAAGTCAATAAATGACATGAGAAACGTTCACACTCCAACTGACATTGAGAATGTACTTACTTTGACAAATCTCTCTTAAAAGTTGTTGCAGAAGACTAATATTAATGACTTTGTTTACGCAATACGTGGTTGCTTTGGCCGGGCGTTTTCTACTTAGTAAGCTATGACGCTAACCTTGAGGATTAGATTTTGGTTCTTAGAAAAGCATTATTGTTTAATAAGCAATAAAAGCCTCATGTTCTCGCAGAAAACATAAAAATTTGACATTTTTACAAATTTGAAACAAGCTTGTCTTCAATCTATTCCACAAAAAATTACAGAAAAACTACAGCAAAAGTAATTGAGAATCTAAATCAAAATTATGATTATAAGTAATTATGTAAATAGAACGTAATTCGCCAGGTTGCCTAGGTCAGGAAACAGCAAAGGGACCTTTCGATTTTCGAATCAAGCAGCCACCTGTCCACCACACACGGTGAAGCCTTCACACTGTTCTTTTTATTGCTGAACGTCAAGCAGGGAAACTGTGAATACCAGTTTTTATAATCTTTGGATTGACCCGAACCGGGAATCGAACCATAGTCTACCGTTTCAGTAGCAGAGGCTACATTCACTGGATCACCAATCGGTAGTCTTACGGCATTACACAAGCAACGGCGAAAAAACGCAAAATTTCTTCCTAAAGTTTAAGACTAAATTTTTTTCTACGAAATTGCCCAACGTTAGTTAGGTTAGCGGTCAAAGTATTTATATACATAATAAACAACAACAGAACACAAGCCAGTAAAATTTAGCTCGGTTCTAATCTAAACTTGGCAACGAAACAAAAGTATTGTACCAATTTATCGTTAACAGTCACAAGACTACTTGCGGTAGCAACAACAAAAACGTAATTGGGCAAATTTTTTGTTTCTCAACAAATTTCAAGTATTTTGTTGGACTTGCATGATTGCACCACAGCTTGCCTTTCTGGAAGGGCATAATCTCAACGATTTGCAAAAAAGGCTGAGGATCAAACGGCATTTCCACCCGCATTTCCATTCAACATTGTCGCAAGTCGTTGAGAATAACTTCGCAAATCATTGCAGCTTCTTATACATTCTTCGACACAGTCCTTCTACATAACTACCACTGGTTTTACAAAGATGAAGAAAAGAGTAGTTGAAAGTAAACCTGCATCCTTGGCTTTGCCCAGAGGGCCCTAATTCTCTACCACTTTGTCATGATGAAACAGAAACATAAAAAACACAAAATACAAGGTAATCACTTTGTCGATCTATAAAATTTAAAGAGAATCTCAGTGATTGCTATATTAACAGAAACACACAGTTAAACTACTACAAATAAATAAGAAAAAGTAGTATATTGAATAACATTGGTTTAGATTTTGGCTTTAAAAAAGTCCATCCATTTTCAATAAAGAAGCTATGCAAAAAGGTAGAGGGTTAGATTGCGAGGCTCACTTGAGCTCAACGCTTTCGTTTACAGAAACGTAATGGGCTTATAGAAATTTAAAGTGGTATTCAAATAAGATTTACTTATTTTGAAAACAAGTAACCCTTTACATTTTCTAATGAAAGTTTAGCTTTAACTCAAGTAGGATATGAGCTTATATAAATTCTAATAAATTGGCTCTAAGTAACCCAGCATGCCGTGTGTTATACAGCAATACGCTATGAGGCCTAAAGTTTCAATAGAGAAAGTATGCAGCCGCTACCATATTTCTCTATTTCGAGTAGATGAGCTGAAAATCTTTATTTGGATGGAAGGAAAAATTCATTTTTAATCACGTTGTTCTGCGTGTTTCAGTCCTCCATTGCAAACTACTATATGTCCGTTAGGAGTGTCGTGGTTAGTTAGATTAACGGAATAGCTCTTCGTTAGCATTTCGTTGCTCTCTGTACCTCCTATTTCGTATTTTCCATGTCGTTTTTCGATACGTTTTCTGCAAAAAAACATAAAGTTGATCAATAATGTAGAGTCGAAAAAGAGTCAATAACAAAATAATTGCAATAACTGCACATTTCAAGCAAGTTTAAGAACAATTTGAAGCAATTTGCCGATTATCCTTCCAGCACATAGCCTAAATACAATGGCGAAATTACGAAGCAAAAAGGCCCAAGTACATCTTTGGTAGAAATTTCATAAAAATTGACACACTGATTGTTGAATTTTATCATTTATTCAAATCCATTGGTGGATAAATCCATACAATAGATTGTTTATATTGATTCATACATTGTTTATCTTCCACTAACGAAAAAGCGACGGTGGAGATTAAATTTTGGACAACACAAATCTAACCCGGCGGAAGACTAGGGGGGCGAAGGGGACTGAAACCTCCTTGCCTCTTAGCAAAGTCATTTAGAAAACTTAACCCAACTAATATGCATGCTTAGGTGTTTTAGACTTTACCAATTAGTACAGTAAGAAAAGAAGCCTGAAGGGGCTAAGCGATTCAATTTTTCATAAGACTTTCAAATCTTAGCGATTTACTTCTTTCAAATGACTTTAAATACGTACGAAATTTCACAAAAACCGTCCAGCAGCAAGCTGGGGATCCGCTTCCAAACCCCGCCAATGATACACATGAAAAGCATCAATTTGCTGAACAGTACGCTGCATGCCGAAGAACTGTAGCTTTTGGTTCAGCCCCCCTTAGCAAAATTCTTGTTTCGTAGCCCGCTTGTGTCACCCCCCAAAAGTTTTCGGAAATAGATAAGAAGCTTTCTTCCAATTCCGTTCGTGTAGAAAACGTTTTTCCAATCACGCACCGCAGTTGACCGTGACAAACCGTCATGATGAAATTGAGATTAATCTTTCCCCAGAGACCACTTGCCGGTAAGCACTGTCACGGCCTCACGCCATGCATTTATAACTTCCGTAACTAGCAAAATCAGCTTACCTTTGCTTCAAGAAGTGCCTCGTTACTATAACGATAATCGAAATCAGTAATAACGCCACCGTGACTGCAAACGGTATCAACCAAATTTCCACCACCGCACCATTTCGGAGGTGCTGCGACGTAATTTCCGCCTGTTCTTCTCTCGATAATTGCGTCATTGGGCAAAAGAAAACAAACAAATTAGTACGCTACACAAGTAAAGCAATTTTCCGCATTACTGCAAACGTTTTACCAGAAAAGATTTCAACACTGACACCTTTAAGACTTTAGTTCGTCCGTTCGTATGCATAAAGTGAATTCAAGAAACATTAGTAGAACAAAACTCGACACTTTACTACTACCTTTGGTTCCTGTGCCCAATGTTCTGCGAAAAACTCTTGGTCAAAATTATCACTGAATGAAAACACTATTAAAAGGTTGATAATACCTAGGGATTTCAGCTAGTCACAACAATGAATTCTCAAACCAATAAAGAAACTGTAAACTTTTTCCGTACTAAATAAATAAAGCATAAGTATAATAAAAGATTACTGGTTCATATTTTCTGCAACGTAAGACTGTAAGTCATATCCAGCAGTTCCAAAACCAATACACAATTTCGACAATTAGTCAATTGCTTCACTGTATGAAAACTTACTTTGCGTTATTGACATGGCTTATTAAACCTCTCGACTGACTGTCCCTGCAAGCTGCAAGCACAGTTCAACTATGAATCCGTATCGTTGTGTCTGCAGTTTTAAAAATCTCTAAAAATCCAATAATATTTACAAAAACATTCAATCTGCCCAAAGCTGTTTTGAGAAAATTATTCATTGTTGACTAATGAACTGGGAACTGCTGTATCTAATCACGTTTCGTAGCTGTTCTGGTTTCGATTCTACTGCTTCTAGCCCTTGCATCATCTTTTTTGCCTTTGTTGTTGTCGCAGCCGTAGCGCATCGTTACCACGCGATTGACCATGTGAATCGATTGGAAATTTTTCACGCGATCGTTGGAAAGCGACGCCTTCATTCATCGATTCATTCTCCTTTCTTGCGTCATAGAAAAGTTTCCGCTTTCAAACGAAAATCACGTAACGAACAGCGCAGGTGTTCAATCTAATACTATAGTGCGTGTGCTTACAAATGCTTGAAACGGGTATGGCTTATTTTCTGCGGTATGGTTGGACATTATAAAATTCGCGCAATACCGGCATATTTAAATTCAAGTAATTTAAATTCAAAATGCAAATTTAAGTCATCTCGATACAAAACAAAAAGTCGAGGCTTGAGACCTGTACGAACATTTTTACTGAATGTTTCAAGACCTCTACACTCGTTGTGTTCTATCAAAACAATTTTACAAGAACGCAAGGTAAAGTGTATTTTATTCGGACTTTGCCTGAGGGCGTAGTTGGGACTTCGCTTGAGCGCGGAGAACCATTGTTTTTGTTCGCGAATTTTGGCAGAGGAGGATTGATTTGCTCATAACTAGCAAACGGATAAACCTAGAAAGTTGAAATTTGGACTCAACATGAGAATTAATAAAAGCGTCTTGCTTTCCAATTTTGGGTTTCCTAGATCGCGTGATTGTGAATTGGCACACAAAAAAACATCAAAATGGTGATTTTTGGCTTGAAAATTTATTAATTTTGCCTATAACTCAAAAACCACTTGGCGTGTAAAGCTGAAATTTGTACACAATGTGGGTGCTTATAAATGGTTCTTGCAAACCGAGTTTGGGGGCGCCCAGTCTCGTAACCAAAATGTTACAGGCCGAACATAGGCAAAAAGTAAACTATTTTGTACCAATATATCTCGGTAAACACCGATTTTAATAGAAAATGATTTGTGATTTTTGAGCACACCATCAACCACCGTGCTTTTGGTTATGTTCGTTTACCCCAACATCAAGACTATTTTTCTTCTTTTTTTTTTCTTTTTTCTTTTTTATTTATTTTTTCTTCTCCGGCTATCTACTTTTAAACCGCTAAGTGCACTGTATTCAAAGTTTGAGCGATTGAAAATATCAGGGAGGACGAGTGTGCGACTGAAATGGGGGGTGCCAGGTTGGGGGATTCCCTCAATCGAGTCCTGCAAAATTTTGAAGTTTTAAACAGCTACAACTTGATGGATCAAATTTTTGGAGTTGGTAGATATTAAAAATAAATTAAACAAAACAAAACTTGGAGATTGCACACTGGGGGTTTCCCCCAAACGGCCCACTAAACTTCAAACTTTGTAACCTTTAAAGCGAGGCATATGAATTGTTTAAGTAAAGTAAATACAAGAGAAAGAAAAAATTTTAAAAAATTTTGGAGTTCTAAACTCGTGCTTTCCCCCACAAACCGGGCTGTCGAAATTGGAACTTTTTGACCATTCATGCTAGGCTTACGAAATTTTCAGTGTAGATAAAAACGAAGAAAAGATAAAACTTGACCATATTTGGGGTTACCAAAATGGGGGTTTCTCTAAAACGAGGCCACCAGAATTTTAAACTTTTAAACCATTAGAGGCAGATGTGTTGAATTTTTGAAATGGGTACATATTAGAAATAAACTAAGCCTAACAGAAATTGAGGGTTCAAAAATGGGGAGTCCTCCCCAAAAGGGCCTTTCAAAATTCAAAGTTTTTGACATTTAAAGCTAGAAACATGAAGTGTTTGAGGTAAGCAAATATAAAAAAAAGATAAAATTTGATCAAAGTTTGGGGTACCAAACTGGGGGATTTCCCCCAAAACGGGGAAGCCAAAATTCAAATTTTTTAGCCACTGATGCTAGACACACGAAATTTTCAGCTGAGGCCAACATAAAAAAGAGGTAAATTTTAACAAACTTTGGAAGTACCAAAATGTGGGCCCCCTTAAACGGGCACCAAATTTTTGAACTTTTGAACCGTTATACCTAGATGGATTGAATGTTCGGAATTAGTAGATGCTAAAAAGTAAAGTAAACTTAACAACTAAACAGAATCATAATTTTAATACACTATACAGCATCAAAGACATAATCATCAACTACAAATTTGTGATCGAAGACAAGAAAAAAGTTTTTTTGTAACACAATCTAACATCGAAACATTCAAAGTGGAGGTTCCTTAGATATTGCTTGCGATGTTATACTCTAGTTGAGGTTAATGGCTTTGATAAATCTGAGTTATATGGCTGAGTTTTTTTTTTCACGAAACTGTCACCTGTAACGTTAAGAAAGCGTACTTTTTCTTATGGCTCAAAGCTTTTGAAGAATTTAAGTAAGGAAGTTTTAGTGCTAAATAATGGATTTCATAATTATACAGCGTGTTTCGAAATTAGGGTTTTTCCCTCTACCGCTTACATGAAAATTCACGAAGTTTTCTTCATTACTAGTTTGAACAGTACTTAAATTGTAAAATTTTGCATTGGGGGACGCTTTTGCAGCCTTGACCAAACTTTAGTGAAAATTATGTAATTCCGTCCCTGCAATTGAATGAAGACCAAGAAAAGGTCTTTGCCGAAAATTGAAGTGTTTTTTCCCCCAGAAATCAGGTGGAGACCAAAAAAAAAGGTCTTCACCGCAATTTGGGACTATATTCGGCCGGAATTTGTAGGATTTTTTCGTGCTGGCTGGCTCTTGATCGTTTCATCATCCTGCGCTCAGACTCGATGGGTGGACGTCTAAATCTCGATGAGGGGACGCTAAAATCTCGATGGAGGGACGCTAACTCTCGATGGGAGGACGCGCCCCCCCACGTCTCCACTACAATTTAAGTACTGAGTTTGAAGCTCATTAACGTAAGTTTCTAAAAAGCTATTTTTGATTTTAACTTTCTTCCACTTTCATGTCGAGTAGTTGAGTTAGATAAACCCACATAGCTATTATGATTCAGAGAAATTACATGGATTGATAAACAATAAAAGCCTGAAACGTCGGTGCATTCTCAGCACCACTCACCTACTAACCTAATTTTTCACAAGAGCATGCTGCTGAGTAGTCATCTCGAAATTTGCGTTAATTAAAGGTTGTATCGAAAACTGCAATAATTTACAGAGTTATTCTCGTCGACCTGTGACAACTTATGAGTGAAGCATTAACTAGGGAAACTAAATTTTGATTCTCCACTTTTTTTTGCAATTTGTCAAATTATACCACTCGGGAATGAAGGCTATTTTGCAAAAACATGATCGATTGAGTAAAAAACTTAAATTAATGCCGGTTTTAAATTTGCATAATTTTATTACTTTTTATTATAGTTTATGCTGTTGAGAAGGGAGGGGCTATAATTTCGAAACAACCGGTATACCAACACTATATATTGAATTGCGAGGCGAAAGAGCGTTTTGAGAATCATACATGGCTGTAAGTTTGGTTGATATAACGAAATTTGCTTGTTAGTCGCTGGAATTTTAAAGACTGCTTTATGTTATTTCAAATTGAGTGAAAAACTGTTTAAGAACTCGTAAAAAGTGCTGAGACATGACATTGTATTGTAAACTCTTATGCAAGGTTTTTGATTGACGTTACTCGATTATTTTTGATAACTTCGAGAGATTTAAATTTTGATCTCGAATAGCCACAAAGCGATTTAAGTTAGTGAAACAAAATTTGAAAGGTGCGCATTCAAATTATTGATCGGTGTCACGAATAATAATTTCGAATACCTGAGATATAATTATTTGCTGTATTTTAATGTGTACATGACTGTTTCTTTGTTTTACCGCCCTTTTGATTTGGAATACTCGAGATGATTCCTTTCCAGTATATTCTACTGTCTTCTATTAGTCACCGGAATAATTAGTTGTTTACCGTTTTTAATTGCTATATTTAGACTTAAGGTTTGTGACGTCATAATTATGTTATGGTAAGCTCGTGTATTTTTTGTATTGTGACGTATCATGGATTGTTCTGGGATATTCCATAACTTTTGTCGTGGTATAAATAGGCGGGTCGTTTTTCATTCTAATATTCTAAGAGTGGGTGATTTTAGATAATAGTTTCGTAGGCAGTTTTGCCGAATTTGTGTATCTGTGATTGGCTTGTGTAGCCGTATAGTGGGCGATCGGAATTGGTCGATCGCGATAGTGTGTAAGGTGCGACCTGAACCTGGTCGGTCGCGGTTAGGTCTTTACGATTTGAATCGGTCGATCGTAAGAAGTATTAGCGGAGCAATTTTGCTCAGTGAGAGTGGTTTGTGTTTCAATCTTAAATAGAAGTTTTAATTTAAGATTGGTGTGTTGCTTTCTGAGATTCAAGAAGCTAAAGGAACTATCAACTGCCATTTTCGATTCGTCAATTAACATCTCAGTCGTTCTCTAGTTTTAGTCGACGTGGACGATTCTAGAGATTAGTAGATTATACTCTAGCCAAGTATATCAACGATCGCGACAATCGGACTATCAACAACCACATTTTTTACAAATTCATTTAAAGCAATCGGATCACTATTTCAAAGCTTAACAAAGTTCAGTGAAAGTTGGATAATGCCGCGAAGTTCCCAGATATCGCTAGCGATGTCACGTTCTGGTTTAAGTCATACAAAGCAATAGGTACTTAATCGTTCAACATTATCTTTCGAACATTTTACTTAAAATTTAAGAACACATATAAGAACAATGTCATACAGTTAACAGCATGAAAAAATTAACAACGCGGGGTAAATTTAAAAAAAAGTCAGTTACCGTAACAGACATCACCACCGTTTTCTAATAATGAAACAATAAACGATTTTAGCCGCAGCCTGTCTACAGTCCCTGTACACTTTGTACTCAGTGATGCCAGCAAGGGCTCTCAAAAACATCAGATTTTCAGAAAAAAAAAATGTCAGAAAACATCACTACCACAAATCTGCACTTTTTCAGCAAATTTCCAGCAAAAATATTCATGATTAGGGGTGGAAATGGGCTGAGAATCTTTTTTTTTTTGTTAGAAATCGATGTTTTTCCAACCAATTTCCCACTCGACTTGACTGTTTTTTTTTGAAGATGTGAGTTGAGTTTTTTTTTGGAAATCATTCCATTTCCAAAGCTAATTTGCCAATTTTGCGCAGTTTACATCAGATTTTCATCAAAACCATCAGATCTAATGTGAAAACATCAATCCTGGCATCACTGTCTGCACTGCTTTGTTCAATGATCATGATCAGGAAAATCGATAATCGATCTGAGAATCAACGACCTTTCGATCGCTAAATCGATCCACCGAACTATCGTCGCCCGTTGTTAAAAAGCTCTCCCGACGATCAAGTTGAAATACGAAACAAATTGTGGGAGTTTTAGTTAGTTGCTTTTTAATAATTGAAAATTTATGCTGGTTTGCAATTGATACACATAGTACTGGTACTGTATGTCTAATACTATCTTCTTAATTACCCCTCTTACATGTCCATTTTTAGTACTGGTAATATGGCCTAAGAAAAGTGCAAAATGCGCAAATGCATGGGAAGCCCCCCCCCCCTCTTCACTTGAGTTATCACGAACACAAAATATCGTACAGCTTTTTTTTTTAGAATGCTAGGGAAACGTTATCCTCAAATTTTTGCTTGTTTAAAGCGTTCCCCCACGCTGTATTATCGGGGTCACGACCTCCGCTAAAGGAGTTCCTGAAAAAAAATCCTAATTGCAAAAACAAAAAAAATATAATAAAAATCGCAAAAGCAAAACGAGTTCCAGAACAAAAAATTTCTAATCGTAAAAGCAATAAAAATAACTTAATTATTTAAAAAGTAATTTTCTTAAAAATATTAAATTTTGGACGGGAAATGCATTGGCATCATGCGAAAGCCAAAACAATCCCAACAAATATTTTGAATGAAAAAGCTGGGATATTATTGCTGGGTTTTTGAATGTAAAACAAAATATAGCTGGGTTTTTGTACGCAAAACAAAAATGGTCACACAAGTGGGTGGACGGAGGTCTTTCAATAGTTGGCTGACAGCTATCCCACTACACTGATGAACAAGGATGGCAGTACGGTACGGTACGGTACGTAGGTACGGTACGGTACGCCTCAATTTTTGCCAAGAAGTACGGTACGCTGGTACGGTACGCTTTTTTTGTAATGGTACGGGTATGCTACGTTGGTACGGCACGCCTTTTGTGTGATGGTACGAGTACGGTACGTTGGTACGCTGTTTGAATTTCAGAACTTGCCTACTAAACGTTTTATGTGCAAAGTGCGGCCGTCAATGAAGATTCGTGCGACCGTGCCCGACGTGCATATAGTCTAGGCTATTCTCAAGTAATGATTATTATAGCCTGGTAATTTGTCGTTAAAATTGCATTATAATGTCACAAGTCACACTCACAACAGTCACAAGTATGACCAATTGTGATGTCATAACTATTGTCCATAGATGCTAGGGCTATCGTGGCATGTCATATGTTGAAGAAAAATTTGAACGGAAATAAGTGCGATACTTTAGCTCATGGCGTACAATAGTACAGGCCATTTCCCATTTCATCGTGCAAGCGTCGACTAAAACTGGAGGAGGCTATGAAATTTTCCTTCGTATTTTCGGCTTCGCCTCTGTGACAAATTGATGAAAGCAATTGAACCGTAACGCGCGTCATCCTAAAATGACCAGAAAATCCATTAATAACAATTGTTCGAATGCAGTGTTAGAATTTTCTCGGTTCTACAGAGTCAGCAAGCAGCAGTCTTACATATAAAAGAACTGTAATACAAGTTAGTTAACTGTTGAATAATTTTGGTTAAACGAAAGACAGTTTTAAGTTAAGTGATACAGAACATCTGGACATCAGTAAAAATTAATTGAAACTAAAATGTGTTGTAGAAATTTATTCACTTCCGTTGACAATCTAAATTTTGAGGTTGAGAATTTAAAGTCTGCAAACGAAAACATAATTTTCGCTATAGCGGTACCGCTAAGACTTTGCATACTGCCTATAACTTATCACATTATATTCTCTTATGTGCATTGTTCTTTATGATCGTTTTGTAGTTCTTATACTTCTTATACTTCTTAATGTAAACAATTGTTAAGATTAAAGCAGTAGTCTATTGGTATTAATTCCTTCAGGAGCACTGGTAGCCGTGGAAAAGGGGATATGACATATGAGCGCCAAATTAGCAAAATTCACAACATGCACTTTTTAGCGATGAAGGCATAGGAACACAACGAGAGTTTAATTATAGCGCGTTTGCGCTCAAAACTCAGGCAATTCCGTAGTGCGGTTTCGCGTAGAAAATATGTCGATTTGACGGAACATCAAATAAAATGTCTTCCGGAATGTAGTTTTGTTACAATGGTATAGTGACGATATGTTGAATGAACACTAGAACAGAATAGACCTTTGGCAATAGGAATGTTAAAGTCTGATGCAGATAGTTTTTACGCATTCTGTGGAGATGCAGGTAATTGTTTAATAAACTTGGCGAAAGTTTAATAAATGCGATTTTTGAAGCAGGAAAGACGAAAAGTATTTTATTTTATTAACTTGAATTGCATTGATTAAATTAAAAAATTATATATAACGTTTTTTGGATGGGATGGATCAAAAACAGTAGCGTAAGCCAGTGGGAGGGGCGAGGAGCTATGGACTCCCCCTCATTGACCTGCCGACCAAAATGCAGAATAAAGGAAATACCACGTTTTTAGCACTTCTGAGACTGTATTTTACACTGGAATAAACTCAAAAAATGATTTAAAGCATAACTTGAAATGTTTATTTAGGGGGTTAATTTGTCAAAAACAAAACTTATAAATCAGAAAAAAATTTGAAAAATAGCCAAAAATTGGTATTGAATTTTGATCGCTTATTGAAAAATGCTTAACATGGGAATTATCAAAAAATATATAAGTTCAGGAATGTGGAAGGGGGACTTTTTGGTATTACTGTAGTTAATTACCAATCACTTCTCTCAAACTTCTTTCCTTTAGCCCCCCAAATTATATCTTTCTCTATAAAATATAGACGAAACAGAATACTCCTTCAGAGTTTTATTGAACTACCGGTATTGCATTTTACGATTTATCAGCTTGTAAATAAGAGAACTGAAATTCTAGCAATAGCTATCTCCCACATGGCCCATATATGCAACTAGTATAATTATGTTTTCGCATTGCTAATTTCTATGCCACGTTTTAATAGCATTAATTTCTATCAAAATTGGCCTAAAATTAAGATATTTTTCCTAAAAAAATACAAAATTTTCGAGCGCTGTGCCTCCGGCGGCTGGGGGCTTTGCCCCTAGACCACCCAGCCTGTGACAGATGAGGGCTTCGTCCCCACACCCCCAAATCTCTTTAACAGTCCTCAGTTGCAAATTTTTGGCTACGCGCCTGATAAAAAACATGTCGAACAAAGTTTGCGCGAGGTCAAGAACAGAAATCATCACCATTTACATTTGTGATTATATACAATTTGTGCTTATAAATTTTATCATCCCCCCATACAAATTTTCTGGATTCGCCACTGCAAGGATGGCAGTACGGTACGGTACGTAGGTACGGTACGGTACGCCTCAATTTTTGCTAAGAAGTACGGTACGCTGGTACGGTACGCTTTTTTTGTAATGGTACGGGTACGGGACGTTAGTACGGTATGGTTCAAGGTGCGAGGTACGTAGTACGCAAATTCTGAACGTACCGTACCGTACTGCCATCCTTGCTGATGAATCAATATTAAGAGTATAACACAAACCATCACGGAAAAGATACTACATACTACTCAACTATGCTATAAATTGCGGTGTTTAATAATCTATTTAGCCTGTAAACATCCTCTGCGGATGTTTTGGATTTTCCAAAACCAACGTTTGCGTAGGATTGTTTATTCCATTAACATTAGCTAATGGCTTTGTTACATTGTTCGTACTTTTACTTATTCAGCTATCAGCATTACTTTAAGCTGTACTGGAATCTGTCCAGTGGCGTTGCTAAGGATGGTGGCACCCGGGGCGGGATTTCGTGGTGGCACCCTTCTACGGTCCAAAAATAGGTGAAGACCAAAAATAAAAATTAAATTGAAAGGTGTTCACCGCAAAATGAGTGGGTTTTCGGTCCAAATGCGGATATGGAACAAACAAAGAGAAAAAAGAAAGGTATTCACCGCAAATCGGTAGAGTTATGGTTTCACATCATAATATAATCTCACCCCAAAATGGTAACACCGGGGGCGGGCCGCCCCCTCTCCCCTAGCGACGCCACTGAACCTGTCTACGGAAGTTTTGAACGACAGTGGTCTGAAGATTCGTATTGAATTGAACCAGAAGATCAATGGCTGGACTTTTTTTTTTCAGTTGCGAACCGCAAAAGAGTTAAAACAAGTAGCTTGCAGTGTGGATGTATAAATATACAAAATATGCAATGCAAAATAGCGTGAAAAATGGGAGGTAGGTGCGGAAACAGGCGCTATTTGAAGGCATATGGAAAAGTTTTTAGTGGTTTTGTTAAATTGTAATTTTTCACTTTTTTAGGCTTCTACCTGGCATTTGGACTCAAAACCAGCATTTAAACTGCAAAACATTGCATGGGGGGACTCTATTGCAGCCGTGACTTAAAGCATTCGAAATGCGTCAGCAATTTAGTGAAAATTTTGCCCAAAATTTAGGAAAAATTCAAGGTTTTTTTTTGGGAAGGATTTTGCCTACAAATTCGAGTGAGGACCAAAAAATTTAAAAAAAGGCTTCACCGCAATTTGGTAGCATCTTCGGCCGGAGCTTGGAGTGTAATGGAATTATGAACCACTTTTTTTTTCTATAGATATCCCTGGTCTATACGTCCAGGACGCTTTCTTTTATTTGGGGGACGTTAAATTTCGATGGGAAACGCTAAATCTTGATGTTGTGACGCGTTCCTCCTCAATTTAAGTACCACTCAAAACTAGAAATTTTATTCAAAGTGGGTGTTTTGTATTAGGCTGTTTCTAAAGCAGCTTTATACCTCCCTAATATTTTGGTGACTATGGCTGGACCCTGGAAAGTTTGTGCTAAATTGATGGTCTTCATAGCGAAGCCCTGGTTGCGAGCCTGACTGTTGCATTAAAATTAACTTACAGTCCGTTTTTAAACGGTAATTTATTGCATAGGAGACGCTTTCGCAGTCATGACCAGATGTGTTTGGAATGGGGCAGCAAATTGGTGAAAATTTTGCACTTAAATTCGAGTGAAGACCAAAAAAAAGGTCTTCACCGCAATTTTGGTAGTGTGTTTAGCTGGAATTTGGAATTTTTTGGAATTATCAGCCGCTTTATTGTCTTAAAATTAAAATCGCAAAAACAATTCATAATGGTCACAATTCGGTTTATTACAAATTGAAATTTAGAGGCAAAACTAGCGATTTTCAACTCTGATGTATTGGGTGGTTGCTTGACTCGATGACCGCAGGGTCCATTCGTAATTTCCCTGTCGCAGGCTAAGCAAATACAAATTGAACGGCTATTATTATTTTACCAACTCCGTTTTTTGTTTTAGTTAATTGTTTACAATTTTGTGGTTACAGTATTTAGCGACGAAATAAATTTGTCTGGTCTAAACGTCCAGAATGGTTTCATTTAGTTGGAGAGGGGAAGGGGCGTTGAATTCTTCTTAGAATGACGCTAAATCGCGATTGGGCACGCTAACTTTTGATGGGAGATGCTACCTCTCGATTGGAAGACGCGCTCCCGCACAATTTAAGTACTGCTTACAATGGCACTCCATTGCAATTTCTCGTACAGTCTCCGCCTACTGATCAGGGTGGGATTTACTATATGGCTTTCTTGTTGTTGGGCATATTTATCTCCTGTCACCGGACAGCGTCAGTCGCTATCTGTTGGACGATCCGAAAACTTCTCATTACACTGACTACTTCGTGCTTGGAGGAATCCGCACCTGCTTGGGAGTTTCCGATGATCCAAAAATCCTGTGGATTTTTTTGAATTCTTGCCCACTAAATTTGCTGCTTTTTCGAAGCCACCAAGCAGAGATAATAATCGTTAAGTGTCTTATCCAAGGACGCAACAACGTGACTAGGCTGCTGGTTGAACCCAGATCATGCGGTCAGGGTCGTCGTTAAAAAGGCTCCTTTACCCATTCAGCCACGTTGCCGACTAACTGTGGCACAGTGCTCGGAGTCCTGGACAGCGGCAAAAAACTGCAAACCTTTTTATTTTTGTTGGCATCACAGTTCGTGAGCTCGCTCGAAAATTTTTCAAAGTTGCGTGTGGTTGTCGACCGTTTTTAATATTTCTGCTCATAAAAGTAAAGGAGATTAATGCGACTATGCAAGCCTTTAAACTAGTTTTGGACTTAAGGTAGTTGAAGAGACTGAGCAATTGCATCGTGTAAATGGCTTCTAAATCTAAGCAATTTGGTTCTTTAAACTGACTCAAAAAAACGTGCAAAATGTCACCCAAGTGTGTAAAATGGCTATTTTTTTCAAAAAATGACAAAATCTGCCTATCGGCTGGAGGCTTTGCTCCCAGACCCTCTGTTATACGTTTCATATACATGCTCACCACCTTGCCAGCTGGAATACACTTTTTCGAACAGAAAAACTTTAGTTTTGTTTGAAGCTCTATCAGTCTACCACCCCTTAGAAAAATCCTGCTTGCAAATTGCAGGTCATTTTGTGCCATTTTGCGAATGTGTGCAGTAGCGTAGCCAGGGGGGAAGCGGGCGGGGGGGCTATAGCCCCCCCCGCCCATTGGCATGTCGACCAAAATGCAGAATAAGAAAAAAAACACGTTTATAGCACTTTTGAGACTGTTGTATGCACTGGAATGGACTAAATAGTGATTTAAACATCTTTTTAAACGTATATTCAGGGGGGGCTAATTTGTCAAAAATACAACTGTTAAATAAATGAAAACTTTGAAAAATGGCCAAAAATAAGCAATCAAATTTGATCGCTAGTGTAAAAATGCTAAACATAGGTGTCATCAACAAATATATTATAAACTTAGAAACAGAAGGGGGCTATCCAGTATTAGTTAATTACTGATCATTCCTCTCAAATCTTTTTTCATTAGCCCACCCCCCACCAATTATTTTTCTGTATAAAATGTAGACGAAATACTGTGGATTACTCCATGTAAGTTTTATTAAACTATACGAGTTTATAATTTACCAGCATCTAAATTAGAGCATTAAAATTTTACCATTAGCTACCTCCCCAATAGTCCATTTATGCAACCAGTTTAATCATGTTTACACTGCCAATTTTTATGTCACGTTTTAAAAGCATTATTTTTGTTTATCAAACCAGCCCTAAAATTAAGTTATTTTTGCAAAAAGATGCAAAATGTTTGTATGCTGGGGGCGTAGCCCCCAGACCCCCAGCTTCCAACAGCAAGGGGCTTTGCCCAGACCCTCATTAGCCTCCGGCGGCTGGGTTCTCCCCCTCCAGACCCCCAAAACAGCCCCCCATTGCGAATTCCTGGCTACGCGCCTTAATGTGTGTTTGTTTAAGACAGCGCAATATGCCTAGTAATTAACTTGAATAAAAAAAGTTTATTGACTGATGTAGTGCAAAACCGTGTCGTTGACTATAATCGCATTTTCTTAACGAGTTAAAATAATCTGTATGGGGCATACAAGGCCCGGTCCTGCAGCTACTGATATACTTTTTTATTTCAAGTTTTACATAGATAAGTGTTTTGATTTAATTTTTAAGGATTTTGGGTTTAGACGATGTATGCTGCAAAGGTTTTTTGATGTTTACAGGGTGTTGAAATCCAAAAAAGGTTGAGAATCCTTGCATGTAAAATTAGTCAGTGCTCCTTTTTAGTGAGATTTCATGATAATAATTTTCGGCACCGGCCTCTTGGTCGAGTGGTAACGCTTTCTTTCCTGAAGCGGGACGTTGGAGGTTCAAAACTCGTGCCGGTCAAATTGGATACAGTGTTGCCAACGGCTCGCCACCGCTGCAACATTTCTTCGAATGGAGTTATGTTGCCCAGGCGCAATAACACGGGGATGGGCCCCGCAAACTTGTTACACGCTTTGGTGTAATACAGCGAGTATAATGAAAGATTTGGTTTGAAAATAGTTTTCGCGAAATAGACGCATGCTATGTTCCTTTCTTTGCTAATGAATATTATTGCAATTATTATCGAAATGTTTCTGTCCCGAGACATAGTTTGGATCTTAGGCTGATTAACAACCAGCTAGCGCGAAATTTTAGGGTCAGGTGCTTGCACCAATTAGATTGAATTAACTTGCATGCGCAAATTAACTAAGCTTTAAGAAAAAATATTGGACAAACGACCGACGAATTGCCACAGTTACAATTAATTCAAGGCTTTCTTCTTTGAACTATAATAAAAATTCAGAAATTACATTTATTTTATGCTTGCATTTCTTAACGTTGAAAAGAAAGCAAAACGATTAATTTGTGGAGTATCTCGAATATTTTTGTTTTTCTGCCTTGAAGCGTTTTAATTCCAGGATGCGTCCCGTTACGGCTGCGGAAGCGTCCTCTCCATCCAATATATTACAGTTTAAATGCAAACGAGTATGTCACAAAATTAAAGAACACTTAAGATCCTATCATTTCCACCGGTTTTGAGAAATCTTTTGATCAGATACATCCCAACCAATCCATTTCGCCGCGACGAGTATCGTTTTTCTTTCTGTTTTTTTTTCTCAAAAATTAGAATGCGTTCTTTGTCACCGTAAATTGCAGCAACTGTAACAGGGATATCTAGACAAACTGTAAAATGCAATTTTACCAATTATATGCTGCAATAATTGCATTGTTTTATTGACTGCGGTTTGCCCATAACATTCAATTTTTAATTTCGAATGTTTTTATCAGTTGTAGACGGAGGGAAAGCAATCATTAACTGCTTCCCAAACAGTCGTATTAGTGCTACGAGAACTGATTTCGGAATCACTCCAAATCAGTTTGAAAGCAGTGGTAATTAAGTACTACATAATTTATTTGAATTTTAATTTTTTGAAAAAAAAAACAAAAAAAACGCAGGACAAAGACTTAGTAATTTACTTATTTTTGTAATAATAATTTTAAAAATGCAAGAAAATACAATCGAACTACCTACCTAAATAGAGCAGGCTGGACAGGGCCGTGGCTAGAAGGGACCAAGAAGGCATTGCCCCACTGGAAATATTGAAGCCTCGACAGAAAAATTATCACTTAGTTATGCAGTATTATAGATGTAATTTGCAAATGCGAATAACTGTATGTTGTGCAAATAACAAATGCGAATAACTGCCCCACTGGAAATATTGAAGCCTCGACAGAAAAATTATCACTTAGTTATACAGTATTATAGATGTAATTTGCAAATGCAAATAACTGTATGTTGAGCCTTGTATGATTGTGGTTAAGCTTCGCATGTACGACCATGTACAACCTTTCGCTCATAGCAGGCCAATTTTTTCGCTAAATGTCTTTTGCGGGCATAATTAACCAGTTAACTGCGTGATTAATTTGAGAAATTCATTCTTACAGTGCGTAATAAATTTTCGATATTTGAAAAAATTTGCATATTATTGACGCGTGACGTAAATAAGCGCATTTATGGATTATAAATAGTTCATGACTATTTAGCACAGAAAGTTAAGATTTATTTTTGTGACGTCACATTGATTACGTCATACATGACGTCCCAGTAAAATTTTTATCCATTTATTAGCTTTTGGTAGTCTGCGTTTTCGATGTAAAAATATAATTACCTGATTTTTACACTAGTTTATCGTTTTTTTTTTTGGTATCATTAAGAATATATTAAATTCAACCAAAACGCATTCAGTGTTGTCGTTGATGACGCAATCACAAACTCTTTTTTATGATTTGGTATGATTTTACAACTAAAATGACATTAACTCTCTCTAAAATGCATAGTATCCCCCCAAATTTGCATTGTGTCAGCCAGTTGTAGACAGCCTCTTAGCCAGAAATTCGCAATGGGGGGCTGTTTTGGGGGTCTGGGGGCGGAGCCCCCAGCGCCCCCAGCTTCAAGAGGCACGGAGGTCTGGGGGCTACGCCCCCAGCATACAAACATTTTGCATCTTTTTGCAAAAATAACTTAATTTTAGGGCTGGTTTGATAAACAAAAATAATTCTTTTAAAACGTGACATAAAAATTGGCAGTGTAAACATGATTAAACTGGTTGCATAAATGGACTATTGGGGAGGTAGCTAATGGTAAAATTTTAATGCTCTAATTTAGATGCTGGTAAATTATAAACTCGTATAGTTTAATAAAACTTACATGGAGTAATCTACAGTATTTCGTCTACATTTTATACAGAAAAATAATTGGTGGGGGGTGGGCTAATGAAAAAAGATTTGAGAGGAATGATCAGTAATTAACTAATACTGGATAGCCCCCTTCTGTTTCTAAGTTTATAATATATTTGTTGATGACACCTATGTTTAGCATTTTTACACTAGCGATCAAATTTGATTGCTTATTTTTGGCCATTTTTCAAAGTTTTCATTTATTTAACAGTTGTATTTTTGACAAATTAGCCCCCCCTGAATATACGTTTAAAAAGATGTTTAAATCACTATTTAGTCCATTCCAGTGCATACAACAGTCTCAAAAGTGCTATAAACGTGTTTTTTTTCTTATTCTGCATTTTGGTCGACATGCCAATGGGGGGGGGGGGGGCTATAGCCCCCCCGCCCGCTTCCCCCCTGGCTACGCTACTGGTTGTAGATACAAAGATAATTAATCTTAGTTATCAACCCTAACTGAATCTAAAAAATCAACCGCTGAGGAAAATCAAGCTAATGGCGGTAGAAGAAACCAGCAAAACATAGAGCTCACGAACGTTTCTGGTGTAGCTGCGCAGAATGTTGCGGGAAACGAGCAAGTTGGTGGCTAAGAAATAACACGGTTTGGTGGAAAACGCGAAAAAAGTTAAGTTATAAGTTTTCTGGCAAATCCAACATGAAGTTTGCTAACATCAGCAAAATAAGCGAGATCACTGAATGAGGTTTGAACGTAGTGTTCGTTAGTTAATCACGCAAAAAAAAAAAGGCGGGACCGTCCGCGTCATTCGCTTGGGATACATTAAATCTTACGCCATGGCGAGCCTTTGCAGGACTTCATATACGTGCCGATTTTTAGTAATAAACCAACCTAAGAATTGTCCAGCGAAAGGCGATAAATACGCCTAGTTTATTAAATTGTAAGCATCTCGTTTTTAATACAAGAGCAGTAACCACCCCTTTAACTATTTAGTTGAATTGTGTGTAATGATTTAGGTAAAGTTCATGGTGACAATGCGCAGCTGGGAGGAACTCGCAACAAGTACGAGGGGGATGTTCATAAGAGCTCTGACAAAACAACTTATGGTGACCATACTCGTATGGGAGGAACTCATAATGACTGTAAGTCAAACAAAATTTAGCAATATACTACATGTTTAATAAACGCACGGTTGACGATCATTATAAAGCCGCCCCGCAAACCTATTACCGCGTTACCATGTCCCACCTAGGCTAATTTTTATGACGTACCGGTACACTAGAGAAAACCTTTTGCTCAGTTATATAAAATTTCTCCTTTTGGCGTCATAGAGCTTAGTCATTAATAGGTCTTGGCAGCAAGGTATATAAAATCATACCAATACAACCGCACTGCAAGACAGCCAAAAGTCCAAATAGTATAATATTTGTTTTTATTGGCAAAGTACAAATCGAACTGCATCTCAGAGCTACTGAAGTGATTACAGAATATGGTGCCACATTACCATAATTACTGCGTTTCTACCATGTACTCACGGCTGAGCATTATGACGTGTGTAGAAGAAAACAATTTGTTTATTTAATAAAATTTTGTCCTATTGACGTAGTAAAACCTAGCCATAGTTAGGACCAGGGGTGCCGATCTTTGTTGAGCATTGGGGGATATAGTTTGCAATTTTACCCCAATTTTGCCCTATTTTCAACATTGGGGGGATGAACCTCGACCACGATTTTGTTCAGGTGAGCAAATTAAGTGAAGACCAAAAAAAAGTTCTTTACCAAAAATGGAATACTGTTTTTGGAACAATGTTTTTTCCCAAATTCAGGTGAAGACCAAAAAAAATGTCATCACCAAAAATGGAACACTTTTTCCCCAATTTAGGTGAAGACCAAAAAAAACGGTCTCCACCAAAAGAAGAACACTTTTTTCCCCAAACTCAAGTGAACACCTACGCTCAGATGCACACCAGAGTCAAATTATTGGGGGGGGGATGCAGATGTAGACCATACTCTAACTATTGGGGGATACAGTCAAATTATTAGGGGGAATATTTCCCCCCCAGGTTTCGGCACCCCTGGTTGGGACAGATAAGCAAAATAAATGTTATTGCCACATGAGTAACCAACTTAGCAGAAGTTCCAACTGTAGTGCACCTAACTTTTGTTGCCGTTTAGTGTGCTATTTTTTGGTAAAGTTGAATATAATTTGTACTGTAAAAAAGCGTCTACAAATGACTGTATTAGCATTATTATTTTTATCACCTACATATCAGGTATGTTGATAAAAATTCTGAGCTCCGCCATAATATTACACTGTGGACTATGTAGATGGATGAATTTACAGTAACCTTTCTCGCAATCATAAATATCCCTTTGTAACTGTTCGTCAAACAGTATTTTCCGAAGCCAGTTTTAATGTTGATACTTGATACAAAGTTGCTGCACGGGTGAATGCAGCATTTTTGTTGTGGAGAAAAGGATTGACTTTAATTTTCTGCAGAGAAATTCTCGAACAAATGCAGTTTAGATTGTACTGTAGGAATTGACAGCCTCAATGAAAAAAACAAACAAACTATAACCAATTAACTGTCTCTCACATTTTAACTTTTTATTTGCTTCTTGAAATGCTCTATGACACTTGAAATAGGAGCTTATATGGCATATTTGGAGAACGGCTGTAACAATTTACAATGATTAACTAAGGCATGTGGTTGTTCAATTTGGCACAATTGAAAAATATTCCAGGCACGTACAACGTCGAAAAAGGTGGGGTTATCAACATTATCCATGAAAGCAGGGAAAATGCGGTTCAAAGTCAAGGTAAGATAGAACCGAAGATGCATGCATGGTTTTGAAGTGCTTAGATATACTGTATCAAGCGCAGCAAAATAACTTATTTAAACGAAGTTGCATAATTCGCAGACAAAAACGTTTAGAATCACTTTGTGATAACTGTTCCAAAGCAAAAGTGTCTCGAATTTTTTTTAGCCGGAAACCGTTATTATAGCAGTAAGTCATGGTTAAGAATAAAGATAAAGATGAATGATTAACTGATGAATCAAGCTGATTTTTGTTTTTCCTTCGGAATAAAAGGACGAATATTTTATTTGAACGAATCCGCACGTCGCTTAGAATGCAATATGAAGAATGATTGTCAAACGTTGCATAAGAGTGCAACGCATTTGTGCAACGTTATGTAAGAGCACAAGTCTATGACTGTTAAGGAATATTCGCACTGGCGTCGCGATTGCGTCAGATGACGCGTTTTCAACGATCCCGACACGTAAGCGCGGCGATCAAATCACACTGAACGATTTTTCGCGATAACGACGGGTTTGCCATGACGCGCCGACAAAAAAAACTCGCGTTTAGCGACGGCGCGACAAAGTAGAAATGAGTTCTACTTTGTCGTTCGTCGTTAAAGCGTTGTTTCTGCAAAACGGAAACCAGAACTTTTTTTGTTGAACGAAACGTATAGATTAATAATTCAGTTTATTGCTATATCACACGAACACTCGTACAATGCTAAAAAATTTAGCTGAAAAACATTCTGGAGAAAAATGTGAAAAATTAACAAAGAATTTAATTAAAGGGACAGGGAACTCAAAATCAATGTTTTTTGAGTTTTGAATCGTGTTAATAGGCTAGTACTTGCAACACTTTATAGAGATGATCCGGTGATATTTTTATAACTTTTTTCAAAACTGAGCTTTTTTTGGTTTCTTCTCAAGTAGCTGTAAACATAGTAACATTTTCAATCGAGGTATCTATGACGTCACAATGGCCTGTGACGCATGGTTCATTCATAATTATCCAGTGGACTAATCGCGTACGCGTAATAACGTTGCACAATTTCGGTCTGTTTTGAAGAAAAAAAGCACCGTCTTGCTGGAAAAGCAAGCGTGCTTTTTTTGCTAATTCAATAGAACGGGTCTAGTGCAGTATTGCTTAGTGTACGAATGGAAAAGCTGAATGCAAACAATCGCTGATTTCGAGAGAACCTGCATTTTACGCGCTTGCAGAAAGTGCTCAATGTATAAAAACAGAGCTAAAATAAAACGTAGATCTGGTTTTACGTTTTATTTTAGCTCTGTTTTTATACATTGAACCTGCATTTTATGTTGCCAGCGAAAATCTATTTTGTTTTGCAATCTATGCAATTACAGTAGAATTTAAAAGGGGTTTAATTATTATCTATTGATCATTCGGAGTCAACCTATGTAAAGGCGGGTTCACACAGAACCCGTCAACGTTTACGTCACCGTTCCGTCACCGTTCAGCGTTCTACCGTTATTTGGCGGTGACGGTAACCTGAACGTGAGAGGTTCACACTGATCCGTCACCGTAATAAATCAATAGGCCCATCAAGTTTGGGTTTTGTAATCAGTAATCACTATACCATCAAACTATGCTTAAATTGAGAGCTACTGATAATATGTGCAGGCTATTTAATGCACTTTATCCTGTGGGGTTAACTTGCTGGTTTTGAAGTGCTTGCCAAAATCATCAACTAACATTTATCAAGTATCAGTGATAATTGTGGAAACAAGTGATGAGTTTTAACTTTAGTTTTGCTTAGTTGTACAGTGGTACTGCTCAAGTAATTTTTTTCATGGTACTGCTGCTGGGTTAAAAAACTGCTGAGATTTTTTGTTAAGTTACAGCTTACATATTTGTTGAATTTCTATTAAATAATTAAAGGCGGTGAATCATCCAGCCAATTCCAGTGGTTTACAATAGCTAAAATTGAACTATAATTTTTGATATTTTTTATTTTGGTTTTGTGGCTGCGTTTGCAAAGATATTCAACAAATACTAAAAGATATCCCCCGACAAAAAGTTTTTGGAAACTCTGAGTTTTGTTCTTCCCGCCAAAACCACAGTTCTCTAAACTATTAGGCCTACTGTAATCTTATTGAATTCTTAGGCCTAACTATCTCTAAACTATTAGGCCTAATAGTTTAGAGATAGTTAGGCCTAAATAGGCCAAAACTATTTAGAAATAAACTATTCAGAAATAAACTATTAGGCCTACCACAGTTCTCTAAACTATTAGGCCTACTGTGGTTTTTTGGCGGGAAGAACAAAACTCAGAGTTTCCAAAATTTTTTTCGGGGGGATATCTTTTTGTATTTGTTGAATATCTTTGCAACCGCAGTCCCAAAATTAAAACAAAAAATATCAAAAATTATAGTTCAATTTTGACTATTGTAAACCACTGGAATTGGCTGGATGATTCACCGCCTTTAAATTTCTTTAACAGTCAAATACTGATATGATCACAGATTTTAAGTCTATTTTGCAAAAGTAAAAAAGTGATTAGTAAGTAATTGCATTTAGAGTACAGGGTGGGCCAAAAGTAGGTATACAGCAATCACAATATAAACACTTTAAATTTCTTTTCACTTCTAATAGGCCTAAGCAGCACATTCCAAAACACTTCGCATTACTTGCTCGGCACTGGGAACTGTAATATGACTTAAAATCAAGTAAAAACTGTAATGGAAAAAAAAATTCGAAGCACTTTTGGGCGATGGCTGTATACCTACTTATGGCCCACCCTGTATATCATTTAAATTAGATTTGCATGAACAATTTTAAGGTGGTGTAGAACTTAAATTTAAATTTACTGCTAGCAATGTGATATGAATTCAAATAGCCTAATCACTAGATTTTGTTTTTCAGAAATAATCTGTAGATAAGATATAGGCTGGTACCGTACTGAAGTGGAATTTGAATTTGGCAGATTTGGTCGGTCAATCAGTAGGCTTACTGCAATAGTGAGTAATGTAAGAAGTAGAAGACTTCAAAAAGCTGAAAGTACTGACAGAAATTACTTTAAAAACTGAAAAGTACTGGTAAAACCTGCAGAACTAGAAATTTTTATACTCAAAATTGCGGTAAATCAGTGTTTGAGTTTTTTGAAATGTTTCAACTCTCAATATCTGATGTGATTGCAATTTTTGACTAACATCGATAACAACAGTTAACAGGTCAGAAAGTGAGGAAAAAGATATCTAATGCAGCACATGCAGTTAATTACGGCATTCATTATCAGAAATCGTTATCGCGCAATCAAATCGAAAATTGCTATTACAGTATGTGTACGCTTAAAGAAGTCTATTTTTTTGTATGCTACCGTATCGCGAATTGTTTCGATAACCGATATTATAGGCCTACACTTGTTATCTGTCATATGGCATACTACCGTACTAGTACTAGAACATACAGAATCATAAGTGCAGCAGCACAAAAACCTAACCCAAACCCATGCGGTCCAGGCTCAGTACCACTATGTACCGTAGGTATGTGTGCACTGTCAAAAATCGATCTCGCGTATTCGGCATCTGTTGTATTGCGAAGAGATGGTCTACTGTACTGGTAGGCTATCACAAACTGGTACAGTACTAGCATATGCGTGAAGTGCAGCGACAATTGAACTGTACGGAAACTATTACTACTCAACTCTTGATTTGTGCAGTACTGTACCAATGTACAGTATGTTTTCTCCACTCCAATTTGATTGTATGGTACTGGTTCGTTGATTTTCTAAAGTAGCTATAACCCCAAACCACATTAAGCTTAAAACAAATAAAGCTCAATGCAATTCAAAACCACAGCCAACTTTGTATGTGCATTGTACCAACACTGTGTAAGTAAACCAGCAATTTTTTGGCATCTAGTGATCCACTGCTAAGAATACAAGATGATTCTAACATCATACAATTTCATTTCAGTGACTGTTCAGCGTTCACACAAAACAAACTGCAGAGTATACAGATACAACAACTACCAGTAGCCTCTACCTGACTATTATTAAATCAACAAATAGATAGGCTTATGAGTTCCTAAAAATAAACAAAAGTTAAGAGTCTATGATATTGGTAGCTAAGCAATCAGTGGTCAGTATTTATATGCATCATGGCAATAATAATGACCACAGACCAGTATCAAAGTACCCCGGTGCACTACGGTATATGATCATGACTAGGCTATTGATGATACAGTGTCCAAAATGGTCAAAAGTGGCCACTTTATTTAAAGGCAGCGGCAATTTTGCTTCTAGAGGCAAAATAGCCCCATGTTTTTTGCAATTTGGAGGCAAAATAGTTCTAACGGCTATTTTGCCGCAAATGCCAAATTAGCCCTAAGCCTCATGCTAACCCAAACCCTAACCCAAACTGTGCTCTAACTAATCCAAAATCTAATCCAAACCCTAAACCAAACTCTAACTCTAATCCCAACCCTAGCCCAAACCCTAACTCAAACCCTAACCCAAACAAAGGAAAAACACTATTTTGCCTCTAGAGGCAAAATAGCCACTTTCAGACATGAGAAAGGTCTCTACTGTAGAAATTGATTTCTTCCAGTAGTTTATAATTTCAGCTTTCAAGAGTCAAGTCAATTGAAGTTCAAAATTGAACTTTAGCCAATTGTACCAAAACAAGAGCAAGGAAAGCCAAATTGAATTGGCTTTCTCAACTGGCTGCTAGCAACCAATTCAGATTAACATGCCTACCCAGTACCAATTACCGGTAGTTTCAATATCTCATTCTCTCTTCTTTTCCCAAGCAGAAAAAAAAGCAATCCAGTCTGAAGTACCGCTAGGCTAGATACCAGTATCACTGTTACTGTACACAACCTATACTACAAAGTAGCGGTACATGACTAGACCTAGCCTACTACATACAGCTCTAAGCACTTAACATTGCCTGCTGAAAGCTACTTTTCAACAAAAACCAATTATTTTTTCAAGATTTTCAGTTTTTGTGGCTCAAAGTTTGCCCCAACCACCAAAAACATGCTCGAAATCGCTTACGTTACTTACGTAAAGTTAAAATTATTTTAACTCAACGTAAGACGGATGAAATCAAGAAAATCACTTCCGTCACCGCTAAAATTTTCTGTGTGAACACCTTGACGTTAGACGTAACTGCGACGGAACGGTAACGTTGACGGCTTCTGTGTGAACCCGCCTTAAGTGCAGCAGCACATTTAAAAAAAGATTTTCTGTCGGTCGTTAATTGTGAGGTAGCTTAATTCCAAATAAAATGCAGCAAAAAGCAGATATTATATGCATTATCTTCGTCGGGATGATTCGATTTGCTCCACATTTTTGCAGCGTTTCTCAATCAGCATATACCTGGGTTTACACTGGAACTTTTTTTGGTTACACACTATCGAAGTGAGGGGCATGGCCACCTTCCCCACCTGGCTACGCCCCTGCGATTGCATTACCTATTCTGATTGATTGATTGGTTCCATCTTTATCCTTCTTTCACGGGAAAGCGACAATGGTGCTATACGTTGGATGAATCCTCACCCGCTTAGGAGTTACCGGTGTTTTGTCGAACGTTTTATTGCTCCTTCCCATTTCCACCAAGCAGAGATAAGCGTCGTGAAGCGTTTTATCTAAGGACGAAACAATGCCACGAGGGCGCGAGTTGAACTGCAGACCTTTCGATCATGACCACCGTAAAAACGGCGCTCGACCACACTGCCGACCATGTTAGTCGTAGCAAATACATTCATGCATTCTGTTATGCATCATGCGCATTATCTACAACGAAAATCGGCAAGATGGCCGAGCGGTAACGAGCTCGACTCTGGTACGGCAGGTCTAGGTTCAAATCCTGGATCAGTCAAATTGGAGAGTTGCCAACGGCTCGCCACTGCTGCAACTTTTCTTCGAAAGGAGCTGTGTTGTCCAGGCGCAATGACGCGGCAATGGGCCCCGCAAACTCGTTTCACGCTTCGGCGTAATACAGCGCGTGTAATGAAAATTTGATTTTTTGAACATATCTACAACTAAATTAGAGAATAAGAGTGGTTGTTATCACCAGGTCTACCGGGGATGGTAATTAATAATAGGTTAGCCCAGCCTCACTGCTCTTCCGGTAGAGGTATCAAAGAAACAATGAACAACGCTATTTATTCAACCTAACTTTTCGCTCGGCTGGTATACGCTCTGAAACCAAACTACGTACAGTAGTTTTACCGTAGCAACGGACCTGGTTGCTACCGCAAAACTATGGCAATCACCAATCAAAATTGTCAGAATTGACCACCAATTGACGCAAAATAAAAGTTGATACCAGAGCGTATATGGCCGATCATCTTCAGAGGGGAGATAACGGAGTGCCACACACCCTCCACTACAAGCAAAAACAGTGCATACTTATACTTTACAATCGGCCTACTATACAAAATTTTATTCTTGTTTTCTGACTGTTTTTGCTAGAAGTAGATGGGTGCCTGACACTCCTTTACCTCACCTAGGTTGTCTATTAAAATCAGCAATTACAGTATTTGCATTCAGCTTTTCCGCTAAAACGTACACTAGGCTACATACAGCTGTGCTATACCGTCCTATAACTATACTATCGAATTAGCAAAAAAGCAGGCTTGCTTTCTAGCAAAACGGCGTTTCTATTTTCTTCAAACTTTTAAACTTGTATGCTATGACTACCATCTACACTACAGGGACTTGCTTACTGCTTCTAATCACTGAGGTCTCGAAGCACAAAAAAATGAAATCTGCACTAGACTTAGATGATGGCTTTTCGAAAAAGCAGCAGCAGAAATCGCAGCACAGGTTTTGACTGACAACATAGGCCAACTGTGTTATGCAGTTTTTCTCTCGAAATCGTGTGAACACTGATGCTGTATATTTGTGCATTCAGCTTTTCCATTAAAACGTACATTACGCTATACTGCGCTACCCGTTCTATTGAATTAGCAAAAAAGCACGCTTGCTTTTTCAGCAAAACGGTGCTTTTTTTCTTCAAAACAGACCGAAATGGCGCAACGTTGTTACGCGTATGCGATTAGTCCACTGGATAATTATGAATGAACCATGCGTCACAGGCCATTGTGACGTCATAGATACCTCGATTGAAAATGTTACTATGTTTACAGCTACTTGAGAAAAAACTAAATAAAACTCAGTTACGAAAAAAAAATTTAAACTATCACCGGATCAGCTTTGTAAGGTGTTACAAGTACTATTTAAATGACTAAACCTCGATAAGAATTACAGTTGTGTTCCCTGTCCCTTTAAAATCAAGGCAAGAGTACCCGAGAAACAGTTGCGTGCCAAATTCAGTGGCTTGCCAAAAAAAATGCTGGCAATGATCAAGCGCAAGATGCACATTTTGAATATGTTGTTTTCTGCCATTTTTTTAATAAAAAAAATTCTGTCAGTTTATGGTTTTCTCCTTTGCAACGAATATTCGACTATTGTACAATGAGACAACCAACTTTCTCGTTGCGTGTTTTTTTTTTTAATTTTTCATAATAAGCTAAGGAAAGTAAAAGTTTAAAATGTATTTTTTTTTTCGATATTCAAGTAACAAAAGCACCCTGTAGTTTTGAAAGCAGATAAATCTCGAAAACTAAGATTTTCAGAATAAAATTCCGAAACCCGGGTTTAGAAAAGCACACCAAATCAGACACCCAATTCTAGAATCAAAACAAACAGTCTCAACTAGGTAGAGATTTCCAAACGTTTTGAAACTTTTATCGGAATTTGATTTAAAATATTAACCACAGCAAATTTAGACTTTTACATACTTGGTGTTTAACGTTAGACCAAAAGATGTAAAAAAGAGCAAGCTCAAGTAGTTGGCCATCATCTCAGTCTCGCACCTCCACTAAACAATGTTTGGCGTTTCCGATAGCAACCGATATGGAGCGCCGTTTGTGTACCCTAATTTGTTCACTGTTTTTTTGCAAATTTAATTAAATAGTCATTTTAATTAAATATACAAAAATAAATATACAAAAAAAACTAGTGCAAAAATAAATACGCAAAAATTTTTTGAGCGGACTTTTTTTGACTATTTATTTTTGCGATAAGAAAAAACTGCGCAGAATAAACCGTTGCAAAAGCAAATAGTCAAAAAAACTGCGCGCAAAATAAACTGTTGCAAAAATAAATCGTCAAAAAAACTGCGCACAAAATAAAGCGTTGCAAAAATGCGCTGCAGACTTTTTTGTATATTTGTTAGTGGAGCGTGGCAAAGCGCTGTCGGCTGCTCATAGAGCGCACTAAAAAACAGCCGATAGCGCATCAAAGAGCAGCCGAGAGCGCTTTGCCACGCTCCACTAACAAATATACAAAAAAGTCTGCAGCGCATTTTTGCAACGCTTTATTTTGTGCGCAGTTTTTTTGACGATTTATTTTTGCAACAGTTTATTTTGCGCGCAGTTTTTTTGACTATTTACTTTTGCAACGGTTTATTCTGCGCAGTTTTTTCTTATCGCAAAAATAAATAGTCAAAAAAAGTCCGCACAAAAAATTTTTGCATATGTATTTTTGCACTAGTTTTTTTTGTATATTTATTTTTGTATAATTAATTAAAATGACTATTTAATTAAATATGCAAAAAAACACTGCACAAATTAGGGTACACAAACGGCGCCCCATAAACCGACGTATCGCGATTGGTGT